>CM056825.1:6957500-8157500 GCA_029853015.1 Chelidonichthys spinosus | reverse complement strand
GTGACGTTGATATTTATTTTTTATGCAGATGGGACCCACAATGTGTCATCCACCTGACCACCATGTTCAGGTAACACCTTTGACTATCAGACATTCTCAGAGACCCTCAGTCCCCTGCAGGAAAATATGGGTTAATTATAAGCTTGTGATGTATAACAATGTTTCATCTGCTGTTTCCTGTGCAGCCTCTCAGGGCATTATAGTCAGCAGGGTTTGTTTTTTGTGTCTACCTCATTTTAGGGATGTGCCCTTGTCATCAGAGGAGCTGCAGTTTTTGGTGGAGAAAGTATTGAGGATGTTCACCAAGCTGGAACTGCAGGAGATCCCACCACTGGTTTATCAACTGCTGCTTTTATCTGCAAAGGTGTGTGTGTCTGTGTGTCTCTCTGTGTCTGTGTGTGTGTGTGTGTGTGTGTGTGTGTGTGTAAATGTCTAAACGTCTTCCCTGCATGTCTGTTAGGGTTGTAAGAAACAGGTCCTGGATGGAATCATCTGTTATTTTAAGGAACAAGATGTTCGCCAGGAAGAGGAGCAGAAACACGGAGAGTGAGTGGCTCAAACACTCTCGAGTGGAATACACTCTATTCAGTTATTCTGCCTACTTTCCATTTACTGAGTGTTGTTTTTTCACTGTTTCTTCCCCAGGAGTCTGGATCTTGAGGTCCAGTCCATTCCACAGGATCAGTTGAGGCATGTGGAGGGCACTGCTATCCTCCACATAGTCTTTGCTATACGACTCGACCATGACCTTGGGAGAGAATTCCTTAAAAGCTTTAAGGTCTTGTAAAATGTATTTGACCGTCTGTCCATACATTTCTAATGTACAGTAAATGCCATAAATCCTAAATGCCATTTCTGCAGACATCTTATGGGGACCTCTGCCCTTTCAGCGTTGCCCTGCTGCTCTCCGTGGCACGCATCCAGCGTTACGAAGAGCAGGTGAGAAATCTATATGTTTACCCCTTTACTCATCAGTCTTTTTTTTATTTAACTTCTCTGTTCACTTATCCTTTCTCTGGTTTGGTTAGGTGTTTGATCTTCTGAAGGGGGCAATCATCAAGAGCTTCAAGGATGAGCAGCTGCAGCAGGGGTCAAAGTTCCTGCAGGACCTCCTGCCTGGACCCTGTAGTGTGGCTCAGATGATACTGGACACGGTCAAGAACAGGTCGGAGCCCAAGATGAACTAGGGATGTCTTGATATGATTTATTTGCCAGCATTGTAGCACCTAACAGTTATTCTACATTCTACACTCCTGCGTGTGCAGTGTGTTTGGTTGGGATCACGTGACCCAGGGGCTGGTGCAGCTGGGCTTCTTCCTCATGGATGCCTTTGGACCCAGACCTGGACCATTCGGCAAAACCACAGAAGGTTCCGTTACCATAGCACGGACCCCCACTCAGCAGGCTTGTAAGCTGGGAGGACAAGTGCTCCTGCAGGGCTTTAAGGTATTTTTATTTTATGGAATAATCACACAACGTAAATGATTGATCCCATCTTACTAATGTATTTTCTCACTGACGAATGTGTGTCTCATCGACAACAGGTGCACGAGCCAATCAGAGGCGAGATTCTGGAGCAGGTCTTGAATCGATTGGTCACAAAGACGGCCTCACCTGTCAGTCATTACTTAGGTAAATACGCCCTGAAGTATTCATCACACAGTGTCACAGTGTCTAGTCAGTCTGGTTGGAGACGAGAACTCTTGTTTCTGTATCATCAGACCTTTTCTCTGACATCGTGGTCTCTGCTCCCATGATCCTCCTGGAGTCATCTTCCAAGGTGACGGAGACGTTTGACCATCTGTCATATCTGCCCTTGGCCACTGTTCAGGGTCTACTAAAGGCAGTCCAGGTACCTAATCACACCACACACACACACACACACACACACACACACTCACACACATTGTAGAGAGGGTTATTTTGTTGAATCTTTGTTCTCTTTTTAATCTCCAGCCCCTGCTCAAAGTCAGTATGTCCTTGAAAGATGCTTTGATTCTAGTTCTACGCAAGGCCATGTTTTCCAGGTGGGTTCTGCTTTAAGGTTTATCAGAACAGTTTAATGAATCATTAATCACACAATTCATACCTTAACAGTACATTCAAATGATGACATGCAGTATAACCTCAAATAAAGATATTTTCTTACAATGTATGTCTCCGTATCAGCCAGCTGGACGGCAGGAAGTCTGCAGTGACCGGCTTCTTGTTGCTGCTGAAGAACTTCAAAGTGCTGGGCAGCTTGGCCTCGAGCCAGTGTAGCCAGGCGGTCTCCTCTAGCCAGGTACATTTCCAGTTGGACCGTGCTGCTTGTTTTCCATAAATTGTGTGTGTGTGTGTGTGTGTGTGCGCGCAACAAGGGTGCGGCTGGAAAACATCTGCAAATCTGACATTGTGCAACTGTAAACACGTTCTGGTGCCTGAACCCCTGAACAGGTCCAAGTGGACGTTCACTCTCGCTACAACTCTGCTGCCAACGAAGCGTTCTGTCTGGAGATCCTCAGCAGCCTGCGGCGCTGCCTCAGCCAGCAGGCTGACGTGCGACTCATGCTTTATGAGGTTAGAGGACTCTTTTCTGTGCCACGTTAATTATTTGTTTTTAAGCTGCTACGATTGCCAACCCTTATTGATGGCCTTACAATTAGGTGTGTGTGGAAAGATATGTTGAGAGCATTCTCGACTGTTTCAGGGTTTCTATGATGTTCTCCGTCGCAACTCTCAGCTTGCAAGCTCCATCATGCAGACCCTCTTCTCGCAGGTACATGTGTGTATTAAGTGCATGCTGGGTAAGGTGCAGTAGAATGGCCTGTTTATGCCGTTTTTGACATGTCATGCTTTTGCGTGCTCAGCTGAAGCGGTACTACGAGCCTGAACAAGACCTCCTGCCCCCGGTGAAACTGGAGCCGTGCATCACAGCGCTAGGAGACCGGGTCCACCTCCAGGAGCCGCTGGTACTCCGTCTGCATTCTATCATTTTATGTTGTTTGCTGCGTTAATGTCTTACTATAAATAGTGTTTTTTTCCTCCCATTTCAGGCCCACCTGGTGAGCTGTACTGTACATTGCCTGCTGTGGTTGCAGAACATGCACCGATCGGCTAACCCAATGCTGACAGCGATGAGGAGGAGGAGGAAGGGGAAGGATACCAGTCTGAACTACAGACAATCCTTGAGAGCATGAAAAGACGCATGATCAAGAGTGAACTGGAGGACTTTGAACTGGTATGAAAAAAAATGGCAAACATTAAAATTGGTTCAGTCGTTCCTCTCCCATTTCCTGGATGCGTTTTCCTTCCCTTAGCCAGATCATGTTGTGGCACTAAAAGCATCATCTTAAGCCAGATTTTGTCTATGTGTTGATCAGGACAAGTCAGCAGAGTTCTCCACAGGATCCAGTGTAGGGGTGAAGAATAATATCTATGCCCTGCTGGTGATGGGAGTCTATGAGATCCTCATGGAGTACAACTTCATCAAAGCCAACTACAGGTAACCATCATGTCTTTTTATGGCTGGCACCTCGTGTAGCTTAAATGTTGTAACTTCATTTTTATTTTTATTTTTTTGGATGCTTGCCTTTGTGTTTTTGAAGTAAAAACTGCTTTGAGGAGCTCTTGGAGCTGTTCAACCGCTACTACAAACTGTCTGAGATCCTGAAGGAGAAATCCGGGAAAGGTCGAGTGGCTTCACAGAAGGGCGCCCGCAGTTTACTCTCTTTGGGCTTCATATCAACTCTCCTCACTGTGCTCTTCAGGTAAATGCTTTTTGGTGGTTATGAATTACTTTTACACCTACATACCACGTAATAAAATCACAATGTACGGTGTACAGTAAAACAGGAAAGGGCTTTTATAAACACTGGATTTCATGGATTGAACACCTACAGCAAGTTTGAAATACTATGTAAACAAATGTGCATTGAATCATGGGTCGTATTGGCAACAGCAAAACATCATAGAATGAAACACTACTGGATCGTTTGCTGAATGCTTTCTTTTGAATCCCAGAGACAGTACTCAGAGCAGGGAGGAGGCTCTCTCAGTGCTTCGCTCAAGTGCAGAATTCATGCGTTATGCAGTAAATGTGGCCGTACAGAAGATCCAGCAGCTGGAGGAAACTGGACTCACGGATGGCCCAGATGGACAGAACCCAGAAAAAATCTTCCGCTTCCTCTGTGACATGACAAGGTGGGAATAACATTTAGTTAGACTGTGTTGCTGGTGTTTTTTCGATGATACCGTTTGACCAACGAGAGCTCTGTCTTTGCGTCGTCCAGTGTGCTGATGTGGCGTTACACCAACATCCCCAGCATCGTGAAGATGCGGGGAAGAAGGAGAAGCGCTCCAGCTTGTCCCTGCTGTGTCTGGAAGGTCTGTTCAGGATCTTCACAACATGTCAGCAGCGCTATCCGGACAGGATGACCCAGCTTCTCTCCACCATGGGTTCGATATCCAGCTTTCAAACTATGAAAGCAGTGATTTATACTCTAAACAGTACGCAGGGAGTAATCACAGTTTGTTTCCTGCAGACATCTCAGGCGATGATGTCGAGCCAGACGACGGCAACGACACAGAGATGAACTTCTTTTACATCAGACAGTTTCAGGTGCAACTATAGAGAATGCATTATTTGATTTGATGCAACTTGACTTTTTCAGACGGCAATGTTTTAACCGAGAGCACTAGTTAATTTCTCTTGCCTGTCAACAGAGGGCGCTGTTCACACAACTAAGTGGAGGCGAGGAGGAATTTAACAGCAAAGAGGCTCAGCTGCTGGTCAGCATCTTGAGTGTTCTCTCACGCCAGCTCAAGCCCTCCTCCCAACAGGTAGCTGCACTTTTAATGACCCTTCATACAACCATCCCTGTCGCACCTATTCCTCTAACATGCTCTACAGTTTGTGCAGATGATCACGTGGACTGTAAAAATCTGCAAGGAGACCAGTTTTGGTGAGTGACCTTTGACTTATTCTTTGCATTCATGTACAGCAAGGTGTCTTCTGGGAATGGTTTGTTTCTCTTTTTCTTTTTTAGAGGATTCGGCTTTCTCCAAGGGTCTGCTCTCTCTTCTGTTTAACCTGCATGTTCTCTATAAGAGTCCTGTAAGCCTGTTGCTAGAACTCTGCCAAGACATCCACAGCCAACTTGGAGATATCGATCAGGTACACACACACTTGGACTGTACTGTGGTCAGAGCACAAGCGGTTTGGCAATACATTTTTGCATTTATCAATGCAGCTGTCTTTTCTCCCGGTACCTGGGACCTGATTAACATTTTGAATTCTGCCTTTTCCTCTCCGTGTGGTCAGGATGTGGAGGTGGAAAAACAGTCTCACTTTGCCATCGTCAACATGAAGACGGCAACCACAGGAGCAGTAAGTGTTGACTCACGACAGGAAGCTTCTGATTTGCTGCGACATCGATATCTCCGAATGGGTTTGCACAGTGTGCTCATCCACCTTCATCATTTTTATCTCTTGCCCCAGCTGCTGGTCCTGTCTCAGGTTGACAGAGTGCTTGATGAAGTGGACTGGCTGATTGCCAGAAAGAAAAGCCAGATGGCCTCTGATAAATCGGGTACTGGTAAGAAGCCTTTCGCACGGATGCTCGGTTTTGGATTAATGGCGCGAGTTGAGGGGGGGACGAGGGGACGGGATGAATCTCTGTCAGGGAACAGCGCTAAAAACTTCTGTGATGTTGCATTTCCCGACGCGTAGGTGACGCCACCCAGACTGCCGGCCAGCAGGATCCAATAGAGAAAGCGGTGACGCTGCAGCTCGGGACTCTTCTGACTGCATTAAACGAGCTGGTCCAGACGGCGCTGCTGCCTGGCACCTGTACCGTCACACTGCTGAGGGAGCTGAGTCGCACATACACCATACTCACTACCCTGGTCAAATATGTGAGTATGAGTATGAGTATTCGACCAGTGTGAATGTAGCGTTTGTCTAGTATGACAATCATTCATTTTCTCCACTGTCGTCTTAGTACATCCAGGTGTGCACCACCCAGCAAGGTGCACTGCCAGCACGCTTTGAGAAGCTGGTAAGTCTGAGCGATTATTTCTCTTGTTTGCATCTTTTACCATCTCCCGTCACGTTACTTGAGTGTTTTCTGTGCAGGTAAAACTGTCGGGCTCCCACCTAACGCCACAGTGCTACTCCTTCATCACATACGCACAGGTACAGCTCAGTCCAGTTCTGTAGACGAGTCCCTGCCAAAGCTCCAGGTTTTCAGACAAACGATAATCTCTCATTATGAGTTTTTCAGTTACAGCTTACTTTTATGTTATGTGTTTTCCCCATCAGAGGGGAGAATTTGGTGGTGGAGGTGCCGATGACAAGAAGAAAAAGAAAAAGAATGAAGTAAACATCACCGCCTCTGTAAGGACATTTCTTTTCTTTAATTATGTAACTGATTAAAACAACAGTACATTTATATTATCTTTATGATATCAATGAACATGTATAGATACACTGTACAAACTTTTTTTCAGACAAAGCTTCTGCGTGAGACAAAAGCCATCCCTAACGTTATCTTCAGCATTGAACAGTATGAGAAATATCTCATTGCACTATCGAAGAAATCGAAGGTATGTGTGAATTGGATTGTGTGAGGTAGTATCGGCAAAATGCAGAGAGCTCCCTTAACACAGTTAATGTTGCATAATTAATTAGGCCACTCCTACGGTGTTTCTCCAACACCTGTGTGTATCGTTGTCTAGGTAAATCTGATGCAGTACATGAAGCTGAGCACCTCAAGAGATTTCCGCATCAACGCTGCGACTCTGGATGCAGCTCTGCAGGAGCAGGGTGACAGTCAGGAGGTCAGTGCAACTGGAAGTAGCAGCTCCACAGTTTACTCTTTCCTTTCACATTCACAGTTCAGTTGTCCTCTCCCTTTACGTGATTACATTGATCACTTAAGCTCCAGTGTTTTCGCCACATGTTCTGTGTTTTTTTTAACGCATCAAAACCAAATAAAAAAAATCATCTGGTGCTTCCAGGTCCTAAAATGTAACCTCAGGTGTAAAATGACACACAGCAGATTCCACTGTGTCTTATTTATTTTACAAAAATGGGGGATTGGCAGCCATCTTGAATGTTTTCCACTTGTGAATAATCTTCCTCACTGCAGAATGATGAGTTCAAAAGGCCTTCTAACCCTTCCCAGATTCACGGGCAGCAACTACTTCTTCTCTACGATCATTTCTGATAGTTTTCCTAGTTGGCATTCTGTTAACACACACCCGAACGCTCCAGACCAGCAAGCTGCTGAAGCTTCCGCTTTTATAGAGGCGGTCACGCTTGCTGCCGATCAATGAATCAGGTGCATTTCATCAGCAACACCTGGCTCCTAATTAACCTCTAAATTCCTATGGAAGCAGTAAGTGCTTCTGAATTTTGGCTTTTTGTTAAATAAATAATGAGATTGAATTTATTTTAAGACCTGGTAAGGACCAAATGCTTTATATTATGTCCGGGCACGTAGAATTGAATGAAGGTGTACTTAACAATGGATCTCAGTGTCTGTTTCTATTCCTCTCAGACCAACGAGTCACAGGATGCAGAGGAGGCACAAGAGCCCAAACAGAAGAAGAGAAAGCAGTGAGCCAAGGCTCGCTCCATCTCCAGATACCTTCCTCCTCTTGAACTTGACCAGCGGCTGGACAGCCTCCTGGCGCTTGTGCCATTCTGTGCTATCTTCCTTTGTTCAGAGAGCCTTTAGTGACATCCATGATCTGGTAGATGTCCAGTGCCTCACCTGTGGAAAGTTTGCACACATTGTTTAAAACTCTGCCTTTGTGTATACCACATGTATTTCTAAACACTAATCGTCAATTGTAGTTGCTTCGAATGGACACTTTTAAGAATCAGTTCTTAATCAGTCCTTGGGTAAACAAAGGTAGGAGGGGGAACTACAATACACACACACAGAAATGCATTGTGAAGAGATTCAGCCTAGCTGTCAAGTGCCTCTTTGTTTTAAAATAAATATTTTCTTTACTTACACTGGGTTTTTTTTATTTTTTTTATTGCATCTTGCATGACATTTTTACAAAGGCTGACAAAAGGAGTAAAAATGCTATGATTGTGTGAACACATAATTGATAACTTTATTGAAAGTTGATTACTCTTTCCTGGCCTGGGCCTATCTGGGCCTACCTGTGTTATACAGTGCAGGTAACCTCTTTCCTTTTATGGATTTACTCACATTTAAGGTACCTTCAAATTACAAATCATTCATTTATTCATTTATACAAAATTATTTCTTTGACACCTGCAGGGATGTGATATAGCATCTGTCTTTTTATGCACATTGTGTTTACCACACACTTGTACAAAACATAATATACCACTACTGCAGGAAAAATAAAGGCAGAACTCACCAGCTGCTAGGCCGTATCTTCTTTCCAGACCTGTGGGGTTGGAAGGGGTCACGCAGTCCATGTTGACCTCCTTCCTCAGACACTGGTCAATGTCAACTGCACTGAAGAAAGCTACTGACTGGGGAAGGTCCTGCATGCCTAATGCATGGGCGAACATACTCCTGCAGGAGAGATAAGCACACACTATCAGAGAAGCTGGCCAGTTTTTATAACTTACTCCAGAGCAGATATTCTGTAAGAGAAGGGGGGAAAAGGCTGACCTTGTAAGCAGGTTTGTGATTTGAAGCGCCAGTGCTGCTCGGTAACGGTCTTCACTGCAGACGAGGTACCGCACCTCATCGTGGATGCTGATGCAGAAACGTCCATCGATGTCATGCTCCTCGAAGAGCCACTTCATGGCCACCAGCATCAGGTGTAGGTAGTCCACTGCAGAGCTCTGCACCACCCAGTTCACCCGGCTTGTGATAAACTGACAAACAAAACATGACTTTGAAGACAAATGGGGTATTTTGTGGTTCGGAGTGTAATAACAATAGAGCTCATCCAGTCATCCACTTGATAGGAACGGAAAGTGACTGCTCCTGCTGGTGACTAGATTCATGTTAAGAGTAAAGCATCGCCTCACCTCATCCCTAACTGCTTCGGGCTCCAGCGCTCTGCTAATCCTGCAGCCAAGAACAGGAGTGGCAGGCTCGGCTGAATGAGCGATACTCTCCAACTTGTTGAACATGTCCGACTCCGTACCTCCAGCCCACAGACGTTTTTCGACCATATCCCACCTCTTCCGCCGCGAGCTGACGGGTATCAGGAACACAGAGAGGAACGGAGGGGAATGAGTGTGTGAGAACATGTGACGTTTGTAAACGCTCCTGACAACTGGTTGTGGTTTGACTTGCTCCCTCACCTCTGTGAGGCCAGTCTAGTGATCCTCCGCAACTCCTGCAGGTCGACACTTCCATCTTCTTCCGTCTCCACCTCGATACCCAGTTCACTGACCAGCCACTCACCCTCCTCTGACAACTGGTATCTGACAAAACAAAGATCAACTTAATCATCAACTTATCCCAACAAACTAAAAATCATTTTTTAATCCGAGTAATACTTGTTGAGCGTACCTGCGTGTACCCTTTGTCAAAGCGTACATCTGCTTGGCCTTACTGGCGGCTTCTGGCTGACTGAGGCGGTGGTTGAACTGCATCAGCAGCCTCTCAGCAAAGGGTTGTCCTGCACCATAAATGCGTCCATAGTTGAACACCTTGGCGTGCTCTCGGCTGATGCCCACAGTATCGGCAGTGCGGCTGTGCAGGTCAGTGCCTTGACTCTTCTTCCCCTGAAGGGTCATCCAGCCGAACGCTGTGCACCCTGGACCCAGCAGAGACACGAGATGAACACGTGCAGTTTGTGGAAACTAAATGTATTGCCATCCACAACAATCTCACCATGCATGCCAGCAAAGTGAGCCTCTCCAAGCACAGCAGCAATCCACAGCTCTTGAGAGTCTACATCTGCTCCCACCAGGTGATATCCGGGTGGAACCTGCACCATGGCCTTCAGCTCACTGCCTACCCGATCCCGCTGCGGACACACAAAAAGAACAGGCCATACAAACGACATTTCTCTACAGGGTAATAAGGGTAATTCAGTGAAAACAGTTAATCTGAGGCAGCTACTCTTCTTACCCGTGCATTACTGGCAGTCAGCCACGTCGGCTCCACAGCCCTTCGTGTTACCGTTCCGGCGGTGACGACCTGAGGTAATATGGCACCATACTGGCCCTCTTCATCGAACTCTTTGTGTCTTTGGGAGACGGAAAGGTTGTCATAAACAGCAATGACTTTTCCCCAATAAACTGCTGATGACTAAATACAGGATAGCTATTGATATACCAGACAAACCTGCTGACAGTACAAGGAAGCTCTCCCTTCCGCAGCCACAGCACCTTCTGAGAGCTATAAAGACATATTGAAATCACGTATTTGCCAACTTTATGACAGAAAGGTGAATACATTTTTGCTGGTACCTTATCCGTTTATGGGCATTCCTCCAGAAGGACATCATTTTGTTGATCTCCAGAGCTCGTGTAGCGTTGGTTCCACCATGTCCAGCCCTGAGAGTCCCATCCTCCATCTTGGACAGGAAGTCTTTTGAAAAAGGACTGCCGACATTGTTGTGATTCCCATCCTGAAGCACACGTATTCAGTGAAGCGATGAAAGTAATGCTAATTATTCACGATGCTCCAGGTAAACAGTGAAACTTCACCTTATGAGGTAATTTGAAAAACCAGCATCCTGGGATATCTACATCATTGTAGGGGCCGTTTCCATGGTGATAATGGCAGCGACTCTCCTCAGGGACAGAATGTGGATCCTGAGACTGGAGGTGATACAGAATGCAAACTATGTCATACAACAAATTACAAGAACCAATGTTCAGTGCAGTGAAACCACAAAACCACATGTTAATGCCGTTCAATTTGGACAATGTTAGAAAAGGAAGTGAAATATAGAAAATTAAATGTTGCGATAAAGTTGGTGTCTACCTATATGACAAAAACTCACCTGGCTTTTCTTCCTCTCCCCATTTTTCATCATTCTGGCACCATTTTCCTCCGTCAGACTCTCCAGGGAACCTAACTCCTCCACCTTGAGGTGAGAAAAGGAAACACAACCATGTCATGATATATATTTCATCATTCCAGAGTCCACCAGGTTGGTCTTTACACACAGTGTCAATTTTACATTCTTATTTTCAGGTGATTAAATACTGAAGAAAACATACTTAGATCCATAGATCCTCCTGAATGCTGCATACTGTTCCTTTAAATACTTTACTGTCTTTAGTTACATCACTGTTGTGTGATTATGAGCAACAATCTTAATAAATTGCCTTTCTAAATTCATTTCTAGGAGATTATGAACATTAGCAAAAAAAAGTTCCTTGTAAATTACAATATGAGCGTATGCACCTTTGCCCACACGGCGCCGTCCGTCCACTCAAGGTCATCTGAAGGGTTGCAGTCCGGATATTCCTGCTGCACTTTGCTGTTCTGCTCACAATACTCTCTATAAATATTCTCAATAGCTCTGTGGGACAAATCAATGTTTAAATAAACACACTCAGACTCAGAAATCCCATGCTGTGAAAATGAGAGACTTGGGGGCCTGTGTCCATATAGCATGTTTGTAGAGAAAAGGTGCTGCACCCAGCGTCTTCTGTGCCAAACAAATAGATGCTAAGAAAACTTTTTTCATTAAACACTGAGATGAAGCGTTCCCTTGTGGCTTTTCTACCAGAAAACAACACCATGTGGACAAATCCCCTAAATAATCACCAGGATGTAAGCAGAAGTAATTAAGTACCTGTGTGGGCACACAGGCCCTGTACTTTCCTCCTCAGACACCAGGTTATCCCTGCGTCCAGGTACCAGGTAGCCCCAGCCATGTTTCTCTGTGTAGTGCAGAGGGAAGCCATCCCACGTCAGACCCATCAGCTTAGGGGTCACTCTCATCTGTAGACTGATGAGGTTGGCTCCAGGTGACCAGCTGTCCTCTGCAGACATCTTCTCACACAGCTTACGATACCACCTGAGGGTAACGGGAAAAAGGACTGACTATGTCAAAAAAAATGAAAGATAATACTAATAATATTTGATGGCTTTGTGGTGCTTGGGAGTGACCTTACCCTGGATGTCCAGGCAGATGTTGCCTTCTCTTAGGAAGTCGTTTCACTGTTTCCTTCAGCTTCTCCACGGCCAGTATGCCGGGGCGAGGGGCCACCATCTCCTCTTCAGAGGGCGGACCTGGGTCTAATATTCACAACAACTCACACTGGAGCTCATCTCATCCGTACATTTGCATTGCTGTTATAACATTTTTCCAGAAGAAACAGACATCTTGAAAAAGAGATATTATAACATTGGCTTTGTAAATGTGATCTGAGCTCATACCTTCTTCCCAGTCTGGAAGAGGAGTAGCAACTTGTGTTTCAACTGCTTTTTTGGAGAGTTTCTTCTTGCTGGCTGCTACTTTCTTCAGTTTAAACTCCTGCACATCCCACTCAAGATCCCAAAGCCAGGGGTCATCTTTGTATCTTAAGGTAAAGAAAAAAACAGAACATATAATCTTAAACTTGGATATACAACATCAATGTTTACTACAAAATCAATGTTTACTACAAAGCACTTTAAAGCACCTGCCTCTTGGAGTTATGGAACTACAGAGTATGCATGAATCTACAACCCTTTTGACTTTATCATACAATAAGTACCAAAATTAATGAATGTGCTGCAGACAGAAACACTGCGATAAAAAGGGGCTTTCACCTGTCATCCTGCAACAGCTGACAGGCATCGTCCGCCAGAGTCATCAGAGACTTCTTCATCTCTCTCTGAAGCTCTTCATAAACGTCCTGAGAATCTTCCAGGTAACGCCCCCAGTTTTGATTAACGGGAAGGTAGCTCACACCCATCTCCAGCATTCCCGCAAACGTCACTGGATGCGGGCACCTTATAAAGCATTAAATATATTGCACTATTATGCAGAATTTTGAACAAAGTCATATTTGTCCTATTCTTGGCTAAAAAAATCAATACACATAAACATTAACAGAAGATGTGCGTGGGTCGGGATTTACTAACCTCTCCATGAAAAGTGGAAGCTGTGCTGTGAAGACTTGATGTGTGGCCTCGACATCCATGGCGCAATACCGCATTAACTCCTGAAGAGGTCAGCAAAGCCAAATCTATCTGTCTGTACTTCACGATGAATTCAAGTCATTTAGAGGACTTCAACATTTTGTATATGAAATGCATTTGTCCTATGATTACAGACAATCTGACACAGGCTTTGTCACGAACATACCTGGAAGTTGTTCCTGACATCCACCATGCTTCCCTTCACAAACGTCTCTCTGGCCTCTTTCTGCAGCGGCGGACCTCCCACGTATAGAGCATGGACATCAGCCAGGTTATTAATGCTGCTTATATTAACCCAGTCCCAGGAGCCGATCTAAACACAAAAACATCGGGTCATGTTGAGTTATGCTGATGTGAAAAGCCAAGCGAATGACTTTCACAAAAGAAAATGCATGTTGTATCTGAAATATGGTGGACACAAACCATTGGACCCTCCCTTTTCTGTCCTGCTTTTTTAATGTGTTCCTTGACCTCCTGAAGACCCCTCCGTTTACCCATCTTATTAGCCATCCACAGTGTACGCTGGAACCCCGTCAGCCCAGAGATGGCCATGTGAAGGCTCATGGTGTCCATGAAGCGTACCTGAGAACCCTTTTGGGAAGAAAAAAGCATTTGTTTCCAGACTGTACCGTACATGAACTTGTATGTTAGACATGAACATTTACTCATGTGACCCATACAACAAGGATCATAACATCTAAGTGCTAGAAATCTAAGTCAGTAAGAAGCCAAATAAGATACAAGGATAAAACACACCACCCTCCGAATACTGACCTTTAGCAAGTATTGCTCCTTAATGTAAGATCGGTCAAAACTGACGTTATGGCCTACTATGAGCCTCTCCGTCCACTGACCCCCTGGTGGGCGGGCAGAGTTCATCGCTGTCTCCAAGGGGATGAGGTCAGACAGGATCAACTGGTTTGACCAGGAGTACCGCTCTTCTATCAGACGCTTGCTGCACCAGGAGTACCTTGGCAAGTGAGAAATATACATATTGAGATGAATAATGCCCATTTTCACATATAAATGCATGGGCAATTTAGGTAGCATTAGTGGGACAATGGAAAAATCCCACACAACAGCTAATCTCTCCTTCCAATAAACTGTCCATGATTCTTGCTCGTTCCTCACCAGTTAGTGGGAGACACAGCAACAGCCAGTGTGGGACACTGTCCCTCCGTCATGCACACCTCCACATCAAACACCAGCGCGGTCTCCTCTGGAAAATCCACCTTTTGGCTCTCCCCGTCGGACCCGTAGCGAGTCCAGCCGACCTCCCGGCTCCATTCCTGCGGCATGGGAGGGAGCTCAGCCAGCCGCAGCTCGGTGGCAGCTTCGAGGTAGGGAAGGCTCTGCTTCTGGGCCAAGACACGGAAGTGCTCGTCGACATTTTCCCCATACATCTCGGGAAGCTTCAGCTCCACCTCGGGCAACAGAGAAGTCTCCTTCCCCCACAGCTGGTGTCTCTGCAGGTGCCCCATGCTGCGCTCCACATCGTCCTGTCTGTAGTTGGGTTCGAGCCCTCGAAATATCTGTTTGTGGAGGTTCCTGGACAGCATCTGGATGTTAAGGGGGTTCAGGCGGGTCTCTGCGGAGTCCTGGTCCTGCAGAGAGTGGGGCTTGGTGGAGTAGAGGGAGCGTAGACACCTCCATTGTAGAGAGATGAGAGTCCTCTGCAGAGGACAGTGCAGCACATGGAGCATCACCTCATGAGGAGTTCACACTGGAAGACATTTAGACAGCATCCATGAGTTGGTCTCTTCGAGTAGAGATACAGATAATACATGTAAATGCTTTTATCCCACCAAGTGCAATAACAGCAATGCTTTCAATAACAGAAAAGTGCTTCATATATTCAACCCAGATACAGTTTACTCCCTCAAAAACGTTATTACACAACTTTAACTCGATTAACCAGATAGCTTTACCTACTGTACCAGTTAGATAGCTTTAAGTTAAACTTTACTTTCCACCAACCTGCTAACCGATGTTTACTGAAATTTGAAAATGACAAACGAAGTAATTTCTATTTACGTCTGCGTTCGCTACGTTTTTAGCTAAACTGTCGATAAAAGCAAAAAAAGACACCTTACCCGGTCCGTGTCGTTATACCGTCAAAGTATTCAACCACAATAATGTGTAAAATCGCTCCACAACAAACGAGCATAACAACTTAGCATGTCAAGACACGGGGGTTGTAAGCATGTATGTAATGCGTAAGAGACGCGATAGCGACCCCAAGCGGTCCGGATGACTGGATCCATTTTTAATACTTTAAACATGATTGCATGAGAAGCATGCTACAGTTTTTCTATTGTTTGTTTGCGCAGAAGCGGATCTTTCTACAGAGATTGCAGCATTAAACTATTTAGCATTCTAGAGACATTCAGTATTTCACTACTATTAAAACCGTAATTTGCAATCTCCGTAGCAAGACTGGGGCCGCGTGGCCTAATGGATAAGGCGTCTGACTTCGGATCAGAAGATTGCAGGTTCGAGTCCTGCCGCGGTCGCTCTTTTGCAATCCTGGGACTGTATTGACTGGTATCAGTCGCATTGTTTCCTTCAGCAAAGAATGTAGAATTATTATCGAAATAATGATTTGACTGATACGTGACGAGGGTCAATTTGTAGTTTTTAAATACGGGAATGCTCTTTACCTTGAGATTATTTTAAACACAGCTTCCTGGCGTGAATGCGCATATAGAGACGGGGGATGCCGGTCTTATTTCACTGCAACACCTAATGCCAGCCCTATGATACAGCAACGCTTTCCCCAAAATGGTACATCGCTTTGCTTTACATATCTGCGACCATCAAACCAAACGGTGTTTTCGGTCTGCCCCTAAATGCAGCGCTACTGTGTTTGTCTGTATCGCGTTAGCTCGGACTGGTTGAATGATTTAATGCTGTTGTGTTTTGTCGTTGCTTGTCAGACGATGGCGGATGACACGGAGGATGTTGAGTTGGACTTTGCAGCCGACGAGCAGGAGAGGGCGCGGAGAAGCGCAGTCATAAGGTGCACTGCAGGAGATGTTGTTGTCATACAAACTACTTTGTCTGCCACAGACTGTGTTTGCTTTTGTAAATATAAAATCAATACGCATCTCACCCAGTTGAGAGATTTTACAACTTGTCATTTAAATGACACTAAACCTCTTTAACAACATAATTGGACAAGTGATGCTCTCTATAGGTATAAGTGGCTGATTTCTTTTTTTCAGTTTGTTTATGGTTTTATGGCTACATCATCAGTGGAGGAATATATATTATTATTATAATATGTGCTGAAAGATCTAGATGTGATTCAGACCACAACACATTTGCTGTCATCATTTGTAACCCCTATGATTTCAGACACCCCCTCGCCTCCTTTTTCCACCTGTTCTTCCGGGTGGTTGCCATTGTCGCCTATCTGCTCTGTGACTGGATCAGCGAGAACTTTGCATCGTGCTTTGTCCTGATCATCGCTCTGCTCTCTTTTGACTTCTGGTCTGTCAAGGTGAGAGGTCAACTAGCTCACCTGCTAATTTGCGTCGCTTTCCTATGCCTCACCCCCTCTCTCGCCCTCTTGTGCACTTAAGCGTTGTCCGAATCCCTTTCTTTCACCTCGCTAGTTTCAACTTCTCACATTTGTTCTGTGGTTCAGAACGTCACTGGCAGGCTGTTGGTTGGCCTGCGCTGGTGCAACCAGATTGATGAAGATGGAAGGAGCCTCTGGGTGTTTGAGGCCAAAAAAGTAAGACATTGTGTGCCATATTTGAGTGTTTTCAAGGTGTCAAACATCAGGCCAACGCTATGTGTGTGTGTGCAGGCCTCCCAGGGAAATAACACTGGGACGGAGGCAGAGGCGAGGATATTTTGGCTGGGTCTCATCGTCTGTCCTCTCATATGGATGCTTTTCTTCTTCACCTCCCTCTTCTCACTGAAGATCAAATGGCTGGTGAGACACGTGTTGCTTGTGTGCATGCTCTGCACATAGAGGCACATTATTACCTCACGTCCCTCTGTCTTCCCCAGTCACTTGTGGTTGCTAGTATTTCCCTCCAAGTGGCTAATCTCTATGGTTACCTACGCTGCAAGGCAGTGGGAGAGGATGGCCAGCCTGCAGACATCCGCTCTTTCATGGGGCAGCACCTCCTGCAGCGTGTGAGTGATGACTGACTGACTGCAGCATTTTGCATGTACAGTTTTCCTGTGTAACACGTCAGTGACTCACTCTGATTTATCCTCTTCCAGCCAGACATCATCTTTGGAATACTATGAAGATTACCTCCTCCTTTACAGCCACTCTGATATGTGTGTGTGTGTGTGTGTGTGTGTGTGTGTGTGCGAGCGAGAGAAAGAGGGAGAAGCTCCCACAAACTGCATCGACTTGAGTGGCTGTGTGCCTTCTGCATGCCTCATGCTGCTGACTGTTCACTTCACATGTTGCCCAAGGATCAGTCTATTAAGTCAATAAAATAGCATTGTAAGTAAAAAAAAATATATAGCATTTCAAATTTTAATTCCTATTTCTGCAAATGCATTTATTGTGAAAGGAGTATCGTTTTCAAACAGCTCATAGAAGCCAGGGTTTCTAGATTGTGATGTGCATGTTCTTTGTCTTGCTTACAGAAAATATACGTAAAAGAACACTGTGAAATCTGATGTAGTAGCCTACCTGTTAAAATGGCTTCATTTAAAATGACAAACCCTGCCTCCGACATTGTTCCACTATACCTCCAAAGTTCCAATAGGAAACCCAGATACCGTGTAAAGCATTAAGTATATGTGAACAAAGAAATGCATATTAAAGTTTGATGAAAATGGAAGCAGTAAATATGTGTTTCGATGCTTCAGTGCACCACATGATGCACACATGAGCAAAAGAACAGGAACCACACACACAAATTACTCAAACATAGCTTGAGATCCTATGGAAACCAGTTAAATTCAAAGTTTTTGTCTGATTTTTCTTTATTTCCATGAGAAACTGATTGATTTGTTGGTATTTCTAACCCAAATGTATTTGTCATGATTACACACATGATCTGTGGGGAATTGGCTATTTTAAAGTAGCCACGTTGAGCTCGTCCACTTCAGAAATACTCCTCAGTTGTCAAACCATTCATTTTAATTATGAATATGAATAGTATTGATCCTGCTACTGGAGTGCGATGGGAGTGACAAAAAACATTCCGACCATACACTTTCTTTAAGTCTGTGATTAAATCAGCTCTGCTGCCCAATTGAAATTAAATATTCGGAGACTATGAATTGCCATCCCATTGTGTCTCATATTCTACCATGATTTGCTGTAAAACGTGGCTAAATTATGAAATGGGAATGACTATTTTCCGTGTAGTTCATTGTACTTATGCTCATATTATAAGCGCCAGAAAGCATTTCATCCCGACATTACAGATTTGGAGGGAACGTCTCATATAGTAGCCTATAGTCTTGGCCGTGGCCCCTGTGCTCTCAAGCCACGTACAAACGGCTCAGACCTCAAAGATCGCATATTTATCGTGAGTGCTCACACCTGCTTCCAGCCTGTCTGGGGAAGGGCGGGAAATCATTTCCACTTGTCTAAACTAACATCATAATAACGTCCAGTGATTAAATAAAATATGAACACATAAGTAGAACGGTTACCTGCCTATGGAAACCAAATGTATGCTGGTTTGAGCCCCAGTAGTTGTTTCATATCTTATTTTAACTGTGAGGTGGAGCAACATTTGGACTATTCCTTTGCTAATATGTGGAACTGATTTTCAGAGAAAATGTTATGGGAGTAAAATAAATATTTGAACAACTGCAGCAGCATTGGAGATGGAACTGATTCTCACATATAGACTTTAGGACTGAACGAATATTCTTCTAGATAGATGGATAATACAGGATTCTTAATATAGGAAAATATTACATTTTCCAAAAAAACAAACAAAAAAACAACAACTACTAAATGGACCTGGATGTAATGCAGTTTTGTCATCCGTTACGAAGGTCAAGGATGAAATTTCTCAACTCTGAAGCCTTCAGGGATGGAAATTCCCCAGAGTTCTCAGCATCTACATGTTTTACACTTTAAACTTCATATAAAAAAAAAGCTACAGAAACTTAACTAATTGGACTTTTGAAAAGGAAATGGTTTTGTGTTCTCCATTGAAGCTAGTAGTTTAGGCCTATCATTAATTATCATGAATAGTGCTGTAGAAGTCAATAAAAAAGTACGAGAAAAACGCGTCGAAGTGAGACGTCCGCCTCAACTCGAACGCGCTTCGGTGCCGGCGGACTCTGTGATTGGTCGCGCTGCTGGCATGACGTCAGTGCGGGAGCAAGTAGAGGAAGCGCGCAGACCGGAGGAGAGGCAGAAGCTGGAGGACCGGGGATGGAGGCGGACTCACCTGAGAAGCAGCCGACTTCTGGACCAGGGCCCGGCGTCCACGCACAAACACCAACGTGGAAAATGGGCTACGAGCGTAAAGTTGAGGGGATTTCTCTCCAGAGTCCGCTTTGCTTCTGGAAAACAAAAGGTAAGAGACGCGTCTGGAAAGAAACAGCATTTGCACGTATACGGCTGTTCTCACGCCATGCCCATACGATACATACAAACGGCCTTTACACACATTACGATGCATGTTAATTGCCTTTTAGTTCATGTCTTTTTGCATGAGGTAATTATTTAACGTTTCATTTAAAGTAAGGGTAAGTCTGGTCCTTTGTAAAGAGCCAGAATATTACACCAGCCTCCTCGGTCTATTATTATCATCACTAACAAATTGGTTTCTGTAACAGCTTATGCGGATAATCCCTGTGATGTGAAATAGTCTAGTTTTAGCAGAAGTGGGCCAATCGCAACTCTCATTAAAAGTGAGGGGATTCGTTGGCCCCAGGAGCCCCGAAGAGTCCAGAGAGAATGAAAGCATCTAAAAAAACCCAGCTCAAGATCAGATTTAAGACAGAAAAAAAAGAGAGAAAGTCAGCTCATCATCGTTGATGGGCATCATTGAATCTGCTGCATCAAGGAGACGTTTCTCTATCTGTCGCTGTGTCAGGTTCACGGTCGTGGTGATGCCTTCAGGCCCCGTAGTTTGGGCACACTGACTATTCAGCATCACACAAAATAATAGGTTGAAATGTGAGCTGTTGTCATGCAACACGTAACCGCAGGGTTTAAGTTCTAAACTCTTGTCTTCATGATTTTATAAATAAAATAAATAAACCAGGTCGTTCACTGTGAAGTTGAGAGGTCATGAGTCTTAATGTCGCCTTCAATGAAAAGTAAAAGGAGAGGGTGGTGTCACAGATTAGTTCTGCAAGAATACGAGCATGTCCTACAAATTAACTGAGTGTAGTCTCTTATCTGAAGTGGGTTTTTTTTTTTTTTTTTTTTTAATGCACGTGAAATGGGACTTGCTCCTTTAATTTCCTTTTATTTCCCTTTAGAATAAACATTTGACACTTTGTAGTTACAGAAAAACGGATGTTAATTGCAAGAAATGCTAATTTGCGATAGGCCTCCCACACATTAACGTATAGCTAAATAATTTATATTCTTAGTAAAGCTTACGTTTTTTAAGATTTTTCAAATATAATAAAAAAAAAATGCAATCAGGTGACATTGAGTAGGCCTTCAACCAGACACTTTGAATATGTGGCGGTGCTTGTTCCAGCTATTTAACATCTTTATTCGACACAATGTGCCTAAATGTTGGATTTCTAACGTCCGTTCTGATCACCTCCTCCCCGGCTGCTGTTCCTCTCGTTGGCCCTTAATTCAAGCAGATGCCGTGGATGTGTGTTTGAATGTTACAGGCCTGCTAATGCGTCTTCATCCTCCTCGCAGATCACGTTGGGTTGGCATCACGTCGGGCTTCCAGCACGAGCGCGTGAGAGGGGGCCTGTTTCTGTCTTTGGTTATCTAGCTGTATGAGTTTTAAATACCTGTCATAAAGCTAGATAACCGAAAGTAGAAATGACTTCCGCGAAGTTGTGTTCATGCCCCGAAAGGAAAGGAGACATTTCAAGCTCTACACTAAAAAAAAAAAAGGTAAGAAAAGAGTTTGGTTTTGTGGTTTGTGTGTGTTTTTTTTTAAAGGGTAAAAAAAAGCAAAATGGCTAGAAACCTACACAATGTATATATAGTATGAATGCGTTTTTATATAACATAATAAGAGAGATTTTCCCTTTTTATAATAAGTACAAACATGTGGTATCTTTATGTGTATTTTAATAGTTTTTCTTTTTTTTACTTTGAGACAAAATGCAAAGATAACCCAGCTTTTTATTCATCACTATAAAGTTTGATGTAGTATGTTTTTCTATCACTTCACTATATGAGCTCTATGAATTGAAAGCGGGCGCTCAACAACTGATCCTGTGTCAGGCTGGTCAGGGTTGCTGTCCATTCAGGTCCTCAACGACATGGTGCTGCATGTTAAACAGGTCCCTCTAGTGTGACTCAAGAACGCCCAAACTTCCTCCAATCCAAGAATTGTGTTTTTATTGTGTGAAAAAAACATAAAATCAAATAACACATACAGGGAGGTAATATTTGGTCACTTGTCATATCAGGAAAAGCACATTACTAATAACAGCAACGATGGCTCTGTTCTATTTCCACGAGCCGGCATGTGCTGCACCGTGACCCAGAACCGAATCGGCCATCATCAGTTGCATTATTTACACCCGTGCTTTTTCCTCCGGAGATATGTGACACATGTCTTCTGTGAGAAAAAAAAAGACTCGTCACACATCCCAGCGTTTAATCTGATCCCTGATTCTGTTCACCTGCAGCAGGTGAAGAAGTCCTGCAGGATTGGTTCCATCCCTAACCGCCGATACTCTACCAAAGCACATCCTCGTGATTTTATATTTTACTTATTTAATTTACATTCTTCTATATTTACATTCACCTGTGAGACTTTGTTTGTAGAATAAAAGAAAAAGGGGGGAAGCTACTGCTTTTGTCCAGGCGCTGATGTCTCCGACTGCTAATAATGCAGTTGAGTGGTGTAGCGGCCTACGCACACAGGGTTGAAGAAGAAGAAGAAGAAAAACACTTGGCATCTGTATTTAAAGCTGCAGCTAATCATGAAGCCTTTGGGATACATTGTGCCTTGCCTCAATGAGAAGGCCAAGGCCATCCTGCAGACAGGAGCTGAGGTTTTTTAACTCGGTACTTCAGCGCTGTGCAGTGCACACACTCAGTCTGGAGAATGCCACTAAAGCCTACAGAGCGCCAAAGTGAGATGAGTTTTCATTCACTCTCTTAACTACCTATTGCAGTAGAGCTCGCTGTCAAACCGGGCTAATTGCTTCGTTTCACAGCCAGATATTGGATACGTGAAAAGGCCGCGGTCCAAGTCTTTTTCCTGGTACAGGGTGTGTCAGCGTGGCGCGCCTCCTTAATGAATGGGAATAAAAACACTTGAGGCTTTATTTATGGGATGGTCCAAGGAATTCTTGTTTCAACTTGTGTACATGTGCAAATTATTCTTTTTGTGCTTTTATCGTAGCCAAAATACACACACTCGTACAGACAAAGACAAAAAAAAACTACACACACACACACGATGGGACTGCACTTTCAAAGAGCAAAGCTGGCCGGAGATTTCAAAGTTTTGGTCACTTAAGAAACACTCATTTAAAGTGTAAAGAAATTCATGAAGCAATAGTTGAATGAAGGCTGGGTTTAGCTCCACTCATAACTAAATGTACTATTTGTATTTTATTCCTCTGTTTTCTCTCTTCCAATCTGCTTTTGTTACAGACTTCCGATGAACAACATTTAACGATCGTGGGATTCCTCAAAGAGGGTCGAACCATCATGAAAAGAAAGCGAGGAGAGAGAAAAGGGGGGAAAAAACGGCCAGTCCAGAATTGCCACCTCCTCCTCCTCCTCCTCTCCCCTCCCTCCCCCTATTCCTCACCCTTTTTTGCCCAAGAGCCTCTAATGCCATCTGTACTGCCAACGGGGGACAGTTAGCCTGTGCCAGGAGGCGGACAAAGACCCCGCCGGATCCCCGGAGCATGGGCGCGCTCAGAGGAGCCATCTTGGGAGATGTTGCCGCGCCACCTAAAATGGCTGGGCTGGCATACGAGGTGAGTTGCATCATGGTTTTCCGTTGGGTACCAGTGGTGATGGTGGTGGGCAGGAGGTGGGGTGTGTGTGTGTGTGTGTGTGTGTGTGTGTGTGTGTGATGGGGGATGGGGGCAGGAGGAAGGACGAGGGAAAGAAGATGAGTTTCCCATTTCCTCCCCAGTCACACATGGCCTCTCTCTTTTCTCTTCTATCTCCTGCTCCTGCTAATTAGCAGTTAAGGGGTGATTTGGGGGGGTAGTTGGTTATGGTGGGGGGCTGGGTAGCAAACAAAATTAATGAGCTGGCACTGGTTGAAGGAAACCTGCCATCCTCTCTTGTCATGGGGCTTCTTTATTCCCTGATGCACACCAGGCACGTCTCGTTTCCACCAGACTAACCTCGTAGATTAATTCATGCAAAACCGCTTTTATTACCAGATTCACATTATGATATTTAGTACAGTATCTTAACTATCTTAATGTGCTAAGCCCCTCAGGTGAATTCTGGTGAGGAGGGGGCGCCGGCATAATTCCTATTTGGGGGAATTACATTATTGTTTTTTTAAAAGTAGAACCATCACACCCTTAGATTTCGTTTACTACGTGAACAAATCATACGTTGGCTCAACAAACGCTTCGTTATGTGTAATAATATTATACACTGCATATTAGCAGTGTATATCTATAAAATGAATTCATCAGAACATTCACATTTACCCCAAAATTTGATGTTGAACTCTGAATATAATGTATTTCACATGGTTTAAAAACCCTATTTCACACACACCACTGATGTCAAAATGTCCCATTCTACCAATATCAGTGGCAAACAGCGACCGTCAGATATCAAAGCTCCAAATCTTTACCTCTTCCCTGTGACCTCACACACACACACACACACACACACACACACTGGAGCTGCTCTGTAACCCCGGTGGCTCTGGCAGCAACCTGAAGCAGAAAAGAGAGCGGGACACGTGAGCATGTGTGTCCAGGGCCAACATGTGCAGCTGCAGCGCTGCTTGTGTGCGTTAATGAACAGCGCCATGCATTTCCACATTATCATTCAGCCCCGCACTCTCCCCCTCTCCCCTCTCAATAGCTGTTTAGTCCCCCCCCCCTCCAACCTCACCTCCTCCCCCACCACCCACCCGCCCTCCGTAAAGGCCTCGCTTTCCCACCATTGTGGGAGCTGGTGCTGCGGCAGGCCTGGGCTTGGGGGGCAGGGTGGGAAAGACCCTCCAGACTAGACATGAGCAGATGCCTGAGACATTAGACTGTCGTGCGGATCACCGGGGTCGGGCGAGCCGCTGAGTTTTAATGTGTGAGCAAGTGTATGTGTGTTTGATATGTGTGTGTGACGGGGGGGGGAGGGGGGGGTAGTGCGGGCCCTGGAGTGCCACCTGACTGTTCATTAGTCTATTCAGCCTCTTCTGTATGTCTGAAAGGCATGGAGATGCTGTTTTGAGACGGATTTCACCGGCATTAGAGATGCATTCACACATGATATGCATATCGGAGCTCAGGCCGCCGTCCTGTCACACAGTAGATCACAGTTAGCCATTCAGTTGCATCAAAGGCTCCGATGCAATGATGTTTCAACACCACAAAGGTGCATTTTCACGTTTTTTTTTGTTCTTTTTTTCACATTGAGAATCTGATTTTATTTTATGCAGCGTGATTGTCGTCAGCCGTGCGCTCCTCTCGTCTCCTCTCGGATACGATTCGTCCTTGATGCCAACTATATTTTGCAATCTTTATATGCGTCTCGCTCTCAGATGGTTCAAACAGACACACATCAGGAAAGACAGACAGTCGGTGGCTCGGCGCATCACCGAGAATGACTCAGCTAAGGCGATGGGTGTGCCTAACAAGCTGAATGATGTAACCTGTGGGTAATGATTATTTATGAGCCTCATACTGTACATGAAGCCTCCGCAAAATATGTAAGGCATGTGCGGCCCACACGTCAAAAGATTATTCCCTCTCTTTATTCATATAAAAGACTCAGAGCTGTCTTTATAATTGCATTTGCACTGCTCATCTGTGATATACAGCGCTTGGCTTCGGGCAGATTTGACAGAAGGGAGAAAGCAAGGTGAAGGCGAGAAATTAATCTTGGGAGATACAGTAGCTTGTTCCGTGCTACGTCTCTGTTGCAACGGAGAGATCTCCGCGCTGCGTTAGAGAAAACAGGGAGAAATGAGGAAACCGTGGCTTTTTGTGAAGTCAAGCTAAAGATAGGCTTGTCAAGGAAAAAAGGGGTTAAAGACAGTGGAGACCATTGTATGTAAAGGAGGCAGGTGTGGCACATGTGCAGCCATGTTGGAGCCACCAGTGTTACCTCTCTGCATGTGCTGAGCTTGTGTTAGCTCGTGCATGTGCCACGCTAAACGCTATTTGCAGCGTGCGAGGAGCTGGGCATGGAGGACTGGTGTGTGTGTGTGTGTGTGTGTGTGTGTGTTTGAAAAGAGTAATGGGGGAGGTCGGCAGCAACTGTACGTGATAGCTGCGGCAGTCGACAGAGCGAGCGTGGTCAAAGAGAGGCGGCGACTGAAGCAGATTCGTCAGGAAAATGTATTCGTCCTTACATGTGCCTGCTAGAAGAGAACGACACACACACAGAGTTATTATTCATCCACGGATAGCCGTCTTTAATTCTGACTAATTGCAAAATGCGGCTGACGTGAAATGGAAGTGAGCACAGAATACAAAAATCAAGGTGGGCTTGATTTTAAAAGACGCGATGCGACGTCTTACAAACACTTTGGTGAAGCTGCTTAAGCGTCTGCTTTTAATCTGCTGCGAAACAAACACAGTTTTCAATCAAGATCGTCTGAATCCCGAGCGGCTGAACAGTGAGGTCAGCGGCTTTGACACCGAGTCAGGAGGATTTAGGAATGCGAATCTTCCCGCTCACATAGCCTTAAATATCCATTCTTCAATTCCTTCTCCAACATTACCTTCAAACTGACAGAAAAGAAGTGATTTCCCCTCCAGAAAATGACAGAATATATATATGATTGCTTTACTCCTTCTATCTTTCCTCTGTTATTCATTATTAAGCATGTATTGCTTTTGCTATACAGGATTCTCAGTGCAAGGAAATTATAATGTGTGACATGATGAAGTGACAGAAGCTGGCGCCCACTTCCAATTCTGTGGGGGTGAAGCAGCGTAGCCATAGTAGCGATAAAATGTTAATACCATATAGCTCCTGGGTTACCTCTTCGGATTCTCCTCACTATGTGTGGACACTATTAATGTTTTAACGGCTCTGCTGTGATTTATAAAGCCCGGCTCAGGGGCCGCCCATAGTCTTGGATGAGGTCCAATGTGGGTCAAGCGGGGCTCATCTGGGGTTTTTTTTTAATGCAACTTTGGCCGAGACTAATCTAGCACAAAGCCTGACATTAAGTATCTTAGAGGAAGATGGAGAGAAGTTTCTACATCCCAGGCTTTTCAGATTACGTCTGTTGGCCGCGGCGTCCCTGAGTAGGGGTCCTGTATGCTCCAATGAAAGTGGAGGAGAATTAGGTGACTGAGCCTTTAATACAGCGGACCTTTGTAATCATATCAGGGGTAGATGAGGTTCTAGGGTGTGGAGAATTAGGGGGAATCCTTGGTGTGACCTCATTTTTACATGTTTTTTATTCCTCTGCTACAGTAGGTGTATTTGACACCGGGGTAAAGAGGAGAGAGGAGCACATCCTTGCATCGGATGGATATACGACTCCATCACTCAGTCAGAAATCAAGTTCAAGTTCATGGGTGCAGCCGCTCTGTCTGTGGCCAGTCGGGGAGTTGAGAGAGTCTGTGACCACCCTGCAGTACAGGAGGAGGGGGGGGGAGGGGGAGGTTTCGGGGGGTACATAGCCTTTGACCTCTGTTAGGGTTGCTAGGGGAAAGAGGCCGGTCGGCTCAGTAATGTACGACTGAAAAGGCCGAACTGTCAGAGCTGTCCAGCAGACGTCAACCCCCCACCCCACACACACACACACACACACACACACACACTCCATTCACACATACTCACAGATGGCACGGGCCAGCTTGGGAATGTTAGCTTGCGAGAAAACGCTTTATGTTCATCAGACACCATTATAATTCATCCAGCCTTCAGGGTTGCACATTACCAGTCTACACCTCTTCCTCAGACCCACTATTGTGTTGGACCACTTCTGTCTCATTTCTCAGCCTCATCCTAACACGTCTGAACACCCACCATTGTACGTGTGTTGTGGTGTGGACTTATGGGCTTATAAGGCACCACATATACCATTATGGGCGGTGAAACAACTCATGTCAGGAAAATAAAGGAACATTGCTAAGAAAGAGCTTTGTCTCCGTCCACAAGTTCTATAAATAAAATTGAGCACAAAAAAAAAGGCTTCCCAAGTAAAACATAACTCAAGTCTTTTCAAGCCGAATGCATCGTCTGTGGCCCACGCCTCCATTCTTGTGTTATATTTTCTGTTCATCCATCTGTTTGGATAAACGACATGCATGTATATAAAATAGTGGCATCAGTGGAGCGTGTATTTTCTGTCCGCTCATTTACAAAATGGTCAGTGTTCGGTGTTTAAGCGACTGCGTGTCGGAGAGGGCATGCAAATCCACTGATTGTAATATGTGCATGTTTCCATGCCCCCTCTGTAAATGCGTGTGAGTGTGTCCTCATTTAAGGTTGCATTCATTCAGGGGAGGAGTCTCAGGAATAAAAGGCTGCCTATTTGCATACGCTGCATGCTGTCTGCAGAGACGGAGCAGTCAAAAAAAGATATCAGAGGTGGACAAAGAGAACGAGGACAAATCCTTCATTGTGGGGTTGGTGGGAGAAAAGGCTTGTTTGAATCGGGGAGTGGGTGAAAATTGACAGAGAAAGAGTTTGGGCTGGTTCCCTGTGGGGATAAAAGCCTTAAGATCCCTCCATGCATACAGCCTGAAAATGGGAGAGAAGAACAACATGCAGAGCACAGGGGCCTATTTTTACAGCGCATGAAAAGAAAGTTTGTTTTTCTGAAACACTGCCTGCAATTTGTGATGTGCAAAACTAAAACTAAAAAAAATCATGCATAACAACAAATTCAATATTGTCAAAACATACGCATCAGCGTTTCGAATAGCCGAAGAGCTTAGGTGTGCAGAATCATTATTGCCTTTTACATACCGGTTCTTAAAACATATCTCCATAGACCCGCTTTCATATGGCTGTGTTGTTTTACCATGTGACCCTTTGTTTGCTGTTGTTGTTGTTGTTTTTAATCTCTTTTATTACAAATGTGTGCGAGCACTTTGCAAGCTCTGGAAAAAAATATTTCCAAATGAGGCTTTTAATTATTGTGAAGATTTTACGTTGTAGTTCTTGGCAAGACTAATTTGCTTTTATGCTGTCAATATCGTCTAATCCTAAGGGGTGGTGAAAAAAAAATCTTTCTTTCTTTCTTGTGAAATATTATCACTCTCCAGTGTGGTTTATGGAACGACGTTTTATTCTCATGCTAATGATTGCCTCTATCGTTTATCCTCAGGATGGGACAGGATCTGGGAGCCCTTTCTGACTGTGGGAACCTGCTTTGGAACAAGGAGACCACGAGATCGAAACGTGGTCGAAGCCAAAAGGACTGTAGAAACAAAAGAGCTATCCTTAAAGCCTGAAATGTGTCGTCTGTTACCCATGAAAATCATTTATTTTAACATGCTATATTGTTGATAAAGTGTGTACTATTTGACGTGACGTACACAGATCTGTTATTTCTTTTAATTGAATCACTCAGTACGTTATGTACATTTTCATAGCTTGTTTAAATAAATATTTGTAAATTTATTGTCATAAATCTAATCTGAAATTGTACATAACAGGATATAAGTGCATTAATGATGAAATGTATTGTTTTACATTCACTGTTCTTCTTCTTTGAAATAAAAAATAATGGAAATGTCATCTTGTTTTACAGTTTTTTTTTTAGGGTTATTGAGTGGATCAATTAGACAGGGAAACCAAAGATTATTACACCATGTATTTATATTTTCAACAGCACTTTCTCTTTAATCTCCCAAACAATCAATTAAAAATAAATCTAAAATAGGCGAAGTATTTAGGAGTCAAGCCTGCAGGAGCCTTTCTCTCTGTGTTTTCGGTTTCGTTTGACATGGTAATGTGTGTGAGAAAGTGTTGGAGTGACCCCACATTAAGTTTTAATTGGGAGAAGCAGACAGAGGAACGTGTGTTGAATCAGGGAAGGAAAAGTTCATCAGCCGTTAAACTCGGTGGACAAAGATTGACCCTGCCGGCTATTAAAATACATAATATGCTTTTGCTCATTGCCCTCATATTTTATTTTATTTAAGCATGTTACAATCACATGCATATCCTTCAGTCTTATACTAATGACATAAAAAGAGTATGTTATATTTGATAATGTGGATGAAATATAGGTGTTGTTTACTTTAAATCCAAATCTATCCGTGCCCACCAAGGGCTCAGTTTGGATGATTAATGACGGTGTTGGGATTACACGGCTTCCTGGTGTCAGCCGGACCTCAATCAGTGTCCGACTGTCCGGAGTCAAACAACAGATGGACACTCGCAGCCTCTACAGGGGATTATTCCCCTCTCTTTAGACGATTCAGAATGTACTCACTTCCTCTACTTTATTAAAAAAAAAAAACTATTCACTTATATTTTAGAGGTTTGATATATAAATTTTTTAAAACAATGAATATTAGCCACATGAATTATATAATATGATTGCATTTACTGGATGAAAATGTGTGTTAATTAATTAATTTGAAATCAACAACGTAATGTAAAAGCATCACCATCTCCTCGTGAATGAGAAATTAAGATAAAAAAGAGGCTTTAGTGCTCGCAGTAACCACTGCAGCAGAAGACACTGAATAAAGATGAGCTACTTCAACAACTCCAACACTACATTATCTGTGATATAATAAATGGAACATCTAGAATACACCAGAAAGTACGAGGACACATGGGAGTAGCAGTAAAGAATTGAGCTAAATAAGCCATGTTTTCTTTACATTAGCTTCTAACATCCCACTCATGCAGCAGTGAGGATCTCTCTCACGGAGGGGCCATGCAGGAGTCAGCGTGTTTTCAATCCATCCGAACGCTACAGCGGCTGATTTCGGTGATTAGTTCCCCCCCTCTGGATGGCTGGAAACCAATTAGTGAAATCATCCTCTGTGGCGTGTGGATGGAACCAAAGCCCAAAGGTTTCAATTGATTTTGTAAAACTGTTACACTGGTGTGATTTTCATCATTAAACAGTTCTTTTTTTTTTTAAAAAACATTCTTTTGACTTTCCCCTGTATGCTCTGCAAACATGGGGTTCTCTCTCCAAACAAATGTGAGAGAGCTGCAGAGTTGTAATCATGACAGCTTCAGTGTCCTGTCGTCCTTCTGCAGAAGTAATTGCTTGAATCGGCTACTCGGGTTGAATATTGCTTTTTGATGAGTGTCTTGTGAGGCGGGCCGGCTGGTCAGGGACCTGTTGGTGAAGTCCCTGTAGGTCAGCAGGGGGTCAGGGGTCAAGATCTGGACAGTCCCCCAGAGGGCATTAAACAGGCTGGAAAGATGCTGAGGTCAGGAGCCGTCTGAGCCAGAGCCAAAGGTCAAGGACTGCTAATTAAGTGGCTATTTCCTGCTATTCCCTATTGACCACTGGACTCATAGACGGTCCGGAAAACGCCTGCAGAAGTCCATTTAAGGGAAGTCAATGAAACCTGGTTTTGTGACGGGTACAACAGCTATTACAAGGGGTTAAACAAAAAACAGCAGGCTCACCTCCGGAGGGCTTTTCACACGGGGAAATAAAAACTAAACCCTGCTTTCAAAATATCGTTTCCATCTGATTTAGAGAGGGCACTTTTACAGATATATAAATAATAACGCCCTATATCTTTTTTTATGGTTTAGACTTGTATACAAGTATGAGTATGCAAATAAACATTGATGTATGACTTTTCAGTTCAACAAATTCACATTAAATCCAATTTCCACTTCAAAAGCAGCAACAGAGAGAAACACATAAAGGCGGGACCTCCGAGCTCAAGCTGAGGAATCCAAACATTTTGGAGGGAAAGTCAGTAGAAGCTGTTTATGCCTTTCCAGCCACTGACTGAGCCTATGTGTATATGTTCCTTTAGCATAAGAATGGAGATGGGGCCTGTGAACTCCTCTGAAACTGACCTTTCTCCCAGGATGTGAATAGTACCATTCAAGGGCTGCCCGGCAGCCTTTCTGTCAGACCTGAGCCTTGGCCTCGCCTAAAACTCCTAATCAGGCTGATTTAATGTATCCTACAAGTCCTTCCTCGCCACCCACCCCACCGCCGCTTCAGAGGAGTCACCCTGCAGCCGTTCCTGGAGGCACACACACTCCTCACACACACACACTGCTCACAGCCCTGCCTCTGGGCCCCTGCACTCTGGGAAGTTGGAGGAGCTGGTTTGAAACATCAGGGGGCCCTTTCCCCTCCCAAAGACTCTGGGTCACTTTATAATCAATTGGTTCCTCCCCTAACGAGCTGATGCTTGATCCAAACTGCGTTGGGTTTCTCAAATAGTTTAAGAATGGAAATATGTAAAGAAAACAATTGTTCTCTTGTAAGGATCGAGAAGAAACGTGCTACTTTTTCAGCTGCTGAAATTGACTGGAGCAACAATCAAATATAAATGACATGCAGAACAAGGAGTGAGCTAATTGTTCACATGTATTTTCAACGTAGGGAATAATTTTGGATTATATATCAGTAGCTTTTGTATGTAAGTAAGTTGCACCATCATCATCTCAACATGCACAATAATACAATTCACAATAATGTAATTCTATAATAATACAAGAAAGTTGCCTTTCATCATTTTGAGAAAGTGTAATTTTTTCAAGGTATTTCTATATTGCTACAAAATGCTTTCCAGCCAATAAATGTGTATTTTTGTATGTATAATCAAATATGTTTCTGTTCCCTATGATGGAGAAGTTTTTAAACATTAACAAAAAAATAATGTAATATTTCGTTCTTGTAAGTAATTGCTTCGTTGCCTGGATATTAATTCACACCTTTTCATTTACGACGTTACATCAGTGTTTACGGCCGAAGTGGCTCCTTTGATTGGTGCGTAACCGCGTCGGTGGCGCGCGCGCCGCCTCGCGCTGCAGCTCGTTCCCGGCCTGTGATACAATTAATGGACAGCCGGTGTGAAGTCGTGTCGCTCCTCTGAGAGCCGGCCCGTACAAGCCCCGCGTCCCCCTCCATTGTAGGCCACATGCCGGCGCACCAAGCATTAAAGCTGGGGGTTTAATGCTGCACCATTATACCAATTCAAATTAAATATGATTTAAAGAAAGAAAAGAAAAACACACTGAATTTGGACGGGTAGGACGAGGTTGTGCAATAAGTAATAACGAGAAAATAATGCGAGTTTTGTACGTATTTTCAGACAGAAAAGAAGGAAGTGTTTGATTTTCGTTCGAGCCGTTTTGAGAAGAAAAACAAGATTTTTTTTTTTAATTAACGACATTTTCTGACTTGATTTTCGTGAGGCGTGATAAGAAAAATGAAGTGAAATCAGATGCAGCCTTGTGACGTGTAAACATGCCGTCATGAGTCAAGACAATGACAATTTTACATAAAGGACGCCGTCAAGTCAATTGACTCTAAACCAGGTGTTTAAAAAAGGTTGGAGCTGAATAACGACTCAAATAGAAGCAACAGAGGTGTCACAAAAACATTCTACTCAAGTAGAATCCAACAGAAAGACTACTGGTGTTCAAAGAAGTACAAGTAGAAGCACTGATTCTACTTCTTCACTCACTAAACGTGAAAATGTAAAGGCTCTGAAATGTACTCAAAGTATGTAAAAAGGATCCCTATGAAGGACAATTCTACTGGCTGATTTTTTTTTTTTTTTGCAAGGCTAACTGTCATATTAATAATAATAATAATAATAATAATAATAATAATTATAATAAATCCAAAATTCATTAAACCTAAAGTAATGAGCCTGTTTTGAACATTTAAGGAGCAGAAAGTACAGATATTTGTTTTAAAAAGTTGGGAGTAAAAGTAAAATATCAGAAAAATAAATACATAAAGTACAGATACTGGAAATTATAAGTACAGTAACCAATAAGTTATTAGTCCTTTTTATCTACTAAAATAATACTTACAGTTTTGTAGACTAAAAAAAACCCCAAACAGCTCAAAATATCATCTGCACATTTAAATCTAGCAGCCGTTTGAGAAGCTTTCTAACTCTTAAAATGGGGCATTTCATTATTTAGGTCCAGTATAAAACGTAACGTATGCGTGAGCGTGCAGAATAAGCTGTGTGTGTGTGTGTGTGTGTGTGTGTGTGTGAGACTTTTTATGTCCTTCACTGTGTCTAAGCGGTCCTAACTTACACCCAGACTGACATATAACACTCCATACATTGCCTTAATAGAATTCTATAACGTCTCCCAAAGAAATCACACGATTTACTAACATGCATGAGGATATTTGTTTTGACCACAAAAATAGAAATGCATTTCTAGTGAGCCAAAAAGAAAAGGACTAAAGAGAGTGAGAGAGAGAGACGACACATCCAGCACTGTGCTCATGGGTTGGTGTTTTTCAGAAAGCCAGTGAGGATGCAGCCTCTCCCTTCTCTCACAAATCCGTCCCGACGTGACGGCTGTGATTGGCTGATGACGGTGTGACTCAGCAGTCAAAGGTGAAAGGTAGAATGCAGCATGGCCGCTTTGAGAAACGATGCTGAATGCGACTATAAGCTGATTTTCTTTATGAATCGACACAAATTACGGATGTGCACGTTGAACCGCTGCTTCGATCTAATGTGATTTGTTTCAGTTTAAATCCTGCAGGACGAGACACGGGAGGGAAAATTGCAATAAAATCCAACCATTTGTTTTCATATCTCGTCACAATCATTTCTAAACGCTGAAGGAATTCAAAGCCACATTCCAACAGGCTGCTTTTAGGGTGATTTACCATTCAGCATTCATATGGACACAGGGGACTTGAACCGTGTCTGATGTGTGGCTGCTGTGTTACCCTTTGACCCCAGACTGTCTGGAGGGCCACGGTGACAGAGAGTCAAGGTCAAGGGGAAGGGGGGTGGGGGTGGGGATGGGCGTGGGCTGCATCTGACGGCTGGAAGGGCTCCCTGTCTGGGAGTGCAGAAGCCAGACTGTCCCAGACGTCTCTGTGAGGGGAGACGGTGTCCCCTCGTCCCGTCTGATCCCCGTCACCTCCGTGGCTCTGGAGGGGGAAAGGGGATCATGGTGTCTACAGCCTGGCGGGGAAATAGTTCCCAGGCTGGGGAGCGACACAAATCTGAATACTTATTCTTTTGATAGAGATCAATACGAACCCACCGCCTTAATTTACACTTTTAATTCATAATGCGTTAAATTTGGTCTCAATGATATCAAAGCTTTTATTTTTACCTCAAACAGTGAAGTTGTGTACATTTCAAATCATATCCACATGTGCATTTTTATTCTATCATCTAATATGGGAATACTTATCTGACCTTGTACATACATGTCTGTGTATATTTCATGTATTAAACATTCAATATAAGACAACATAATGTATACGAGACTCACACTCACCATGCACTGCATATTATTAGGCTCTGTAATCTGATATGGTTTTCACTCACTCAAAAAAAAGTCAAATTACCTGCATGTTGGACCACGGTTGGCATCCGAGTTGAATTTTTCAATAAATATTATTGACATTGTTTCCCAGCAGCCTGACATCACTTGACTTCCTTTTTCCTCCTTTATGAAGATCGATGCCGGAAAACACGTAGAAAGTTCACTGTTCAAGATAATTTATCTCATGATTTCACAACGAAGGTTTACGTTGACGTGACGCAACCTATTTACTGTAAAGTAAGGATGTGATTTGATGCCCTGCAGCAGCCATTTTGTAAAATTTTCCGTCACCGGTGTTACAAATACTAATCGCCTTTCTGATGGGAAAGGAGCATTTATGTGTATTCATAAAGTCAACGAGTTATATAATAATGTGGTATTGGTTTAGATGTTAGAAAACAAAATGTTTACACCCAAAGTGGACTTTTCCGTAGAATGACGGGCAGAAGCAGCTCCCACTACAGGTAATAAACCATATCGGTACAAACCTACTATACGATATAGCTCCTTCTGCCCCCAACCCCTCTGTTCTCTCTGCCAACTAACATAACACACACACACACACACACACACGGTCACGGATATAAGGCCCCCAGACCTCCCGGGTGATCCGCAGTGGAGCGTGTAGCCACCTGTCAATCACCAGATCTCGGCCGCCTTAAGAGAGACATTTCGTCTGGGACAACGGCAGCCGTCCCTCCCCGCACATTCTGCCTCCCCTAGCAACCATCGCCGGATGACTGAGGGGCTTTGTCCCTCACAACGGGAGTCCACCATTGAACCCAGGAGCCCGTAGCAACCAGAATTAGAGGGTGCCAAAAAGGGGTCTTTTCTGTGAAACAGGGGGTGAAAGCTCTGTTCTTGTCCCTTCGTCTGGGATTCATATCAGGGGCCTGAATGGCGTCCCCTCCTCCTTTTAAATGCTGGTGTAACGGAGCGTATGAAGGTGCTAGCGGTGAGCGGATAGGATCATGGTTAATCTGCTGTTCCTCTCCACTGTGGTCCGATAGGGACACTTAAGCAGCCTCTGTGGACAGTCAGTGGCGTGGGGAGACCTGTGGATACCTGGGGAGGCCGGAGGTCGGAGGCAGCGAACACGCGGGGAAACGTGATGGGCAGCGGTGGAAGGAGTAGTCATTTACTCCAAGAAATGAACCATCGGCCTACAACAATGTATAAAAAACATGTAAAAGCAAGTACACAAGTATTAAGGATCAGCTAAGTGTTGTTCAAGTAGCCTATCAAAAGTTGCTTGTGTCATTATTAGCATTTTTCGGCCTATTGTTATTATTATTTTTGTATGTGTGCTGGATTTCAACCTTTTGGCTGATTGAATAAATAGCTGTCAAATAAATGTAGCAAGGAAAAAGTAGTATGTTTCCACTGCAAATGCATACAATGTTATTCAAGAAATAGTATGAATATGCTACTTCAAATTTGTGTGAATATTCCTAATTTACAACAGTGAGCAGGTCAAAAAATGCATTCGTGTGACTCAAGGGTTAGGGAAGGAAAAGAAAATCAAAAATGTGTATTTATGTATCTGTTTTTTTTATTTTAGATTTAGCTTTTATTTGTGACATCATGAAAAATGGGCGAATTTTGAGACCAAGTTTAGACGTGACATTACTCCGGAAGAACTGAAAGCTGCTTTTTAGTAAAGGGCCACATGCCAACAAGGTTAAGCTTATGGTGTTATTTATATAAAGTTGCAGCTTTATCAGTCAAATAAAATCTTCTCTGAAATAATTTGATTAAAAGCAGTTGTACGTAAGCACTCTCCGGCCCTGGTGATGAGGACGGGATATTATGACACCCAATAAACGGTAGCACTCGGCATGAAAAGGACAGTCCAGATCCAAATGGTCAAATGCTGAGAAGTAACCTTTAGGGGACACCGAGGCTGCACAAAACGTGAGCAGATTAAGTATAGAGAGAAAAGCGTGAGGGTTTGAATAGTTTATGACCAGTTCTATGGACTTGTGGTTTCTTTCAATGGGGGCTTTTACTGCTTTCTTTATAAGGGAGTGAACATGGACCCCTGAATACGTCTCTAACCGTTGTCGATCCTCGTAACTGTAACGTGAATGCAGGGGAGTTTTATTACAGACTGACGGACATGTGTGTGAACTGTAAAAAAAAAATCTGATGAATACTCCACATAATCACCATTAGACATATTACATTGCTCTCTTACAATAATGGTGAAAATAAAGAAAGCCACAGCCAGGTGCTCGACCTCCCACGCCGCTCTGCACATTTTACATCCACCACGTACAGAAGATTACAAATTAATCTCAACCTACAAACAACATGCAGGGAAAACATGCATTTCCTGGTATGTGCTTTCTCATTAATGAGCGTCTGCGTGGGCCCCTGTATGGGAGTATGTGTTTTGTGCGGCTCCCATTCTAAGCTCTCAGTCCTGCGCCCTCTTTCCCACCCTCTCCTTCCACCCGACCTGCCAATCAGAGATCATGATTGAGCCCGGATGGCAGGCAGTCAGTCATCAGCAATGAAAGTGAGGCCTCATTCTCTGTCTGTCCCTCCCCCTTTTCATGCCCCCTTGCCTCATCAAGTTTTTCCATCTCACCTTTTCTGTGGCCTCTCGGTCCCCCTCTGCTCTCCCTGTGCTGTTTTGTGTTTTCCCCCCCTCTGTGGAAGTCACATCTGTGGTCAGTTTTCGGCCCAAAGGGAAGGTAAACGTCTTCAACCATGGCTGTGGTGATGTGCCATAAGGCTCGGGCCCCCTCAACCTCAGAGAGGAAGGCCGGCTATCATTTATAAATAAGAGAGATTTAGTTTTAACAGGCCCCTGCGTTTGGCCTGTAAGTGGCTGATGAATAAACATGAGCGGAGTTGGGGCGGGAACTGCATGGGGGTAGGATGAGAAGAGGTACGGCTTGTGAGTGTGTGTATGTATTTGGGGGGTATTGGGGGCAACGGGGGAGCCTTTCTTCCCAGCAGGGCTGCATCTCGTTTAATTGGAGCACTTGTGGCACCATTACCTCCTTTACTCAAACACGTTACTGATGAACAGCACTAAGCCTGCCTTTGTTAGCCAGGAGACTGGACGAGGCGATGGATTCCTCGCTGCTACTCATGTGTGGGAATCATCCACGTTCCCACCGCGAGCTGCAGCCTGCCGTCGATCAGCGAGAAACGGCGGCGGCCAGGTGGAGAGGAGACGGAGCACCTGGAAGTTACAGCCGTCGTTAGAGGATTAGAAGACGGACTGCTCATCAGATGGCATTTGATATTTATAGACACCCCGGTCCATTTATTGAAAGATTATTTCTCGCCTCCACATTTTTACACAGCAATGTGCAAAAAAAAAAAAAGCACCAATATTCAGAGTATGAATCCACAGTAGTTCTCTCCCTATCAATCACTTTAAATGGATAGACTCCAGCATATGTGTGCAGCATTGCCGGTGACCTATCCCTTTCGCGACCCTCTGACCCAGGGTCATGATGATGACGCTGGCCTCTAGTTTGTCTTTGGTCACCACAGTGTCCCGGGAGAGCAATAAGGGTGTGACCTTTACCCTTAGGATGACTCCACGAGAGAGGGGACGCTGAAGGGCTCTTAAATGAGGGAAACAACTTACTTCCTCCACTTTTAATTGCTAAGTCTTGACAATTTAAAAAAAAAAAACATTACTTTTCTACAATTTTTTTAAAGTGGTTAAACATATTAAATTACTTAAAATAGCACAACATACAGTATATCATGCGAATACACAGCTGCATTATTAATTCTTTATTCATTTTTCAAATTAAATCACCATTAAAAAAATCAGCATGACATAAATATTCTACTTTGTACAACATCTAAATATACAAACCAGCATTTGACAAAATCATTCATTTTAACAGGGATACAAATATCCACTGACACTTTACTTTAACCCTTTTTAGGAAAGAAGCAAATAAACATTTAATAAATGGTTTATAAAACACCATAATGTGGTTGGGAGTACATCTCATTAATGTATTTGTACTATTCTTGTGGGCACCTGTCGGTAGAGGCTGGTATAAAAGCAGAAAATAAATATTGTATTTTGTGCTCAGAACTACATTATTGTGTTTTATAAGACATTTATTAAGTGTTTATAGAATGCTTATAAATGCTAAGTGAAGGTGGGTTCAAGTCAAATGTTAAAAAACATCCTTTAAGTTGCAGCATAATTTAGCTAAAAAATAAATATCTCACTCTTATCTTTCAAATCCATTATAAGGAACATGATACATAACTCTTATTGCATCTCAGTGTGAAACATCGACACAAAAAATGATTATATTAAGTTCTGTTTTTTAACATATCTATTCCAATATAAGGAAAAGCAACTATGCAAATAAACATAACAAATTAAGCTGTCAGCATAAAGTCTTTGTATTCTCTTCCAATGAGTCAAGTGGGTCTGAAGCAAACATAATACAAAACAAGGTTTTGAACTTTTCTTTCACAACAATATAAAGGAACCATGGTGACGTTACCGTGGTCATGTTTTAGTCTGAGCCCTTACATCTTGTGTTCTGGAAAACAAGGGAATTCTGCAGTTTTAAGTAAACTCACCACAAATCTTTAAATTAGGCAAATCACTCACTTTTTGCTTGAATATCAATTGATTTAAACTGGAATAATTATCTTGGAAAACAGAAAATATCTTATTCAACATGTCAATTTTTTTCCAAAAAATAACTTGATTTGAGGGAAATAATCATATCAAATGAATATTTCTGTCCAGTAGGAGAATAAAAGGAAGAAACGCGTCTCGCATCAGGTACGCTCCACTGAGAAATTTGTCTCCACTCTGAAAAGAAAAGAGCATCACATCACTTGAGAAAAAAAGGAATGAAACGTCATACAAAAGTCGCGGCTCACAGTCAAGGATTTGATAAATCAAATATCTTTTATGGCCTGAAAATTGGCCTGTAGATGTCCCTGCATACTCTTCATCACCCTGTAGATTACACTCATCTAATAGTATCATTTTCATTTCCACAGCAGACATGACTTCAAGGTCACTTTGAGGAGCTGCACATGCGGAGCTGTGCTGCGGAAAACCTCCATCAACAAACAGCACAGGTGAGCCTGACACAGTAGGACAGAGCATAAGGGTCCATGTCAGCATTTAATAACCTAGCTCACGCTGAGCGACGGGCTCACTGCAGGCGTCTGTGGTAGTGTTCTACACTATGAATAGATATTTCCCACAAAGGGCAGACATTAGGAGTCACATGTGGCCTCGGCGAGTGTGGATCTGCTGCCACCAAGAGGACACTGAATGCAACACGTTCCACCTCAACATGTCATACCTGCATGGTTTGTTTGGTGTGAGAGGAGCATGACCGCATGACCAGAACTGTTGTCAGATCAAGTGAAAGGACACTTACATGTCTTTGTTATGCATGTGGTTGTTGTAATGAAGGATCGGTGGGATGGCCTCTTCCTCGTCAGGGAGCTGTGAAACATTAGAGTTTTAAAATGTTGATTCAGGGGGAAGAATAATAACCGCACGATCAATCGACAACATGATGAATAATTATACAAATTCATGTCATAAAATGGAAAAATTATGAACCATTTCAAAATAAAGGTTCTGGGAATGACGGTAGCCCAAACAGCCCTCATCAATCACACAGTTAGTTGGAGAACTAGGCAAGGAACACAAAACACTCCGAGCAAGAAGAGCAAAAACAAGAAAAGTATGTTGAACCTGTAAATCATAGACTGTTTTCATATTCTTACAAACTTGATGGTAGATTAGATTTCAATTACAGCAGCTGATTGTTGCTACAGACCATTCAGGGTCCATTGTGACCGTTTTCTCCTGAACCATGTATTTGTCAAATGTTAGAGAAAAAAAACACTCTTTATGGTTGTAAAGAATCGTCTCTTACCTCCCAGTAGGGCTCATCATTAAAACAATTATCACCTTCAGGATCTCCCCAGATGGGTAATCTTAAGATGCATCCTGAGAAGAATACAAATAAAATCATTATCCCAACACACTGCCTGGAAAACACATCCGCCTCATTCGGACACAGCAATGTCATTTGTTATTTACAGTACATACAGTATATTTCCAGTGTTACAGTCAAACAGAAGGGTGGTTATTCCTCACCGACAAGGATGCCTCCGCCCACACCGAAGCAGATAGCCACACAGAGGCCTGCAGCCTGGTGACCACCCTGCCGTGAGGGTACCATGTCTTTGAATTTGCCCTCAAAGTCAAAGGTGTTAATGAGCCTTTAATACAAAAAGAATAATAATGGGAAACTTACAATGTTATTGTTTCACGACAAAAAACACAAGAATACAAATATACTTTCAATCTACTGACAATCTCTAATCCGTTTGATTTAAAAAGTTGACCTCTCACCCTTCAGTGCCATAAACGGACTCTGATGCAGCGGCGGCAGTGATGGCTCCCACGATTCCACCTATGACTCCGGGCATGGCGTGCAGGTTATGGATTCCACAGGTGTCCTGGATCTTCAGGTGCTTCTCCATGAAAGGCTGATAGACATACCAGTTCCTTAGCTGAGCTTACTTAAGAGTCTTAATAGTTTAATTAGACCTACAGCCTCAGACTGACAGGTGACTTATCAGTAAACTATAGAGGTAAAACACATTATGTGCAAAAAAAGCAAATATTTTAGTTAAATAAATATCTATATGACTGTTTTTAATGGAGCATTTCTACAGCTAATTGCCTGAAATGATTGATAAACACTTTAGCTACACAATAAACCAGATAAATCCCCTACTGTGAGGTAGATATATCCCAGCGTGGAGATGATTCCACAGCAGAATCCTACAATCAGAGAGCCGTAAGGCATCAGCATGAACTCTGCTGCAGTTCCCACTGCGACGCCTCCAGCAAGAGTGGAGTTCTGGATGTGAACCTGAAAACGTGCAGAATAAAGAAAAATGCATGAGTTTGTCACAGATAAAAAAAACCTCTCTTTACTGAATGTTCAGGTGGAGCACAAAAGCCATGCATGTCAATCTATAAACATCTCTATCATGCCCATCGTACATGGCTTTAAGAGTGTTCCTGACTGACAGATAAAAAAACAGCGCTGGTCATCACCATGTCAAGTTTCCCGTGCTTCTGGAAGACGCTGGAGATGGCCACAGTAGTGAGCACAGTTGAGGCCAGAGCCAGGTAGGTGTTGATGGCTGCTCTGTGCTGCCCGTCCCCGTGGTCTGTGATGGCCGAGTTGAAGCTGGGCCAGAACATCCAGAGGAAGAGGGTGCCTGCGTGGAGAACAGGGCGGACCTTAAAAAAAAAACAGCAGAATAATGGAAAGTCTTGTAAATTGGAAGTATGTGGTTAAATGACACCCCACCAATCATGGCAAAGACATCTGAATGGTAGACGGAGCCCTGCAGGCGACTGCTCTGGTCCAGGTTTGGCCGGTAGAGCATCCAGGAAATAGACAGGCCGTAGTAACCTCCGAAGGTGTGGATCACCATGGAGCCTCCAGCATCTCTGGCCTTCAGGAAAGCAAATATTAGCGTGGGCTCACTTTCAAATTCAGACGGCAACCGAACCACGAATACACAAATCTGTCTACGACACCCAACCCACAGTTGGTGTCTTTGTTAAGATAATTATTGTTTTTAACTTACGTGTATGAGATCCAGGATGATATATTCCTCTACAGCAAACAATGTGATCCCAAACAGAGTCAGAACCATCAGCTGGACCGGGCTTACTTTACCAAGCACCGCCCCGTAGGCTATCAGGCATCCCGCCACACAGAAGTCAGCGTTGATCAGGCTGGGGAGACGGGAACGTGGTGGACAAAAAAGGCAGCGGGAGTTCATCTGTCAAATAAGTCTTAAACAGCATTATATTGGCTAAGGATGCAAATATTCAGCAACAGTCAACCAAATCAAGAGTACATCCATTCAAGAACGATCACAAACCTATCTAGTTATGCTCTTTCTTTCTCTTACAGCAATACACTACATGTTGACATGTTGGCAGCACTTCAACAGTATCATCTTCTCAGTAGTCTGAGTTTCTGTTTACCTTCCAGTTACTGCACACAAAAAGCTTGATGGATGGCGAGAAATCCTTCATTATCCATAAGGGAACATTCATTTTGCTCAGGTCAGTATCATCCATGTCATATACACAAACATTCAAAGCTAAATTAGTCTCACAATAAATAAGGGCTGTAAAAATAAGATACAAGTATGTTAAAAGAATGCTAATCAAGTCCATCCCTTGTTTGGGATGTCGTGGACCTTCATATATTTGATTACTAATAAAATTTAATAGAATAAAAAGTAATGATTCTAAAGAAAATATAATATAAAACAGAAACAATTACTTTTCAACTCCAATTTTGATCTTTCCATCTGTGTAGTCCAGAGAGTGGAACCAGCCTTGCATTAGCAGCGCCCACTGGAGGCCGAAGGCTGCGATGAGGAAGTTGAAACCAACTGCTCCGAAGCTGTAGCGCTTGAGGAACGTCATAAGAAAGCCGAATCCAACAAAGATCATGACATGGACATCCTGGAAACCTGGGGCAGAAACAGTAGACATTAGGGTTGGATTGGCACAATGAATAGAAAGAGGTAGGAAAGGACAGGGAATCCCACATTCACAATCAATCAATCAATCCATCCATCCATCCATCCTTTCCCACTACAGTGAAACATTTTAGTTTGCATAAGAAAGCCTTAAACCACATCAGACGACTTGATGGATGTTTTTACAGTCTAACAAATAAGACAAAGTGAACACTGACTGTGAAAAGAAGGTCCTGTGACTTTAGGATGACGGCTATAGTTTCCTGACATTATTAGGTCATAATGTACATTTATCATCTGACATCTAATACCAGATGTGATGGCTTCATGGTAGCCCGATACTGACACAGAGGGTTGAATTACCGAAGGAGGCAAACATTGCCAACGTTAAACAGGAGAGAAAAGCCTGGGGGGATCGAACCCCGGGGAAATCTGCACCTTTGAGTGTCAGAGCCTTGTCAGCAATGTAGGAATATTATGATCAACACACAAGCAGTAGTTGAATTTTTTTTAGTAGTAGTTGTGCAGCAATGTGGATGCACAAAGATATATATGAGATGTGTTAAGGATGAACAAATTAAGACATAAAAGTGATGATATTAGACATTTGGAAAAGAGTGTGTCACTTACTTGGATATCTGAAGTAGAAGTCGTTCTCAATGTCACTTGATATATTTTTAGCTTTTCTTTCCTCTATCCAGTGTGGATCTGATTCTTCATTGTAACGAATAAATACCCCAAATAAAATGATCATGGCTGTTTGCCACACAATGCAAACCGCTGGAAGACTGACGCGAACGTTGGTATTCTTCGGACGGTCGCACAATTCCCTGAAGCTTTGAATGCAGCCCATTGTTTGAAGTCAGATTTGATCTCTTGTATTGTTTTTGTTGTACAACTCGAGTGAACCGTCCTCTGCAAAAGTGACCATTAACGTCCCCGAGCATCTAAAGCACAGGTGAAGGTGGGTGTTGACTTTAATATGAGGACACTCCCACAGTCACCTCTATTGGAGGGAGGCATTTATGTGCACAGAACACTTCACATCGCAAGTTCGAGATGCATCTTAATACTTCATTTTATATATTTTCCAGCATTTAAAAAAAAAGAATAAAAAAATCACACAATGTAAACATGCTGATATGCTACTGTGGTTTTTTGTTGAAGGACAGACGTGACACATCCTGATCAAACAACACCGAGATGATGTTTACTAGGACACCCTGTCAACACATTGTGTTGGTTTTACTCAAATGCTGTCATCCAGGGGTGACACATTTGGAGATTTTCTTGGAACATCCTCCGTTAACAGAAGATACAACATATGAAGCCTGTCTTGTCCTTTTGTTACGACTAGTCAGAGGGTGGTGACGCTCTCATCTCCTCTACGGGCAGATCCTGTGACGCATTGACCGTAAATAATACCTATCCATGCTGGGCCCCTTTAGAAAGATGCACGACAGGTTTGACTCAGTCTACCATCACAGACGCAGGGTTCAAGCATGAGGGTCCAGTTTTTCATTTGAATAAAGTCTAGTTGTTTCTGCACTGTTGTACGGGGGTCAATTGAGTTAATTCATCTTAAAAAAATAACCCCAAAATTAAATTTTTGTTAAATAAAAAAAGGGTATGATATAGCATTAACAACTAGAACAGTTAAACTGGTGAAATACACAAGTTGTTGACTCTAAACTGCCTATATGTATGAAATATAGGCTGTACCCTGCCTTCCCCCAATGTCAGCTGGGATCGGCTCCATAAACGTATTGACGGAGAAAGTAGCCAGTTAGCTTAGCATAAAGACTGGAAGAGGGGAAACAAAAACAAATCCACCCAACACATCTCTAAAGCTTATTAATGCATTATACAATGTATCTTTAATCTGTGCAACAACCAAAGTGTAAAAACAACTATTTCAGGCTTGTGAGCAGTTGCCAGGAAACTAGTGGTGAGATATAACATGTTAATTAGTGAGCTTGAAAGGTGCAGGTTGGAAACCTTTTTCTTTTAACCTTTGAACAGTCAGGCTAGCTTTTTCCAATTTTTATGCAAAGATAACCGGCTCCTCACCCGTCAGCAAGAAAGCAAATATGTTTATTTACAAAAATGTAAAAAAAAAAATCTGACTTTATATGCATACTTGTTCATACACTGCTTGCTATAGGTCTTCTCAGCAGTTCCTGGCTGATTGAAGCTTTTGTCACCATGGTGATGTTCTAGCAGTAGCATGCACAGGAAAGGTGAATGTATACACTGGTGTGCCTAATGTAAATAGTAAACATGATCCTGCTGTGCGTTTGTTATGTAAGAAGGTCACCTGACTTGAGAAAGTACAGAAGGTTCAAAATGTCATGAACTTTTTCCCTCTGAATTTTCTATGAAATTTTGATGACAAAACTGCCTTGAACTAATCAAATAATCAACTATATTAAATTGGATAGCTTCAGTGTTCCACAGTAAACGGGATAAATACTGTAAGTAAGGCCATAAAACTGATGTAATCATCTTATTTACCCCTGCACCGCTCAAATAAATCAAATGAAGAAATGCATTTGCTGAAACAGACCTGCAAAGTTGAATGTAAGCTGTGTATAATATGAACTTTACTTCCCTTTTGGTGAAAACAGCTTTAATAAATGACCTCTATGAAAAATGAACACCAATAAGCTAGCTCGTTCTTTTCCCCCCTGAAAGTGAAAATGTATGTATGGAGAAACACGCCTCCCACCCTGAAGAGCACAGAAAAGAAAAGGCCTGAGTAAACAGATACATAACCAAAGTGGCCAAATAAGTGTGAAGATATAACAAAGTTTGAATTCTTTAATTCATTTCCCCCCTAAGCGTACAGTCCAAAAGACAGCTTTAGCTTGAACTTTGGCAGTATTTTTGTGCAAAATGATTTTATAAGTGCTACAAGGAACATTTATCATAAACCGGACTGGAGTATAGCTTTTTGTGCTCCACCTGTCAAGTATCGTGGACACAGCACTGATCGTATCATTTTGTACGTTAAGACAAAATAACTGTCGGAGAAAATGTCTTGCTGAATCATTATCTCACCAGGAAAAAATGAGCACGTCAGCAACTCAACCTATAGATCAATGTACCGGTTGAGTGCTCGCCGAAGAGGAACCTCATTAAAAAAGAGTGAGCAGCCATCGAAGCACATTGATCTTACTGCTCGGCTTAGCACTGCTGCCTTGGTAATGTAATTCTGGCAGATGATGCGCTCTTCAGGGATGATATGTGGCATTGATCCCCCTTTGATCGGATCATCGCCATCAGGCTTGTTGAACCAGCTTTTGTATCTCGTATATATTTAGAACAGGGGAAAAGGCATGTGGCCGGTAAGTTATGTTTGTTTTTATTTGTGCAACATGTCTTAATTACGTCCGACAAAGGCAAGCCGTTATCTATTCAGGGTGATTTCACCGAGAGCTTCACACCTGCTCAGCTGACCTGCTGGCCTCTAACAGCGTCACTGGAACAGTTGGGGTTAAGGGCCTTGCTTAAGTGCAGTTTACTGGTGATAATGAGGGAGGGGCAGGTGGACTCTCCCTGCTCAGTTTTATCCTGCAGGTCTGGGATCAAAATCCACAACCCTCCAGTCACAGGTGCACTTCTCTAACCTTAGGTCCACCACTCCTCCTGAGACATACTGTAGATTATGATGATTCATTTTCTGTCAGTTCAACTGCACAATCTGCACTAACTTTTGACTTGAATAACAAATACTTTTCTATATGGGCCCCACATCCCACAGGGCCCAGTGCTAAAGAGCTGCACTTACACCTACATACATAGAGAGAGCCCTGGGGTAATGACCTTCCTCACGACAGTCATTTCCAATGTGGGAAAGCTGCTACTAATCTCAACAGTGCAGCAGTGAGTCAGCATGCACAACATACAACCCTGGAACTGAAGCAACTAAAGGGAACCGGCCATCATTAACTGTGTTATTTAGATTTCTGGCCTTTTCTTCTGTGGCATCCAACTTTGTTCCTTTAGAGCTCTAGCGTAGCTCCAACAGACTTCTAGACTTCTGTCTTGCTTGACACAACCATAGTGCACCACCCCACACAGGTGTTTGCAATCAATGCCCCCCCCTCCTTTTCACAACTCATCGATGCAGGCAAAGCACAAGTGTAACAAATAACACTAACGATGCCAGCGTGAATGACCAAGATGGAATGCAGCCATTAATTAGCTTATTAATCGCACCAGACGAGCCAAAATGTATCGCAATGACTTCCCTCACATGCGCAACTCAACAAATACAAAAACAAGTTTCATATTTTATTTGAAACCAGTTTTTAATACAGAACATCCATTAGTCCATTAAATATATTCTCACTGGCAATTGCAATAATGTATTTTTTGTGCACATCCAATGTTTTATTCAGCAAAATACTTGCTTAATTGATGTCACCAAAAACCTCAATACATTGTGAATGTGTAGCTTCTAACTCAGTTTATTTGAACTCCAGCCCGGGACGTAAAAAGGCTTTAACATCCACACATTATTAATCCATCAAATGACAAGTAAGCTGCTGTTCCAACCTGTGAAACTCTTCATCAGGCAGAAGATACCTCTGAATGATATCTATTACTTCTTCCTCCGAAATTAACTCATAGTCCTTCTTGTTCTTAAATGGTAAATGTCCAGCGAGCTCGCAGAGAGCAACGTTGAAGGCAGATTCCTCCTTGGCACCGAAGCACGGTTTTCTGGGCCATACGGCGATGCGAACGCCTTTCCTCGAACTAGGATCCGTTTTGTGCTGTATGCGATCACAGGGCGGACATCCTCTAGTCAGGAACAGGTTGTGAGCAATATTACCGTCCACAAAAAAGTCTGTGACTTGACAGATGGCTTCGGCAACTTTCTCCACACATTCGCATTCTGTGTAAAACAAGAAGCCTGCAGGGAAGTCCAACAAGCGATAAAACCCCTTTTCAGGAATCAGCGGCTTGACCGGCATAGATTCTATCTTGAGCTCACGATCCAGGTAATAGCCATGTAGGTGTAAATGATTGACGGATGCGAATGCCCCAAGACTGTTGAACCCCACACGGAAGCCAGGGTCGGAGCTCAGCAGCACAGATTCTATACCAACCTGGATGGCGAAGCTCGTCATGACCTGTGGGAAACAACGTGATGGATCTGGGACAAAGAGACAATGTCCAAACTCCAAAGGGCTGACATTGACCAGCACAACCATCCTGCAGAGTTCACGTAACTGTCCTTTATCATTTCCTCCCTCAACCTGCTTCATCATCTCAAATAGGATTTCTTCTGGGTTGATTTTGTTAAAATTAAACTGCTTGGCATTAAACTCCTGCTGAATGCTCAGTATCTCCTGAGGCTTCCTTCTCTCTATTCCTCTCTGAATATTCAGCTGGGCCACAAAGCCACATGGGCCCGGCAGGATACGCGTCTGTAAGTCGCCCAGGTGGTAGCGGAAGAGCCCCCTGTTCATCCTGTCTGACCATCCGGCTTGGATGGTCGTATCAAACTGTGCTGAAGGTGACGCAATCGCAGGTTTCTTCCCACTGCTCCGACGCACATCTGCCACAAAGTCCTGGGTCCGATACACAAACTGGAGCGGCATGGTTGGATCTGCTGGCGAACGGTGAGGCATGAGAGGCATGAGATTTGAGAGTCGCCTGTGGACATGGCTTCAAAAGGATTATTGATTAGTCTGCCCATGATTTTGTATAGTCAATAAAACATCAGAAAATAGTGTGAAAAATCACCATCATAATTTTTTAAAGCTCAGGTTGACATTTAAAATGCTTGTTTCATCCGACACATGGCCCAAAACCCAATAATAGTGATGTTTACTATCATTGAAGACAAGAAAACCTTAATTATTAATCATTCATATTAATTGTTGCAGGTTTATTTTCACAGTAATGTGTTGAATGACCCATCTAATTCCAGCTGTAGTTTCCAGAAAGTGACAACTCTGAAATCAGGTGGAGGGCAGAAACCCTAAAATAGTTTACCTTCATACTGACCAGGGGCAGAGGAAGTATTTAGATAATTTACTTAAATAAACGTACCAATACCACATTGTAAAAATACTCCATTATAAATGAAAGTACAGTACTAGTACAGTATAAATTAACCTTTGAAACAAGATACCTTGTTATCATGTTTTGTACATACAATTATAGTCTGCTATAGTTTAGAGTACACATATTGAAAGTACACCATAAAATGTTAATAATCAAGTTAAGTACAGTACTAGTTGTACTTACAGTCCACCACTGATACTGACTACTGTATTAGACGGAAACGGACACGAGCATGAGTTGATATGATGTAATCGTGTACTCACCTTTTTATTTTTATTTTGACAGCGTGTCACCGTCTCAGATTCAGCGTCTTGAAATAAATAAGATTAAACGCATTAAGAAGGCACAACTCACATTCACACAATCTGGCTTTTATCCAGTTGTTGTTTTATTTTCTTCGCGCCGGCTTGCTAGGAGCTAACTTCCTTAGCTCGACGTGTTCTTCTTCTTCGTCGGTGTTTGTGTTGGTGTATTTCCGGTTTCGGATTTTCAGAATAAATGTTTCTACATAACAATTTTTTTTTTATTATCTCGTAATTACTTCACAATTGTACTTCAGTACAACAGTACTTGAGTACTGCCTTCAATTGAGTACTGCCTTCAATTACCCATTGTGCTGTAGTGACTGATCATTTCTTTAGAAAGGCTCTTGTTCACTTAATAAATGCTCACATATAACCCAACAAACCCCCAATGAACACTCACAGAGCTATTTAGAGGATTTCTAAAACTGTAAAGCCATAGAGTATGTGTACAATACTTTTCTGCTGAGCAACTTTCCAGTTTTCTTCACAGCTGATCCATGCAGGCTCAAGTACCTTTGAAAGAGCGAGCAGCTGCCCAATGAGGCATCATGGTTATTTTAGTCTCTGCATGCTTTTGGAGATAAAGCAGGCGGTGATTGGCAGAGTTGTGAATTTCTGCCACAGAGTTTGAGGGCTCATCACAGTCGACTCATCTTAACTAACAGATTAACGGAACTAGCTGGATTTTTCATTCACATTTCATTCCTCTTCTTATACATAAATAAGGACAAGTGAGAGAAACAATGGACGCCAGCAAAAACAAAGTAAGTTGTGTCTGCTATGATATCTTAGATATTTTTGAAATATGGCAATTACGTAAAGCTTGGGAGGGCACCTACGAATTACTTTTGTGTGTTTGATGATTTCCCTCCATTATATTGTTTTAAACCTTATGAGAGCTTTAAGAGTTAAATAATAAATATTTGTTTGGCCGAACAGATGGCAGCGTGGTCCACCATGCCTCTAGCTATTTTTAACACTATCAACAGTTCTGTTACAACACATCACACTAACTAAGATAGCCATAATGCTAACTTGTTAAGAACACTGTTTGTTTAGTCAAAAATCATATTGTGATTGAATATGTAGCAATGTTTAAAATGTTTTGTACCCAAACAATATAACAGTCATATAAATGCATTGATTGTTTCAGCTGGTCTTTAGTTTCATTTCTCTGGCACTTTTTTTTTTTACCTTTCTCTTTGTAGGGGGGTGAGAAAGCAGAAGCTAATGCTCACACTCTAAATATAAATATGACACCAGATACCGATGCAGAGCTCACAGCACAGGATTCCCAGTCACCCCTCACAGTCATTGTCCAAGGTATGCGGAACAATTCAAACTCATCACTCAAAATTAAAGTGGAACAAAATAATATGCAATTTCAAAGTTCACTTTTGAAGTTTTTGAGGCTTGAACTTGTCCTATTATTAATGTGAGATAGAGTTGGAAGTTGTCAAAAATTAGTAAACCAATTGAAATAAGTAATAAATATTTTTATTTATCCCCCTACACCAGGTCAGCCTGCAGCGAATGGAGAACACAACCCTGAGGTCCAGCCTGGCCCCGCCGTCGCAGAAAAGGAAAATGCCATAAAGCCAAAACTCCAGATCACTTTTGGCACATTTACTGTCAAGAATGGTGAAGATCTGAAAGTAGAGATCCCGGTGGTTGGGCACCCAGCACCAAAGATTGAATGGAAAATTGACGGTCAGGCAGTGAAAGAGACGTCAAGGCTAGAGATTTCAAATACATCATCGCTGACGGTTCTTCATATCAGACATGCTGCCAGGGAGCACTCTGGTCAATACTGTATCACGGCAAGCAACAGTGCTGGCAAACATACAGGAGAAATCACGGTGGTTGTTCTTGAAAAGCCAGATGCACCCACGGGCCCCGTGAGGATCGATGAGATCAGTTCCGACTACGCTGTGATCTCCTGGGAGCCCCCAGAATACACAGGAGGCTGTCAGCTGGACAACTACATGGTGGAGAAACGGGAAACTTTATGTACAGAATGGCAGACTGTGTCAGCAACGACAGTAAGAACCACAATCAAAGTCACCAAACTGAAGACAGGAAGCGAATACCAATTCAGAGTGTTTGCAGAAAATAGGTATGGAAAGAGTACTGCCATCACCTCTGCTATTGTAATCGCACAATATCCTTTTAGTGCACCCTCTGCTCCTGGCACCCCCTTCGTGTCCATCGTGACTAAGTACAGCATGGTGGTTGAATGGGAGCCTCCAGCCGAAGATGGAGGGAGCCCCGTCATCGGCTATCACCTTGAACGCAAAGAGAAGAACAGCATTTTATGGACCAAGCTCAACAAACTCGTAATACCCGATGCTCGCTTTAAGTCAAGTGGACTGGAGGAAGGCATAGAGTACGAATTCAGAGCCTTTGCTGAGAATATTGCCGGACTCAGCCCATCAAGCAAGATATCTGAAAGCTGTGTGGCCAGAGACCCCTGTGATCCTCCTGGTAAACCTGAAGCTCTTGTCATTACGAGAGAGAGCGTCACACTTCAGTGGGCGAAACCCAGGTATGACGGCGGAAGCATCATTACGGGCTATGTTGTCGAAAAGAGGGAACTTCCAGATGGCAGATGGATGAAGGCGAACTTCACCAATGTCATTGAGAATCAGTTCACGGTCACAGGTCTGACTGGAGGCCAAAGTTACGAGTTCAGAGCAACTGCTAAGAATGGAGCTGGCGTTTGGAGCACACCTTCGGAAAGTGTAACCTTTGTCGCTCAGGATGTTATCGAAGGACCCACGGCATTCATCGATCCCAAGTTCAAGAGTACCATGGTTGTTCAGGCTGGCGGGACATTCGTCATCGATGCTGATTACTTTGGGAAGCCCCTCCCTATAGTTACGTGGCTGAAGAATGGAAAAGAAATTGACAAAGCCACGCCCAGAATGGAGGTAAAAAATACCCTCACTCATACAACTCTGACTGCCAGGGACTGTGCACGTGTGGATGGGGGCCACTTTGTCTTGAGCCTCAGTAACATGGGTGGAACTACATCTATCCCAGTTAACGTGAAGGTCCTGGATAGACCTGGTCCTCCAGATGGAACTCTGAAGGTGAAGGTTGTCAGTGCAGAGAAGTGTAATCTTCACTGGAACCCCCCTTTAAATGACGGTGGTGCCAGCGTTTCCCACTACGTCATCGAAAAAAGGGAGACCAGCCGTGTGACGTGGACAGAGGTGGAGCCTCACGTTGAAGCTATCAGTTACAAAGTGACAAAACTGGTGCCTGCTAAAGAGTATATATTCAGAATTGCTGCTGTGAACAAATTTGGCGTTGGAGAATTTCTGGAATCAGACCCCTTCGTTGCGCAAAACCCTTTTACAACTCCTGGTGCACCATCTACCCCCACGGCCAGCGCTGTCACGGGTGACTCTGTGGTGGTTTCTTGGGAAAGGCCTGAGACTGACGGAGGCTCAGAGATTGATGGCTACATCCTGGAGAAGTGTGACAAAGAGGGTGTCAGGTGGACTAAATGCAACAGGAGAAGATTAAATGACTTGCGTTTCCGATGCACCGGGCTTGCTGAGGGACATTACTATCAGTTTAGAGTGTTGGCGGAGAATGCCGCTGGTGTGGGCCCACCCAGTGAGCCAAGTGAGTATATAAAAGTATGTGAAGCTACTTATCCACCTGGTACCCCTACCAACCCCAAAGTGACAGACCTTTCCAGCACTACTGTGTCTCTGTCCTGGTCAAAGCCCATCTATGATGGTGGAGCAGCCATCGGTGGATATGTCGTTGAGATGAAAGAAGCCGCCGAAGAAGAGTGGGTGGCATGTACACCGAGTACAGGTGTAGTAGAGACAAACTACATTGTGAAGAGACTGAGAGAAAATGCAGAGTACAATTTCCGCATACGTGCAATGAACGCCGCTGGAATTGGAGATTATGTGGATCTGCCTGGGTCTGTGGTCGCTGCTGAAAAACTGGAGGCCCCTGAGATTGAGTTGGACACTACCTTAAGGAAGATTGTCAGCGTTCGGGCCTGTTCCACATTACGCCTCCTAGTCGCCATCAGAGGAAAGCCGGAGCCCGAAGTTAAATGGTCAAAGGAAGGGGGTAATGTCAGTCAGCGAGCTCAAATTGAGGTCACAAGCTCCCACACGGAGTTACTGATCGAGAATGTCAACAGAAATGACACGGGTAAATACGTGTTGACCGCCGAGAACTGCATTGGCTCTAAATCTGCATTCATCAATGTCAGAGTGTTGGACTCTCCTAGCGCACCAACAAACTTAGAGGTAAAGGATGCGAAGAGGGACTCTGTGTTCATCTCCTGGGAGGCACCTCTAATCGACGGAGGTGCAAAGATTTCACACTACATCGTAGAAAAGAGGGAAGAGGCCAGGAAGGTGTTCACAAGCGTCTGTAGCAACTGTGTGAGAAACTCATACAAGATTGACAATCTCCAGGAAGGGAGCTTCTATAATTTCCGTGTTCTGGCTGTGAATGAGTTTGGAACTGGACTGCCAGCAGAGACCACCGAGGCTGTTAAAGTGTCTGAGGCTCCTCTGCCTCCTGGCAAAATCATACTCAGTGATGTCACTGGCGATAGCGCAAGATTCTCTTGGGAGAAGCCCGATCACGATGGAGGAAGCAAAATCACCTCTTATGTTGTAGAAATGCAGGCTAAGGGAGAAGTGTGGACGAAGTGTTCGGAGAGTAAAGCACTTGAAGCTACCGTTACTGGGCTGTCAAAAGGAAAGGAGTATTTCTTTAGAGTCACGGCTGTGAACGAAAAGGGAAAAAGTGAACCAAAGTCCCTTTTGGCACCCGTTATGGTAAAGAGTACAAGTGTTGAACCCATTATCAATTTGCTGTCCAACACATTCAGCGTGAAGGCAGGAAATGATTTAAAAATTGATGTTCCATTCAAGGGTGTACCACTGCCAACAGTAGCCTGGAAGAAAGATGGCAACGTGCTGAAAGAGACGAGCAGGTTAAACGTGCAAACATCTGCCACATCATCTCAGATCATTATCAAAGATGCCTCCAGAATAGATGTTGGCACGTACGAGGTGACCCTGGCCAACTCGACTGGAGCTACATCTGCTGAAATCTTTGTCAATGTTTTTGAAAAACCCGGACCACCAAGTGACCTCAGAGTGGATGAAGTGAGCGCTGACTTTATGTCTTTGTCGTGGCAGCCCCCGCATTACACTGGTGGGTGCCAAATCAGTAATTATGTTGTTGAGAAGAGAGATATGGGCAGCACAGTATGGCAGATTGTGTCTGCAACAGTTGCCAGAACATCAATCAAGATTTCTCGTCTGACACAGGGGACTGAATATACGTTTCGTATCGCTGCAGAGAATCGCTATGGCAAAAGCCCCTTTGTTGAGTCAGACCCTGTTATCGCCCAGTATCCCTTTAAGCCCCCTGGTCCACCATCAGACCTCCGTATTGTGAGTGCCTCAAAGTCCATCATGGTGGTTGCATGGAGCAAGCCAGACAGTGATGGCGGCAGCCCTATCATCGGTTATCATATTGAATGCAAAGATCAAAGCAGTATCTTGTGGACAAAGTTGAATAGAAACCCAGTGACTGAGAACCAGTTCAAGGTGACAAGTGTTGAGGAAGGTCTGATATACGAGTTCCGAGTCTGTGCTGAGAATATGGCTGGTGTTGGACCATGCAGTAAGGCATCTGAACCCGTGGCAGCAAGAGACCAGTGTGATCCTCCATACAACCTCTCAGTCACCAATATAACCAACAGCTCGGTTTCCCTCTGCTGGGATAAACCTGAATACGACGGTGGTGCTAAAATAACTGGGTACATAGTCGAGCGTAAAGAGCTGCCAGAGAGTTGCTGGCTTAAGTGCAACTTCACCAACTTGCTGGACACCTCTTTGGAAGTGACTGGCCTCACAGAAGGGGAACAGTACGATTTCCGTGTGATTGCAAAGAACGCGGCTGAGCTCTTCAGCGCGCCGTCTGAAACCACCGGACCGGTCATGGTGCAGCATGATGTGGAGCCGCCCAAAATTATCCTGGAGGACAAATTTAGACAGGTGGTGGTTGTCAAAGCGGGAGACCTCCTAAGAATAGACGCTGACATCTGTGGCCGCCCCAACCCTACAGCGATTTGGTTGAAGAATGGCAGAAATATCGACACTAAGGGACGGGTTGAGATATCCGTAACAAAGAAGCATACCTCTCTGCTCATCAGAGAAAGTGTAAGGAAAGACTCCGGACAGTATATTCTGACCTTACAGAGTACAGGTGGTACCACATCTAAAGCTATCACCTGCAAGGTCCTGGACCGACCTGGCCCACCTGCCGGACCTCTAGAAGTGTCTGGACTCTCAGCAGAGAAATGCACACTGTCATGGGGACCCCCTCATGAGACCGGCGGTGCCGAGATCATGCACTACCTTGTTGAGAAGTGTGAAACCAGCCGTGTAGCCTGGACCCTTATCTACGGCGACATGATGGCGACTACCTGCAAAATAACAAAGTTACTCAAAGGGAATGAATACCTGTTCAGGGTGAGGGCAGTGAACAAATATGGGGAAGGCGAGACATTGGAAAGTGAGCCCATCAAGGCCGCGGATCCCTTTACTATCCCATCTGCTCCGACGGACGTTGAGGTCACAAGTGCGACCAACGAGGCTATGACTATCTGCTGGAAGAGACCTAACTCTGATGGAGGCAGCCGCATCGACGGATACATCATTGAGAAGAGGGATAAGCAGGGTGTCCGTTGGGTTTGTATCAACAAGAAGCCGGTCTATGACCTACGAGTGAAAGCCTCTGGCCTGCACGAGGGATGCGAGTATGAATTCAGAGTCTTTGCTGAGAATGCTGCTGGGCGGAGTGAACCCAGTCTCCCATGCCCGCTCACTCTGGCAGAGGATCCAAAGTTTCTTGCCTCCCCCCCTGCTAAACCCACCATAATCGATTCATCCAGATCCTCCATCACTCTGTCATGGACCAAGCCGCTGTTTGATGGTGGAGCAGCAGTAACAGGGTATAAAGTAGAATTCAGAAAATCCACAGAAGAAGACTGGACTGTTGGCGTCAATAACACAGACAAGACAGAGTTTACATTAACTGGACTCACAACAGGGATGGAATATGTTTTCATCGTCAGATCCATTAACAAGATTGGCACCAGCGAGCCCAGTCCTGAAACAGATCCTGAAGTGGCCATGGAGAGAGAGGAAGAGCCCAGGTTTGACGTTAGCGCAGAGATAAGGAAGACCCTACTTGTTAAAGACGCCGGCTCCTTCACATTGACGGTGCCATTCACAGGCAAGCCTGTTCCCATCGTGACGTGGGACAAAGCCGATGTAGATCTGAGAGTCAGAGGAATGATCAACACCAGCAGTTCAGTCACCTCGATCACAGTGGAAGGAGCAACACGCGACGACTCCGGGAAATACGTGGTCAAACTGCAAAACGTTGCTGGATCCGCCTCTTTGACGCTGAATGTGAGGGTTTTGGATTCACCCGGTCCGCCAACTCACTTAGCAGTTAAAGACGTTACCAAGAACTCTGCCACTGTGACCTGGGACATCCCTGAGAATGAGGGAGGGGGTCCCGTCAAGAACTACCACGTAGATATAAGGGACATCAACAGGAAAGGGTGGACAAGACTCACTGACAAATGCCGCCGACTGTCATACAAGTTGTCCGACCTGGAGGAGGGAGGAGTCTACTTCTTCAGAATCACCGGCGAAAACGAGTACGGGGTTGGAGTTCCAGCTGAGACCAAGGAGGGAACGAAAATGACAGGTACAACCTGTGAAGATACATAAAAGTTGTTATAATTAGTAGGAATAACATATTGTGATGGTATTAGAGCTTCGGGTATAGAGTTAGAGTATAATTGAAAAGATTTTAGACAACAATTATATACATTAAGTGCTTTAACGTCTTTCACTTCCCACACACTATGCTATTTCCTGCATTAAAGTGTTTTTTGTGTTTTTTCCCCAGACACAACAGATCCGGAGACAAATCCAGGAGCTTAGCTTGTCTCCTTCCCTGACTAACCATCTCCTGGTCTTCTTGTCAAGATCCTCGTCTATATTTCTCATCTTCATCCAGTGTCGTTCAGTAAATTCAGTGAGCAAATGCTCTGTAAAATTAATGCATTACCAGATGTTTTTGTAGATATGATCACATTTTTTAAAAGTTTGTACATTAGTAAGCCTTATTAATGATTTAATAGAATTTATTAAGAGAAGAACAATGCATCTGTTTGTTTGTGACTAAAACAAATTTGACAATAAAAAAATGATGTTGCTTGATGCAAATCTATCATGAAATTAGAGTTTTACTTTGGATTTATTAATAGGATGGCATGAAGACATTGCAAAACAATACAAACAGATCTACTGTTGCAGTAGGCATATTGTAAAAACTCGAACTTCATACAGGTCAATAGTAGCATTACTGTGTCTTTATAACAATATCTGGATCTTCTGATCTGGGATAAAATCATTGATTCTTTACACTATAAATAGCTACTGCTACTTAATTTTTTAGTAAAAAAATCATTGTTTTAACACAAATGTCTTTAATTTTGCTGGAACCCTTTTATATTGTGATTTAAGTGCACCAGTAAGGCTATAGGATAGGCGGTTAATACTATAATGTACCTTCCAGAGTCCTTTTTTGCTAGTTATTCCCCATGTTTCTGTCTTGTTGCTCTCAAATAAAAGCAACAATGACTCAAAAGTACTTAAATGATCTCAAACTGACATTAATCAAATCCTACGGTATGATTAAAGTTATAACAACTCATGTTAATCATTGTCAGTTGTTCCCGGCCTTTGAGGCGATACGAGTACGTCACTATAGGAGCCGTTACGTAACTACATTCAGGAAAGCGACCGCTACCGGAAGTAAAGCGACCTAAAGTTGCCAACTGTGGCTGCTAGTAGTTCGGCGGACAACTGTTTACAACAACAACAACAACAACAACAAAAGTAGACTTCTGAGTCGACATTTTCAAAATGGGCACCACGGCGAGTCAACTCGGGAAGGATTTACTCTCCGAATACCAAGTAGGTGACCGAAGAAAAGTCTCGTATTTGGGCTGTTGACGTTAACCGAGGGGCTAAAGTTAAAAGCTAAAGTGACGAAGCTAACGTAGCTTAATGTTTTAAGGAGAAAGAAAACTAGCAGACTGTCGTCTTCAGAAGTACATTTAGTTGTTGTGTTTCCCCACAACGTTGAAACTAAACACACCGCTAAAGGCACCTTTATGTCAGGCTGCCACTCGTCATCACGCTTATCGACATAATGAAGGATAATGTTGTTATAAAGATGTATTATAGCAAAGTGGTTTACAAGAAATAAAGTATGTTTCATTCCAGTAATGCTCAGTTTTACTTTTAGGAGCTGACGTTCTTGACAAAACAAGAAATTCTTCTGTAAGTGAGCAGCGACATGACACATTACAAATACCTTTTTTTTTTTTTTTTTTAAGTATTGGGTTAAACTTGTTGTGTTTGTTATTTTAGTGCTCACAAGAGATTCTCTGAACTGCTCACAAAAGACGAGAAAGATCTTCCAAATATAAGAGTACCGATGGAGAGGATCCTCGCTCTGCCAGAGCTCAAGGTGAAACTCTTCCTTGTTGTTTTTTGTGTGTCATGATTAAGCTGTTCTGTACTTTTGTTTGAGATAAACTGTGCTGACCCCCGTTCTTGTTCCTGGTACAGTCCAACCCTTTCAGGAGAAGAATCTGCCTCGTCTTCTCAACATCTGAACACAAAGATGGCAGCCTCACGTTTGAGGACTTTCTGGATCTGCTGAGTGCCTTCAGTGACTCTGCCACTCTGGAAATCAAATCCCACTATGCCTTCCGTATATTTGGTAAATTAGTGGATGAACTGGTTTATTAACGATACATGCGAGGATTTGAATCTGTGTGATGGGAATATTGATGTTTTCCAGACTTCGACGATGATGGGACCCTCGACTGTGGTGATCTGGAGAAGCTGGTAAACTGCCTGACCGGCGAGACGGATGACACAAGGTTAACCGCTGAAGAAATGAGACAGCTCATCAGCAACGTGAGTTCACGATGCTTCGGAGGAGGCATGCCGCGGTCGGTACGCTGACTTTTTAGTCTTACAGTCGTTTTCTCTCTGCGCCCTTCAGATTCTGGAAGAGTCGGACATTGACAAGGACGGAACCGTGAATCTCTCAGAGTTTCAGCATGTCATTTCAAGGTCGCCAGATTTTGTCAGGTAAAAGTCTCGATGCTGTTATCACAGATGTGCACTTATTGACTCAACACAATATTCTTAACAGCTTGTCATATTTGGATTTCTCCACAGTTCTTTCAAGATTGTTCTGTGAAGACCTCCAGCGGGCTGTGGAAATGTGTCGCCTTTTAACTCTCATACAGTGTTTAACTAGTTTTAGATATTTGCCTTAAATTATATTTACCTGTGGATTTTACTGCAATAACTATTTTATGCATAATTTGTGAAATATCCAAACCTGTGATTTTTTTTAAAGTTTTGTTTCTATACAGAAAATTAAAATATTTCCATTTACAAAGTTGCTTCTTTTGATACAGAAAAATAATTAGAACTTAATATATATTACAAAATACATTTATTTCAAAGTCTCTGATTTTTGAGTCATTTCTTGTGATGATTTACACTTCCTTGTATGTTGTCCAAAGTCCAGTTTCTGCTTCCCCCTCCCATCAAGGGGATTCCATCACATATTTAAGAGCAAACTACTTCCTGCTTGGCGACAGCAGCAAAAGTGTTCCATGCTCCGCACACCACATCGACCACATGCATCTGCTGCTCCCTGAAAAACTCCACACGCTGGGGCTCATCTGAACTGATCAAAGCCTGGTGTCCAAGTTGGCCATAGTCGCCTGAAATGGTGATAGAAGGAAAGATGGAGAGGGTAAGTTTAATGTGTACTTAAGTTGTGCTCTAAGCATACTGATTAATTAAACTAGCACTGGGAACTTGACATTTTTTTTAATTTGCAGCAAATTAAAAATTAGCCAAATTTAAACTTACCCCAGCCCCAAGTGTAGAGGTCCCCGGTGGCTGGAATTAGAAAATATGACATAAAGGTGACTGGCAGATCTGCCAATAGGACGCACATCAGTATAAAATCATGTGGTTTCTTACTTGTTACTGCCGCTGTGTGGCGGCTGCCGCAGCTCACTGTCCTGATCTCACACGGTGGAGTGAAATCCAGCAGAGCCGGGAATGCCTGGATTGATATGAACACCTCTTCCTGTTTCTCCTCCTCCCGGGGCTCTTCAGCGGTAGATGTGCTGGCATCTTGGCATGGTGCTTCTGTTCAGGGCAGTTCATGTTTCAGTGCTTAATTACCGAAAGGGAGGTGGTTCATTCATGAACTACATAAAGCATTTTCCTCGTACTTCAAGTGCTATCTATGCATTTAAATAGTGTTTTTTTTTGGATAACAACGGTAGCTCACCCAGTACAATGGGAGCATGGCGTCATTTCGTTTATGGTGCTAATAAAGCACCATAAACTTGAAACGGATGTAATTACAGTAAATCCACAGACCGAGTGAACCCCTGTTCAGAGTTAATCACTAGGCAATCACCATTAAAGAGGCTGTGCAAATGCTCATTGATTACACAACGGTATTCAGATCTATAGACAGGTAAGAAGAAATATGAGTATGTTTATAGGTGAAATATTAACCTGCTTGTTGGCTACCCTGCTGCTGCACTGCTTTCCTCAGACCTCGTGATGGAAGTCCAAGCTGGCCACTTTCATTCCAGCCCCACACATAAAGGTCGCCCCCATCTAAAGAAAAGTCAGGCTCATTGTTTTGCCACTTCTTTTTGCCATCACTGCCAACACCTTGTGTGACACCTACCACTAATACAGACAGAGTGCCAGCCTCCTGTAGCTATACAGCTCATGGGCATCCCCCAGAGGGCCTCCACTGTCCTGGGCTCCTCCTCAGAAGCGAGGCCTCCGTGCCCCAACTGACCATGGCTGTCACAGAAACACACAACACAATATCGAGGTATGCATGAGGGGTGTTATTGCCGTTGAAGTGATGTGTGAGTATGAGGTCTACCTGCCAAGTCCCCAGGTGTACACAGCTCCAGAGGCACTCAGGAGGATGGCATGCTCCGCACTCAGTGCCAGACTCTTGGCCCTCAGGTGTGGGGATAAGGAGCGGTACAGGGGTGGTTTCAAGGCAATGTAACCCCCAGGGACCAATGGGAGATTCACCGGGGGTCCTGGAAAGCAGTGAGAAATGCACGGTTACCCTTCAGCCAATCATTGCATAGCATAAGTTAATTCTATTATAGCTGCCAAAGGAGATTCTAGTATCATACATTACCAGAGCTCTCCGGTTTTATTTCCATGCTCCATGATGGAGTCTTCTCTTTCTTCTGCAGGTCCCAGGACTCGAGTCTGTCCGGGAAAGCGAGGGTCAAGTATGACTCGCTGATGACGACATCTTTACAGCCGCGACTCTCGTCCACAGGAACACAAGACTCACCGGAGCCGAAGCCGGAGAGACTCACACAGCCGTCCGCTGACAGGCAGAGAGGTTGCATGGGTTAACATTTATATCGAGGTGTGTTTACGAGTAATACGTAACGAGAGCAGCTTCATCTTCTTGAAGAGACTTACCGTTCAAAGACGCTCTTCGACTCCAACTTGCTCTAATTTGAAAGTCGGTCTTCAAGTCGCCGTCACGTCTCACGTCGGTGAGCTCCGTTGGACGCCTCACTTTGACGTCATCTGCAGCGTCGCTACACGCGCGTTTAGTCGACGTCTCGTGGACGTATATTTGTCCAAACGCGTTAAAGCCGAACCCGAACCACCGCATTGGAAACGCGTTACCTCCCTCTACGCCGCTGTGCGTGCGCGGCGCAGTTGTCCGCAAAGTTTGAACAGTGGTGCGTGTGTTTATAGCGCTGGGGTGTACCGCGCATGCGCTGCAGTACAGTCGCACAATGACTCAAGACCATAGATGTAAAACAGGCGGGTGAACCAACTGAATACAACAATTTAATAGAGGTTTACTTTTTATTTTGTGTTCAGTCAAAACTGTAAAAAGACCAACAATACAATTAAGACACAAGGAATGTAGTAGGAGTGATAAAAGTAGTGACAATGATAAACATTACAAACAAAACACACAATAATGTGAATGTAAATTAAATGCTTTTGTTTTGGTGCGTTTAGGGCAAAATATTGTGAGAAAAAAAACACACTAGAAAATACATTTCCTGCGAGTGAATGCTGAAAGCCGAATTCAAACCATACCGTACATATAAGAGTGTGTGAAATTGAAAATAAAGATTGTATTTTGGGGAATAAATGATACAAATAAAATCATTTGCAAATCATAGAATGGTAATCTTTAGTAAAGAATGTATAGAGTCTCATTGGTCTCCAAGTTGAACATGAACATAGGAGAACAGGAACAGGAGAAGCTTGCCTTCAGGGCTTTGAGCACAATTAAGATAAGTGAGTGGAAAAGCAAACTACTTCCATAAGTATCTCCTGGCTTTCATTTACTGCCTTTCTTCTTTCATGGTTTATTGCTTTTCACAGTTTTTCACCCATTCAGACTCAAACTGATTTCCTGCAAAAGTGAAATGACTTCACTGGTCCCACATTATCCTCAATGTACATTCAAAAACACCAGGAGGTACATGCTGCAGCGGTGTTTTCATGGTTCAGTTCCTTTGCCCTTTTCCTTCTCTTCCCTCGCCGCGATGATGCCGTACTCCACAGCCTTGTCCAGACATTTCTGAGCCATCTTACAAACAGGCTCCGGTATGCCCTCGCCTCCCTTCGCCAAGACAGAAAGGATCTCCAGAGCTTCGCTCTCCATGAGTGTCTCCGCCAGACTCTTCTCCGCCTGCATCATGTTGTGAACTATGACCACTCCACGGTGGCGCAGGTCAGATAGTTCACAGAGCAATAGTGACTGTATAATCTCCATCCAGTGGGTCGTCTGAGAAGAGAACAGGGAGTAATGAGAGTTAAAACGGAGACCATGAATCATTTGTTACCACAGTGCTGAGTTGATGGATGTGTGGTGACAGTGAGCTGCTGCGCCGGTCTGCCTACTGTTCCAGGGATGCGGGCGCAGAGCTCAGGCTGCTCAGCAGTCAGCATGGCCAGAGTTCCTGCAGCAGCTTTCCGCAGCCTCTCGTCCTCCTCTCCGCTGTAGAGCACAAGCAGCTTCAGGCGATCGTTCCCTGTGGCCAGGTACAGCTTCTGCACCTGAGGACGCACCAAACACTCACTTTTACTCCTATTTCTCAACATGTTTGTGCAATTTAATAACGATTTATGTGTCTTACCTCAGTGCTTAAAACCAGATTACACATGCACTCTGTGGCGGAAGCTCGGACCAGCTCGTGTTCCTCAAACATGAAGCCCTCGATTTTTGGTACTGCCTTCTCCTTTATGATCTTTTGTCTGTGAAACAACATATGATTAATACAAGCAGATACTCGAAACACTGATACAAATCTGTAATGTCAGAAAAGATATATTATGAAAGGAAGAAAAGGAAGTAAACATAGAGAGACTTGAAATACTTGAATCCTGACATGTAATTTATTTATGACTTCAGACTCCACTTGGACTTGCTGATTCTGGTAAAAAATATTTTCACATTTTTCATTTTCAGGAAGCAAATTAGGATCCTGCATGTTTAATAATAACAATAAATAATATATATAAATAAATATAAAATGATGTTCCTTTCTCCACAGAAGGTAAATTTGCCAAAACGAAAGAATTAAACTGAGCTCTAGTTTCAGGATACTTGTAGGTTACAGTTACATTTGTTTTGGACATGTATTCTTAGGAGAGACTCCCTCTAGTGGCCAACCTGAGTCTTTCACTGATGCCAGCCAGGTTGGTAAGAGCCATGAGTGCCTCGAAGTTCTGCAGCAGGGTGCATTCAAGACACAGAAGACTGACAAGGGGGCGCACCATCTCATAGATCTGACAACAGAAAGCGAGACAAGGTTAAATAGGAACCGTTCCTTAGTTTTCTTCTTTTTTTAAACTGCAGAGACTTTCTGTAGCATGCCGTTCTCACCCTTTCCCCTGGGAATGCAATCTCTGGGTTAGATGTGATGGTTATTTTTGCCAGGGCTTGTGCTGCTTTGATTTTACCAAGATCTGTGTTGTCAGCTGCCAGTGGGATCAAAGCCTATGGGAGGAAAACAGTCATCATAAAGCATGTAAAACTACTAAAGCAAGGTGTTTGGATCCGTGTGCAGGGTAAACTATGAATATTTATCAGGGTGCTCTACCTTTCCTCCACCCTGTGCCACCACCATGCCCCTGTCTTCCTGTCGATCCACCAAAGCCAAGAAGACCCTGCCGTGAGAAATGGCATGAAACAGAAAATCCACAGAGAGAACAGTGGCTGACAGAGACTTAACTGCTATTTTCCTACCTGGCGATACAGTCCCTACAAGCCTCAGTGAGGGCAGGACTCTCTTGTTTGACCATACACACCAACGCAGACACCACACCAGCCTCCAGCAGCTTGATCAGTCTTTTCTCCACATAGGAATGTGCATCCTGACACATGGAAAAGCTCTGTCAAAACAATCTTTCGAAAAGTAATATGTGCGCAGGCAGCACATGTAGTACATGAAACATTAGAAATTTAAATGGCACCTTGGGATGCTCCTCTGGCACGTGCTGCTTTGCATATTTGGCCAGCTCCACCATTTGAGGATCTGGCTTCTCCACTTCATAGCTGTTGGTGCAATTCACTAATGTGGAGCCCACAGCAAAGAGCACCGTCTTATCCTCAGACTAACAGAAAAAACAAGGCAGTCAAAACTATAAAAATGCTTCAAGTGTATTGTGATACTGATGGTTTCAAAGACTGCACACAAATAATTAATACAATCACCACTAAGATGATCTTCTGAGAGGAAGCTTACACCATAGTTGTCCTGTATTGTCCATGCATGAAAATTATTAAAAACTCAAATTACAATCATCAGTCAAACCTTTGCTAGCTCAAACATGGCCAGGAGAGCGTTTTTATCTTCCACCAAGTCTTCCTTCACGTCGGCATCAAAGGTGAGGTAGGCGAGGCCTTCCACAGACCACCGGCGTGAGGTTGGAGGCAGACTCTCATTACACAGCCACCTAACAGAGAAAGAGACACAGCTTGATTCTTATTTCTAACTCATTAACTGATCAGGCATGACACATTTCTCTTAAATCTTTTCTCAGGTTGAAGATTCAACACTGGCAAACATACTTCCTGCACTGTTTGGCAAGCTTTAGTGTGGATCCCTCTGCAAACTGCTTCATGCTGAAGTCTGTCCCTCCTGCTGATCCAAGCTTGCACAAACCCTGTGTAAGAAATATATTATATAGAGATGTGCTTTTCTCTATCCAGCTATGTCTGAGACAAAGATACTTGCTTTTCTGCAGCACTTACCACCAGGGCTCTCACACGTATCCTGTCGTTCTCGCTCTTCTTGTAGAGATCCTTTAGAAGTGCCACACCGTTGGCCGTGATGAAGGAGGCTCTCTTGGCCTTGCCCGCCGCATGGATTAGAGTCTCCACCGCTACCTGCTGGTGAGTTACATCTTCGGAAGCACACAGAGAGATCACCACATCCATCATCCCTGACATCTCCAGAGTTCTGTTGCCCACATCGCTCGGCCCTTGAAGGAGCACCGACACTGTCTGGATGGCTCGCAACTTGCCATCTAGGCCATGCCTGCTAAAATGTTGCCTACCCAGAAAAACATCGGATCAGAAGTTAGAGAAAGGATGACACTTTTTTGCATGCGACGTGTCATGAGGATTCATTCATGTTCAAATGTTTTTGCAGAATTAAGCAGCTCTATTAACAAAAAACTGGAAATCACTAACAAGTTTTGGTGGTCAACTCACTGTACATATTCTTCACATAGCTTGTTGAAGTTCTCCCTCTCTGCGTCACTCTTCAGGTCATCATACAGTTTGCTGAGCAAGACAGAGCAGCTCATGTGGGAGTTGTCTGTAAGAGGTGGTCCCTTTGAAAGCTCAGGGACTGTCCCGGCCACCTCCAGGATTTTCTTCAGTCCTGCCAGAGGACAAAGAGTTTATTAATCTGGTTGGAGCAATGCCAGATAAAACTAGTGACAGAATGTCTGAAAGGGGCTAGGAATAGCCGAGGCCATGTGGAACACTTCTGTCTTTCTTCCATGTCTGTTCTGTTTTGTAAAAATGTGAGAAATGTAACATTATGTGCAGGTGTGTTGCATACCTTGGTCTATCACCCATAATGTGAGGGAGTTATCTTGGTTTTTGAAGGACTTGCGGGGAACTTGTTTGACCAGGAGGTTGATGGCGCTGTCTCTGCCTGCCCCCGTCACATTAGACGCTGGCATCATTTCCATGAGGTGGCGTAGCATTGAGCGTAGCTCCTTGGAGGGTTCTGTGTTAAATTCACACCGTCAATTAACATTCAAAAGCACAAGACAGAAGCTGATACACACAAAAAATGTTTTTCTTATTTGTTATTCACTTGTGGAAACTCAAAAATATAAACCTTATTCAATCTAAACTCACCAGGAAGAATGGCTTCATCTTTCCCTCTGATCTCTCTTTTCATGCCCTCTGTAAGAGCCTCAAACATCACCTGCAGCAGGTGGCAGGCAGCCAGAGACACAGTGGAGGCTCCTGATCCCATTACTGCACACAGCTGCTCCATTCCCAACTCATTCACTATAGCCATAGTCTGGCAACATAAAAGTGGACATCAGCAGTTAAAAGCAGTAAGGCAATTCAGAAGTGTTACTAGCATGGTGCTAAAAAAGGACTTTAAAGAAGATGTAATGAATGACTTAAGAGGGAACTGTCACACTTACCCTGGACTGATGCCCTGTGCACAACCCAACCAGGGTCCTCAGGGCAGAAAGGACAATATCCTCCTGCTTTGACTGAAGAAGTTTCTGGATCAGCTTCACCCCATCGTTACGGAAGATCTGCTCAGCTCCTGCGTCTTCTCGAGATAATACCACTAGATTCTGAGCAGCCTGAAATTGTATAATAGATGAATTGATTATTTTGGTGCAATACAACTTTACAGACAGATACAAATGAATGCAAGTCATATGCATACTAAAAGAGCAAATTACAGTTTATCACGTTCATGCCTGTGAGTTGCTCTTACCTTTTGTCGATCACAGTCTTTTGCAGATGCGTCTAAGAGGAGGGAGAACATCTGCTGCACACGAGCATCCGTGGAGTTTAGTTGCACCGACTACACGGTTAAGAGAAAAGATCCTAATTAGCAACAGTTTGTTCAGGGTATTCAAATAAAAGCCCAACCTCCCCGACCCATCATCCACTCCAAATACCTTCTGCTGGATCTGTGCTCCCAGCTGCCTGAGCAGATCCTGGAAGGCTTTGTTTTTGGGCTCCAGCTGGGCACAACTCTGAGCATCCAGAAACGCCTGGTCAAGCCGACAGAGTTTCTGGAAAGCCTGAGCTCTCCTGAACCTGGCTTTCACATCAGCCGGGTCAGTATCGAGAGCTGGAAAGAGTGAAAGACAATGACGTTCAGTATAACCATGTAATAAACATCTACAAATCGTTGTCCAGTTAGTGACAGTCGGTGCAACAGTACAGTAAGATAAGACAGTTGATATGTGTTGCAATCATCATGAGTATGTGACAGATTGAAAGAGCTGCTTTTGGGCATAAACTGGAGTATTAATTAGAGTAAGCTACATTGCACAGCTGCAAACCTCAGCAGGTATCTGGGTGGATATACATTTCGATGCAGGCCATAGTATGGCTAGTCGTGTATTTGTGCTCTCCGAACTCTTCCAACATCCTCAGCGTGACTTCATCCCACCTTTGGAGGCATCAGCCTCCGCCTTGTCGTACTCGTCCTGTTTCAGGTAGCAGGCGGCGCGGTTGCGGTACAGAACAGCCTTCTCTGCTCGGCTGCCACTCAGCTTTAAGGCTTTGGTGTAACAGTGGACTGCGCCCTTCACGTCCCCTGTCTTGAAAAGGGTGTTCCCCTCCTCCTTCAGGGCTGCGGAGTCCTGGGTTAAAGAGGGTGGGAGTTACGTTAGGCAACAAGAGTTTAATGATGACAGAAATGCTATTATGAGGAAACTCTGCTAAGCTAAAAGGCTACGTAGCAAACAAATGTTGTCTCACCTTTTCTTTTTCGCTCACACTCATCTTCAAGGTGTACTTCACAATACCGCGCTACTCGGTATGGAGAATGTGGAGTTCAATTCCCCCTACTTGGTCATAAACACCGCTAACTTGATCCTAACATGTTTCATCTTGCTACACTTCCGGGTGTCCGCAGCACGTTGATGACGTTTGGGCGACATTCCCGCCCATCCGCTCACGTTCCACTACCATAAAAGGAAGAGAGGAGCTGGAGCTTGTCTCCGATCCCCATCTCTTCTTTATTTGGTTAAATTTTCATTTCGGTGCTTTCTTCGGGCAACACAGGCTCACCGAGTCATTTGTGAAGGGTTTACAGTGTGTAACTACTACTACTACTACTACTACTACTACTACTACTACTACTACTACTACTACTACAGTTAATAAATCAGTTAGTAAAGGCTTTACTGGTCTAACCCCAACCAGTGGTCTAATAATTTTGCTTTATCAACTTTATTACTGACTTATGTATAGCTGCACAATGGCCCATTAAAAGTGGTCAGATTACTTTTTTTTCACAACCAGCAACTTAAAACTTGCTCTTATTAATGGTATCAACAGATCTGTAAAGCACTATCAAATTATTTATCATGTTAACAGAATGTGGCACCATGTTTGTTTAAATGTATAGTTTAAGAAGTCAAAAAGACCACTATACTAGGAAACCCAAGACAACCATAGTGCCACTGACTTACAATGGCAATAAAACAAAATCCAAATCCACATTGATTTAATACAAATGAATGGGGACCGATACAATAAAGTAACTCGTAGCTATAACCACCTGACAAATAAAGTGGATATAAGGTCACACACAAATAAAGTGCTCATCCATAAAAAAAATCCCCAAATACACTTCAATGTGTTTGTATGCAGGTGGATTCGTTTATACAATTTTTTTTTTTTTTAACTTTTTTGAGTAAAAGCACAAATGAAAAACTGCATTTTGAGTGTCGACATATGAGTTTAAAATGTACAGTGCATTTGCAACAGGTTTAAACCCCAATAGGAAGTGCCCTGGTCTGGTATTTCCTGCATTTCTCACCTGGGGACTCTCATTTACAAGGACAGCCAAGCACCATTGTGTTTCCTCTGTTGCCGTGGAGACAAGGTGGTTCGCTTCGGGCTTTGTGCGCGGGTACACCTGTTAAGAGTCTCTTATTACCACAGCAGCTTTGTGACTTCAGAAGATGATCCATGGGCGGATACATGTCCTTAGGGCTGGCTTGTTGTGAGACCCCATACATACCAGATCCACAGGATATCCACGAGGCTCAGCGACAGCACCATGTACCCAAGGAAAAGAGTCCCGGTCTGAAATCAAAAGCAGCTGTGTACACATTTGTTCCATTTTTTTTTTTTACTTTCTTTTATGAGAGATTGTGTTTTTAGAACAGGATTGTGTCGTTGCTGGTGTACTTTCTGCTACAAAACTTTAATGTCTGGAAATAACTCTCATGCAATCATGCACAGAATTTTGAATCGGTTTTATTTTAGACCCCATGAAGAGTTATCAGTCTCTTGTGACTATCGAGCCAAACCAAAACAATACCATCTGTTCCTGTCATGTCCCACACAATCTGCTAATTAATTATTTAAGTGTCAGCTATGCCCCTGTTTCCATAAACACATAAAAAGCTCCTGAATGAAAGGAACAATGTGACTTGCATACAAAGCATTACATTTTCCACACTGGGGTATCATTTACCTCCACAGTGCTGTTCATATTTCTGCAACAGTCATGCTGGTCTTTAGCTTTGGTGACATAATGGCATAATATACAGCACTGCTTGAGCCCCTTTGTCTAAAGGAATGTGACTCATATATAGCTATACCAGGCTAGTGGTCCCAATCGAGTAACGTTTCATTGATCTTAATAAGCGCCCGTACTCCCAAATTTTAAAGCACTGTATATAAAAAACTCTGAATGGTAAAGGAAGTCCATCATGGTTCAGACAACCCTTCTTTGAACATCTTCAGTACACCGTACAATCAATGAGGGCACAAATTGTGATCAATTTCCCTTAAAGCCCCCCACACTTGATTGCAACTGCAATAGCCCACTGAGTGCACAATGGATGAGAAGTTGCCTTTTATTTCTGGATTCTCCGACACATTTCATGAAATAGGAAAACATGAATAAGGCTTTATATCAATATTATTCCTATTAATCAGCACATTCTTGACAAAGTTTAAATGTGTAGACTTGCAGAGATTGTACATATCAGGTTGTCAGGGTAGCCACACTCACAAATTATTTAATTTTCTTGTATTTATCATAAAACGAAAATTAAAGTTCAAACTGGCTTTCCTGGGATATGTGTTTTATCATCTCCCAACCTGATTATTTTGTTTCTGGACCTCGGTATATTTGATTCTGGTATCTATCATATTATCATTGTCATTACTCTCGAGAAATGAAAGGTTGGTGCATTTATTTTACAATAACATATTGGCCAATCACCGACTGATGCGCAGCTCCCCGCTTCCCAGAATCCTTTGCAGCAGCTCAACGGTGCTAACTGCTAGGCTAACTGGTTCAGTTGGGTAATCTGTCAGCCAGGAGCCAAAAGCATACGCAATGCTGGGCGCTACACTCTTCCGGATTACTCTCCTTTGATGGGTAACGTCAGATTTTATTAATTCCGTTCAAAGCGATAGGGTCCCGCGGTCGTAAATGAGTAATAAGCAGAGGTTAACGTTGGAAGCGAACGGTTAGCTCGGTGTAATCAGCCACGTATTGGTTTAAGGTTATCAAGCCGATAACGTTACTTGCTGTCGTCGGTAACGTCAGACACACACATCTGCCGCGCAGAGCCGGTCCTCACGGATGCCGTTTGTGACCGCTCTTCACCTGCATTATCAATACGTGACAGCCCCATAAACGCTGTCCGACTGTCGAAGCTAGCTCGCAAACTGATGTGGTATTTTAAATAATGGAACATCTGTTAGCTGGCGCTAGCGCGTTTAGCTGTATATCCGTGACCCATAGTGAACGTTTGGTGGATAATTAAAGGCAGAGTTCAATGCGGTCAATGAGATAACGAGCTGTTTGTGTTAACTAGCTGAGCTTTTGCAGGATAATGTCCAAATGTAGGTATTTATTGCTGTTTTTAAGCGACGCAGTGTTGCTGGCTAGCTGTTCAGCGATAGCCGACCAGAAGTCACCCGAGTTAAACCTTAACAGAAGAGTCCATTGAGTCAATAACCCAAATACTATTACCACGGGGGGGTTGACGGTTTACGCCAGTGATTGTTATTACTGAGGAATGTTTGCCTTCATGCTCATGAGCCATCATGTGCCATCATGTGATCTGTGGTACACATTTTTGCCACATTAATGAAGAGTTTCTTGTTGGATATATTCGTCATTTGACGTACGATAATCGTAGAAATGTTCGTCTTACTGCTGAGAGTGAGGCTATTCTTTTCCAGTCAGTCTAAGCAAACGTGAGTGCCAGGTTATTATCCCCACTCCCCGTGGTAATGCTGAGATAGTCCCAGCCTGAAAGTGAGCGGATTATGATCCTGTTGGATTTGCACACAGAGGGAAACGAGAACACTGCGAGGAGCAGGCCACCGTCACCCCCCCTTTGACTTTACTTGTCAGATCAAAAGAAAAACACCCACACCGTTTCTTTCACTCATTTTCCTTGTGATAACCTCTGGAATATGTATTGCATGCTCCTATTAATCTAAAACTTTCCCAACAGCTGACGAAGACCCTCTGATGTGATCTAAATTCGGCACTTCGAGGACCTACACGCTGCCCATGCTGCCACAGTAGATATGCTGACACTACGCTACTGAGAGAAGAATGACATGTGTCTCATTTTAATTTCTGGAGCTGTTTCATTTGAGCCTTGATTTAAAAAAAACAAACCTGCTGCTCTTAGCCAAGTCTTTTTTTCTCAGCCTGTTTCTTGGCACTGCGGCAGCCTAGAGTGCAAACTGTTATGGCATCAGAGGCCAGCTGATCAAAAGGGGATTCTGGCTGTATTGGAGGATTCCACTGTGCTGTGGGAGTGGGGACTGGACCCAGAAAGCAGGCCCACAGTAACACACATCATGCTGCAGGGACACTAGGCTCCCTGTTTGAGCCCCTTCAGTGTGGCATTTGTTTTTTTTTTTTTTCCTGCAGTCTCGTCGGTTTGGATGGTTGAGCACAAGGGCTACTTTGAAGGAGCCCACCGGTGGCTGTGGTTTGGCCAAAGCTGACAGGCTGCTTGCCAGCTATTGCTGATTTAGTACACTTGTCCACTGCTGCCATTGCTGAAGCCCCCTTCGTAGTGGTCTCCAGTATGGTGAGTGGTGCCTGGAGACATCGCAGGAGTGGAACAGAACCATTAATACTGGTGTGGCTGGTTACTTCCATTCATTCTGCACTGTGAAGGATTGGATTCCGGTTTTCAAGGACTTTTTTTCTCTGGAAAAGCACAGTCAAGGTCATTTTTTAAAAATTTCAAACCCCGGAAAGACGACAGCTCCAGAGGAGGATGAAGTTGAGGAAACAGGTGACAGTGTGTGGAGGCGCCATATTCTGTGTGGCTGTATTCTCACTGTATCTGATGTTGGATCGAGTCCAACATGACCCTGCAAGGCGGCAGAATGGCGGCAACTTTCCACGGGTAAGAATAATTATTGTGATGGTGTTGCATATCATGTGAAAACCCATTTCTGTGCTTATTTTTGTTGCACTTTTTGCATGTTGTGATAAAAGCATGAACAAATGTGAATTGACATATCTAATAATGTAATTTACCGTTGCTGATTCTGAAGATTTGTCAATGCAGATCATTCAGTTTCCAGTATTACAACCAAAGTTTCTTTGCTGTAATAGAGAAGGAATGTGGGGTTGGTTAACAGATGTTTTATGATTTTATACAGCTGTGTGACTTATGATGTTTGCTTGTGTGTTTTAGAGCCAAATCTCAGTTCTGCAGAACCGGATAGAGCAGCTGGAGCAGCTCCTGGAGGAAAACCACCAAATCATTAGCCACATAAAGGACTCTGTGATGGAGCTCACAGACACAGGAGCTGTGTCTCCCAGCGGCCACCTGCCATTCAGAAGCGCCAATGGTTCCTGGGTCCTACCCTTCGACGGCCGTCCCACTTATCTAGCTGTCAAGCCCCAGGATTGCCAATCTGCTTTAGGTAGCCACGGTCAAGCAGACGTTCAAGTGAGTTTGGGCTATACTTCTAGTTCTTCCTCCATAGAAGGAATGCTAAGCAGCTAATTGACCAAAATGTTATATTTTAAATGTTATTGTATGCTTATATTTTTTGGTGTCGAATGAGCAAGTGAGTTTGTATTTAATTTTAGATGCTGGATGTGTACTCCATGCTCAAGTTTGACAACCCTGATGGCGGCGTATGGAAACAGGGCTTTGAAATTACTTATGAGCCTGATGAGTGGGACAATGAACCGCTGCAAGTGTTTGTTATCCCCCACTCTCACAACGATCCAGGTGAGTTGACACACACGGCCATACTTTGATGAAGGTGTAAATGTGCTTGTGCTGGTCTGAATGTCAGTCTGATCAAAATGTATCTTGAGACGCAGCCGTGAGCATGTCTGAACACCTTTTTATTTTAGTTTTTCAGCAGGATAAAATGGTCTTGTCAGTAGATGAGCCAGCTACTGTGAGGCCTTACCTGAGTGGGAGGCTAGTGATAGGGATGCAAGAAACCATTCAGAACGCCTTTCATTCGTTCTCATTATTATTAGCATAATGTTGACACAATTGACGGCTTAGCCACAAACAATGGCATTAGAAAGCTATTGGCATTGGGAAATGCCAGCTATTCATAGATTGGATCGGCTTAGATTTGAGACTGACATTCTCATTAAACTTGTTTACCAGCCTGCCACATGCTTGCTAACTTGACGGTTATTGATATGTTGACGGGCTGCAGAGACCTGCAGATTCTATCCATAAACAATGGGAAGGGCATTTGATTAAACTCTGCTGCAAAGTTTTCTGTAGTGCCTCTGTATGCAGTATTCAGTGGCCGGGGTTAATGGACAGTAGGACAGTTTTGCAACCAGGAAGAATTTTGTCAGCTCACGCCGAAGTCACCTGAAGTAGGTTTACTGGTAATAGGCTCATTTCACTAACTGCAAAGAAGGGATTTAAAGGGTTTAGTCCACTGCTGAATAAGCAGCTCAAACAATGCACAATGTTAAATCTACTGCAGTAAGTAGTCCCGTCCCACGCAACTGACTATGCGCACTTAAGTATCGTCATTTCCGTGACATTGCTTATCTTAGCATAACTGCAGGATGTGGAACTTTGATCTCTTTAGAATATATTACACTACAAAGAAGAGATAAATATCTGACAGGGTATTTATAGACCGTGCTATTCTACACCAAAAGTACGTAAAAAGTGCTTCTTATTCACTTCCCCTACAACCACTCTGCTAAAAAGCTTTCTGAGGGGAACAGCTCAACTTGAATAAAATATGAATTTTTTTATCTGTCGCAGCACTTTTTCCTACAGAGTTGAATCTCTCACCTACCTTGTCTTCTTGCCTTTGTATCAGCCAGCTACATGGAAGGGGTGTGGGGCTTCATAGATGCCAATTCTGTACTGTTGACTGTTTGCCAACTGTTGTGCAAATTGCTCACATTTATCTTCTGGTCTTGTTAGGTTGGATCAAGACTTTTGACAAGTACTTCACAGACCAGACGCAGCATATTTTAAACAACATGGTGGTGAAGCTGGCTGAGGATCCTCGCAGGAAGTTCATCTGGTCAGAGATTTCATTCTTCTCCAAGTGGTGGGAGACCGCAGACATACACAAGCAGGAGGCTACGCGCAAGTGAGTCACAGTTTTGAAGAAGCACACCGTTTTTCCTTTCTTAATTACCCAACCAGTGCTTGAATTGGGCCGGTACTCACCAGTATGCAGTACCGGGACTTCTGATTTTTACCCATCTGCGTACCGTTACTTCTTACAGCGCACCGCCACCTCATGACACATCTAGGTACGCATATTGTAGTTCTTTTTTCATGTTGTGGTTACCTATAATAAGCTATGCAGTTGAAGAATCTGTCTTCATTTTAGATCGACAAGATTCAGTTTAAAAGATTTTCGAGAGCTTGTGGGAGGCTGCGGCGCACTGTCTCTCCACACTTGCTGTCAGTCGAATGCATTTCAGGGCATACCGTAAATCCTCTAATATAGCCTCAGCCAAAATCTTTGCTGCTGATTTAGAGTACTGGCACCTTTTTTATTCTAATTCAAGCACTGTACCCAACTAACTTTTGACAATTAGTTGAGATTCTTTGATGCCTACTGGCCTTATGTAAGGTATATTTCACAGTGGATAGTGTCCACTGGCAGAATGGTGTAGCTCTAAAAATAGCTTATCTGGTTAATGTGGCTCGCTTTCTTAAAAGGCTGGATTATCCTCACCTTGCTTTCTTAATCCTCTCTGTTCAACAGACTTATTCTTGGAGGGCAGCTAGAGATTGTCACAGGAGGCTGGGTTATGACTGATGAAGCCAATGTTCACTACTTTGCCATGATAGACCAGCTCATTGAAGGACATCAGTGGCTGGAGAGAAATCTTGGTACACATTCTGAAATGACTCTTTTTTTCCTGTTCATATTCATAGAAATGATGTTTAAATGTGTAATATGCTCTTGTTAGACCTGTTGCCATTACCCAAATTCCTTTCACTACATCTCTAGTCTCAAGTTTTGACGATAGAACCTGAGCTCGTCATCCCACATGCAGCAGGTGTAGCCTCTGACTCAGTGGGCGATAAAATACTTTGTTCTACTTTTAAGTGCTCCCTGCTGAGGGGCGATGAGGATGCTGTTCTTCCTTTATCTGAGCGTGAACCTGAACTACTTGCTTCCTACTCACTGTCATAGGTATCACTCCTCGCAGCGGGTGGGCGGTTGACCCTTTTGGTCACAGCGCTACCATGTCCTATCTGCTGAAGAGGGCCAACGTCACCAGCATGCTCATTCAGAGGGTCCACTATTCCGTCAAAAAACACTTTGCTTCCACGCGCAGCTTGGAGTTTATGTGGAGGCAGGCCTGGGGTGAGTGGGCCGGAGCCAGCAATGTCATCTGATTCATGTGCTTATCTCTGCTAAGCTCATTGGAGAATGAGTCATGGCCTTTGAAAGAGAGGGACGTTTTTTGGAAGAACAAGCAGCGCCTAATAGCCTCAGAAGCACCATCTCTGCAATTATTTCTTAATTAATTGAACATCTGCCAAAGATTTACTGTCCGTTTGTTCTTAATGTAAAAATCATCAAATATTACACAGTTGGATAGTGTCAATTTGTGATACTAAGTTCTTTTGGGGATGTCATTGACTTTGTGCTGCTTTATCTAGAATGACATGTGAACAAAGTAGGACTGTGAACTTAACAAGTTTGTGTGTCTATGATCACACATGCCTCTCTCAGAGCAGAATATGCCTTATTAGTGTATTTCATTCTTGCCTTTTTTAAGGTTGCTGTCAACAATCTCTCAAGCCGATGTTTTGATTTTTACTTTTCCGGCTTTGACAGACACTGGATCGAACACGGATATCTTTTGCCACATGATGCCGTTCTACAGCTACGACGTGCCTCACACCTGCGGGCCCGACCCCAAGGTCTGCTGCCAGTTCGATTTCAAGAGGTTGCCAGGCGGTCGCGTGAACTGTCCCTGGAAAGTGCCACCAAAACCCGTGGTGGATGCCAATGTAGCAGAGAGGTGAGACATGTGGGATGTTGGTCTCTTACTTTGGCTAAATCAGCTGCTTACCAATTGAGAAAATATTTAAATAGATTGTTAGTTAGAGCTGTGGTGTGTAAAGTATTTACAGCAGATTGGTCATCGCTGTTGCAAGACTCTCAGTGTTATCTGTGCTAGTCCCTTATAAACAAACTAAAGATGAACTTGCACCAATGACAACAGCCAGAGAACAGTGGGAGACAGACATGGACTGCTGATAGTCTTGCAGCTTTTAGAGGACCGAAAAAACTTTCCGTAGGGCATATTTCAATAGCTAATGGAAAAAACCCTCGGGGCTAATTTGATCCTTCTCTTTCCAAGGTCATAATGATTTCCTGCAAACCTGGCGTATGCAAAATATGACAGTGTGAATGCCAAGTCCCCCTCAGTTTTCTGTTTTCCCCCCCTCTTTCTCAATCAGGGCGAACCTGCTCCTGGATCAGTACCGTAAAAAGTCCAAACTCTTCCGCAGCAAAGTGCTACTTGTCCCTCTGGGAGATGACTTCCGCTACGACAAGGCGTTGGAGTGGGATCAGCAGTACATGAACTACCAGAAGCTGTTTGACTACATGAATTCTCACCCAGAGATGCATGTTCAAGTGAGGAAACGATTTGTCTGCTAACCGTGTTGCCAAATACGGTTCTTTTTAATGTTTTATTTTGCATCCTCTTTTTAAAGTTGTTTCTCAGCCTGGGTTGTAGTAGATAGACGTATCTCACTGTACCTCCTTTCTTGTGATAAGGAATCATGCAGTGATATTTTAACTTACTGACAGAACAAAGAGTCTGTCACGACTGGATGTTCGGTTCAGGAGATGCCATGTAAGATGAAAGTTGCATGCATTATAATGAGACTGTTTCTTTGTTCCCCGTACAGCTGTGATTTGAGTTGCATTTTCTTAAACAACGTGTCACTTTGTCTGGCTTCTCCTCCAGGCTCAGTTCGGGACTCTCACAGACTACTTCAATGCTGTATACAAATCCCACGGCGTGGCCCAGGGGTCCAGACCTGCAGGCTACCCGGTGCTCAGTGGAGATTTCTTTGCCTATGCAGACCGGGAAGACCACTACTGGACTGGCTATTTCACCTCTCGGCCCTTTTACAAGAGCCTGGACCGTGTGATAGAGTCGCATCTCAGGTGAGGCAGATTAAATCACTCATAACTGACAGCCACAACCTCCTGCGTATCAGGATGCCGTATCTGAGCCTGAATCCAAATTAAACAATCAGCAGTAGTCTTAAAATACCATGGCGATGTGAACACTGCTTTAGCTGACTTAACAAAGCTACTTAAGGGCTCCCCGATGCTAACTGTTTGTTAATGTCTTTCAGGGGGGCAGAGATCCTCTATAGCTTGGCTGTTGCGAACGCTCGGCATGCAGGCATGGAAGGTCGCTACCCGGTCTCGGATTATGCCCTCTTAGTCGATGCAAGGCAGTCTGTTGGCCTCTTCCAACATCACGATGCCATCACTGGCACGGCGAAGGAGAATGTGGTCACTGATTACGGCACCAAGTAAGGGCTTTGAAAGAAATTACAGTATGATTTGTATTGATTAAGTTCTTTGAAAATGTGATTTATGTGAAATAGAAAAACTGTGCCCTCTTTTTAATCAGCTCTCTGTGGCTATTTTATTCAATACTTTTTGAAGCAAAAGTAACAAGCCATCTGCTGTGACATTCGCACTCAGCCATTGATTCCTCCTCCTCCTCCTCCCCAGATTACTGCGCTCACTCATCGGCCTGAAGAGAGTAATCATCAATGCTGCTCATTTCTTGGTGATGAAAAACAAAGATTTTTATCGATTTTACCAGACGGAGCCCTTCTTGGAGACGGTAAGAGGAAACACGGAGGGACACTTTAATAAACCGTTTGCGTACTTGTACAAGGAAGAAAATATGCAAAGTTTTCAGTGCTTTTTTCCTGTGTTATCTACTTCATTTTTTAGGATGAAAGGCGTGCAACTCAAGACTCTCTGCCTCAGCGCACTTTAATCGAGCTGGATCCAGCAGGGCCGAGGTATTTTCTGCATTCCCCAGCATCTTTCATCTCCCCAGCCTCCTACCTCAGCCACTGCTCGCCCCTGTTGTGCTTCTGATTGCTTTTTTGCCTTCTTTCTACCAGGTACCTGGTTTTGTTCAACCCCGTCGAGCAGGAGCGCCTGTGTGTGGTGACAGTGTTGGTCAACACGGTCAGGGTGCGGGTTCTCACCGAGGACGGACAGACCCTCCCCGTGCAGCTGAGTGGTCAGTGGAGCTCTGCAAGTCAAATGAGTGCAGAGGTATTTGAGGTAAAGGACTCAGGAACGCAGTTCTTCATCTTTGTTTGCACCAGAGCAGATATAATTATGTGGAAATGTTCCGTTACTTGGAACAAAATAGATGAAGACAATTCACGCCACAGTTTTGTGGTGTTAACTGTGGTAAAAACACCATGTTTTTACAAGAAGAATGCATTAATTAAAAAATGATATCTCTGATTCTGCTGCATCAATTTTTGTACCATTGTGAGTCAAACAATGTAGGAGTGCAATGCTAATTCAGAGGCTCGTTACCAAACGTTATAACCCATTTTTCCAAATGAAGTAAGCGGCCTCGACTACTCCCATAGACAGAGAGAGATAAAGAGTGTAGAAATAATATTAAAATGATTAAAAGCAGAAGAGAAGTCAGAAAAAAACATAAATTCAGACTTCTAGATGTGTAGTATTAATCTTTTGTCTTTGATATCTGTCTGCAAGCTGGCTCTAGAACAGAAAAAAACATGAATCAGCTTATATTGTATATTGGATCTGTCGTAAAAGAACATCCCATTTGCTCCACCACCTCTGTAGATTCATTTATTGTGCCCAAGTAAAATGCTCTCCGCCCACAGAAAGCAATGAATTTAAATGTAGCCGAGAAATACAAACGGTCTCATTAACGCTTCCTCTCATCGCATTTTAATTACAGCACTCTGTTGCTAATGTCAGAATGCTTTTAACTTTTAATGAATGGCTTGTGGTCAACACACGCCGTTCATATTAACAAGGCAAATAATGCTGGTACTGCTAATACGAGAAATATGTAAATGTTTGCACATTCTTGTGTTTCTCATTCCTTCTTTCTAGTTTTGGTGATTTACATAAATATTATGTACATAATTATTATTTTATTCCATTTCAAAGTGATTTGTGTATGAATGCTTTATTTGTTTATCTCCGACTCCTCTTCCAACCTCCTTCCAGGCATCATTCATGGTCCGTTTGCCACCGCTGGGCCTGGCTGTGTTCCATCTTTACGACTCTCCTGACTCGCCCATGACGCTCCGCTCGGACACCTTGCTCCGACTGGCCGGGCGCGGCGTCACCGCTCGGGCCGCGGACCCACTTCCTGTCCGCTCCCAGCAGTCCGACTCTCAGACCTTCTACATCAGCAGCCAGTCTCTCACTCTGGGCTTCTCTGGAACCACGGGCCTGCTGGAGGTTTGTGTTTCATCGGCTCTGACACCGGCTGACTTGACTTCAGATTTAAGGATCTTGCTCATCTGTTCTTAACTTTGATCTTTTGTGGAGGGGGGGTAAAAAAAAACCCTTGAACTTGATCTCCCCATAAATCCTGGCTGTTTGATCAAAGTCAACATGGAGTGTGTCATTGCTACTCAAACATCCTTTCATCTCGTCTCTAATTCTTTATCTTTATGGCTTCCCCATCTGCAGAGTATCAAGCGCAAGGATGACTCTCAGGAAGTGAAGGTTGAGATGCAGTTCATGGTCTACGGCACGCGTCCCTCGAAGGACAAAAGTGGTGCTTACCTCTTCCTGCCTGATGGAAAAGCAAAGGTAATCTCTCACTTCTTGCATCTCGGATGTTTACCTCGGCTTTGATCGCGTCTCCCTTGTGTTTTGTGTCTTTGTCATGCTGGGGTGCTCGGGGGAGCGAGGCAAGCAGACTGGATTCGACTTGGTTCAACAGAGCCGAAGGGCTTTGCTGCCATACTGTATCGAGTCACTCATGCTGCTGCTGGCTCCTTCAACTTCCCTCTCCGTCATTCTTCATCTTCCATATTTAGCACAAACTCTGCTCATGACTTTTCTTTTTTTTCTCTCTCTGGCTGCTTTCAGCCCTACAACCAGAAAGAGCCACCTGTGGTCCGTGTTGTGGAGGGGCCTCTCTTCTCAGAGGTGGTGGCATACTACCAGCATTTTCAGCAGACCATTCGTATTCACAATGTGCCAGGTAATAATAATAAAACCAAATTCATAATGGAATCAGTTCAAACAGCCTTTGCAAAAAGGATTTTTAATGCACCAGATGGTATGACACAACAGGAGCCAATATATGCCAAAATTAAATATTTTGAAATGGATGGCTTTTTTTTTTTTTTATTAAGGAGGCAAATGCAAAATACTATTTGCAAATAGCATTTGTTGATCACATTTTCCAATCACTTCCTGATCTTTGGTTCTGTGTGGTTTTGTATTTTCAGGGGTGGATGGGTTATCTGTAGACATCACCACCGTGGTGGATATCAGAGATCAGACCAATAAAGAGCTGTCAATGCGACTGGTCACCGACATCCAGAGTGGAGACGTCTTCTACACAGATCTCAATGGCTTCCAGGTCAGCCCCATCCTCAACACGAACACTGTCAGAACATAACAATATGCATCTCTGGTTACCAGGATGGTAACTGAATATAGTGGCATTTTTGTCTCCCAGTTCATCCTGACCTGAATATTTCTCTTTCCCTGCGCTCTTAAGTTTGACACATGGTGTCATTCTGTGTTTGATCTCTTCTCACAGATGCAGCCTCGCCACCACTACCTAAAGCTTCCCCTGCAGGCCAACTTTTATCCCATGCCCAGTCAGGCGTACATCCAGGACAGCCATCACCGCCTCACGCTGCACACAGCCCAGTCCCTGGGTGTCACCAGCCTGGAGAGTGGTCTGTATTTTATCTGATTTCATTTAATGCTGTGTCATTTTTCTTCATTTTAAATAAAAGTTATCCCTGAGATGCACTCCCCTTTTTCTTTATTTACCGTCTCTTGCCCTCCATGGAATGGTATTCCAGCACTTATCTCTCCGACTTGTGCCTCGAGAGATATTTAGAAAGCAAAAAGGGTTCATACTTTAATTTTAATGTACTGAGCTAATCTTTTTATCATCGTAATCCGAATAATGCTGATGTAGTGTTTGTCTTCATCGACTAATAGTCTGAAATACAGCTGCGTGTAATGGATGTCCTGCGTGCTCCTCCTCCCTCAGGCCAGCTTGAAGTGATTATGGACCGCCGGCTGATGCAGGATGATAATCGTGGGCTGGGTCAGGGCCTGAAGGACAACAAGAAGACAACCAACTGCTTCCGACTGCTGCTGGAGAGGAGATCCATGGGCAACAAGGTCAGTAAGATGACAGCGAAGGCGCTCGTGGAAGCTGAGGACTCCAGCACACTAAATCTGACTCTGGGGTGCCGAATGAAATCAATACCTTTTGTTCATTTCTTTTGTCAGTGCTCATTACCGTCCCATCTGTCCCCATTTGTTATCCTCTCCGCTCGCTAACTCTGTTTTCCTTCTTCGTTTTTTTCACTCCATTACCTTCAGCATGACGGCTTCTTTGCCAAACTCTCTTCCTTGTTTCATTCTTTCGTCTCCAAAATCTTGAGTGGCGGAGTTCGAGAGGTAACGTTGCCCTGGCAACAGTGAGGATGCTCATTAGTCAACATCATAGTCTTTGCTGTAGCTGAAGTTCCTTCTTTTTTGTTTTCCGGCCCATTGAAACTAACAAATGATGTTATTTATCAAGTAAATGAATACACATTGGCAGAGGATGGAAAGTATTGGTTTTATCAAACGCTTCCCTGGCAGAACTGCTGATGGCACTTTGGATGAAGCTGCTGTAGCTTTTTCACAAAACATCAAATGTCATGATTTAAACACTGTTAATTTAAACACCTCAGTGCTGTGACTGTAACAAACCCAATATAGATGTCTGAGTACTGTGTCTGTCTCGAGTAGAAATAAAGTAGTTAAAGCACATTCCTGAAGTATTCCTCAGTAATGGTGAGTCATTGATGTTGTTGTCATTTACCTCTGTGGCTTAAATCTGTCTCTGCCCTCCTCCAGATGTTGGACAGTGAAACGACCAGCTTCCCATCTATACTCAGTCACATGACCAACTCTTTCCTGAACCACAAGGCCTTGGCGCTGCCCGTCCTGCCCAAAAGACGTGGCATCCCTCCGCTGCAAACCTTCGCCCCTCTCAAGTCCATCCTCCCCTGTGACTTCCACCTGCTGAACCTGCGCAGCATCCAGAGCCAGGTGACGAGACCAAAGAAAAAAAAACACACACATTTTTTCCCCCTGGTTTTGTTGTATTGTGTTTTAAAATTGACCCGTGTCTTCTGTGTGAGCAGCAGGACCCCCATTCTCCGTCTCCGTACACAGCCATGATTCTTCACCGTCTGGCACTGGACTGTGGCCTGGAGGCTCCGAACCTGGGCTTCAACTGCACCACCACACAAGGACAGGTCAGGGTAGACACACACACACACACACATACACACTCTCTCTCTCAAACTAATCCAAAGGCCTAAGGAGGGATTTGTTTGGTTGTGAAAAGGTATTTTACTTGAAGGTGATTCGACTAAATGCAATTTTTTCTGTTGATATTTTGCATACAAAACATTTGATCAGTTTATAAATTATTAAACCTAACAAACCATTTATAAAGGACTAAGAGTTACAGCTGCCTTCAACATTGAAGTGCTGCTTAAATATTAACACACCAAATAATAATAATAAAATTGAACACAATGAATACTTTGCTGTTGAGTAAGCGCATTTTGATGCTAATACATCTGTACTTTTATTCAAATAAAACTTTGAAAGATTTGTACTTGTATTGGAGTATTTTTAATGTGTGTTATTGTTACTTTCACTACAGTAAATGATGATGATCTTACTTGTTCCAACATTGCATTTGTTTTCTAGCTGCTGTAAACTAAACTTCTTCATCTGCATATTTGCATTCTCACTTGCACCAGCTTGTTTAGTTTCTAACTCCTTCCTGCCTTTCTCTCTCTCTCTGCAGCTGAGTGTATCAGGACTGTTCAAGAACCTGGACCTGCAGCTCCTCCAGCCCATGTCCCTGACTCTGATGCACTCCAGCACGCCGCTGGCCAACGACTCCACCATCAGTCTGGATCCCATGGAGATCTCCGCCTTCAAGCTCAAACTCCGCTAAGAGCCGTCAGGACTAAAAGAGGCAATAACAACCCACCAGACTCCATGGACCTTGAAGCAGGCCCAGACTGGCAACAGAGGGGGGGAGGGGGGAGGGAGGGGGTCTCGGGGTCTCTCTGTTTCGTCAAACAGGACCACAAACCATACAGCTAGGAGAAGAACGTTCCACTGTAACAGGACTGACTGCACAGCAGGGGGCAGGCGATAGCCGTTACTGTGGACGTTTCCGAGAGCAGCAAAACCTGGACGAACTCGCAGCCGGTCCAAAACGAGAAAGACTACCGGAAATGCTCATCAGATACAACCGGGTGTCTGTTTGTCTCTATAATCGCAAAAATGAAATCTTGTTTCTTCAGCTTTGTCCGAACTCTTTGTCTTTTTCTATCTTTGTTCCATCCTGGACTGAACTACTGAATGTAAATATGGCAGAAGACGGGAGGGGGGAGGGGGGCTGGTACTCATGCCACATCAGAGTGCAATTTACAGAGCTTTATTTGGTGTATGGGTTTATCATTTTTTTTTATGTATGCAATGAAGAAGACACATCTCACCTTTTTTTTCCGTTTGACATGCTCAAACGCAGCAAAGACAATGTGTGGTCTCGGCTCGTGAAGAGACCCGTGCTGCTAAGCTCGTTATCATATGCCTGAGTCCAAAAAGTCTCACGTCGGTCCCTACGAGATAGCAAAGGGATCATTTATCATATCGGATGACTGTTTACCGTCTGTTCGCTGGTTTTGCTTGTAGATAGTTGGAAGACTTTCTTTCCTTTCTGTTTTATTTTCTTTTTTCCTTCCCTGACGTCCCTCTTCACTGATGGGGAAAACTGTGCATTTCATAGCGTCTGTCCATCATTCCTGTGCTTGTACTTCACTGCTGAGAGTGTGTTTTTTTTCCTACCATACTGTATGCAGTAGAAGACTAGAAGGACTTTACCTCATATAGACCACATGGCAGGTGTGTGCCTGCGTGTTGATGTGAATATTTGAAGGTTCATGTTTTGGATGTATTGAGGTTACAGTGCACACTATCAGGGACCATTCATAGTGCTGTTAGGTATCATGGACCAGTTTTAGTGTCTGTGAGTCATTATCATTGCAGCACAAATGGGAGCTTTTTCCATTGTGGATCAGAATAGAAGCGAAGGGGTTATTTCACCCAAATTACAAAAGTGGGATCTGGCTACGCTGATAGATTTGGTTTTGAGATATCCATCTAGAGCTGCCACTAATGATCTTTTTTCATTAAGTTAAGTCTCTAATATGTCAGGAAATGGTGAACAATGAAGGTTATGTCTTTTTTTTTGTTTGTTCAAACAGCAATCCAGAAACCTCAATGTATTATTTGTTGTTTCTTTTTTTTACATTTTAAACTTAAAAGACACATCCGGGATTGCAGGTCAATTGCCTTTGCAGGATGCACGTATTGCACAATTTCCTGCTTCTATCAAACAGTAAAGTATGTTGATTTAAAAAAAGCATACTGTAAAGATTGGTGTATACAGCTAACTCGTATGGAATTGGGACGCAGCAATAATGTGTTTGGAAAACGGAGTTTCTGGATGGAGATTTTGCAGTTGCTTTTTTAATTTTTTTACATTTTTATTTTGTGTTTCAATCACCTCTATTGATGGTCGAAGACTAAGACTGAAGACTGACTTTTTGTAATTTGGGTGAACCGATCCTAAAACCACACACGTGGGTCCTCGACACAAAAGGCAGAAGAAGAAATGAGCTGCAGTTTGTTAACGTTTCCTCTCCACGGTGCTTCTTATTCCAAGGCTGTCTCAAGGCACTCGGCCTTTTCTCAGCAGCGGCCATGGAGGATGTTGTTGTCCAGCTTACAGCCCACCTGTGTCACACGTTATGCTGCGCCACCTGTGTCACACGTTATGCTGCGCCACCTTCTCACCCGGCCCACTGTGTCCCATCCCACTTCATTCTTTTTCTTCAAGCGAGGTCTGCTGCCATGTAGCTCTCCTCCTCTGGCCTGATATCTGGTTCCCCGTCGCTCAATGCATTCTGCTTCCTCTCTCCATGGTGAGCACTGCAGATCCCCTCTCTCCCTCCAGCTGCTGTTAATGTTTCTATAAGACCAGATTTCACTGCATCTTAAATTGCACTTTCTCCTGTTGTCTCGTCATAACCTTCTCTCGCTGTTTCAGTGTGCGTCCGAGTCTCTGTATAATGTCCTTTTTTTGTTAGTATGTGATCTGTTGTAGCGCCTTTTTTTTTTTTTTTTTTAAAGCAGAGGTAATATATGAAGGCAAGGTCTCTTCTGTATTTGATTATTCATGATGGAATACAGCTGCAGTAGAACAGAGGAGCTGGGAATTGAATAAAGACTGAAATACAAAGATTGTGTTTGGAAACAGCTTCTCTACCTAACATTAATTAGATTCCTTTTATAGATGCCTGAATGAATCTCTTTTGTATTTTCCTGATGGTTTTTTTTAATGTCTTTTAAGAGCCTAATTATTTTTGTACCAGTAGGGGGCAACATTGAGTCAATACAGCACTACAGTCCCTGCCTACAGATGTGGTCAGTCATATAAATATTACTTTGAGACTGTCTGGTGCTGATATTCTGATATTAAACAGTAGAAGCCCGTGTTTTAAATCGGGTGTAGTTAACAGTAGCAAGTTTTCACCCATGTGTGCACCGTGTGAGGTGAAGGTGTGAGTGACGCCGCTGAGCAGGAGGTGAACTTGGAAAGAAATGTTTCTTTTCCACGCTTCATAAAAAAGGATCAGCGACAGAGTGGAAGAAAGAGTGTGTTGGCAGGAACGCCTGAGAGTGATCACTGCACTGCATGTGTGGAGCTGACAGGAAGTGTGTGTGTGCCCGTGGAGGCACCCTGGGGACACACAGCCTCTGCATTTGACTCTGCTGGTGCTGACTGTTTCCCGACCTCACCTTATTCCCGAGCATCAGGATTCAGAACAAACACAAATAATGTTTGGCGAGTCCGGAATGATGAGCCTGGAACGTCGGTGTGAAATTGACCTGAATGTGAAATCAGCTAATGGGCCCCTGATTTGTTGTTGTTCTTTTAATGAATCTAATATTTCTTGTTGCCAAGCCTTGTTAGTGGGGCAGCATCGCACACAGCGTGGCAGCTAATTAATACAGGATAAAGGGCAAGCACAAAGGAAGACACAATAAACCAGCTCACAATACACGTAGGAATTAAGGTAGACAAAAGATTTAGACTCAGTCACTTCTTTCTTTTTTTAAACTAATTGAGCCAATTCCCGCATGCTTATTTTCACAAATACTGCATTTATAATAAAAACAAATCATGCAAGGGAGGTACAAACAACCAGTTCTCCCAGCAGATCTAATTATGGACCACAGAATGAACGTACCGTCACCTATGAACCCAGGTAAGGGAAGCTGCTAATGAACAAACCTGCTACCAGCTGGCATTCTGTTCCCACGTGCCTATAAACCCTTTTCTGTTTCTATGAATTCAAACTTTAAGCACCATATTGAAGCTTGAGATAACCGTTTCTTCAAGGCTTTTTGGCAGCATGTTCACAGACGGAGCGCTGGCACCTGTTAAAGCTAAAAGGCCGGTGTGAAGGAAACATACTTGCTCCAATGAAATACGGCCATGAAGAAGTGATCAAGCATCTGTTCTCTCAGTCGGTGTTTGTGTGTCAGGGGCTGAGTTTAAGATGCACAACACCGTAAAAATGTTTTAAAATCTGGCAGTTAACACACACAAACAGTCCCATCTATGCAACAGCCAAAGCCATTTTATTCCAGCGTGAAACTGATCTCCACGGTACTAACATCCATTGCCAGTTAAATAAAAAAAGATACAAAACAAACATAGAAAATGCAACACGATATCTCATTATTTTATCACCGTAACCATTCTGGCCTTTAGATCGAAAAAGGCTTTGATTCTAACTTTGCGATAGCGGCAAGTCTGCACTGTTATGGATGAAGAAATAAAGCATGTATTTGTCTTTCAAAGTATGGCGCTCACAATAGAAAGGAAAAAAGAGCTTTACCCTGATGAAGATGTTCTGAGAGAGAAGCCCCAAAATCAATAAATGCTCTGTGGGGAAAATAAGGAGAAAATGATCTCATTTTTTACCAGCAGCAACCAGGAGGATAATATGTTGTAAAGGTCGGCCAAGCAGCTTTGGCTAAGTGTTCTTTTCATTTCGTTCAAAAACAGTGTTACTTTGCTACGAGTACATATGATTTTGTGACTGATATATCTGATATGTCTCTGCTGCCGTGGCAATTCCCACTGTGCCTTGATTGAAAACATAGCATCCTCCGCAGCTTCTCGCTCATCAAACAGCCAGCAGGGTGTTTTATTATGCCGTCCCAGTAGTCCGTAGAAATCCCCCATTAAAAGTTGTCTTACTCTTAATGAATAGCTTGTCAACTCCATGACCCTCTGGCCCACAATCTGCCATGAATCTGATAAAATACAACACCAATGTATTAGAAGTCTGCCTGTGCTGTTGGCCAGGTGTTTGTACTGGGGACAAATCGATGCATATTTCAGAACCCTAATGCACTCCGGCGGCTGAGAGGAGCACTCGTCTCGAGAGAGTACTTCTCAGCCTGTTGAGGTCGTGCAATGTTCTTCTGTAGATCTGGAGGAGCTGGTTTCAGACTTCAACCAGAAGATGATGTCATCTGGGTTATTTTGAGCTCTGATTGGTTGCTCGGCTTGGAGACAACTAATCTTTTCCAGAAACTGTGAATGTGGATTTTTAGAAAACCATTGGCATTTACCAGTCATGGGGCTCTAAATTTAAGATGCTCTTGAGTTGCATTATGGGACATGGGATTCTGTTGTTGTTTTTTAGCTATACTAAAAGACTAAAAAGCCAGAATATCTCGGCCTCTGCTGCTTAGATTTTAGATGTAGGACCCTCAGCTTTGAGTGCAATACTATATTTCTGGAACAAATTGCACAAAATATGGTCACGTCATTGAAGTGTAATTAATGCAGTTGCATAACACCTGAAATTGGTGATGAAGGGTCAAATGCATAATGATTACATATGACGTCACAGTACTTATCAACTAAGATAAATCATGAAATGCAAATAAATAGATGAAATGAATGATTGACTCTTTAATGGGCGGGGTGCTGATGGGACAGTAAGGCCTGCGTTAGTGTTGTTTCTGAGCCTGTTCTCCTTCCGTGTATCAGCTCTTTACAGTCCGATCTAAACGCTGATGAGGCGTTGTGGTGCCAGCGGATGCAGCTTCAGCTAGATCGAGCTCTGCGTTTTGATAAATGCTGTCCTCTCGCTGTGACCGTCCACCTCCTCGCTGTCTGATTCAGACTGGTAGGCGATCGTCTCCTCGTTCCCCCACACAGTGGGGATCCCCTTGTAGCATATCCGTGCCTTCTTCTCCCGTCCTTGACCGAAGCCAAAACCGAAGCCCACCCGCACCCCCCTGGTCTCTGAATACACAGAGGGCAGTTTGGTCCTCCAGCCCAACGTCGTGCCCCCTGAGCGCATCTGAAGCAAGAAGAAGACCCCGACGAAGGCAGCCAGGATGAAGGCACAGCTGAGCACGGCCACGACGACGGGCAGCCGAGTCGACGGAGCCACACTCAGCCCCGGGTGTTCCTCGCCTTCGCCGCTGTCATTTGCTGCTGCTGGGATCTCTCCCTCCGGCTGGGCGCCGTCAGCCTGATGTTGCCCAGCTAGGGGGGATTTGCGCTGGACCTGGTTCTGGTGCAGGCAGGAAGTGAGAACTAGGTGGCTGTGAGGCGGGCAGGACAGGCAGTTTGTAGGCCCGGTACCGGAGCAGGTGAGGCAGGCGGGGTTGCATGGTAGGCAGGCCTGGACAGAGGACAAGTCCACCCAGTTCTCCAGGGAGAGGTTGAGGAGCTGCGGGCCCGAGGTGAAGCCCAGGGGACACAACTTCACACAACCCTGGAGGAAGAGGGAGAAGCCAGGGCTGCACTCTGGATGGAGAGATGACAGCAGAAGACATCATCACAATCAACACGGCAGCTACATATAACTGGGTTTACACGTCCCATCATGTCTTCACAACATCCTTAGACGTTTACTAGAAAGAACTACAGTGTTAATCTTTTTTTATCATTATCAATTAATCTGCCAATTATCTTTTATAGCTTTATTGATTATCATTTGGTCTCTAAAAGTTCATAAAATAGTGACAAATGACTTGAAGCTTTGTCTTCAAGTGGCTTTTTTGGTCGCAGTCCAAAACCCAAAAACATTTTAGTTTATGGTGTGATGCAATAAAAACCAGCAAATTGTCACATTGGAATTGCTAGAACCATCACATGGTTAGTATGCTTATTGGATCAATAGAATACTCAAATAGCACATTTATTTTCTGTTGATTGATTGATGAATAAAGCAATCATTTCATCTATATTTTCTTTGACTAATTATAGCAATATAGCAAGTTCTTCATAAAAAAATTATTTCAGTGTTTGTGAAAAACCAGGACATGATATAATAGTAGCAGTTGTTGATATCCTTAAAGAACTGATCAAATCTTAACGACAGACAAATGAAAAACAGAGATTCATTTGAAACCATGTTACTTTTTATGTATTTGTAAGAAACCATATTGTGCATATTTGGGTAATTATGTGCTTGCCTTCAATTTACAGCCACGGAGAAATGCATTTGCATTTCCAACTTATCTCCTGTGCACTGAATTAAAGATGCTTAATTTGCTAAAAGGCTACAACCAGTAAATGGAACCGAACATTATGTCTCTTTTCCTCCATATAATTATCACCAAATGACAAAAGTCCTTTTCGGGGAACCTTCATGTTCTGTGACCCTGTAATCAAAGAGTTACCAGTAACTGAGATGTAGATTTGAACTAAATTATGGAGAAGTCGGGAACGATTAACAAGGAAGTGTTGGTTGGCTGCTGGGAAGCTTTGGAGCTCCTCTTCCTTTCAATAAGTGCGTCAGCCACCTGAACCGTTGTTGACAACGCAGCACCTCTCGCACTGATGCAGTTTTAATCTCCCCTGCTGTTCCTCCACCATAAATCCCACACTCACTCTGATTCTAATGACATATGGCAATGTGCATACTGATAATGTGTGGATAAACAAATGCAAAAAGGAGCTTCTTAATGGGCAATTTATATTCACAACATTCACTTTCACAAGTGGAAATAGCCAACCCAGCCTGACCAAAAGCCTGTGTAGTAAGAACAGTAGCCGTTAGGAGCATATGCCCGTCTGGAACGAGCTGATTGCTTTGCCCCCGGAAGTGCTGCTTGCAGTTTGATTGAGAATCGAGTTGTGGCTGCCGGCACCTGCCAAGCTTGAGGTTGAGGATAAACGGATCTCCAGATATGCAAAGGGCAGTCATACATAGACAGCCATAAAACCCTTCCCTCATAGTTAGATGCTACTACAACAACCACCTATATACCGCCTATAATACATCATTCATACCTCATATCCACACGTCCACTAAATGTAGTTGTGATCTCATCGCACAAAGTATTCAGGAGATATGACATATGAGTGAGCTAACTTTGAGGGCCAAATATAGCAAAACCGTAAATAGCATTGAACATTTTAAGTCAGTGTTTACACCGTTTATATGAAGTGAAAGCTTTGAGCTCACAAAGTTGAAAGCATTTCCTATTTGTTTTTCTGCTTCTCAACGCACCTTGTTTGTCTGTAAAAACCAAACAACTCATTTCTTTGTAACCTCTCTCTCTCTCTCTCAACAGCCTCTACAATGTGCAGTCTGTCACCATGACAACGCTGCTGTCGCGGAGGAAGCACACGTGTTCCTCCTCATTCACGCCTATTCCCTCCCAGAAGACATCTCCCCCAACTCTCAACTCGGATGGTCTTACCAGCTTTAGGTCCCTCACCTCTGAGGACGTCCACGCACTTGTTACATCTAACCGCGCCACCACCTGCTCCCTTGACCCGATTCCCTCCTCTCTTCTCCAGGACATCTCACACGACATCTTGCCATTCCTCACCACCCTGATCAACTCCTCCCTCACCTCAGGTGTCATTCCAGCGGATTTTAAGACCGCTATCGTGAAGCCTCTCCTTAAAAAACCCACCCTAGACGCTACTGACATCCAAAGCTACAGACCTGTATCTCTTCTTTCATTCCTCTCTAAAACCTTGGAACGTGCCGCCTACAACCAACTGTCATCCTATCTCTCGCGGAACAACCTCCTAGACCCTAATCAATCAGGATTCAGGACTGCTCACTCCACTGAGACGGCCCTCCTCACAGTGACCGAGTCCCTGCGAGACGCCAGAGCCTCGTCCCACTCCTCCGTTCTCATTCTCCTCGACCTATCTGCTGCATTCGACACAGTCAACCACCAAATCCTCCTCTCCACTCTGGCTGAACTTGGCATAACTGACTGTGCTCTCACCTGGTTTACATCATACCTGACAAACCGCACCTTCCAGGTCACATGGAATGGCTCTATGTCCAAACCCTGCTCTCTGGACACGGGCGTCCCTCAAGGCTCAGTATTAGGACCGCTTCTGTTCTCACTATACACCAGATCACTAGGTTCTCTTATCACATCGCATGTATTCTCCTACCATTGCTACGCAGATGACACCCAGCTGTTCCTCTCTTTTCCCCCGTCCTCTGACGCTCACATTGCAACTCGCATCTCGAACTGTCTGGCTGACATCTCTGTCTGGACAACTGCACATCACCTCAAGCTTAACCTGAATAAAACCGAACTCCTCTTCATCCCAGGGAAAGACTGCCCTCGCATGGACCTGTCGGTCACTGTCGAGGGCATCACAGTATTACCTTCCTCAACTGCGAGGAACCTGGGTGTAATCCTCGATGACCAACTATCCTGCACCCCCAACATCACTGCTGTGGCCCGATCCTGCAGATTCGCCCTCTACAATATCCGCAGGATTCGGACCTTCCTCACAAAGGATGCAACGCAGCTCTTGGTCCAAGCACTGGTCATCTCCCGCCTTGACTACTGCAACTCTCTCCTGGCCGGACTCCCGGCCTCTGCGATTAAACCATTACAGCGTATCCAGAGGCAGCACGCCTTATCTTCAATCTACCCAAATTCTCCCACGTGACCCCCCTCCTCCGTGACCTCCACTGGCTCCCTGTTGCAGCACGCATCCAATTCAAGACGATGACACTGGCCTTCAGGGCCATCAATGGAACGGCACCCTTCTACCTTCAAACACTGGTCAAACCTCATGCCCCGAAGCGAGCACTTCGCTCTTCTACTTCAGCTGGCCGGCTGGTACCACCATCGCTGAAATCAAGCAAATGTCGCTCAGCAAAGTCCAGACTCTTCTCCGTTCTGGCGCCTCAGTGGTGGAACGAACTCCCGACCAATGTCAGGACAGCAGAGTCATTTGCCATCTTCCGAAAAAGGCTCAAGACTCACCTGTTCAGACTTCACCTTGACTCTACATAGCATGACCCACTAGCACCCTCCCTCGACCCCCCCCCCCCCAAAAAAAAACAAAAAACAAAAAACAAAAAACAAAAAAAAATAAAAAAACAAAAAAAAAACCAAAAACAAAACCTTACCTATAGCACTCTGATCTTAGCACTGTTGCTCTTGAAGTACTACTTTACTCAGATGAGGACCTAACACTTGTTCTATTTTTAGCTCTTACTGCATCGGCAATGATACGTCGTGGTTTCTTTGTTTCCTTCTTTTGACAAATGTACTTATTGTAAGTCGCTTTGGACAAAAGCGTCTGCTAAATGACCTAAATGTAAATGTAAATGTAAATGTGTTTTCCATCCTGTTGTGTTATTAGCACCGCTGCACTTGATACTGTGATTTTTCACCCCATTAACAGGTTGTAATTTCACGAATAATGGTTTCACACGACGGTGTTGGGGATATTTATACATGTCGCAGTGTTGTGGAGACTAAATGTCATGTTGGTGAGGAGTTTCAGCTGCTTCCGGTCGCTGAGCGTTGGCTAATGTTCTCTTAAAAATGCTAAGTCAAACAAGACGTTATCTCCAACAACAACTATCCAAGGAGCGAATTCATCACTTCAAGATGTTTCGTAGAGTTTTGCTGTATATTAGAGGTGGAGTTAGATTGTTTAGATGCCGGCTGCAGGAGTGCTAAGTCACGTTAGCAATTAGCTGCTGTGGCTACGGCGGCTGTGCTAACGCTAGCAGCAGCTGCTGTGAGGATTTAGCGTCCAGGCTGATAAACGGTGAACACTTTAGATTTTAGATGCGTTGTATTCTAGTTGTTCTAGACTTGTTGACTTCTCCAGCTTTGCATTTCGCATAACAATCATCGCAGTGTAATCTTGCGTCGCAGTTTCCGCACGCTCTGATTCCCTCAGAAAAATGTGCGCACAGCTTCCTGAGCAACGCCCCTTTTATGACGTGGTACACTCGATTGACCAATAGCGTTGGTAAATCCGAGGGCGCTGACTCACGGATCTCTGGGTCAATCACCAAACTGATCCGGGTGACTTGAGTCATTGAGTCACTTGAGTCACTTGAGTCAGTGCCACCCAGATGATAGAAATCCTATCTGTAAAACGCGATACATAATTAATTATTATTAATTATTTTAATTTTAACTCAAATTATATTCATGTTATTTGTCATTATATTTGTGAACACATTTTAAAAAACGACTTAAACCCTAAGGTTCAAAAGTTCATCTGTATATCTCTGTATATGTCTGTATATGTCTGTATATATCTGTATATGTCTGTATATATCTGTATATGTCTGTATACGTCTGTATACGTCTGTATATATCTGTATACGTCTGTATATATCTGTATATATCTGTATGTCTGTATATGTCTGTATATATCTGTATATGTCTGTATATGTCTGTATATATCTGTATATGTCTGTATATATCTGTATGTCTGTATATGTCTGTATATGTCTGTATATGTCTGTATACGTCTGTATATATCTGTATATATCTGTATGTCTGTATATGTCTGTATATATCTGTATATGTCTGTATATATCTGTATATGTCTGTATATATCTGTATGTCTGTATATGTCTGTATATGTCTGTATATATCTGTATATGTCTGTATACGTCTGTATATATCTGTATATATCTGTATGTCTGTATATGTCTGTATATATCTGTATATGTCTGTATATATCTGTATGTCTGTATATGTCTGTATATGTCTGTATATATCTGTATATGTCTGTATACGTCTGTATATATCTGTATATATCTGTATGTCTGTATATGTCTGTATATATCTGTATACGTCTGTATATATCTGTATATATCTGTATATATCTGTATGTCTGTATATATCTGTATATATCTGTATGTCTGTATATGTCTGTATATATCTGTATATGTCTGTATATGTCTGTATATGTCTGTATATGTCTGTATATATCTGTATGTCTGTATATATCTGTATATGTCTGTATATGTCTGTATATGTCTGTATATATCTGTATGTCTGTATATATCTGTATATGTCTGTATATATCTGTATATGTCTGTATATATCTGTATGTCTGTATATGTCTGTATATATCTGTATATGTCTGTATATATCTGTATATGTCTGTATATATCTGTATGTCTGTATATGTCTGTATATGTCTGTATATATCTGTATATGTCTGTATACGTCTGTATATATCTGTATATATCTGTATGTCTGTATATGTCTGTATATATCTGTATATGTCTGTATATGTCTGTATATGTCTGTTTATATCTGTATGTCTGTATATGTCTGTATATATCTGTATATGTCTGTATATGTCTGTATATATCTGTATATGTCTGTATATATCTGTATATGTCTGTATATGTCTGTATATATCTGTATATGTCTGTATATGTCTGTATATATCTGTATATTTCTGTATATGTCTGTATATGTCTGTATATATCTGTATATGTCTGTATATGTCTGTATATGTCTGTATTTATCTGTATATATCTGTATATATCTGTATATGTCTGTATATGTCTGTATATATCTGTATATGTCTGTATATATCTGTATATGTCTGTATATGTCTGTATATATCTGTATATGTCTGTATATATCTGTATATGTCTGTATATGTCTGTATATATCTGTATATGTCTGTATATGTCTGTATTTATCTGTATATATCTGTATATGTCTGTATATGTCTGTATATATCTGTATATGTCTGTATATGTCTGTATATATCTGTATATGTCTGTATATATCTGTATATGTCTGTATATGTCTGTATATGTCTGTATATGTCTGTATATATCTGTATATGTCTGTATATATCTGTATATGTCTGTATATATCTGTATATGTCTGTATATGTCTGTATATATCTGTATATATCTGTATATATCTGTATATGTCTGTATATATCTGTATATGTCTATGTCTGTATATGTCTGTATATATCTGTATATGTCTGTATATGTCTGTATTTATCTGTATATATCTGTATATGTCTGTATATGTCTGTATATATCTGTATATGTCTGTATATGTCTGTATATATCTGTATATGTCTGTATATGTCTGTATATATCTGTATATGTCTGTATATGTCTGTATATATCTGTATATGTCTGTATATATCTGTATATGTCTGTATATGTCTGTATATATCTGTATATATCTGTATATATCTGTATATGTCTGTATATATCTGTATATGTCTATGTCTGTATATATCTGTATATATCTGTATATGTCTGTATATGTCTGTATATATCTGTATATGTCTGAAACCAAAGAAGGTTTCTTTGTTTCCTTCTTTTGACAAATGTACTTATTGTAAGTCGCTTAGGACAAAAGCGTCTGCTAAATGACCTAAATGTAAATGTAAATGTAAATGTATATATCTGTATATGTCTATGTCTGTATATATCTGTATATTTCTGTATATATCTGTATATGTCTGTATATATCTGTATATATCTGTATATGTCTGTATATGTCTGTATATGTCTGTGTATGTCTGTATATGTCTGTGTATGTCTGTATATGTCTGTATATGTCTGTATATGTCTGTATATATCTGTATATGTCTGTATATATCTGTATATGTCTGTATATGTCTGTATATGTCTGTATATGTCTGTGTATGTCTATATATGTCTGTATATATTTGTATATGTCTGTATATATCTGTATATATCTGTATATGTCTGTATATGTCTGTATATGTCTGTGTATGTCTATATATGTCTGTATATATTTGTATATGTCTGTATATATCTGTATATATCTGTATATGTCTGTATATGTCTATATATATCTGTGTATATCTGTATATGTATCTCACCGATGCAGATCTGCTGGGCATCAAAGGTCTTGCAGCTGTTGTTGGACGGCCGTGGGAAGTCAGATGATGAGGGGTTGATGACGCTGGGTCCAGTACCCCAGAGGATGAGGGTGAACTGACTCAACACCGCTGAGAGGAAGAGTGAAAGAGAGGGGGGAGGGGATATCAATGTAACACCTCTCATAGAGGGAACAGTGTGAACTGGCTGAGAAGAGAATGTGGGGTTTGGAAAAAAAGATAACAAGTGTTGAGAGCGAACCAAACACAACACTGGAGGAGGACCAACACCAGCGGAGGGAGAGATGCCTTCCCATCATATTTTCCAATGTTACGTTAACCATCCACTTTCTTGTAGAAGAATATTATTTCTGTCCAGCTGCAGTTTAAACTCAGATATATTTCTGAGAGCCGATCCCCTTGGTACCAATAAAGAAAACCCTGCAAAAACTGAATCATTAGAGATATAAAAAAGGAGAACTGAGCAGAGGAGAATATATGCAAGGATATGCAAGTTGATAATGGGGCAGTGAATGCTGGCATGAATGTAGGTCCGATGTGACCAGACTAAACAAATGATGATGATGAGTGGGGTTACCATAGTCACGTCCATTAGCTGCTACATTTTCTATTTCCAGTGTCCATTCCCCTTGAGGATCCTCGCCCCAGGAGTGGGTGGTCATAAAGGCCCAGTCGTTGAATCCTTCTGAGGAGAAGTCATTGGGTCTGAGAGGAAAGGGGAGACGAGGAGGTAGATCACAGGTTTTTTTTTGTTGGAGTACCGGTGCACAGATAAAACTGAGGAACATGCTCATTGGGTCTGTCCGTGTGTGAAAGAGATACACGGGCAAAGAGAGATTTAAACCATGGCCCTGCTGTTGTGTGTGTATAGTGGTGTGTTTTACTGCGTACCTGGGGAACAGCAAGGTGGAGCGTGTGCCCAGTGGGCTGATGAGATGAATGGCCAATTTGCCTCTCTGGTTGTGGGACAGAGTGAGGCGAGCCTGAACATGTTCCAGAGAGCCGACGTACTCCGGGCGTCCCCAGCAGGCATCCACGTTTTTGCTGAACACCAGCTTGTTCCCGATGTCTCTGCAGGTTTGACCAGTGGAGGGGGGGCGGGGTTAATGTTGTGTGGCTGCACAGGACACAGACAATAGCGCTGTGCTACAAATCTACGTGACCGTCCCACCTCTGAGGAGAAATACGCCGACATCTATTCGGCTGAGCTAGATGATAAAACAGCGAGTGAGACTTAACCTCACTGCAATTCACACACACACACACACACACGCGCACACACACACACACACACACACACACACACACACACAGGCACACACCTTGGCTCTGTGAGCATGGTGTGAACACACTGATGCTGTGGTCCCATTGTGGTCCAGTTCTGTGCCAAAGCCACCATGGCACCTGCATCCAGAAGCCCATAACCGTAGGAATGACTCACTGGGGGAAAGGAGGGTGGGATAAATAAAGAAAAGAAAGAGGACAGGTCGCGGTCGGTGGCAATGACATAACAGTAATACAATGCTGTTATATCTGTTCCTCAATTCGAGGCACGATTTCAGTTCCTTTATTTATCTAAATCACATTTTACTCTAATCTCGTTGGTGTTATATATTCAAAAAATAATTTGAATTTGTTTTTTCAAATGTCAATGTTTTTTTTTGTTATTAAAAGGAAGAGGAAATATCAGAAATGCTTTTGTTGTCTGCTTGCTGGAGGGTCTTGCAATGCATACATGTCAAGGGCAGACAGTGTATTTTAAGCAGATGTACTGAAGAATCAGGAATGCACCAGCATCTAAAGGGAGCAATGACACCATTTAATGCCATATATATATAATGCCAATGTCATGATTTGGAGTAGTCAGCCTCTACCTCTTCGTCCTACTCCATTGGTCCTCCAGTCTCCAGCGCTGAGGTGTCCGGGCCGGGACGTTCTCACCACCAGGTGCTGCATGTCCCTCCAGGTCAGGTTCATACTGCAGAGATACAGTAAGGAGAGCGTACCAGACCAAATTTCTGTCATGTAATAGCTAGGAGGTAACACTTTCTACATTATGCACAGTATGAGAAAAGTCAGCTTTTCACTGACCTCAACTGTTCAACAATACAGCAGAGGAAATATGAGCAGCTGTGGGATATGCGAAAGGTCAAGACTCTCTAGACACACCTGAAATACGACCCACTTGGTGCAGATACGGTGAGGACAGCCATACATTTCTAAAATATTACAATGAGACGTGGAGGAAGCCCTCAGGGATATGTCAGTCAACCATAACAAAAGGCGCGGGCTCACATTATGGTTATAACACCAGTGTAAAACATCAGGATTAAAGATGCATCATGACCTATTGTGTTGAAAGGTCGAGGAACACAGCAGGAACAGTATGGAGTAACGCGTCTAGACCTATCGGTAATTGAGTTTTTAATGAGGTCTGGGATGAGGTCACCTTCCACAAAGTACAAGCCCAATAAAAATGTGTTTTATATATATCTATATCTATAATATATATATATATATATATATATATAGAGAGAGAGAGAGAAAAGAAAAGGAAGCATCCAGAGGAAAAGCCTCCGTGGTTTCAGTTAATAAAACCAAGAAGCAACACTGCTGCTTACTGAATGCTACACCACAGATATAGAAACAGGCTTGCACTGCTGTGCATCACCTCTGTCACTCTCCGTATCAGCATTCACATCTCGTATCCTCTCATGTGTTATTAATGGACAGGATCCTCACCCACAAACCCCCCCACCCCACCCATCCATCCACTCAATGTCACCTCAGCCAAGAGCGAAGGGGATAAAAATAAAATAATAAAGAAAACCCAGAAAGCCAAACCACTCTGCCTATTAAACGATTCCATGTGTGAATTCCAGTGTGGACCCAGTCTGATAAAGTAGCTAGCTACCCTGTTACTATGTCTGCCTGCCTGTCAGCAGAGAGCGATGCGGAGATATGACTCTCCTGCGGTGTTCAAAGTGAGAGATAATCTTTGAGGTGCAAACTTTGGGTCTGTCAGTCAGTGCCCTTCTCGTTATGATATCAGAGGTGACGGTGCTGAGCTATAGGACGCTGTGTGTGTGTGTATGTCTAAGCTGAAACCTGGGCTTTGAGGTAATGCTGGATTTGGTTTTGACACATGTCAGCTACAGGCTAATGTGAAAAATTGAAGTGAATTATGAAGAGCGTAGGGGGGGCTGAACGATAAGAGGACTGAGCACGGCGCGAGATATGACTGAAGATAGGAACATAATGGAGAACACATTAGAGTCGCTGACAGAATCTTGGATTCTGACACCTGAGTGAGTGATAATGAGAGGCAGGCTCTGGTTTTAAAGCACCACTGCCGGCCTCCAGGTATTCAGACGTGTGTGCGGACCGCAGCTGCTGATTTGTCTGGCTAATTAACTGATTATCAAAAGCTTTATTTGCTGAGGAAAGAATTTCTGGGCTGGGATTTAGGCCAATGCCGACTCCCAGACGGAAGAGCGTGCACACACACACACACACTCACACACACACACTTCCCAGCGCACGGTAGAACATCAGATAAAATCTAATTTAATTGAATAGTGTTACCACACACTAAAATGTGTTTTTGAGTTGTAAACTAAAATGCACCGCAACGAAACACATCAATGCTGGTGTTAGTACTGATGTTTCTTATCAAACTTATTAAAAATGGGCATTTCTTATTAAAAAGGCCATTTACTGTTATAACCCTGAACCCTACAAGGCCACAGGACATAAATGTGACTGGCTGCGACAGTTTGATATATATTTAAAAAATGTTAACGCCCACTAATCGGAGCACTCGCTCAGCAACTTCCTCACAAAACCACAGCATCTATGTTTACAGTAAAAAGCATAGGGGCTCAAGGTTTGACCATAAAAGTAGATACATTATAAGGGGAGGTGGCATCGGTGTCACTCACTTGGCCTCCAGAGCCAGAGCGATGATCCCAGCAGCCAGCGGGGCCGAGGCCGACGTCCCCGTGTGGGAGTCTGTGCATTTTTTCCTCAGGTCTGTCGTCACCTTGGAGACAGGAGAAAAGAGAGGGAATCTTCGACAAGTTAAAATGACACGTTGAGTTTCCCACATCAGCATGAGCCAAGTTCACGGTGATAAAGGTTAGACGGGGGAGAGCTGGGGACGACAGGAGTTCTGCCTGCAGTGATCGGAGGCTTGAAGGAGGAGGAGGAGGAGAGAGAATGAGCAAGTAGGTTCAGTCTCAGGTCTGTGGATCTCCGCCAGGGTCACAGACGGGGGAAGTGAATGTCAGCCAAATCAGCCCAGTCAGGTCGAGGGCTGGTGAGACAAAGTGTGTTAGTACTCCGGCTACACCTCTGCTCTCGGCCTCTGCCAATGCCAGAAAGATAATGAGGCCTGTCTGGGTCATGATGGGGACATGCCGGAAATTAGTGAAAAGCCAGAGGGCAAGGCGAGCTTGTGAAGGTCAGGGACAGATTCTTGGTTTGCAACTTCTGGCCTGACAGATTGTTGCACTAATGGCTATCATCGATGGAAAGAGCTCTCTACGTGTCGGAGGAGTAAACAAAGGAGGCGTCTGCACAGGCCAACTGTTGGATGTGAACGGGACACCAAACACTTTCATATCTCATTCACTGTTGTTGATCACCATCTCCGATTAAGTGATTAGACATTTATCCAATAAAAAACCCATATTTTTGTTTGGGTTTTGGACTCTTGGTCAGACAAAACGAGCAATCTGAAAACATCACCCAAGAATAATTGATTAAGTGACAAATATTTAATAGATTAACCAATAATGAAAATAAAGTCACTGATTTGACTCTGGTTTTGACTTTTGTAGACAAGGTATGAACTCCATTTGGATTTGTTTGAAAGCCTGGTCCTGGTCTGCTTGCGATTTAACCGTCAAGACACAAAAGCACTAAACACAATAAAATATCATAAATAAACCCCAGTTTGGGATAAACGAAAGCTGTATGAATTCACCGATACAACAAATGGCAGTTTCTGACTACCAAAGCAACAATACAGCAGCTGCCGTTCACATTTCACAACAACTTCAATTTCATCTATTTGATGAGTTGTGTTTGCTCGCCTGCAGCAAGCCTCTGGTGTATTTAGGAGGGAGTGGCAGATTTATGGTTTGTTTTATGATATTCGATGTCCCTGAGGCAATGCTTTCTCCAGCTGACAAGCAGCTCGAAGGAAGCGTGTGGCATTTCTCAGTGTTTGTCAGCTTCGTTCAATGTATGTTACACATCAGTCACTCCGGTTGTGGCGGTTTGATGCCCGTTTTCTGAATTGCGAGAGATGAATGGCCACGCTTAAAAAGGGTTCATGTTGGACGTCCCAGCATCGAATTCAGGCTGACAGATCAGAGCAGAGAAAAGTAGGGGTTGTATGTGTATTTTTGTGCTAGAGATCCAAAGTCCTACACAATATCCGAGATGTTCAAAGTGTGTGTGTGTGTGTGTACACTCACTATCTGTTTCTCCCCTGGGTTCCCAGAGCTGAAGGTGGTAGCGAGGGTGGAGGAGCAGGGCTCGCTGTACCACGGCACGTTTCCGGACTGCGTGGTGCTGCTGATGGAAAGGGTGTAAATGCTGTTGGTGTAGCCATCACAGTTACAGCTGTCCTGCTCCCGTCCACCGTTTCCCGAGGCCCACACGAAGATGGAACCTTGCCCGCCGCGTCCCTGCAGTACAGAAACTCATACAAGTCGATGTTCCCACAGACGAGGGTTGAGAGAAAGAGACTAACGAGGGCCGGCTTAAGTGCCAAAACGCTGCCTCCGACAAAGACGTTTGTCTCGCTGCTTAAACGTCTTGTCACTTACGTGCTCTCGTTCCGAAGCAGTGAGCCACTGTAGGCACAACTCTTATTAATACATCATCATGTCAGGCAGATAACAAACAGGAGAAATGTAATTACAAAAATCTACTCAAGCTGAATATAATTTATGGCCGTGATAAATGGCAATATGATATCTGCTCCTGAAATACAACCCCAGGTGTATGAGTCGGGTCTGGACATTTTAGCAGAGGAACAAAAGGGTGTCGTTTGTCAGCTCAGGAACATGGCTAAAATTAGATTGCTCCTTTTGTTCTGGGACACACGAATCCTTTTTTATGCATTTGTCTCCAGCTGATTAGATAAGTGCAACTCTGTAATTGCTGAAATGCCCCAGAAATCAATGGGCCGCCTTCAGTTTGTACAATACACAGCTGCCATGGTGTTCACACATGGTAGAGTTTTCTCCCTGAGCTAGTTACCTATAGCATTTAGAATTGATTTAAAAAATAAAAGTTGAACTGCTTATTTCGATGACACTGCTGACCTTCCTTCTCTAGCTACATGGCTGATATTAGCCTGAGGTCTGCAGACCAGTTGTTGACAGAGGGCAGTGGGGCATCTGGCAGTCAGCGCTCTGAAGCTCGGAAACAGCCTCCGGCTGTAGAACAACCTCAGTGCCCTTTTTGTCTAAAATCATAAAGGCACATTTTCAAAAAATTTCTTTTAATTTGTTTTCCTTTTACTGTCATTTTGTATGCTTTTGTTCTTCCAAACAATATATTTAACGAGCACTTCACCTCATTATTGTTCTGCCTGTAATTTGTTCTTCTGAGAAGCATTTTTGCATATTTCTTTCTTTTCTTTTTTTTTTTTAAAGAAAAGTGCAGCACAGATAAAGGTATAATTATCATTACCTACAGCTCACATTCCTGTTCAGTATTAATCACATCCTGCCATTCAAAAATGAATCAAACAATTGTGGTAACTTTCATCGGCGTGAGAAAGCACCAACATTCAGATAATAGTAAAACTGAAAGATTAAAACATTTCCTATATCACGTACAGTTTGAACCAAGTGGGTGGGAAAAAAAAGGTATTTTCAGAGAACAAAAATATAAACCAAGATATTCAGACTGTAAGATAGAAGCAAGACATTAATAAGGTGAGAGGAGACATGTATACCATTTCTTCCTCCCTCCCTCTTCCTCTCAGTCACCACAGATACACAACACTGCACAATAAGGAACATGAAAACGAGTGTTTGATGCCAAAAGCCGCAGGAATGTTTCCCTTCTCCTGTTGTTCACCACTGTGATTGTCTGTCTGTCTGTTTTGATCTCAGCTTGCTTGACCTGGCTGTTGGAAAAATAAAAGTCCTGTCCCGTCATCAGTTCCAGTACCTCGACTGAGAAGATACTGGAATCTTTGCTTCCTCATCGCTGATGCTGCAACACCGTTTTCTCTGCTGCCGTTAATCACATTTCAAGCTTGCATGTGTTCAGGAGGACCTCAAGTTCACCTTAACGCAGACGTTTAAAAAAAAAAAGCCTAGTTTTAATAGGATTATCCATTTAATTTTCTTAATGGATTATCTCCATCCCACCTATACCCACACATTTAGGGGGTAAGATGTAATGTATGTGTGATGCTGTCTGAATTCTACCGTATCATAAATCAAGAGTCTTGAAGCCCTCCCTAAACCTTCCAGCCTAATTTATGAGCCGACGCTGCCTTTGCTGCAGATTACAGAGGCCAGACGATAAAGCTTTTGTGCCAAGGGTTATCTCCCTGCCAGGAGGACACACGATGAACCAGAAAGGTCCTGTTGTGCTGCTGTCAGGCCATTTCTCCTCACTAACACACCATGATGTGTGGAGCATTTCCCATTTTGAGATGTGAGATGTGACATATGAATCATTCTTCGACACGGAAAAATTACTGCAGCCTTTGAAACTAACTATTATTCTGCATCGGTGACTTGGATTTTTAGTTGCTCCCATATCACATTTATCATTTAGCTGTTCTGCTAAGGCCTTATGAAGCAGCACGCTGCCACGTGAGGAATGATTATAATATGTCGCACTCTTTGATGTCTCACTGGATCATGGCAATTAACACATTCACCTTGACTTTGTCCTTTCCTGCTGTCTGAGAGGCAGCGTCCTTTGAATTTTGATACATTATGATTGTATGGGTGGGGAAATATTCAGACTTTACATTTCAAAAAGCTTTTTTTTTTTTGTTGGCATGAGAGAAACTGCTTCATTTGATTCTTAAAAGGGACAATTCAATGTGTCGAGAAATACGCTCAAAGCATTTACTCCCTTCCAAGGGTTCGATGGGAGGATCAATACCACTCTTGTGTCTGTACCGTAAATATGAGCTGGCAGCTGGTTAGCTTAGCTTAGCATAAGAAAACAGCCAGCCTAGCTCTGCTCTGCCTACCAGCACCTGTGAAGCTCAGTAATTAACACATTTTTATTTGTATCTGTACACAGAGAAAGTTGCCACTAAGGGTTGTGAGACATGATGATTTTACCAGACTACCATCAGGAACTTACTGGTCCTGGTGTTTTCTTTCTATGTCTGCTTCCCAACTGATTTGTTTTCCCCTCACCTTTACCTGAGTTCAGTCCCTAACCCCTAACAGTCCATTTTCTGCTTTACTTAACCTCAACTCAACCTTACCTTAACCGCGAGCAGTTATCTCTGTGATGACTCAGAATTATGTCTCCCATGCCCTAACCCCTACTGTGGAGGGCAATGATGTGGGGAAACAGTGTTTGAATGAGAACATGACTTTGACACTAGAATAGCAAAGACTCACATAATCCCTGTGAAATGGAAAACATGTATTTTCCCATTTTGGTTTTTGTATGGATCAGACAAAGGAGATACAACATGCAAATGAGTGAGCTTTAGAGGGGTTTTCTTTTTATCGTTTTACCTGCACACAGAGCCAGACTTGCTGTTTTACCCTTTTGTTTCAATTTATGTCAAACTTACCATAATCTGGTTTCAGTGTGATATTTACTGTACAAACATGTGAGGGATTTCTGTCTCCTCATGTGTTCCTCTGCAAGAAAAGCAAGGGAGTATCTTCTTTCCCATAATGTCAAACAAGTACAAATCCATGTCAAACTTAGAGCTGATGCGAGTTTGAAACAGGGAAGATATTAGTAGATTAAAAGACCAAGCTGATGCTGTGACTGACCTTGGTGATTCCCTGGAGGAAAGCCTCCTTCGCCAGCTTGGCAGGGCCGTCCAGAGACTTGCCGTCGTCCTCTGGTCCCCAGCTGGCGCTATAGATGTGGATGTGCTGCGGGTTCAGGCTCAGAGAGTGGGCCTCCACCACGTCCGTCACCTCGCCGTCCAACATGCGAACCCCTGTAAAGTGAACAGACAGCGCCGCGCCGCACAGGTGACCACACTGGAGATGCGTAAAGTGGCGGGGAAAGAGTGACAGAATGACAGATGGTGAAGCGATAGCGAGCATATGCATTTTAGCTTCAGTCGGTTGGGTAGGTGTCAAAAAAATGAGGGGAAAAACAGCATGAGATGACAAGCAGAGAAAACTTGTCATAAAAAAAAGACTGAAAGGAATTGGTCACACAAAAACAAAAACATAAAAAGAAAAACAAAATACTTCACAGGAGAAAAACAAAGTACTTGACAGAGTTCCAGTAAGCATGCAAAGCTGCACCCACAGATGCTGCTCTGATGGATGTGACATAATTTTACCGTCGCACACAACAAAAAATGCAGCTGGTTGTCGCATCGAGAGTGGCGAGCCTCCTGACCCCCACCAAACACACAGAAAGGACGAGTTAAGGAGAGAGCGAGGCACACACACACACACACACACACACACACACACACACTGGTGGAAATAGAGAGAGTTTACAAAGCCCTCAACAGACTGTGTCCACACCGAATGTCACCTGAATGCAACCCTGTCGGAGCTTTGAAGTGCAGCACCCTCAGATCACTCCTCTGAACAGTAATGGCCGTAGAGAGGCGTGAAATGAACCGTCCTCATGTAAGGACCGTCGCTGGGGGACCGGACCCCCGGATGTCGGAGGCAACGCTGCCACTGACGGCGTCCACATTAAGACATTAATAATCCATCCCAGACTCTTCCAGTCTGCCCGGCGCAAACAAATGCCAGAAGAGTTGTCGCCAAAGCAGTAATTACTCTGTTGGCATGGGGATTCGCTGTTAACACAAGTTTGAATACTGAGTAGCCCGTTTAAAAAAAAAAGAAAGAAGATAAACTGGGGTAAACGTGCAACATAAAACAGAATGTTTGCTCCCTTCATCATTATTCATGGGCTGCATTCTCTGTATTCTCATCAACTTCTTGCAGCTTGACTATTTCGTATTAAGACACTGCTGTGCGAGTGTTCCAGCTCCAGTTAGAAGTAGGAATGCAGCTGTGTGTGTGTGTGTGTGTGTGTGTGGAGGGAAAACAGGTACAGTAGAAGGTGGAAGGAAATGGAGACAGAGCCAAGTCAATTACAGGCTTTAAGCACTAATCATTGCTCAGTAAGGACACATTAAGGCTTCCCCCATGAACCTGACTGTACACACACACACACACACACCCCTGGTATTTGGGAGCAAGTCACAGCTGTTTATAAACAATCCACTGACCCCGTGACGTGAACGGACTCACAGAGGAGTAATTTACGAGAACAGGGCCAATGTGCGTCTCTGTCGGGAGATAAATGGCAATGAAGACAAGGAAGGACAATCATGAGCAACATCTGTGAACAGGGCTGCTCAGGGCTCCGCTGAGTCTTGTTGGCTCCCATCATGTCAATGACAGATTGTTTGGTGACAAAAGTTACTAAAAGCCTCCTTAGAATACTTCATCAAAACCCCAAAACAAAACACTTTCAGACTCACACGTTTGGAATATCTTCTTCGTTAATGCCTTAATGTGCACGTACTGACAGCTTTATTGCCGTACAATCAAGAGGACACGCTCTTACTTTGACCAGCTTTTCAGATGATTTACACAGTGTCAGTTACATCAGCGTAATACTACATTTTGGTATTACAAAAGACTCAACAAAACAGCTGCGTTGCTTTTTATCTAATAGGTAGGAGAAAGGCTGGTGTTACAGGCCAAGTGCAGAAGGTCAAGTAAGTTATTATATTTGCTGGTTTGGAATAAACAACTGAGTTCAGTTCCATGCATTGGTCACGCAGACTTAATAAAGCCACAATCTACTCAGTTCAAGAGGAAAACAGTCCACAGATCATCTCTGCAGCACACTTTCACATCGAAACAACATCACTCAACATCAATAAGTCAGTCACAGGTAGTTAATGGTACAGACATGTCAGCTTTCCATGAATGGCTCATTCACTTCCTGGATTAAATGGAGGTTTGCTGAAACAAATTCACTAATTTGTTTGAAGGTGAATATTATTGTGGATATTATTTCAAATTAAGATAATATTAAAACATTATCATTTAAATGAATGATATTGCCCAATTAAAAATCCCAGTGGCTTCACTCACCTCCGATTTTAGCATTATAGGCCACACCAACACCGCACACACCGTTGTCGGCTGCTGCTGCGACTTCCCCGGCACATCGGGTTCCATGTCTGGGAGGAGACAAGGTCATAAAGGAGAGTAATAAAAAAAAAAGGAGGAAGATGACAAAGAAACAATTTACACATCAAGAGCGGGCATCAAAATAACTCAACGGAATACTGACAGTGAAAAAGCAGCTATTTTTTTGCATCGTCCTGAACTCAGCTGGGCTTTTAAACACTATAGAAGACGAAGCTTTGCTTAAAATACATCAGTCAGACAGGGGGATGAACCCTGCGACCCTTTGAGTGAATGAAGGAGCTACTCATTTGAGTAGAATTAGAATTCACGACTTACTTGTAACAACTCAGCGAGCGCAACCTTTGCGAGGTGAACATGACCTGCCATAAGAAGCATCAAGGACACACTCGTTTTCTATTTTACACAGCACAATATGTACCTGGAAGCTAATGCAGGTGTTAAAAATCACTGCTTGGTAGCTGTGCTCTTTCAAATACCACACAAACGACGAGGTGGAAAATTATCTTTTGGCGATTAGATGATATTTTATTTTCTCCTGCAACTCTCATATTTAAATGTCTAAAGGCCATGAAAGCATATTTTCTTAATTGCCTTCTAACAATGAGTGACTGCCAATCGCCTATTTTCAGTGAGTGGTTGTTGCACCTGAGAGATTTCTATATTTGTCTTTATGTCTTACAGTTATAGTTATAGTTTTACAGTTAAAAAAAGGGGATGTTAAATACTTCCATGCACTCGTCAAGCGTTTCCTAACGAGCATGAAAATGTGCATGTACCAAGCTTGAGATCTAAAAGTAAAGGTGAACTTCCAGAGTCCTCTTCTGTTACACATCTACTTTTCACCTCGACGACTAGAAACACAACTAAATACATCTATTCTCCCGTACAGCGTTCCAGGATACAGGGGCTTCCAATCCATAGTAACTGAAACCTTTGGTCAAACATAGACACTCGTCTAAAACTAACTTTACCTTTGACAGACCCGAGCCATCCAAATGAGATATGAGATTGTATCTATCAACATGAATTATTCACAGAGTGCCTCATTAATTCCTTTCAGGGAACAGACAGGTTCCCCACGGAGCGTTCTCTAGATGTCAAATCCACAAACAAACCTTTACAGCTCTGCAACATCATGCAAATAGTAATCATTAGTGGAAACGGATTTCATTCGTTTCGCCGACTTCAGGGGTTAAGGCGCTGTGATCAGACTGAAAGGACGGAAGGAGCGTTTGGCATTTAACACCATGGCCGTTAAGATTATCTAGTGATTACGCTGCAAATATCTGCTTAGGAGGTGTACAGTTTCACAGCCGTCTGGGCCGTGTTGAATCGGAACAAAGATAATTACAGCCACGGTGTTGTTGGAAGAGGCAAACATTACTTCCTTTCTGATCTCCCAACCTCCGCTGATGATGAAGCAGAGGACAAAGTCGTTTCACGGGGTCAGAACGTGGCTACGCCTCCAGCTGGGATCCTGATTAGACTCGCTGTTGCTCCCTGATATATTACCCGCCCGCTAATTCACAGTTTGTGTTCACAGTAAGGCATTTTAGCAGGTCACTGCTGTTTTCTTCCTTATTATCTTTCTTTACTAGCCCAGGATTTACGGCAAAGAACAAAAAAAAAGACGTGTGAAATGAAGAATGTTGCCTTCTAACAAATCATTTATTAGCCTGTCAAGCATGAAAGTGATTTTTAAACAGTAATCAGCTGGCCTGACAGCGCATGTTTTTCACAGAAAGCTATGCCCTCACTAGGACCTTGGCACAACATATGGCGTGTAATATATCAGAAATGCAATTAAATTATTATCATTGCTACCAAGAGGTGAAACTGCATTGTTTTACTGCTAACTAGCTTGTAAAAATGGCAGCAGCTGATGGAGAGTTGATGGCTCCCTCAAGAACAATATATATGTACTCGAGGGTTAAATTGGGGCATGGGGAGACCAGCGTTATGTACTGTAGCGGCAGTTTTGGAGGAAAAATACGGCTTCAAGCACCATAATGGACAAATAATTATTATAGTCATTAGAACTCACATGCGGAAATCTGTTTCCGTGTGTGTGATTATCAAAGAAACGTGAAGTGTATAAAGAGGCTTTCAGGTGTGTTGCTCTCTGCATGCGAGGCGGCGCGTAGACCTTTAAGTGAGCATGTATTGTTCAATCAGAGCACTTAGGTTTCCGCTCACCGCTGTGCTCCCGATGTTGTCTGAATGGCCGGCTCTACAAGCTCGTCCACACAAGTCAATCACGTTGTTATGCGCTGAAACACGAGGCAGGATGGTGACTGTCAGCAGGATGGTGACTGTCAGCCATTTCGTGCCAGAGAAAACAAATTGGGCGAGTGACGAGCTTGAAAGTATTAATATTTGTACTCTCGTTAAACCAATATCAGTGACAAAGCTGGACATTAGAGCTACAGGACAAAGCACAGTTTCACATGCTGCATTATTTCGTTATATTGTACCTGCTTAACATGAAAAAAATAAGGTAAAAGAGATCTATATTTGAAGACACTAAGTGCTTCCTCTGTAATTTAACACCAGTCTCCATTTTATTGCAAACCAGAGTAGGTTGCAATTTATGAACTCCTTTTCTTGGATACGATACCCTAAAGATGATAAATGCAGCTTTAGGGTTACACCTGTTTGTTTTACATTTAAGTTTAAATACATTTTAAGGCAATTAACGTGTCACATTTTCATTTGCAGTGTTGTTAATGTTCTCGCGGTGGAACGGTACCGAGTAAACACAGAGGAGAATAAATTCTAATGGGAACACGTTCTCTTCATTATCCGGGGAGGCTGCGGCCAAAAACACATACAGTCGGCAGCCTGGCCGGCCAGATGGTCCGGGATGCTGCACGCCTGCTATGTGCAGGCATTTGCAGTTTGAATTGCACTGCAAATGATCTGCTTCAAATGTCAACTCTCAATGACTTCTCTTAAAAAAACAAACAAAAGTCTTGGCTTCTGAAACCAAACAATCCCAGTTCAACCTGAAACCTGCGAGGTGTGTCGTCTCGGAAATTCAAGTCAACGTGCATGATGGTTAATGCATTGACATGGGCTCTGCAATGCCTCTAGTTGCAACCACCTGCACGTACATTGTTTCATGCACAGCATCGTAAAACTGGCTTTTGTGCTCCAGCACATAGCCTCAGATCAAGGAGCTGCGGCCACAGATGCCGTGCCAAGGCAGGGGATCACAGAGGCACAGAGCCAGAGGCCTGGGAATACGTTGATAGAGAGGCCATGCACACCGCAATGCATTTGTTCTGTGTGTATGTGTGCAAATGAGTGATCGGCCCTGGATGAAATTCAACTAAACCAGGCAGACAGCTTAATATATCCAGGGTGGCGCAGGCGTTTCGGAGCAGACAAAAGGTTTGAGGCGAAGCCACAATTCTATCTGTCAAATGTCCATGAAATGAAATCATTTCCGAGACACTTTAGTGAAATCCTCCATTCTGTATCCACTTAAAATTGATGGGAAGAGGTGTCAGACACAATGACTCTCCGGGTTAAGTGTAAGTGTAGTTTGAAAAGTTAAAGTTCGTGCAGAGAGACGCGAGGAACAAAAGAGCTTCACAAACTGTGTGGCCTCGATCTCGGAGTAAATAAATATTGAAGCGGGAGCCCTGAGGATAGCAAAAGCTACATGCTTTGTCTAAAAGACAAGCTGAAGAGAAAAGACCTGAGTTTAAATAAAGCTCGGATAAAAGGCCACTGAACTGGAGACGCTCTATTCACACAGCCAATGTGACCTCCCTTATCTTATCAGGCGGAGCGAAGGGACCGGGCGAAGTAATGCTTTTATCTCGCCTCCTCAGGACAAGCCACCGTATTTGGTCAAGTCATTGCCCTGTTATTTACAGGAGATTGTACACATGCCACCCGACACAATCTCTGTGGGCAATGATGCAGTGAGACCACAGACCCTACACTGTCAATATTCTATCTATTCTAGCCACACTGCCTACAGTAAATGTTGACGTAATCCTAAAGAGAGATTAACATCGGCGTGCCCTTTGATGGAGCGACGACTCAATGAAGGTTTCACAGCTCTGAAGGCGTTACTGCCAGCAGATGAGCAAGAAGAGCCCCGTGCTGACGCGGCATACTTAGTAAGAGGTGCATTCAAGCGTTTATGTGGACAGACGGTCGACGACTATGATCACACGCTCTCGCAGTGTTTGGGTTGTGTGGCATAGAGCGCACGTGTTGAATACACATGGCTAAAGTGTGACTGATGTCTAACCCCCGCGCCCGGCCAAACGGGAGGATCTGTGTCCCGCCGTCGTTGGTTTATATCTGTTTTTAGAGGGCCTGAATAGGGTCCGTTCAATCGGAGCTGCCAAAAGGATTAGGCTATTTTCTGCTCAGCTCAGCTGTGGCCTCAGGCAGGTCTGTTCAAATGGTTACACTGGAGTAGGAAGTGGCGAGCTCTTCATTGTGTGGTCAGACACAGAACTGCTTTGTTCGAACCTCGAAGCGAAGAGGATCGTTTTGTTCAGAAATCCAGATTTAAAGGTTTTTGAGAAACACACATACATTAGATATCTTTGATTTCCGGCTACTGACGATGAGGCAACTGTAGATGGACACATAAACTTTCATGACCATTCGTGCCTTAAGGCAGTTCTGAGTGTCCAATCTATCTTTCACTGCATATCTTTATGTGGGAGGAAACTCATGTGGATGTGGAGAAAAAAGAAAATTGACAAAGAAGGAGGCAAAAACTATGCTACTGAATAAAAGTCATTATTGTGATATGGAGCACTATGATAGGGAGGATATAAACAACTTTAATTGAGCTGTTGCCGAGACAATGACCATTGCCACGATGATGAGGTATCTGACATAAATGAACACAAGGAGATGCAGCGACTTAGTATGAGTTACCGAAAACAAACTGGAAGCAAAATGTCAAGCAATAAAGTTTAAATTATTGCAAATAGCTTTAAAGTAATGACAGTAACGTCACGGGGGAAAAGAAAGAAATTGCTCAACATTGCCTAGCATTTCTCAACTGGATCTTCGCAGTGACATAACTGCTGTAACACCCCATTCAACAGTATCCAGTCAACGAAGCGGCTAATATTGCCTGACTCCAGGTCATCAGACCGCCGTGTCCAATCACCATGGGTGACACCTTGTTGAAATGTTTGGAAAAAGGTAGCTTTCAATCACACCGTCCTTTTGTCAGGGCAAAAATAATAGCAGGAAAGCAGAGAGAAAGCCAGAGGAATCGGGTTTAAGGGTGAGCTCTCTGCCAGCATCACCTCCAAAAGCTGTCTGCAAAATAAACAAGGCATCTTGAGCCCAATAAACCAGACGAGGGAAGGCAGAATTACATTATTCAGGCCTGACAAAGGATGGCAGCTTTGTAAACAATAATTGATAAAGTCGGTGTAAATAGAAGAGAGCATTTATCTGCAGCATTCGGGGGCCAGAAAAAATATAATCCTCTTGTTTTCTCCCTGCTTCTCGACTCACACTGCCAACAGTCCACTCGAAAACTTTTGTCCGACTGTCAAGCCTGCAGAATGAAAAATGGAATCTCATAATAAGGCTTACAGAAGTTTCTTCTTCTTCTTCCTCCGAGGTATGCTCACTATTTACTGACAGAAAGCCGAGCTGACTTGTTTATCTACCGAGTGGATCTTTTCCACAAGTGGATTGGGAAACAACTGTACACAAGTACCGTGCAGTTTGTTTATTTAAAAATACATTGTCCTCCTTAAGCCGCCAAGGATAAACCGCATCTATCATGTCAAAAAAAGGCTTCTTGACACGGGTGCACGAATGCAGATGCTCGAGGAATGTCAATTCCGCACAATGTTGTGTTCTAAAATGTGTCAGCGCAGCGCGACCTGCTGTGTCAAACACTGTAGCAGAGGCGCTAAAGCAGGCGGCGAAGGAGGAAGCTGTCATTCTTGATTTGTGTTCGCCTTCAGTCTGATTCGTCCTGTATTGCACCCTTGACGACTCACGTTTATTACCGCCACACAGACGCGGGCGCTGTGTGTACAGCAGGGCTCGGTGTGAGGCATTTTCATTTTCATTTACATACTTAAATAGGGAAAATTTAAGACCAAAGGAGCCACGAGTCTGCCAGTGTTTGTCCAAGGGCACGGTGCCCGCAGTACTATTTAACCCCGTTGGCATTTGGAAGTGTCGCAGCCTGAATTCAAAGTGGATTCTTTTCTATCAACTAGTACATAAAATGCTGTGAAGCACATAAACACAGTCTGTCGCCGACACATTTTGATTTCAGCAATATGGTTGGATAAGTGATAAAATAAGGCATCAATGTCGAAACGGCAAGGAATCCCTGACGACGGATGACGATCTTTTAAAAATAATTGTACTAAGAATAGATTTCGGGATCTTTTATTAATTTGTATTTTCTTATTCATGACAGACACTTCAGAGGAGTTTCACATTTCAGAAATAGGTCAGAACGTCGATTCCTTGCTTATACATTAGTTAACCCGTAAACATATTATATACTAATTAACTGTTCTGAAACCCCTAATTTGATGAAATAAAAGGGCACCCGCACTCAAAGTCACCTATCTCTCTTAAAGATTGCATGGCTCCTCATAACAATCTAATGCCGAGGCTGCCTGCCCGACCTTGACTAATGTCATAAGAAATCAAGAATTTAATGAGATGAAATAATGAAAGAGAAGCGTCTCTTCTGCAGTGGCTGGTGCATTCACCAATTCCCATCCAGTGTGTTTCTGCTGAAGGCACAGAACCTTCATGCTCAGAGAAAAACAAATGGCCATGTGGCCCCAAGGACAAAGCAATTTGATAGAGCGAGAGAAGTGTGAAAACACTTCTTTTGGTTTTCCCTCAATGCAATCAACCACACCTCTTCCTCCAGCCCCGGGTCTAAGTCACTGGAGAATCTGGGTGCTGATGGGCTGGTTGGATTGAAGGGCGCACAGAGACGTGTAGCATGCCAATCATTTGCCAATATAGGCTGCCGCTGCACGATCGCGTGTTGCATCTCAATTAACGGCCCCTGAAAAGTTCCCAACAGGAGCTAATGGCGCTGCAGGGGAAGCTAGAGGGAAGGAGACGGTAAAACCAGCTGAAAGGGAAAATTAAATGACCAGGCGAATTAAAAAAGGAAAACTGGAAATATGCACAGTGGTGTTCTGATGTGGAATAGATACAATCTGATTTAATATGGGAAGCAATTACAGACATAGCGTGGCGAGATAATGACCTTTATCACCTCTCACCCAGTCACGACCCCAGACGTGTCAGGAAAGTGAATATAACTGAGTATCACTTAACTTAATGGATGAAAACATTTTACGCTCAAAAATCGATAGATTAATAAAGATTGGCAAGATAAATGTTTAGTCATTATGGATTGATGGATCAGTGACAATATTGTAATTAATTCATTTAAATAAAAATTGGATACAGAATTAGTACTTTCTGAAGACATAGGACTACGAGCTGGCTGATAATCGAATATTATCATTTCATGGTTCTTCATTAAGTGAATAAAATTGGTCATTAGACCTTTTATTTGACAAATTAAAAGAGTTTGTTCTCACACATTGACCCATATGGAATCATCTATGTTTTACGACCACAATGGATATGCTGTGAATGATATGACAGCACATCCCCTCTCGTCACTCATTGAGGTTTTTAGAAATATTAATCTTGTTCTGCTTTACGGACAGGTTGCTGACAGGAGGTTGAAAGCCCCGCCCTCTGTATTCACATCGCACTGACATACCGAAGGAAACTTGGAAGCAGAGTAAACAGAAAAAAAAGACAAACGTGATGAAGTATAAATGGATTACCAGCGTAGCCCCGACATCAACCGGCCTTCAACTTAACCTGGACAACTTTCAACACTATCTGCCAGAGCTGCCAACTCCAGACTACTGAGCACCTCTCAGGATAAACCCAGAGACGAGAATTCAAAAATCAGCCTTGCGTGTCATTAGTATAAATGAACTGGCCTTTGCAGATATGGAAAAACCCACCGCCTCCTACTCACTGTTGCTTTTTGTTGTCCTATGAATATATTCATATAATCTCATTGTGAGGGGGAAGTGAGCATTACTCAACGTTGGTCCGTATTTCTCTGCTGTGATTGACATCACTCATTGGCTATAATTTGTCTACAGGTCACTCCAAACACAGCAGCTCCATGCTGTAGACACGGAGACACACCCTCGCTTTCATTCCATGCCCATAAATTGATCCAGTCAAAGATAATTGCTTTGGCAATTCCACTGACATGGTTAGCACGGTGAGTGTGTGCAAATATGTGTTTTTCTTTATCATATGTGTGTGTGAAGTAATAGCTTGGTGCAGTTGGGTTGTTGAAGTGAACCAGAGGCAGGGAGTAATCCCCTCCAGTAGTGCTTTGTTCTATCAGCAGGACAGAGTGGGATCTACTTTCTACTGACAGAAAGGGCTGGGGTCGCTCCGCATGGCTGCTCCAGCTGCCAGCAAGGACAAGAAACGGGGCCTCTGCTCAACAACAAGTAAAAACGCTGATGCTAGCCTGTTTCAGGACCGATAAATACTGCGGATGAACAGATCATGTTCTAGACAAGGACAGAAATCAAAGATGGAGGTAGATTAGAGAGATAAACAATGGCAACGGTTCAAATTAGAACATCTGCGCGGATTCTATTCTCATACGATAGTTTCAACAAACGTGTGAAGCTGATTTTCACTTCTCCCTCTGACCGACAACACTTGGACGCTGGGCTTTGAAAGCCACAAAAAAGAAAGAAACAACAAACAACTACAAAAAAGATTTGGTGGAAGCCGTCCCAGAAAAGAGAGAGATTTGAGAGAAATCCTGCTGTGCTTTTCAGAGGCGGGGATGCGAGTTCTCGTCTGCTCCAGGGGGATTGGACAAAGGCAGAGGACCATAGTGCTTGAAGAACAGAGTAGCAGGGAGGAGGATTCTCCCCTTTGCTGCAGCTTTAGTGTCCCATCAATAAATTGGGGCGACTGTGTTTTTAATGCAACCAAAGACTGGAAGGGAAGAGAATGAATCACTGAGGGCAAGTAAACAAGTATTGTATTAGGAGCGTATAAGTGGCTGTGGGGCAATACAGGCTGGATCTTGAAATGCAGCTACATCAGCCTGGCTTGTTTACTGAACCAAGGAAAAAAAGAAAGGGAACAATCTTTCGAGACATTGCGGAATGACTGCACCAGTGCGTTCAAACTTTATATAATTGGTTTCTAAATGTAAATGCTTCAGCCAAAAGCACTGGACCGAAAAGCGTACAGTCTTGGTGCTTTCTCACCGGCGTTGTTCCCTGTCAACTAACATTCATCTGAGGGAACTGCCAAGTCAAAAACAACAGGGGATGGACAAGGGTTGTTTGGGGGAAAAAAGAAAAAAAAAAAGATTTTGCTCTTTATGAATGCGCTTGCCTCCTCTCACAATGACATTAATCACGTCTGCTCCTGTTTGCCAAATTTACATAAAGATTGAAAGCTAATTTGGAAGCAATTACGATCTATTCCTCGTGGTGCTGCCAGATTGCTGTTTTTGTCAAATTACCTGTTCTCATTTCTCTGTGTGTATCTCGGTTGGGGGTCAGCATCTCCATCATTAACATCGTAGCTGGCTTCAGGGTCCTAAGAGGGGCGGAAGAACCGGTTAGGACATCTGTTTTACATCAAGCTCTCATTTAACTTAGTATCTCTGACTTACATAATTGCTGACGAGGTCGGGGTGGTCTTTCTCAATGCCGTCGTCCAGGATAGTCACCACTACACCTCTTCCTGTGTAGCCTTGAGCCCAGGCCACTTTGGTATTCAGGTCTTGATGTGTTGGGTTTGACTGGAAGAGACACAAGGCTTCCGTCAAGCTGTCAATCTGCTGTGACACTTCCTCTGAACAGAACTGTTTCAAACAGAAATGCTCCATACAAAGATAAACAACAAAACACAAAAGGGGAAGATCAGGGGTGGTTTATGGACACTTAAAATCCAATTTTAATGCATCAACCCAACAGGGAGTGCCGTGTGAGCATCACACTGTAGCTACGCTGTCAGAAAAAAAAAGAAAAATCTTGAAAAAGAAATCAGTCTGTGAAGTTTGAAAGGAGGGTGGCAAAAGAGTGAGAAGTAAGCTAGAAGTGTGAAAAGAAGTGAGCGCAAGAGGTGAAAGAGATAGTTAGAGATAAACACGGGTAGAAATGATACAGACATCACAGACAACCTTCGCTGCCCTCTCCCCTGTTCCCTGCTGATTTTCCTCCACAGGGTAGGACTCCTGCGTCGGCACTTCTGTGATGCTTAGGCAAGTAGCTTAAATTCCAGGACGCAGCCTTTGAACTGGCATTGACACCGTTCAATACATGATGTTTAATGAAAAACAAAGAAACGTGCACGGATACACCAACACAAAAGCCACCTAAATACAATGAATTGGTTTATGCTACCAAGACGAAACTGCATATGCTCTTCATGTGGTTTTTCGACTCAGAGTTGTGTAGAATACTTTATTAAGGAGAAAACAGAGGTTTATGTCCTCAGACGATTAGACCTCTAATGCTGAATGGCAGAGGTGGTTTCGCAAGTTCTATTCACTGGTGATTTATGTCTTGGGTAGTCAATGTTGTCATTAATCCGCGGCAGTGACAAAGGTTTTGTGTATACAAAAAAGGGAAAAGGGGAAGATAAAGGCAAATAGAAGCATCTCCGAGAAAACAAAGCTGAATACCCGAGCGGACACTGAGGCGGGGCCGTGTGCTATCAATGTTTCACAGGTGTCACAGTTTAACAGCATTTCTTTTTTCCATTCAACGAGCGTCCTGGAATGCATTGTATTGTACCTTTGTCTGTGGAAACCTTGTGTTAGCCTATAGGGTTCGCCCAACAGACAATCCAATTCAATTTAGATTCATCCGACTGACCATGAAGGAAGAACGTACACCAGGCACGGCTTCTGCAGTGTGGAAACTATTGAGTGCAGGGTTGAATGAGGAGAGGAGGCCTTCAAGGGCTAATATGAAATAAAACATTTCTACAGAGTAGGAAAAAAAAAACCCACTGCTTTGAACAAACCTGATTCTACTCCAATCAAATCTTAAAAAGGACGGATACAAATATTCCACAGTCTTTGCTATGCGTATGCAGCTTTATTATGTTATTGCAAATAACAATGTATATAATTATATATCCCATTTTAGAATTTAACATATATCTACTCAATGACAACGTAATGATGGACTAATTAAGTGTAGGCTATAAAGATACCATCACTCACCAGGTACCACTGATTGGGGAAATCCGGGTCTGTTGGGTCTTCATAGATATCCCTCTTCTTTCTCTTTTTCACCACTTGCTGCTCCGCCCACAGGACCTGGGAGGGACAATGTGTCGTTTACACAGTTATCTTCACATGCTATTCTGGAATGACCACCGTTCTGATTTCAGAAAGTTTCCTAATGCCTCGTATACGATAAACATGGTAAAACCTCAGCTGTGTTCCAAAAGCAATAACTAGAAAGGGAGGCAGAGATGTGAAGCAAATCAAGTTTATTAAATTCCTGAGAAGCTGAGGGAAAAGTGGCTGCTGTACAATGTGCCAGAGAAGAGGGCCTTTGAAGTCCTGGAGGCTGCTGGGATATGCACAGGATTGGTAGGGATGGGTGACATTATAGATGCTAATCCCGCAAATAGTAAATATCATTTTCGAGTTTGGTTTCTAAAATCGCGGAAAAACAGTCCTTCCCGAACGCAACACGACTGCAAATCCTTTTCATGTCTGTCCCCATGCCAGTTAAAATGACTGGTCGACTCAGCGTTGTACCTGAACACACACACACACACACACACACACACACACACACATATATATATATTTGGCACATTTTACGATGCATATTGACAACCAAGCTGTGAGACAAAATCAGATGACGGCTGGGACATTTGTAACATTGCGTGCTGCTATAATCCGTGTTTGCAGAGATAAATTAGATGTGTGTGATCCATGAGGGAATGAGTAGTGAGCCGATTAGGGGACAACAGAAAAGGGTGGATGTAGTGCGAAGGACCTGTGCTATTGCTTTAAAGGTATAATACATTACATTTGTCAGTTGCTGTTTGCAAACACACAGTTGGCCGCTGCTCGCCTCAACGAGTGAGCGAGGGAGACAGAGAGGGAGAGAGAGAGCAGCGATGGCCGAGTGAAAAGAGAGAGATTTTTTAAATTGTTTTTTAGAAGAAATCCTGCATATTATAATGTAACAAACATTACACTTTGTCCCAATTAAATAGGGGATTTGTATAGATGCAGTGTGCAACTATAGAAGGGACACTTATCCTCTGAAGCACTTTAAGCAACCGCTGTTGTGCATTATTATTGTCATTGATGAATGCGTCCTTTGCTGAATTGTTGCTGAAGGTGGCAAAGCTTAAACCGATTCCACGTTTGTGTCAAGAGCACTCAAGCAACGTGTTTAAACTTGAGACTGATTTCTGTGCGGCAAAGAGTCCAACGTATTATTTTCCATCTTTTGGGTTTTTTTCCCCCCCGTGTCCTTGCTGTCATCCTTCTTTCTGATTTCACAAATGCTCTTACAGTATGAAGCACATGGGCCGAGTGGGAGCGTGCTCAGTGCAGAGTTGGAAACTCTGCCTCAGAGAATGAAGCCATTAAACTTCTCCAAGTGACCTTGGACTAATTAACATTTATCTCGTTTCATTACATTAGGAACTGCCCATGACTGACCCCGTTGCACTGCTGGCCACCATACTATTATCAGAGCAAAATCACAGCCGAAAGATGGATCAGATGATGAGCTGGAAACAGTCATCTACTGTAGGAGATCCAGCGTTTCATTTATAGAACCTATTACTGCTTAATGATTCCACGTTTGCACATTTGACTCACGGCTCACTTATATAACATCACCTTAGGAAAGTTGACATTCGGTGTAACAGACGAACTGTAATCTTATCTTTGAATGGCAACGAATAAAAAAAAGGAATATGTGATTTTGTGTTTCTTGATGAGAAAAAGGTCTGAATCGATAAAAACCAAGTCGTGATGGAGAACTAATTGGAACACAGAGATACAGTATCAGCACCACCCAGTCTGGCACAAGGACAAAGTCAGACACAACCACACAGTGAAGCAATCATGAGGCAAGAAGGAGGTCTCTACGTGGCCCACGTCTGTGATCCACTTCTCCTGCGAAGCGTCCTGAGGGTTCGTCTGTCTGATGACGAAGGAGACGTCACGCTGGTGTTGTTTGGAATGACGGAGAGACAGCACGTGGTTCAATCTAGAAATCTGTTCTTTCCACAGTTTATGGAGAACGATGAATGGCTCTGGTTGTTTTTATAATCATCAATAAACCCCAGGAAAAGACGAAAAAACCAACAATGAATCCTACAGATAGTGGATCCAAAACTCCATCTCCACACAGACTAGTCTGCCTTCACAGTCTTGTTTTGTAGATCTCATGTGACCGTGGAGTGGTTCATTTATAGATTTCATGCTTCAAAAATGAGTGTTCATTTTTGAAGATTATTTTCCTGAACTTGTGGAGGGGACCAGGGCGATGCTCCCTCTATTGAGAGACGAAATAACTCAGTGTTGGTTGAAGCCTTTTAATGGGATTTATTGACCACAACACAAATAAGAATATCCCCAACCCTATTTCTTTAACAGTAAGGCCTCAGCCCAGCAGAGTGCACATATAAAGCCCTCTTACAGACAGACAGAGATGGATGTAGAGTGAGATCCCTTTGAAAGATAGCTTGTAGAAAGCTGCCTTACACAAGACCAAGAGCAGCCACCCCAAACCGAATCGATTCTTTCCCTCAAAGAGAAGGTGTGGGGTTTCGGAGAGAAGATGACAAACAACCCTTGCAAGCATAATGGTAAAAGCTTATGCGGCTGCCAATGTCATCTTGCCACTGTGTGATTATTCAAAGGGGATGTTGATAAGCAGCATGTTAGCACCGCGGAGCAGAGGGAAAGAGACAATGGCGGTAATGTGAGAGACGGCAACCGGATTACAGAGAGGAAACCACTATAACAAGCTCAAAGCTTAGCATTGACTAATCTCAGCCCAACCATTATGTTTTCACTGCCTTTCAAATGGGTTCCCTTTGAACCAGGTGAAGGTTTTTCCTCCTTCTCCAAGAATCCGATGGTCACACGCACAAATATGAATTTATAAATGCTCATAAATAAACACAAACCCACTCATTTATGATGTGGTGAGCTTTTTTTTTGGCAGCGGTCACGCATCGCCTGAGGTTTGGTCTGTTTCTGGTTGTGTAGGTGGGTAGGTAACCTAAGGACAAACTGTTGATCCTGAAACCTGACGCTCTGAATAGCTGGCGGCTCAAGCGCGGCAGTAACTTGAAAACAGAGATGAACCTGTGAGGTGGAATCTCTTCTGTCAAAAAAATGTCTTTATCTCCCTGGCTCTGCTGCCGGGGCTCTGGGTTTAAATTCAACATGCCTTTTCTCTCTCTCACCCTTCCGCGACGTGTGAACGAGCCGGGCTAAGTGGTAGGGGCAACGGGCGCATCGGATTAGGCCTAATTCTCCTCCTCGTGAGCCACTTATTAAAGAGGACATCAACTCTCAATTGACTGCTTCTTTTCTAGTGCAGTTCGCCAAAAGTCACATCGCATGCACCTCTAAATTCCAGTCAAATCCTTGTTAACAATGACAGAATGCTTGCCACTGGCAATGCCCGTATTAAATCTCCTTTTTTGCTGATTTTTGAGATTTCAAAGCAAATAACCATTCGTGTCACTATACTCTACCAGCTCCAGCCCATGTGTTGTCAGAGCCCTGTTATTGCCCACTTAGCCTGACCCCTGACACCGCTGGCCTCACCGAATGTCATTATAGCTCACTAACGAGGTCTTGGGGCTTCGGCTGCTTGTCACACCACATCAGTCCTCTCCTCAGATTTGGGCTTAGGAAAAGCCGCAGGGTTCGGGATCTACCCGATGGGCCTATATGTTGCTGCAGATGGCCCGATCCGTTGTCACCTCCTCACTGTCCCCTTTGCAGCACCAGTCAGCCTCTTAAGATGCTTTTAAAATAGAAGCAATTTCCACTGCTGCCTCCAGTGTATACAATGCAAACATGACAGCAGTGTGTTGCTAGGTCAGGCGGCAGCAGCATTAAAAGGGGGTGTCTACAGCACTTATGTGCACACATACACACCTGTAGATATATATAGTATATGTGCACACATACACCTGTAGATATATATAGTATATGTGCACACAAACACACCTGTAGATATATATAGTATATGTGCACACAAACACACCTGTAGATATATATATAGTATATGTGCACACATACACCTGTAGATATATATAGTATATGTGCACACAAACACACCTGTAGATATATATAGTATATGTGCACACATACACCTGTAGATATATATAGTATATGTGCACACATACACCTGTAGATATATATAGTATATGTGCACACAAACACACCTGTAGATATATATAGTATATGTGCACACATACACCTGTAGATATATATAGTATATGTGCACACAAACACACCTGTAGATATATATAGTATATGTGCACACATACACCTGTAGATATATATAGTATATGTGCACACATACACCTGTAGATATATATAGTATATGTGCACACATACACCTGTAGATATATATAGTATATGTGCACACATACACACCTGTAGATATATATAGTATATGTGCACACAAACACACCTGTAGATATATATAGTATATGTGCACACATACACCTGTAGATATATATAGTATATGTGCACACAAACACACCTGTAGATATATATAGTATATGTGCACACATACACCTGTAGATATATATAGTATATGTGCACACATACACCTGTAGATATATATAGTATATGTGCACACATACACACCTGTAGATATATATAGTATATGTGCACACATACACACCTGTAGATATATATAGTATATGTGCACACATACACACCTGTAGATATATATAGTATATGTGCACACATACACACCTGTAGATATATATGTGCACACATACACACCTGTAGATATATATAGTATATGTGCACACATACACACCTGTAGATATATATAGTATATGTGCACACATACACACCTGTAGATATATATAGTATATGTGCACACATACACACCTGTAGATATATATAGTATATGTGCATACATACACACCTGTAGATATATATGTGCACACATACACACCTGTAGATATATATAGTATATGTGCACACATACACCTGTAGATATATATAGTATATGTGCACACATACACACCTGTAGATATATATAGTATATGTGCACACATACACACCTGTAGTTATATATAGTATATGTGCACACATACACACCTGTAGATATATATAGTATATGTGCACACATACACACCTGTAGATATATATAGTATATGTGCACACATACACACCTGTAGATATATATAGTATATGTGCACACATACACACCTGTAGATATTTGCTGATGATGCCTTCATAGTTACTCAAATTGTCTTTGACATCAATGGGGAAAATCATGAGAAGCTTTTAACCAAACGATTGTAGTTACATGGTCACCCTATCAACATTATGGATGGGGTCAGTTCATCCAGATAATAGATATATTTATCTATATATTATATATATATACCAATTAACCTATCCCCATCCTGCATGTCTTTGGACTGTGGGAGGAAGCCGGAGGACCCGGAGAGAACCCACGCTTACACAGGGAGAACATGCAAACTCCACACAGAAGGAACCCGGGCCGACCCGGGAATCGAACCCAGGACCCTCTTGCTGTGAGGCGAGAGTGCTACCCACTACACCACCGTGCAGCCCCCCAGGAGAACAGTCTACAAAAGTTTGTACAGACAGTTTAAAGACATTTTCTAAAGAATGCTCCGTACTAACCACAGTTATTGCTCCCTACTGCACAAACTGGAGAAATCGAAAGTTAATCTAGAAAGTGTATTTTCTTCACTTTCTACATAATCTATTCTGTTGATTGGATAACATAGCCAAATGATGTGAGCTTCTGATAGCGAGTAGAATTCCATTTTTCATATACGCCTGTTATTATTATCACATCTTCAGCTGCCTTCACACAAGACAGCAATGGAATAATCTAGAAATTTCACATCTAATTACCATTTTTATGTTCAAGGGAATGCTTTCCCTTGAACATAAAACGAAAAGGGCTGTCTAGTGTTCCCTCGAAGATTATTTTTCCTGTGGTGCGAGGTGACTCAGGTGGAAGTGCTTTGATCTGAAGTCTGCAGGATAGTGTATGTTTAGTTAAATAAAGACTCTGCGTGATAATCCAAATGAACCAACACATTTGTTCCAAGCCAGTGTGTGAACTGCATTTTGTAAAGAAACTGAAGACAAGGCTCTTGATATTCTTGAAGGCTGATTTATAACAGGACAGAATAGGTGCTTTCTTTCTTACCGTCACCTTCTAAAGTCTACCAGATAAAACTTTCCGTCTGAAAAGCACGCCTTTCTCACAATTGACAAGAGTTGGATTCTCCTGGATTTAAGAAATAAAATCAATGCATTTTTTTTTTTTTTTTTTAAATCAACAACAGAATGACAGCAGAGACAGCCAGATTATTATCCTGGGAAGGAACAGTGCAAACATAGTATGGAAATACAGCTTTGGCAATGTGCTTATCTCTTAATCTTGAGTAAGAAAACAATTCCCTTCCCCATAATTGCCATTTACATGATGACTCAACTACATCTGTGATTTATGTACAGAAGCCGAGATCCTGCAGTTGAGATGTCCAACTCATATTTCTTGTTTGTGGATTGTGTGCTGATGAATGCCAATGTTTCCACTCTAGTTAAGATTTAAATGCAAGTAACCACAAGGCCAAGCAGAAAGACACTCCCAGCTGTTGGTATAATTTTGCATATTTACAGCTGCGTGGGACCTCAGCTTGGGTCAGGGGGACAGATGGAAGGACCGGCGTGGGCCAAGAAGAATACAGAGTTTGACAAGCTGTCACCGACGCTGGCATCCTTTTCTTGTGTGATATACACACTCTCCGTGTGTAATCCAATCTGTCTTTTTGCCTTTTGTTGCCAACACGGACTGCTGCAATGAGCTGTGAGAGAACTGACAACAGTCTTACCTGTGGTTCTTTTTGCAGTCTGATGTGCATCCCCCTGTGGCCAGACAAAGCTCTCCTCTCCACGGCGTGATGCCTGAAGTGATAATAATCTCCAAAAACCTGCACAAAGAGAAAAGGGGACGGCAATGAGTTCACCTGCAGCAGTTGAATGATGTGCTCGTGAGGCATTCGTGAGCACACTAGCCAATGTGGAGACATTTTCTTTGGACATCAGAGTGTGGCCATTTCCTGTCATCTATTTAAAGCTAAATGAGTATCTGTTACTGCACTGGCTGGCAGAAACCATTCTTTTATTAGTACCCGTAACATTGTGAGTCTTCACCACAGAATTGCTGTAAATGCCACAGGAGAGTTGTTGAATGCTAACAAAACAGGTCTTTTATGATTATTAAAATGAGGCATTAAACTTTTCACAAGCCGGCACGGCGTTAGATATTTATTTGGGGAGCTTTGCAGATGAACAATAATATAACCCGTCTCCTCCACAGAGCAACACGACCTGGGAGTCAGACAAAACGCACGTAGGAAGAGACCACCGGAGAGACATCCATTACAAAAACTGAAGATGGACACCATCTATCAAAAATGATTAGACACATCCATTAGAGGCACGTCAGAGCCAGACTGAAACCATGTGCCGCCGTGACGGTCCCGTTACACAGCCGGCTCATAAAGGAGCTTTTAAGGACGAGTGTTTGGGTGAAAGCTGTCACCCAAACGCTGGCCTACAACCTCAGGGAGTGCATTCTTTTTTTTGTCAGCCTCTGATGTGACACAGGAGCACCCCGCGCCTCTCTTAGTCATCATGGTCAAGGGCTCCACCCGAGTGCTAGACTGGACTAAATAATACAGACATACAGAGATGAGTGCGGAGTAAAAAGACCAAAAATAGCCAAACAAAAAGATGGAGGAGGAGGAAGAGGAGGAGCTGCCCTGCCGCTCTTTAGGACGGGTATTCACAGGAGACAAGCCTCCATTTGAAGAGGAAGCATTCCAATCTGTACAGTAGTGCCACTGGGGACCAGCTCACCTTCACAAGCCCAGTGGAGCGGAGGAAGAGAGTGGGGAGAGGAGGGGGAGAGTGGATGGGGGGTGGGTGACAAGCCGACCAGGCAGGATGGATGTATGTGCGGAGGGAGAAGAGCAGACGCAGCAGGATGGAAGGCTCTCCTGGGGCTGCAGGCTGATTCTGCAGGCTGTCTGCAAGCCGACCAGACTGGGGGCTGGAGCTCAGAGGGCCTCGTCTGGCAGCACTGATACAAGGCTGCCAGCCTGGTACCGGCCAATTTGACTTCATTTGTCAAATATTTCTAATTAAGACTGGATTTTAAATCACTTGCTGTGATAATTTCCGCATCGACTGAATGACCATCAGTCTTAAATTACTCAGCGTTGGACAAAAAAAAAAAAAAATGAATCCCTTTTCCCTCGGAGAGGAAGTTGCACACAATTATGTGCGGACGAAGATGAATAAGACTGCTTTGTGAGGAGACAGCTCTGCAGGAAAAAACCCTCACATGATTAAAATGTAGCAAGAGCAGGGGGGAAACTCAACTTTTTTTTTACTGATTCCCATACGTGTGGCTTAAATTGCTTAAATGTTCAAGCCCAGCAAGACATGAACATATATCTGCCAAACAGGCAGTATAGTTAAAGTACTATAAAGGTGAATTTATATCTATTAAAACTATTACAGGATGCTCTCCTCGGAGACGCTGCCATGAACGATCCTCGGCTGACGCGTGACATCTTAAGAAGATTCAGTAGATCCGTGACATGACCTTACAAGGTGCCCCGTCCCCAAAATAACATCAAAGTCATGCAAAAGGAAATAGCCTCATAATGATGCCAGATTGAGGTGTGATGAGGGATGTGACCCACGGAATTAATGAGACCCACTTTCACATTGATTGTGGCAGGCCAGGAAGCTAATTTGTGCAGCACCGGGGTGGCTTTTCTGTGGGACAAGCCTATTTCCTAGAGTGCTGATGTCCTCATTTAGACCAAGAGTCTATGGGTCTTGGGAAATTGCGACAGAGATAGAGATGTCGGTGTATAGCTGCCCATGAGTGCGGCTGAGTCATGCCTCTCCACAGTCTCAACCAGAATGAGTCATGGCGCGCGCGTGTGTGGCGTCCGTGCCAGCGATAATAATTGAGAGCACCGTGGGTCATTAGTCACCCTGCCACTATGCTCCGAGTCGGCCTGAGAGGAATACTGCCCTCTACACTCATATCTCCATCCTGACTACACCTTTCTGTAGCCTCGAGGAAACAGTTACACGGGTGTGCACTGTATGTGACTAAAATCACCAGAAGCTAAACCTGCTAATTTAGAAAAGGGAAGCCAACTTCAATTCATTTAACTATTGTTTTGTCGAGTTTGGTCTGAAGAACAAATATAATCAGTTTACAATGATATGAAGGAATCGACTGATTGCTTCTGCTCTAAAGAGAAGTGACATTTATTTGGATGATGTCAGATCTTCGTGTAGATAATCCTTTCACAATTAAAGTCCAATTGACTGTAAATCTAAAATGACTTAATGGAAGATTATTCCACTTACATATGAGCCTGTGTCGGCTGTGAGAGAACAGAGTGGACAGTTGTAAGACTTTACCAACCGTTGCACGCTTACTCCCAAGGCCATGTACACAAGTAGAGCAAATATAAAAGGAAAAATTAACAGTGACTGTTGAATTCTACTACATGTGTAATAACATGTGTCTGAATCAAGGACAAGCCAACAATGCTGGATTTTAGAGAATAAAATAGTTTTATTTTCAGACAAATAGGTGCATGAATTTTTAATATAATGCGCCTGAATGGCTTTTAAATACATGCCTTCAGGTTTGTGCTTTACATTTCATCCAAAAGAGTATTTTAGTGAAGTTTATGTTCTCAGATAGTAAAAGCTGAAGGTATTGAAAGCCCAAAAGACAGTAAAATGCACTTGTAACTTCAATTCAATCAGCTATAATGTGTTTTCAGACATAATATATGGCACATTTTAAATTCACACATTCAACACATTTAACTTCAATCAGAATTTGTTTTAAAGTCTGGTGCTGTTTTTCTTTTGTTGCTTTTACTGAGAATAACTTGTTTTGTAGTAGTTGTCAGTTTTCATAACTTGCAACATAAAAAACTATCAGCAGCACGCGGGACATTTTGGTGAAATAGTGTCAAAAAGCCACATAGGTGAGCCATAGTGATACATCCACCGTAAACATTGGCGCATGCTACTGCTAGCGTAAGCATCCGTCTCTCTCCAAGTAGGCAATGACAGACGGAGCTCATTAGCATTTAAAGATACAGGCACAGAAACAGCCTGTTCTCAGCAGAGCTCATTTGAGCAACTTTTAGACAGCTGAAATTCAGTACCACGGATGGGTTTGGGGCAATGCATATCGAATACAGTGTTGTTGGACCTCTGACAGCTGTGTGGAATGGATGAAAAACAGTATAATATGGCACCTTTAAGATTTCAGTCCTGATTGATTTAGTATTTCTATGTGAATGACAACAATGGGATTGTGCTAGAGTGTAGCAGGCTTGAGTCGTTTGTTGAACTTCAGGTTTTCAGAACTATGCATAGTTCCATTTTGAGTGTATATGATGGAGAAAAACTGCAATACCTTGGGAATGTCTCCACTGACACCCAGTACAAATATATATAAATATTAAATTACTTTCATTAGAGGGACATATGCTCAAACACCATTACGTTACCTCTGTGATAGATTGTGACTTAAGAGACATTTTTAAGTCATTCTAAATGACTTTCAAGTGGTTTGTGGTTCTATAAAATAATCTATATCTAATAGATCTAATAGCTTTATAATAAAAATGCTGTTTTGATCTCTGTCAAAAACTTTAAAAAACTTGTTGTATACTATCCTTGAATTATTCAATTGCATATTTACAATAATTTCCTAGCTGAGACATGTCACTAGATTTTTAATTTTGGTTTAACTCATTTAAAAAATATCCCCTGAAAGTCAGACTTGTGAACAGATGGCACAAGACAGACAAAAACCTTATTGTAACAATGAGACGGCCCTCTCTTCCTGAGAGTTCATGACTCTGGACACCAGACCCTTTTGGATCTGTGTAATTATGGTAATAAGTATTCAGCATGGAAAATATGAATCTGTGTCCTCTCTTTGCTGGTATCCCCTGGTACGGCCATGAAAGGAACTTGAATGTGTGACTGCATTAAAAATTACTTTATTTATGAACAGAGATTTGTCTGAACTGGGTTCGTCTGATGCAAGTGTCAAGTGTTTCAAGCTTATAATCGGAACAACTTTGAACTTACAAGAGACAGAAACACGTGGGAGTCAAGAAGTTGCCTGAGTTTGATTTTTTTTTTAAAGCGGTGCAAATCATCAAAGTGAAATCAAGGAGTTGCACTCCTTCTTTCTTTGTTTTCCCCACAATTTCTTCAACCCACTCAGTGTTTCACTTTTGATTTTTTTGATAATCCTAGCCCATTTTCTCCACCTACCACTCACCACCGGGGAAAGAACGTGAAAAGACATGGTTTACCACGTGTTCCAAAGGAAAGGTCACACTACATTTTCTACGCCAGGGAATTCAAACCATCTGCAGACTGTTATCAGTCAGAGTGGTTGTTAGACTTCAAGGTGACTGAAAGTAATGTCATGCTGTGTCTCCTACATCCCAATATCCTGCTGTGTCCTGTTCTGGGCTCTTCTACGGTGGCTGCCTTGGTCTCTGGCCACCTCCCGCCACAGTTGTCAATATTGGCCACGGGGGATTGGCTTCAGATCGGTGGTGCCGAAAAACAGAAATGTAGCAAGCTGTCACCGGGCTGTAACCTAATGTTGTTTCACATTGCAGTGCGTGTGCGCACACAAGCGTTTAGGCAACTCTCCAATGTCACAAACGGATTTGGAATTTCCGTTCTCATCAAAGGAGTGAGGATAAAATGATGCATCTCGCTTGTTGAGAAATGTGCCTGATATGTGTTTGGTGCCAGACACGCTGCAGAAGTCTCCAGTGATAGGCGGCGGATAATGAGATGTGATGTTTATTATAGTCACACTGAAATTGTGCAGGGAGATATGGTGGATACGAGACAGCAGTATGAGTGTGTGTTCCAGACGACTAGTGCAATTATACCTGTGTGTGTGTGTGCTGAATACTGAATGCAAATATTCAGCATGGTAGATTAAAAGTCCACTGCGCTACTATTGACTGGGACAGACTTCCACTTTCAGTGTATTCCCTTAAGCTTGGGAAAAGTGCACTGAAGCAAATCCTCCGGACTGAAACTGACCCTCAATCAGACCCACCTTTCAGGGAAATACACGAGCATCAATAGTTGGTTAGAGACACCGCAATAATAGTAATTCACTCTTAACAGTGAGCACCTTATTTCAAAGCCTATGATGTATGAGTGCACTAACCTTAATGGAAGATGCTAGTGGGAGAAACACACAAGCAGCGATGAGAGGCCGCCTCTGAGGCAGAAATGTCAGCGGCGCATTGATTGCCACAAATCCCACCAAGCCTTTCTACTTTTGCTTTTCCTTTTTATACATAACCTTTCCTTTGAGTCATGCTACTTATTTACAACAACACGCATCACTGCAAAACCCTACAGGAACGGCTCCTTTCTCCATTGCTTCCGGTTTAAACACACAGCAAATGTGCTGCCGTTGCTGGCTCGATAGTGGCTGTTGGGTTAATAAAGCAGTCGTGTTGTTATCATCTCTGCTGAGCCACTGGGCTTCCATCTTTTGGACTAATTACAGCTGAAACTCTGGGGTTCCGCTTAGTGGGAGAAAGTCATTATTTTACTCTGAAATCGAGGCTAATTAAGTGTTTTCAAATGAAGGGTAATTATTTGTTTGCATCTTAGCTCCGATTCTGCGGTTTCCCCGCCTCGTCTGCCTTCACCAGCTCAGGAGACTTGATGTCTTGGGAGAAGCTGAACCACAAAAGTGGTTTTGGCTAATTATGTGGCTGAATAGCCAACAAAATGCCTATGAAGACTGTCCCTCCAGTGGCGGCAGACACGGGCAACATGAATGGCATGGAAACCGATTTGTGCCATTGAATAATCAGCTTTTATAAATCTTAGAAACAGTTATTAAAGCAGCTGTTGGAGAAGCACAAAGACCTTGGACAAGGTAAAGAGACTCTAAATCACGCCACGTCCAGACCTATCCCTATTCTGGGAGAGTAGAACACATTTTTGGAATATGAAAGAAAGGAGGGAAATAAAAAGGCTGGAGAAAGAAATCACAGGAGAATAGTGAAAAGGGTGGAAAGCTAAGTCGGAAATGGCAACAAAAGGCATTCATCACACAAGACACCAAGGGAGCCCCAATGTATCCCTGACCTTTTGCTAATAACGCCATAAAAATACATTCAAACTGTTCTCTCACAGCAAATGACTACTGCCTTGTAATTATAATCAATGGTGGTATCATCCCCGTGATTCTATGCCTGAATAATCTACACCACATCTCCTGGGTCCTGATGCAACGTGTTCGCAGTCGGACCAGAAAATGAAATGGCCCCGAGAATATGAATCTCATGCATTTGCTGCGGACATTAACAATAAAAAAATACAATTCCTCACGTGTTATATCTCTGTGGTGTGATTTTTCAGAGAACAGATAAGGGACAGAACAGGGAGAGAGGGCTTATCAAAAACCACACGCACATACACACACACACACACACACACACACACACACACACACACACACACACACACACACACCGCTCAGCCAAACCTTGCTCCGAGTGGCACTGATACAAGCAGCCAGCATATCGAAGTCATGCTGGTGTTCAAAGTAATTTACATCTGGGCTTGCAAGTACACACACCAAAGATTCAGAGCCTTGAGAAAGGGTGGGGGGGGGGGAAAGACCCTGCGTGTGAGGGAGAGTGCATGAATGTGTGTGTGTGTGTGTGTGTGTGTGTGAGAGAGAGACCTTTTTAAATATTTCAGATCACTTCTTGCCTTTTTAATTTGAGATTCATCCCACTGGACCGATTCTTTAGTGAAACTGAAGAATCCCTGTCTTGGTGGGAGAAATGTGCGTACCGAATTAGTAAACACCCAACTTTAGCCATGCTTCACCGGAGCGTTGAATATTCATGGACTCCAGGGAGTTGTATCCATTGCTTTTCGCAGTGCTCATGCACAGCAGTGGGGCTGGTTTGTCCTTTTATTGGTAATATCAGTAATCACGCTGTTAACTCTGACATGTATTACAGAGCAACGGTCTGTCAAGCCTTGGGCTGAGGGAAGCTGCAGTAGGCATCTCTCCGTGTAATGCTGCTGATCCCATTCATCTAGCGAGGAGAGAGAGAAGATGAGGGATAGACTAACACACATTCAGATGCCTTGGTAAAGAGAACCTCTGCTGAAACAGGGGGCCACAAGGGGCCTCTTCCACTTGCCATGAGGAAAACAGAAGACATGATGATGTGTGGAAAAACAACTTTAGCGGAAAAGCAAAACATCAAGATCAAACTGGGTTAATTTACAAGCCGTCGGGAGAAGGTTAGAGTAAACAGACATCCCCGACATAACAGCAGCGCTTCTCTTTGGATCTGAGGAAGCAAACGGGCCATCACGGTTTGAATTGGGATAAAAGAAAATAAAAACTCATTGTGACAGATCTAGAGTATGATAAAGTGTTTAGTATTCTATTATTAATATTCAACCTGAGAGCTGTTGGCCTTTTGTTTATACCTGGAGGCGGCATCGAACGTCTTGATTGCTGTACCGTAAAAATGTAAAAGCAATTCTGAATTGCACACACAAGCGGCACTTTACTATTATGAAAAAAAAACGCCTCTCTCGTCCTCCTCCACTCATTTATGTTAATAGCGCTGACATGGTTTCAACCTGTTGTCCGGAGTTGTGAAAGGGCACACTTTCCCGAGGAATGAAAAGCCTGCTGCTTGTTAGTACAGTAACTACAGTCCATAAAAAAAATATGTGAAAAGCACTCAAAGGGTCTTCCTATTGATTTTTCATAGACTCAGATCAGTCAGTGGTTGCAACGGAGAAAGCAGGAACATTGCATGAGGTGCCGTGGGTGTGCGGCTGCAGTGATGGACTACTGAAAAGCAAATGTGCAAATGTCCTCTGCCTCATATGTACCCTTCACTTCAAGGGCTCAGCACGGGGAAATTGAAGCCGTCAGCGCCTTCAGACATGCAGCGAGAAGGATAACCCTCCTGCAAGAAAAAAAACGAAATCCCCGAGAGAAATCCCCTCGTGCTCTCACTTAAACATCACAGAGACAAAGAAACACCTGCGCGCACTCACTCGCAGATACTCGCACTTCCAGATCTCTGTCTTCTGCTCTCCGTGTGCGATGAGGTCAATAAAAAAAAAAAAGAAAAGAAGAAGAAAAACTCCTGCGTCCAACTGTCCCCTCTGGCTCATTCCTCAGATGGTGGCCTGTTGAAGAGTGCCGGGATTCTGCGCCGCTCCTGGATTATTCATTTGCAGAGTGTAACTCAGCCCACTGCACTTTTTCCACATCACCTATGCCGAATCCCCCCGGTGCCAGAACAGCCGCCGTCAAGCTCCGTCACCCTAGTTTTCAAGAACTGAAGTAAATAGGTTCCACTTCCATTTCCATTCAGTGCTTGTCAGTTTAATTCCTTTATTCTGTGCTCATTTCACTCGCCCCCAGCGATTCTTCCTCTGGTTCCATCTATTAATACTGACACGTTTGGTGCTTACATTTTATCCCTCTGCCCATGTTGAGACCCTTATTAAAATCCTTCATGTCTTCCTATCCGCTCAGCATAAGCTGTGGAAAAACCTGACAGATTCAGGCTGTATGTGAACGCATTACAAATGATCACATTTATCTACAGTGGACCGCACCGTTTGTATTCAGGACATTGTGGATTCGATGTTTGTAGCATTCTTGTGATGGGTTTTTTTTTTTTTTTGCTTAGCCTGCACAGTTCAGCATTTTGGTGGCTCGCCATGTGCCGCAGTGGGTGGAAAGGTGGAGGAGGTTAGGTGTGTCACTGGCAATCCAGCGATGCAATGCAATTTTAATGTCAGGATTGTGCGGTCGGCTGCCCGCCAGCCCAGATAGGGTCAACAACACACATCTACTCGTCAGTCTTTTTGTCATTTTAATAAGATGGAGGGGCACACCGTATAAAAACACATTTCTACTTGTGCCTCTCACTGTTATTATACATAATTCAAACAGTAAAGACATCCCATCACATCAGTTTCTATGACAGACAGACAGAGACACAAACACACACACCATTAGGAAATTAGAAGACCCTTTTAAAATAGCAAAGGGTAGAAATGGCTATGTATCATCTTTTTTCTGATAAGTGTGCCAGTCACTGATTTTCTTTGCCAATGGCAAAACAATACCTCATTGGAGCATGAGCCTGAAATACAAAACAGGAGAAAGTAGACCCTTCACTTCATAGATGAAAGAGAACCTCCCTCAGTTTGTTTCCCCGAGAGCGGCCCAGGACACAACCAGCAGCGGCCGCGGGGCTGGAGGAGCGAGGCGACTACAAGAGTGGAGTGGGTGTGTGACTTTGACCTTGTTCAAATTCATTGCACATTAAGCCGCTTCCTTGAACCTCTGAAGCAAAGACAGTCGAGGACTTGGAAAACACAAAGAGTTTTGAGAATCAGGGTGAGTTGAGAATGGGAGCTTGAGCTTTGCATAGCTTCACGAGTGCCTGAAATAACCTCTGAGGGAGCTGGCTTCGTGCCTACAGCTGAGGGGAGGGTGGAGCAGTTAAAAGGGACTACAATGAGTCAATGCACAAATGCATCAGAAACAAAAAGGTGAGACAAATACAGAATCATATCGTCCATGTAAGCACGATTTATTATCGCCGTTAAAATGAATGATAAACACTCACGCCATGAAAAACAAAAGTTTGCAGGGAAAAACTACTTTCAGGTTCAAGGACTGTTGTGCAGTTTGATTGAAAGATCACAGCCGCTTCTTTGACGTGCAGGTAAGAAAGTAAGAGAACACACTCCTGAGTGTTACATCGACCTTTATTTATAGCTATGCTAATGCATAGTAAACCTCTTGGCCCTCGACTTATTTATAGTCGGTAAGGTGTGAACACGGTGCGAGACTGCGTTGTTGCGACAATGGTGGGATTATTTAATGGCCACGCATTAATTAAGCTATTAAAGAGATCCTTCTTTCATGGCATTCAGCCAGCCAGGCGTGGTTTGTTATGGTGCCATGCAGGGCAAAACAGCCCGCTGTTGCAAAGGGCATGGCATTTACAACCATTTCATCCTGACACAACACAGTGTGACCGAAGGCGGGTTTCCACAGACATCACGCCCCCACAATAATCTTTTACAACAAAACCCAAAACCCCAGTCTGAAGGAGGAGATAAGACAAAACTAATTGAAAGAGGATTCAGAAAACAACGATTTGCGATAAGGGGAAATAGCGCATTTGTATTTATGATTTAAGTGTTAGAAGATATCGTATTGCAGCAGACTTGCATAAATCTAATGCAGCAGAAAAAGAAGGACTAAACTACCCATCATAGTTGCTGTGTGGGGTGTATGCTTTTTGTGTGGCAGCACAGAAAATATGAGAGAATACAGCACTTATTATAAAGGACCCTTGTGCAAGGTCCCATGATAGCCTTCATAACAATGATAAATGGCTGGAGCATTCTGGTGAGCTACATCATATGACATACCACTTTTTTCCTCTATTACGCTAGGATGGGAGCATATTGGGGGAAGGCTTTCTTCAAAACAGAACCAGGGATTAACATCCTGAGAACCTTAATATATTTTTAACCTCATTTTGTTTTTCAATTTCCTCTTTTACATCCATAACAGAGACACAGACATTTTCTGAAGGCTGGGTCGAGACAGCCTGGTGCGCCACGCTGTTTGTTTGTTTTTCATCCTTCCTCCTACGAGCAACGACAGGAGTGGAACTGGTAGCATCCATTAGGTTTATGATGAAAACCAGAGAGGAAGAGCTTCAGTCATTTTTGACAGCCGCCATGGTGCATTCAGTTAACAGGATCATCTCAATTGTCTTCTCAACTAAATTTACTCCTCGCCTACGCTTCTTTAGAAAGGGTGGCCACTAGAGATGAAACTGTATGAAAACTTCATCTCACGATTAGAAATCATTTCACCAAATCCCAGATAAAATGAGTCGGAGTACGAGTTTGCATATTTGGTTTTTCATGAACATTAAAATAAATAGCCAGTAACTGATGTAAACATATGAAAACCAACTGTGCATTGACATTAAATGGTGCATAAACAGGCCGCCTTTCAAAAGCTTGCTCGAGTGTCTGTGTCACTGTTGACAGCGATGTTGGCATGGTTTCCCAAGGCTCCAGACTCACTTTTTTTCAAAACTAGTTTAACCGTCTCAGGGCAAAAACACCATTAAAATGTTGAAGAAATAAATTATTTATTTATTTATTCTGCTCCATGCATGAAATGGGTTTTATTTTGTTTTCTATCTGCGAAAAAAATAAATAAAAATAGGATTCAATACATCCTATTAAAGCTGGCCCCAATATAGAGGATGAACATGATTTTTATATGCAACACATTGTGCCATGCCTGCTGGTTTTTCTGCATCATCCAAGATGAAATATGAGTTCAGCCGTGTCATTACTCTCCATTGTCCTGACAGATACAAAGTATGCTCTATGGTCCGGGGAAGTGGAACTGCTCCGCCGCCTAAAGGTGTCGTTTGGAAAATTAAGAGTTCTGTATTACAACATTCCCAATCAGTTCTATTGCACAACATCTGAGATAGCCTGCAGTCTCCGTTGCAGAATTAATGCTGCATGGATGGACGACAGATGCATGATTGGGGGGGGGGGGGGCTACAAGTGTGCACCAAAAGTAGAAATAAATAATGCAGTCATCTTTCCCATAACAGTAATGTAGATGTGGAATTTATAGTGCTCCCTGTTCTATCCAACCTCTTAATGGGGAGACATTTAAGTAGCGGGTACATTACTCCTTATTATGACCAAGTAGTATGCATAAATCAAGATGTGTGAAAATGGTATTTCTTTCACCAGTTGATGAAAACAGCCCGAATTAAAGCAATGTTTTAGCTGGCGTCCGTGCACAGAAGACAAAGTGGGTCCAGAGTCACAAAGGATGAGCGTCATGGGTCCAAGGAACACATGTGAATACCAACAGAAGCTACTGCATTTGATGAACTAGCCCATAGGGACCATTTCCCACAGCTTACATCCCCGTATATCGGAGACAAACTCTTTATCAAAAGCTAAGAGCCAGAAGGTTGTAAATGCCATTTGGACGAAAGGCTCCTGGTATGTTCTGGGTCATCTGCTCCATTCTTTCACGTCAGTTTCATTTTAGCGAACGCAATTTGAAGAACCTCTGCCTCGTTTAAATTTTAGTGAGAAGCGCTCATGCGGCTCTGCACTCTGTCTTTGCCAACAAAGGATTCTAAAGGGGAATGAAAATGGAGACGAACACTGCGAAAAGTATTCTGCATTCATCCTTCATTCTTTCCACATGGCAGACACACTTCTTCATTATTCAGGCTGAGAATGATCTGACTGCATTATTAAGTCACAATTACACACGACTCGCTTTGTCTGGGCTGGGAGCTGCATGACAACACCCATCACCTAATGCAGAAGAACTCTCTGATGGATGCACAAGGATCATTAGCCATAACACACATGTTTGTAGTTTGATTTAAAATCCATACATTTAGGAGAGCAACTTTAATCCATACGTGTATCAATCCAAACGTTATATATAAAGAGATATAAAGGTCTCTTCATTCGGAAACCCCAACATAGCATATGATGCGACAGAGATACAACCGCACATTGTCAACAAGTTACTGATGAAAGAGAAGAATCAACAAACTTTCTGTCAAGTCCAGGGAGAAGCTTCCTGATCACCAACGTTGGCCGAGTCGGGGGGCCCAGCTGCCTTGTTATTTCACCATCACTCTCTGTCTTGTCTCGGCTAAATCTCATCAGCTCACAATTGACCAAGTGTCACGCTTCAGAGGGGAGCCGGATATCTCCAGCATCACAGACCTTTTACTTCTCCATTCTGCTTTCCTTGAAAGGTCATATTTTTTTTTTGCTTTTACAGCAGCACAAAACACACTTCGCTCTGCACAACTTATTTTTCTGGCATCATATCAGCTTATCAGACTTTCTTTTCAACAAAGGGGAAAAATCTCATGGACCATGGTCTGGGCTGAGGTCTGGCTTTTTATGGCAAATAATCCTTGAAGATAATTTTGGTACTGCTCGATAAAAGTTTCTGTCTTTTACTTCCCACAATATCGCTGAAATACAGCCGAACAGAGCAGGGAGGTCAAGGAACGTCGTCATTGGCATGCAAGAAAAGAATTCAAAAAGCTGAAATAATATGTGTAACAGAAGTCCATAACTGAATAAACACGTACTGTTGTATCTGGGGAGTGAGGCGACCCTTCGGCACTTGAACGCATCACAGTTGAGCTGACAGTCTTGTGTAAAGTGAGCCAGATGTGCATGTTGTTTCCAAGGCAATAGCGCAAATCCTTTCTACGTATACCAGCACACTTCTGAACAATGGGCATAATATATTTAACTAGAGCATTTCATCACTGCTGGCGTCGCTTTTATCAATATCTCCACAAATGAAAAGAAAAGTCAGAGCGTGCCGACATTCAACCACAAAGCCCTGCTGAATTTCTGTCCGTAACTCTCTTTCATCACAATGATGTGTGTACTGAGCTCTGATTTACATTTCATGGGACCTTGAAATATTCATGCCAAATTGACTGATTGCATGTAAATAAAATGAAAAGAATATTCAGGGCATTAAAATGGATATGAAATTCTTAAAAATGAAATGCTAAAATATCAAATAAAAGACATCACTGTGACTTATCCAAAGATATATGAAATTATATTCATGCTAGAAAAAGAAGGAAAGCACACAGCAGAAAAAAAAAAAAATCTCTTTTTAATAACATATCTTGTCCTCAGTCACAGTCAAATTATTTTTTGTTTGTACACTTTCAGATTGCACCATCTTTGCGGTTTCAAGTTTTAGTGGAGCAGGGATAAAAAAATAAATACAATATCATATTATAATACTGGCTGAGCACTAATCTGATCCTTCACTCGCACCTCAGGGTAACAATTTCCCCCCTCACCTCCAAATGTGTTGTTTTATATGTGATTCACTTTTTCATTTATACTCTTCTGCACCCACATATTACATTTCTAATAATATTCTTTGCAAAGCCAGGATTGGTATGCTCACATGAAACAGGATTTTGAAAATTAAGAGTGGGGAAACACAACAAACAAGCAGCAAGGGAGTGAGGAACAGTGCTGATGCTTGTTATGCAGTATGCTTATAGGTTATTCCCAATGTGGCAAGCCAAAGACTGACGCAAGGTCTGTCAAGTTATTTTCACCTGTGGGCAGGATAAGGGATGAGCTCCAAAGCTCTACAGTAGAACTGCAAAGAGAGACTTTTTTTCAGATGTTAAAACATGCTTAGTAGGTGTGGATTGCTGGCTCGGCCTCAAATTAATGTTAATAGTCAAGCTTCAAGAGGACTTATTCATTTTTCCTCCTTTCTCTTTCAGCTAAATTTCGGGAAACAAATTTATTCCATAAAAAGTGACTAAAATGGCTTCTTCTTCTATACTGATGAAACATTTTCAAAGTTATGATTGTCCAAACAAGGTTCGGCTCACATTTTGCTCAGAGCAGTATTGCTACTTGTATTATGACAGTGGCAGCAGCAGCCTTGGAAGCGTTGACATTAGCAGTAGAGGCAGCGACGGCATTGTCAGTGACGGCGCCAGTCTCTCCTTTTCAATCCTGTCGAAATCCTGGCGAGTTGTTTCATTTCAATCTGATCATTGCAATTCAAAGTGTTTCCCATTGATTGTTGCTAAAGCTGGAAATATTTGATTATTTTTTCTGGCAGATATAGAGGCATTGAATTGGCTTCATTTATAACGGATGCATTGATGCAATGAACACACCTACAGATCAATTCAGAGGCAGAGCTTCTCCCGAGTGTTTGGCAGTGATATCGAAAATGTCTCTAGACACGAGTCTGACACGATGGAATTCAAAAGCCTGAGCCAATGCAGCAAAACATATGTGACTGCACGCTATGCAGCCTAATTCTAAACAGGTTGTGCGGTCGGTGAGCATTAAACAAACTGTTCTGAGATATACACCTACATGCAACACGTACGGTGCAGGCAAACGCCCCGACAGTTACATTCGCTTTGAGCAAAAAGGGTTTACATGAATAATGTCAGAAACAAGACCTGCACACACATATATTACCTCCGATGTACACCTCTGTTCACACACACATAGCGGTTCACCATCGCAAAGGACCCTTCAGGTGCATTCAGTGAAGAGCACCAACCAGCTCTATTATCATGGGAACCTGGAATATCTAATGTGATAGAATAGTCCTGCAATAAGCATCAATTCAATGGAGTAATGACTTTGGAGAAGCGGTTTTCAAATCTACAACACAAACAAACAAAAAAACAGACAGGCTGATCAACATCACTCTGACAGTCTCAACAAAACACCAGGAGTATACGCCTGAGAATGCTATCTGTTATCAGGTTGTTTACTTTTTTTTTAGCAAACTGCATAACATTAGAATTATATTCACTGAGGTGAATAACAGTGATGCAAACATAGAGATATTCCGGACAACATCAAATCCAACGCAGAGGGAGCTCTTCAATAGATCACAAGATTGTGAAGAAATACTCATAAAGTGAATAAAGTGGGATGTAAATTATAAAGGGTATCTCATTCCCTTATGTTAGAATTAAGTACACATGTATATGGTTTGCTGTACCATGCTACAAGCAGCTGAGGTAGTGGAATATTATAGCTGATGAAGAACACAAACTCGCTGTTGCAGAGCGAGCCAAAGCTGAATTACATTGTCTCCACATTCTTTCCTGTGAACAAAAGTCAATGCCGTACAAAAGGAAAGTCTTCGATTTACTCAAAGCCACCCTAAGTCAATATTGGACAGATTATGAATGCGAGTTGTCTTGAAAAAGACCTCCCTGAAGAAAAGAGACCTGAATGGCGGCAGACAATGCACACGCATGACCGGCTCCATATCTCAGAGGAAGAGAGAGCCGTCTGATGGGCTTTTCTCTACACTTGATCTATTCTGTCTGCCACCCTCACCAGCCCTCTGTCAAACCTTCCCTCTCTTCCAGTCCAAAACCTGACAGCAAACTTTACCAATGCACTGTGGATAGCAGATGAAGAGTCTAGAACAAAGATTCCTTTTTTGTTTTGAGTAGCTTTTGAGTCATGATTTCTGCAGATTTTTGGCAGAGCACCAACAACCCATTTATAGGAGGCATTTTTGGAAACAGCTAAAAAGGTCTGTGGCTGCAGTCTCCATGCAATGAAGTGATGCATGTAAATGAGAGACAGCTCCAGGACGAGGAGGTACACTTCAATCAGATCAGTAAACACCGAAATAAAGTCGAAGTTAGTGGATTGAAGGGAGGAGAGGACAACCGGAAGAGGGGGAGGAGACAAAGTAGGGAGACTGACTGGAGACCAGACCTGCAACAAACCTCCAAACGCTGGACGTTTTAAGAAGCGATAGATTAAAGAGGACAGAAGGTAAAATGGCAGAGCTGCAAATGGAAATGAGAACTTTGCAAAGCAACATTTCCCAGTGGATTTTAAAGGATTACACGGTAGTAAGGGGATGATGCAGGAATAAAATACCTTGCATATGCAATATTTAAGGGAGAATACAAATACAAATGGGAAGATAAGCATACAAAAAGGAGCCATGAGAATCTCATTTAAAGTGCAGAATTTAGTATAAATACCAATAGGGAAAGGGCTAGTTTTTAAAATGCTATGTGGCCTGGAAAAAAATGCCCTGGAGTCAAACTACTGCAAATAATATGCTGGCAAACTTCTCCATGGCAACCTAATATCAGAAGTCTATAGATCAGAGTAGCAGTGGGCAGACAGTCACATGTGTTACAGTACCGCTCTGAGGAAGTAAGCAGGATCAGACACACACACACACACACACACACACAGAGAGAGAGAGAAGAGAGAAGAGAGAGAGAGAGAGAGAGAGAGAGAGAGAGAGAGAGAGAGAGGAGAGAGAGAGAGAGAGAGAGAGAGAGAGAGAGAGAGAGAGAGAGAGAGAGTTTGGTTACTTGGTTACCAATATAACATTTTACAATGTATAATCCTTTCCAGTGAAATTATTTTTATATCTACATGTTAAAAGTAATTTTAAAAGCATTATGATGGTGTTAGTTCTGTGACTTTGGCTAGTAAATTAATGCAAAAATATATTTATGGAATATGCACTCCAACAACAAAACTATGTCTATTGACTGGGGGAATTAGTATAAAAATATGTTTAAAAAACTATTTATAAGCATGGCTTCTGTTTAAAGTATGTGTACTGTGTAAAGTATATATATATATATATATATACACATTCCTTCGACACAAGACCAATGAGTTTGAGTAATTCCTTTTACATCCCATAGTGCTACAAGGAAATGTTATGCAGGACAGATTTACAACCACTAGTCACTTCAGAATGAAGTGGCATCCTGGTGTCGGCATAAAACTGCTCCTCAGAATTCTCCAGGGATACAGGTATCTACATTGCATTACATCTGCATTGAGTTTTCCCATTATTGATTTACCAACAGCTCTGCAGCTGAGCTGTTCTTCATCACACTGGATAAGACTGACGAAATACAAGACTAAAATTACCATTCCAGTTCACTGCCATTTCAATTTCATAAGTATTCACACATTCTGATTAAAGTTCAATATTGGAGTACACATTACATGCTAGTGGTGCTATCTATGAAATGGATTGGACATTGGAGATCAAAGGGCCTTCGTATGCGTGGGCCTCCTGATCATATCATGCCGCTTAATGATGGAAGGAAACAGTTGCCCGATAGCAGACAGAATTGTCGATTAAACTCTGTTCCCTATTTCAGTCTGACATTGCCTGCACTGTAATCGATTTCTATTTTCCTGTTTGTATATCAAATTCATAACCATTATTCAGCAGCACTTAACACAAAAGAGAGGCCATAAAGTCTCCCATACAGACCTGGGTAGATCTATTCAGGGAAGATTTGTGCAAAATATTCTAGATGAGTTGAAAGGGTTCAGCGTTTATTTTAAAGAGGTGGCAGTCAGAGCCAAACGTAGACAGATGAAGAAGAATGGGGAGAGAAGGTCACAACATAACAGAAATCGTTTCCAGGAGAGAGTAAAAATGGATGCGCACACACTGACGGATGCCTACGTTGCATAGAATCACATACTAATTGGGAATCATGTTGATGAATATGAGTGAAAAAGGACAACCATATTGTTTTCACTTTTATTGATTTTGAACATGTAACAAATAAGTAAAAACAAAACAAGGATAACAAAAAATATGAACTGTCGATAAACAAATCCTCGTTAATATTATAAATATTCAATATTAATAAATGTTACATGTCCAAAAAGGAGAAGGATACACTTGTATGGTCCTACCCCTTTGTCCATAATTAAAAAAATGTAATTAAATATTTATCATATGAACTTTTGTAACTGGCAGCCTATATTCCTTTTTTAAATTTAAATTTTAACCTTGGTAATGATATTTTTCACTAGATTGTCCAGGTTTAAGATGAGATCATCCTTTAGTAGTGCCAAGCTGGGGACATTTGCACGGTTACAGCAGCAAAGAAGGATGTGCAATAACAAGAAGCATCGGATATATACCGGTAGACCTACAATCTGTGAAGAGGAAGCTATAACTGAATGGTTAAAATCCCAATAGTTCACATCGGTATGTATGATCTCCTGGCAGCGGGGTTGATTATAGGGTGACAGCAGCAGGAAGGAAGGACCTGTGGTAACTCTCCTTCACACACTGCAGGTGAAGGAGCGGTTTCTAGAACCTGCATGACACAACACAGGGTTTTCTTTTTCATCTACAGCACGACTTCATTATCACCAAACAACCACACGAATGTGTCCCAGCTGTGTGCATAACTTTTTGCTGTCCCCTGGAAACAGTTTCCAGTGTGTTGATGTCTTCCTTGACGTATTATTGTGTTGTTGTCACTTTGCTGAATGTTATCTAATTATTACGCCTGAGAAGATGGTTTTTCATTTGCTTGTGTTTACTTAATTATCAATGTGTTGAGCACTCAAGGCCGCCGTTAGGAAGGCTGGTGAAGAATAGACAAGAGGGACCATGATACGCCAACGAAAGACGGCTCGGAAAATGAAGCTACGCCAGCACCTCGTAACAGGAAATAATACGTTTTCCCCCTGACAGCGAAGCAGAGTTCTGCTTCAGTAATCGGTACTTTTTAATCAATTTAAGTAGAGTCTCATCAATGTTGTCTGTAGCGGTCTCCATTGTTGTTATTATTACTCCTCGGTTCCAACGCACAACTAACAACGCTAGACAGCTTGACAACGAATTGACAACGTTTAGTTCTGCATGGCATTGATTGGCTAATCTTGAGTGCCCCGTGGCGCTCACTGGATTGAAGGCTTTTTAATCAAGATGCTTCATGTTTCATGTCACAGCGCCAGACGAATCAGTCGACACTTGATTAAAAGGTCTGGAAAACAAAGAACATCTATTTGGGCAATGTCAATCAATCCGTATCAATATTCATATTTTTAATTGATAATGATGACACAAAGTATGTTACCCAATGAGATGAAAACGCACTAAGAGCAGCGCTGCCTACAGTAGATTTGTTACTTCCACAGTGGTTTCCAAGTATCATTCATCTCCATGTGTAATCCATGAAGTCAAGAATATGTTTCATAGTTGGATGTTCAATAATACTAGACTTTTATTATTAGACCCCTTAAATGTCAATCATGCTCCTGTTACATGAATTACCATTCATCTTTGTTTTACCTCATTTGTCTGTTTCTGTTTTGGTGACATAAAGACATTATTGAATACAAATAAGGCTATAGATTTGTTTCAACTGGATATCTAAGCAAATTTAAATATGAGCGTCTAAATGAGGGATCACACAATGTGTGATTAATCAAATCTGCATCATCTAAACAATAAATTGCCCTCCTGTGAATATTTATTACAGTGAAAAATGAATAAATAAATAAAACAAACAAAAAACAAATCATTCTGAAAATGACAGGGGAATAAGCTTGACAGACCAAAAAAAACCATAAAGAATCTTAAGCTTTCTCAGAATATTCCCCTGGTACCATTATAATATATTAAAACCTCTGGAGACTCTTTCATTGTGATTCATTAGTACCGACGGCAATATTTCACAGTTTTGACTCAGAAAGGCACTCCTCATTTCCCCCAAATCCTGGGAGAAATACAAGACGGCAAATAGTGCAGGTGCAAGCACTGCTGCAGAACAGCGTAGTATGGGTTTATGAGTAAAACTGGAGTGGCAAAATGTGAGGGTATATGAACATCACAGACGAGGTGTGCTCCTGAGAGAGAGCGAGAGAGGGAGAGAGGCAGTGAGAGAGAGAGAGAGAGAGAGAGAGAGAGAGAGGGAGGGAGAGAGAGGCAGTGAGAGAGTTTTTTGATGTTCCTTTTAATAAACTATTACCTCAAAATGATGTGGAAAAAAACATCAGCAAACCAAACTAACACACGCACAGACACAGACGCAGACGCAGACACAGACACAGACACACACACACACACACACACACACACACACACACACACACACACACACACACACACACACACACACACACACACACACACACACCAAATGAAGGCCAAATGAAAGCGAGATTGAAGCATAACTCTGTCTGAGACAATCAGCCTGATGGGGCTTGCTTTAAAACTCAAATTTAAAATAATCAAACTCTCCTCATCCAAAGAGCAAACTGCCCTTCTGCATTTTTAACAGCATCAGTGTCATTTCTTAAGCAATAAATAATGAACTCATTCTTGACGTGCTATGATAAGCTCACACGGCCAAATGAGAGTGACTGAGAGTATTTCACGTATTAATTTTGCTACATTTCATGCCAATGTACCTCATTTGAATTGAACTGAATAGAGAGAGAGAGAGAGAGAGAGAGAGAGAGAGAGAGAGAGAGAGAGAGAGAGGGGAGGAAAAAGAGAATCGGCTAGTAAGCCAGTGCATCACATAGTTGGCAGGGTATCATGTGCAGAGTAATGCACAATGGCCTTGGAGCACATTACATTCTACCTAGAACAGAGCTGGTATGTTATTTGTTGGCGTGTTTGGGGATTTGATGGTATGAAATTGGAAACAGTGGTCTGAAAGAGAGAGAAATTGCAGCAGGAATGTGGAATTTTGAAGGAATATTATAGTAAAATCAATTGATACGGGTTGACTGCAATCAAACATTTGCAGAGCAGCTGGAAACTCCCCATTACCTCCAACACACGAGCCACTGGAGTGTTTTCCTGCAGCTTTTGAAGTGGGAGCCCAGAGGTTGGATTACCTGCATTTGTTTATTTCAGGTTACAGTTACACTAAAGACAAATTCTGAGTTAGATTTAAATATAGAGACCCAGATGGAGAGATGAAAACAGAGAAATAAAAAGATAGAGAGACACTCCACGTCTACTCCACAGAGTGGGGTGATTCAGTCTGTCAACGCCCACGGAGCATGCCCATCCTCATAAAAACAATGATTCTGACTTTGCACACCAAGTACACAATGTGACATTTAGCTGTGCACCCTGGTCTGGAACTCCCACGCAGACACAAAGGCATCATTAGAAAAAACGATCCAGGAAACAGATTACAGAGAAACAGATATAACAACCCCGCGTGACGACTGGAGAAACGCCAAAGCACACTGCAAGCACACGCTCTTGACATCTACACTTTGACCCTGGTATTGAACACAGACACCCACGCCCACTGGAATGAAATTAAACTGAAGCATAATGAGCGAATCTGCAGACACATAAAGTTGCACCAAGACAATAAGGCATTTCTGAGCAATGCAGCGAACAAATGATCAGTTACGTAGCGATCCCGTAATCACATTAGTGATAAAAAAAAAATCCCATTACCTCCTGATTATAGGCAACATCAGCCGCCTTGGTCTCTGAAAAGCTCTTTAGAAACAACCAAGGATGATGGAAAAGAGACTATCCCCTATAGGCCTAAAGCCATACAAAGCCTTGCTAACCCATACCCTCATATAACCCACTCTGCACTGTCACAGCACAGACACTGCACATAGCCTGTGTACATCATCCTCTCAGCATCCACTCTGGGAATAGAGACTAAAAACTTATTTGGGTGCCTCTGTGAAACTGTGACTGAAGATGTACACAAAAATCTAATTACAGACAGTGGATAATGCTAAATTTCACCATTCCAGTCTTCCTGCACTTGGGCTTTTGGGGTCTTAACAACAAACTCCCCTAGCTTTCTGCACAGCTATCTTGCCATCACACCTGATCGTCTCAATTCTACTCTTCTTATGTTTCCAATGCGGAAATTGCCAATTATTTCAATTCTTTCTACCCTCTTTTCTACTACTCCCTTTTCTCATTATCCATCATCACCCTCTAAACTTGCAGACATCTTTATCCACTGAATGAATCTCTGCCTCTCGCATCAAAACTGCAAAGAGAGGTTCCTGGTGGCATGTCCTCAGGAAAAAAGCTCATCTGTAAAGGAGACAGATATCTTGTGGCGTAGAACTGTAGGTTGGCTGAGATGAGGTGAGTGTTTTTTTTTTTTTTTTTTTCTTTGGGGCTCCACTCCCATTTGGAGGCCTGAGTGACTTAATGCAATAAAAATGAAAGGCTGCTGTAAGGCATCAGAGACCCAGTGACAGCCAAGACTCGTTCCTGTGACTGTTTTTAGCTCTGACTCAATCACAAATTAACAGATGGGGAAAAATAAAACTATACATCTGCACATTAATCTAGCGGTCTTATGGACAGAATAGAGGCTGGGGATGTCTTTGTGTTTTTGTGAAATGAGGAAAGGAGCAATGAACAATAGAAAGTAAGCAATAAAAGTGTTTTTTGGCACAGTGATCACTGCAAGAAAAGAGGAAAAACACTTTTTTTTGTTCCACAGCATTTTGTCCCTGGGTGATTGTCTGGAATATGTATGTATATGCTCTGTGAGCAGAATATTTAACATCTCATTTTACCCAATTCACTAAGACGAGAGATTGAGTCCCTATCTACAATGCACAGAGGCAATTTTGAGTAAAAAGTCTGTTAGGAGGCCATTATACCTAATGTACACACTTTCTTTCACTGTGCAGTACAATGTGTTTCCACTGCTGGAACAACTGCAACTATCCAGATCAATACTAAATGAACTCCAGATCCAAGGAGAATGCAAGTTCCTTCGACAGACTCAATCTTGAGTCACATACAATTTAATATGATGTGGTGGACGAAAAAAAAGCATACGATAATGACACGCGTCTAATCTTGTCCAGATTGCTGTAAACCCATGTGACAAATGTTCTCTTTGATAACGGGGAGACTTAAAACATCTGGCTTTTCACTCCAGACACAGCTCCATCTTTGACAAAATAAAGAATCAAAGATAAGCCAGAATTAATTTTGCAAACCTCCCTTTTAGAAAATCCTCTTTATTTAAGGTGGCGAGAAGTGGGGTGGGAATATGCGGAACCACCTACGCATATTCCTAAGAAGTAATCCAGACGGCTGTGCACTGGCGTGTGTAGCAGTCAGGCAGCTCCACAAAGACGCATGCAAATGAAGTAAAGTCTCAAGTGGAGCAACAGGGGAAGTGGGGGGGGGGGGGGGGGGGCACATAGCGACTCACTGTCAACTGCTGAGCACAAATATGGAAAAGCTTAGCCTTGGAAGCATTTTAATATTCGAATGACTTAACAGACCCTGATAGAATAAGTCACAACTACTTGCCCTCGCCTCCGTCTTCTGACAATTATTTTTCTTTATGTAAATTTATATATCTGCAGACTGCATGGCGCAGCAGCTCATCTACTTAAAGGGACTTGGCGATACAAATAAACGGAAGCTAAAGTGGTGGCATTTAAACTAAACTACCTATATCATAACTAACCCTGCAACAACGGCCTTGTTATTCCGGGCTATTCCGCTTTTAACTTCACTGTCTGCCAGTGAGGTTGGAAGTTGTGCATGCCCCACTTTAAATACAAGAAGTGGAGGCCACACTTTTGCAATCTGCTGCAAAAACAGGATTGCCTAGAGGGGCCATATGTGGCGCTCTGATGCTCCGCTTTGATGTACAACAGATTTGTAACATTGATGTTCACCTACAAGCTATATGTATGGATGCAGTCTCAGCTGTAGCGACATATTTAGGACACCAAATCAAGTATAAGGCATATTTATGGGGTCAATATGATATAATTATGTAGGACTTGCATTGCCGTGGTTGATGAAACCGTGTTCTCTGGCGACGCGGTCGGCTTCCTCTGGACCCCCGTTGATCTGGACAGCCCAGGCATTGGTGTAGACCTCCGCAGCATTAATCCACTTCAGTTCTGCTGTCAGGAGGACAAGGACAGTCCACAAGTGCAGCAGGGCCACCCTGGCATCCATGAAAAGGAGCACACTTCACAGGGCAGTCTATCCGTCCGTCTGTCACTGCTTCCCAGGCAGAGCGGCGCTGCTCTACCTTAGAACAGCAAAGTAGAACAGTGTCCTAGAGATGAGAGGACAGAGTGGGCTATAAAAACATACATGGCCTTGTTAACTAGGTCACTCTTGGGCCTGAATTACCTACTGCAGGTACCTTTAAGAATGCAAACACAAAACTGCAGCAAAAATTAATGGCACACCCATAGACCTTGTCATGCATCAGCGTTAGTTCACTGTCCAGAGGGGGAAAAACATGTGCATAGCATAATTGTTAGGTCAAAACAAGGATTCTGCCGAAAACAGTTTTGCAATCCTCCCTCATCTTTTGCAGACCCAGAATGGTAATGCATGCTAATGATATACAGAAGGCATGTTGCTGCAATACAGCAGGAGCACCGAGCAAACCAGTACGCAGCTAGTCGTGGCGACCTTTTAACACATGCTCGCTCAGGCAATTCTCTTAGTTTTAGGATATTCACACATTTGAATTCAGCCAGTCACTTACTCAACGTATACGTGAATGTGCTTTTCGGCTAATTTGAACTGAATAATAAAATAACAAGCGTGATATCATTTGAGCACATGTTGAAAGGAAAAATATTTTTCTGGTTGGGGCATTCTGCGGGCTTTTGATTAGCAGCTCTTTGAGTTGTCGGAAAGGAGCCTGTAAGTCACACATGAAAAGGAAAGCTTTGTGGTAAGTTAACCGACTCCGAGTGAGAAGAAAACATGATAAGGTTTGGGAATCCACAAAGAGTATCAGTCCATCTGAAGAAAAGATGAAGAGGCGGGAGGTGATGCCGGTTTAAATGCCTGTCCTGTCCTACTGCAGATCCACCAACGTGGCATCAAACTACCAGTCAGTGAGTCAAACCACGCTACACTGATGTGAAAAGGAATAAGAGCTACTTGAAGTGTAAGCCTTTTGAATTGAAGAGATGTAAGTCTGTTGTGTTCACTGACTGAATGCCTTTCTGTTGGATTTGGGAGGTTGAAAAAATCCAAAGACATGGAATTTCTAATATCTTCCTTTTTAGAAGGTACAAAGGGAAGTAGGACGGGGCAAAATAGACTGGTTGTTTAAGATTATCGCCATGGCAGGTTCTTCTAGTGTCATGTCTCATATGTATACATCTATATCATGTCTGAATATGTCAGTACCAATGGGCCATAAAAATGACTCATCAATGTAAATCTGCAGTTGTGCTCATGAAATAGCTCATGATCTTTGTTCAGCAGTTTCAGGCTCCCAAGGAGATAAAACCATTTTGATTCTAATGACCATGTGGGCTTTCCTCTGTGGGCATACTCAGGACAAATTAACATTTTATCCCCACTCCCTTAAGGCCGCAGAATCATTAGTGTGGCGTTCATTCCGTCAAATAGTTTCAAATTGTGGAGTGTGATGAACATTGCAGGCTCCGGGCGGCGGGCTGCTATGCTGCTCAAGACTTTCAGTCTAGTTAATGGATTTTTGAAAAACAATGGGAGCCTATCTTTTTGCAAGGTAAGGCAAATCTACAGTAGAACAGACTGTTCCACTGACTCTGCCTGAATGTGTTTAGAGTCCACATAGGCATTAAAGGTGATAAACACACTATATATTTTCACAGTGTATTCCAATTTAGTAAGTTTGTTTTGTGTCCTCGTGACACCGCTGTGCTGGAAGTATAGACGGCACATAACAGTTGAAAAACAGCACAGTCCACTCCATAAACCATATGAGGCACGGATATACAATAGGACTAAAAATGTCTTAGTCCATAGGTCAGATCATTGCTTAAACTTGGAACAAAAAACAGACAAAAAAACTCCTCCAGATGCATCTTTCCACACTGAATATCGGTCCTGTCTCTTTCTCGTGGACTTGGAAAATAAAACTCTGATTAAAAGAACGTTTATAGCTTTGCCGAGGCTAATCTGAAATGTAACAATGTAATTGGTTTGCAGGTAAGCCATTCATTTTGATTTTCATTCTTCGTAAAATGCATTGTCCCAAACAGGAAAAAATTTCAGAAGGTCTTTACCAACACAGAGGATGCCCTTGTCCTTCACCAATTCAATTGCCTCCAGGGAGTTACGCAAATCCAAACTACTCAAAGAGGAGTAGCTCACGAATATATCTGGGGCTTCACAGATACATGTAGGAGTGGGTGTGATTGGAGAGCAGCAGGAGAGGTGGTGGAAACATGACCAGGGGCTGTCACTCTCCCCGTGGTGCAATTCTTCTGAGCTCATTAGATGCTATGCTGGAGTCACAAAAACAGGAGCAGGGGGTCTGCTGTCACGGAGCGGGGTTGGGCGAGGGAGGAATAGAGAGTGAACGGAGAGAGAGATAGGAGGAGAGGGAAGGGGGTATCCCTCCCCCTATACAGCATTGCGGAAAATAACGAGCACATAACACAACGCTCGAAACACCTTCTCTCAAAAACATAGCCTGGAGAGGAGCTAACAAGAGGCTGCTTACTCTTACAATATAGATCAAAGGCCTAAAACTTCAACCTTCAAACCGCGGGAGAACCTTCGACTTCAGAATCTAAACTACAATGAAAAACAGAAAATCAGTTGGATAACCTCTTTTCGAGATTAGCAACAGACTCGAGCATGGAGCCGGCAGAAACGCAGGGGTGGTTAAGTGACTGGTGTTATGCTGAAATAACGGGACAGCCTTGAATTATTAATTTGGCCCCCTTCTGTTTCAAGCTATCAACAGGCATCCAAATGTAGTTCAGTATCTCACGGCAAGGATGGTTAAAAAAACAACAACACCTTCTTTATTATAGGACTTAACAGCAGGAACAACAGGTAGTTCCTATCAAAAAATGTTGCTTAAACATTCTGTCTAGAGATATTCATAATCAGCAATCCGCTCGTCGGCCTCAGCAACGACAGCCGAGGTGCACTTAAAAAGGCCACTTGACCCCCAGCCGCTCCGGTGGAGCTGTTCAGCGGCGGACGCAACGCGGCGGTGATGTTCCAACTAACCACAGAGTGATGCCTGTTTCGTGACGCCCCCTCACTGTTCAACTACACTGAGAAAAAGAAAGTATTGCATCAGCAATGCATCAACAGTGTGCATTAATTATTGTCTTTATATCATCATTTGAGCCCGTGGGCAACAGAATATCCAGCAGTGTGGAGCGCCGCTGGATATTTTACAGACTTGCAGCTTCAAGGAACAGAAGTTTTTAATATATGGTATGTGCCAGAATGCTTATGAATATGTGGACAAAAATCTAGCAAGATCTGGAGGGAATTTTGATATACAGTAATATCAATATGGTCATATTAATATCAGTATGTTGTCTTTTGCTGATCTTTCAGGCTGTTATGGTCTATATGACATATTGAGCTACAGCTCAACACACATCAGGAGCTGTATTATTAGCCAATACTGCCTTATAACAGATTATTAATGTCTTATATTTACATTTCATGCTCCATCTTATATTTACTTTATTGCAATCTTTAGATAATAAAGCTCATTTCTCAACTCAGAGGTTTAATAACCAAATATGATGGATCCCTGCCAAAGAAAAACACCAGTCAGCTTTTTACCCCGTCATATCCATCTTGGTATACCATCAGCTTTGTTCAGTTGTAACAGAGTGAAATGATTAATGAATGACTAACTGCTTAGCAATCACTTTGACAAGCTGAATGAAATACCGCCAGTCAAACCTATAATATCAGCACATTATCGATATCATGGCACTGAGTCCAGCACATTATAATGTTTGATTTTAAAAGCAGTCCAGCTCTAGAGCGACCACTTATCAGAGCACTGGCATCAAAGAGTTGGAGTTAAGAGAACTGGGCTTGAGACTGGAAAGTTGCCATTGAGATTTCCCTCCCCACCTGGAAAACACTTGACCCCTAACTGCACCGGAGGAACTGAAGAGCAGCAGAGCATGATAGTGTTGCATCCAACCTACAGCATATGCATTTATATAAGCAGAATGTGACAGAATAACACATCTACCCGTTGATGGCGGTGAACAGGCGCTTTCTATTGGTAATGGCTTGAGCACACCAAGCTGTGACGGACCATATGCAGCACTCCAGCTCTATTTCAAACTGCCCACCAGCCAAATCAACACCCACCATGTGCTCTGGTCTGCCCTCGCACAGAGAAACCCAAGGCACAGGAGGGAGCTGCTGCATTTGTGAAGGACCACTGACAGCCAAGCATCCTCTCTCCTGAGAGGGAAAATTGCTCCGAGTTTGAGTGTGATTGGAAAACCAGAAGCATTTGCACAGGGATGTTGTGCTCTGTTAGGACAGTGGTACACCGCTGGAAATGAGCTGTACGGCAGTCATCTGAGACATACTTTGAAGTGAGGGAGAACGCCGTGACTGAGTGCCACTAAAGCAAGATCCATCTTCGCTCGAGATGGGAAAAGCCTGATAAACTGTTGTGGAGGGCAGCAGCGATGTGTCCGGGAGAAACAATCAATTCTGTAAGTAACGTCCCACAGAGAGGTCCTGCACAATTTTTTAACGGCCACCTGAATCTTGGCTTTGTTCCAGGTATCAAAGTTCCTCTCATCCACAACACTCCCTGCCCTAGTTTACTGTTGAGTTATATTGTTGACAAGTTTTTCTTCGTGCTTCTCTCTCCTCCACTGCATTCCTATTTTATGCCTCTTATAAAAATGTGCGCTCCGAAGGGCTCACAATTGAAGGATTACAGGCACAGTTATAAACCCAGCTCTGGTGACGAATTAACAGCTGGTGTTTAGGGTAATGTGTGTGTGTGTGTGTGTGTGTGTGAACCAAACAGTCCGACTTCCTCAGGACCAGCCCTTTTAATAGCTTTGATCTCTTAACTCGCCGTAGCAAGATTCGTGCCCAACAAAGACAGGCATAAAAGATTAGTTTAAAAGGGTTCATCTTTGATGCGGTGAGGTAGAGTAATCCAATTGAGGAGGAAGCTTGGAGCCCTGCTGTTTCCCACAATAGCTGGTGACCTTGACGTCCTCCCTCCCTCCATAGTTGAGATCCCAGTGGAAGTTGCACTTAACAATAACCAGAGGACAAGACAGGATGAGTTAGTTACACCACTTAAAGTTTAGTTTTTTCCCCCAGATGGGTTTCAACCTCAGCACTTTCTTTTTGCTTAAAATACACACACATATTGGGTGCCAGTGTGAAGATGAATAGCGCAGAGTGCAAACAATCTCTGCATTGCCTGAGAGGCGAGAACTAATTGAAATGTATTACAGCAATTCCCACCTCGCGCAGATAAAAGAACTTGATGAGGGGGTTTAAGCCCATTAAGGCTGAAGAAGTGAGAGGAAAAGGGAGCAGGAGCCACAGGGGAGGAGGAGAGAACAGAAACCTGGATCAAAATGAGACATGCTGCAGGAAAACAACAAGAGTAACAACAAACATGCCGTTGTCTTACCAAAAATAAACTTGACAGAGGAGCGCTGCGGACCAGCTGGTCAAGTCATGTCTCCACACACAAAAAAAGAAAGGAATTCCACCTATGTTGGTCAAAGAGAAGCCGGGTGTAGCACACTGCTGTAGGGTTTACCTGGCCGGGAAGACTGGCTGTCGGCAGCGCTGGCAGACTTTAAGCTAAAATAGCCTTCATGCTTTCCACGAATACTCCCATTGTTCCCACCCACTCTGCCTCGGCTCCCCTCCCTGCTTTGAACACATCTAACTCTAAAACTAAGATGCCAAAAAGAAACGTCATGATTCCTCCTCTCCTTCTTCTTCTTCCGGGCGGGGACTCTTCTTTCTCCCGGGGTTTAACTTTCAACTTTACACCTAAAGCCGAGGCGGCGCGTCCTTCACTCAGTCCGGGAGATGAATAACACCGCCCATCCTCACCCAAGTGCCGAATTCAACTATCCAAGCTCGCTTGTTTTCCGCCGCCAACTTGACACCACCACCGTCACCATGGTTATATTTCCACCGTTCCTTCTCGCGGGTCAGTTATTTATTTATTTTTACTGGTGAGAGTTAACGTTAGGCTGGTATTCATTCACACAAACAAAGTAAATACACGGATAGTAGGAAAAAATGGTGGGGCTACGTGCAATTACAATATAACGCTTCGCCGGTGGATGAAGATGACAACAAACTGCCACAAACCATTTTCTCCAGGAAATACGTCACATTTAGCTGACCGGGCTGTCGTGTGTGCGCTCGATTTGTATCACCGCGGCCCATTGAGGGGCGGTTCGCTGTTTTTTTTATGTAGTCCGAACAAGTAAGAAGCAGGACTACACTTAGCTAAGGTTATGTTTGTCCACTTTTTATTCGACATTAACGGCTCACCTTCTTAAGCAGGGCACAGTGAATTAAGTCGTGGTCTAAAACACACAATGTCCGACAGCAACACATTGGGATTTTCTTTCACGGCAACGCCTCCATTAAAGCTTCTCTAATGGTAAGACATCGCTTTGCTTATGTGGTTGGTGGTCGTTCGCGCTGATTTCAACCGCGGTCGTGATTTTTCTTTATTGTTTAATATGATTTCTGAGTCGGGCTTGTAAACAAAGCACAACTCATTGTTTCCGTTGAACTTCTGTGTTTGACCGCCATCTTGTGGATATCTATTTCACTTACACACACGACATTAAAATAACCGTACGGTAGGGGGGGCCATAGCACAAAGCTCGCAGTCTGACTCGCATGCTTGTGTCCTCTCTCTCCACGACTGTTATAAGTGAAACGCACAGCCCGCTTCCAGCAGCCCCCCCTTTAGCGCGGACCAAAGTTATCCCGGAATAAGCCCGTAGCACGCATGTGCCGTCAACCCGGATGTAGATATATTTTTTTTGTACGCGACTATTCCGTGGATGCATGGTCTCCATTCTCCCCATATCGCCAAGTTATGGCAAATTCAATCCGGATAACGAAGTATGTGTCTTAGCTCCGGCGGAACAAACCGTTCCAAACCAGTCCGAACCGGGTTAACGAGCAGTGACATGCGTCGACCGACCCGGGTGTCACATCCGAGTGACAGCTCCACGACAATCCGGTTCCCGAAGAGCTGCACTTTTGATTTGCGGTGAGGGAACGCGCACAAGTGGGTAAACAATAACGTGCGTTTGTTGTTGTTTTTTTCTTTTAACGAAACTGTGTTAAGAACATCGTTTGTCGGGTCATTTGGTTGTCGCAGGATACGTCCCGTAACTTAAGAGGATGGACTTCCGCGGCAGGAGGCACGAGCGAGGCAGCAACTGGACCGACCCAGAGATTGTGGAGCTGCTCCAGCTGTGGTCCGACGAGTCCGTGCAGATCGAACTGGAGAGCTCTCTGCGCAACCAGCGCGTGTTCGACCGCATAGCACACATTCTGCGCGAAAAGGGCATCTACCGCACCGGCGACCAGTGCAGGGAGAAGATCAAGAAGATGAAGCTGGAGTACCGCCGCATCAAGGACAACCACAAGATGAGGTCCTGGAAGTTCTACGACGTGATGGACAGGGTGCTGTCCAACCGACCGGCTATCACCTACTCCTCCCTGGGCGGAGCCGTCGTAGCGCAACAGGTGTTCCAGAGCCCGACTGGGCCCGAGGCGTACCTGCAGGGGGTTCCGTCAGGCGCCTTTGGTCCCACATCCTCTGGCGGGTTTCTGTTCGGTCAGCCTCCAAAAAATGGAGATCCACTGGATATTAAATGTGAAGATGTTGAGGAGAGCATGCTGAATTCGGGTGTCGCTCCCCCCGAGATGTACTATGGATCCGGAGATGACCAGGGAACCGATGGGCAGTCTCTACTGGGGCCAGAGGACTCTCTGGGCCGAGGAGAGAGCTCAACAAATGCCAGAATCTCACCCTCAGGTTGTCAAACTAAATACTATCATTTGCATCATGTGGTTATCATCACTCTTACTGTCTTTATACTAAGGGAAACATATTTCTGTTTTTCATACAAGCAGGTTTTAGTGACCTGAACATTGCCAGTTCTGCCACCCAGACCGTTGGAGGTTCTGTGCCACAGGAGACTCCCTCGCAGCCCAGTAAGAAGAGTTCTCACCCCCCAGCCTTTGCGAGACTGAGAAAGCGTCGCCTGGGTGGCAGAACATCATGGGGCCACGGGGGTGCTAGATGCAGCAGTCAAAGGAGCCTGGATAAAGCCCTGGCCAGTTTCCTGAGCTGGCAGCAGTCGGCAGAAGAGCGCCTTCTCTCCCTGGAGGAGGCGCGGCTGGACAGGGAGATGCAGGCCGAGGAGCGCAGGGAACAGAGGGAGGAGCGGAGGGCGGAACAGGAGCGCCAGCATGAGCTACGCCTGTTCAGCATGCTCACGGGAGCGCTGGTGGCTGGCAGACGGGGCCCTTCGACCGCTGGGACAACACCGACTGACCCCTCCTTCTCACCCCTAGCCCACCTATCAGCGTCACAGAGGACAACAGCCGCCCCTTCTGTCTCGTCATCTTTATCGCAGCCACCTTCAGAAGCTCCCACGACACACGCCATTTCTTCTCAGGAAACGGTGAAGTCAACGCCGCCTACACCCGTCGAGGCCTGCAAAATGACTCAGAATGTGTCGGCAACACTGAGAGGTGCAGGATCCGTTGGCCCCAGCGTGTACCTGTCCAACCGCGGTAACAGCATCCGTCAGACTCGAGGCATTCTCCAGGAGGGCTATTTCCGATATGGAATGGACAAACACCACGACACAGAGAACCCCGATGTGAGTCTGAGTCCTGAATAAATACCTACAGCTTTCAGACAGCGCTGATGTGCTGCCATCAGAATTATTCTGTTTTTAGTTAATTATTTTCTCGCCCGCAGGGAATAATCAACCTGTGTACCAGTGAGAACAAACTGGTCTATGATGTTCTACACAAACGGGTAAGATTACCATTGCAATCCCATCCTTGCAATCTAAATGATTCTGCCCCGCACTCACAAATGGATTTAAATGTGCTTTCTGTGACAGATGACCAAGCCTGACATGCTACACGTCGAGCCATTCCTGTTGCAGTATTCAGACTGGAGAGGACACACATTGTAAGACATTCAAGTTGACCTTTTATCTTCATTTTTGATAAGCGGCCGGTAGGAAAGTTACATTTTAACAGGACACTTTGAAGCCCTTGAATCATTTCCATTTTGTTCTCTTTCAGCCTGAGAGAGGAGGTTGCAAAGTTCATGACTCACTACTGCTGCTCTCCAAAAACACTGAGAGCCGACAATGTGAGTAAAGATTATTGCTTTTGGTGGTGGAATGTGGCACAAGTAAAATGAGCACTGTCTGTGTAAGACAACTGCTACAGTGGGTTGAATATAGTACATACTGTAGTGTGATACTGAATATTGTATATGGATGGAACGGCTACAGTCTGCCCTGTTTATGGAAAGCATACTGTATTAATAGTAAAGGTGGAAAGTGTAACAACATACAGTTACTCACACGCTCACACAGAGTTCTAATGTTTCTCAGTTCTAAGACTACATTATTTCCTTTTTCTGTGGTGGTTCTCATCAATGTTTCTTTGTTTTTCAAGGAGTCAATCTGGATTTGTGATACAGATGTCCTGCATATCATGCAATTACTGACATGTTTTTAATAAATGTTTATACTGCTGCCACAGAAGACACTTAACTGGCTTAGAGCGGCGGATTCAATTCATTTATCTTATTAACTCTATAATGATTATAGAGACTCTAAATGCTGAACTAACATAGTTTTTTGTTGTTGTTGTGGGTAACCAACTTAATTTGCATGTAATGCATGAATAGCTGTTTTAGTAGGTGGATTCATTCCTATCATATTTATCAGGCCTCCTTCTGTGCCTTTAATTGGGTCTTTCATAACACACTGTGTGTGTGTGTGTGTGTGTGTGTGTGTGTGTGTGTGTGTTCAGGTCGTGGTGATGAATGGCTGTGGTTCCCTCTTCTCATGTATTGCTGCAGTAATTTGTGACCCTAAAGGTAGGTTCAGAATACGCTGACACACACACACACACACACACACGATGCATCCATATTTATACTGTATGAATACAAATATGTGCACAATAACAACAGTTTTTTCTCCATTTGGATTACAAATGATCATCATATAACAGAATGGAGACGTTTTAACATAATAATTAAAACACTTTTTTCATTAATTTTGTGTATTTGGGCAAATACATTAATTGCTTATTCTTGAAGGGATATTTCTAAGGTTATGTATTGTATTGTTCAACAAGTGGTGAACCATTCATTTGTGCAAATATATATATAATATAACAAATCTAATTTCTGTTAGGACATTTTACTAAATGGTGAATTTGGCTCTAAAGCAGCAATGTAAATGACCACTAATCCCCTAAATAGTAGCTTGTATGGGTCTTGATGTACGTTGTTTGTATTTCATGTGGTCACTGTGTTTTCCGTGTCGTAGATGCCATTCTCATTCCTACTCCTTTCTACGGTGTTATCACTGAGGATCTACATTTGTATAGTGATGTTAAAACTCTTCCATGTTCCTCTTGACTGTGAGGTAGGAATACAGAACCGGATTCACACGCAGCCCTTTCTGTGTGCTCGTGTTTAAAATGTGTGTTTTGTGTGTACTTGTTTTGCCGTATACATTCAAGAATTATGTTTTATTGCATTCACCTTATGAAGTGCAGTTAAGTGTATTTTCAGTTTGAATGTCTTGTTATTTTTAGGCCGATGGCAAAGACGGTCGACCCTTCCACCTTACTGTGGGCAAGCTAGAAGAAGGGCTGAAAAGGGCTAAACAGGAGGTAACTCATGAATACTCTACTTTACTTAATGAATATTTAAAGGAAGACGAACCACTCAAAATGCTTGGATAAAGTAGGTTCTTTAGATAAACGCCTTGGATGCTCTATATTTCTTGTTTTTCAGCTTTATTTCTAAAGACGTTGAAGCCACATTTCCATTTATTCAGTAACTGTCCGTCTCTTTTAGGGTCTGACGATGCGAGCTGTTATTCTGATGAACCCCCACAACCCTCTGGCTGAGATCTACACCAGAGAAGAGATGATTGCCTTCTTGGAGTTTGCCAAAAGGTACGTTTGCCCCCACTGTTATCCCACGCTGTGGCCTAACAACGTAACTCTCAAGCACATCACCGAAGCACTGCATGCAGCGCCGATGTGAACTGTTTTTATTTTACGCTCCGAGAGCTCCGTCCTGTGAATAGAATATCAAGCGTTCTTGATGGAGTTTCATCGCCCTTTTTAACCATCAGCATATTGTCAAGTGCAGCCATGTGCCAAGGAGTCTCCTGCATTATGTTGTCTAAGTAATTTTCTCCACAGACGCGTGCAGACCCTGAGCTGCTGTCACCATAAACCACAGTGCTTTTAGACGATTATTAACAGGTTTGTTATGAAGGCCGCACTGTATGTATTTATATGATCTTTTTCTCCACGGTTTTCTGATTTAGACATGAGCTCCACTGTATCGTGGATGAAATATACATGCTGACAGTCTTTGATGAATCCGTCACCTTCCAAAGTGTCCTCAGTATACACAGGTACAGCATGAGCCTCACCTCTGCATGATTACTCTATTAGATCCTTAATCACAATGACCTTAACTGCTAACGATGTGCTCTGATTTCAGTTTGCCCGACCCTCAGAGGACGCATGTACTGTGGGGGATGTCCAAGGTACGTAGATAAAGCGGGTCGTCCTTTTAATCACACAGTTCGATCCCGGGCTCCTAATGACTGCATGTCGAAGTGTCTTTGAGCGAGCCTGAATCCCAATTTGTTCCCCAGGAACTCAAAGCAGCCCACGGCTCCTAAATGCTTAGGATGGTTTAAATGCAGAGGTTGAATTTCATTTATTTATTTATTTAAAATAATGATGTTTTGTTGTTTCTAGGACTTTGCAATGGCAGGAACCAGAATAAGCACCCTGTATACTGAGAACAGAGACCTCGTGGAGGCGTTGGCCGAGCTGGGCTCATTCCACGGTGTCTCGGGAATCACGCAGTACCAGGTAGCACAACTGCTTCAGGACAGAGGTACGGATCTTCACATCATCATTAAAAAAAAAAATCCTTGCGTCAACCCTCTTTTGGTAAAGACCAGTCATGATTCACACTAAAACAATCCGCTGTCCTTGTACATAACAAGTTGTTTGTTTGGTTTAAATTCCTGAGCTGAAATTCTTTTTGATGCAAGCTTTTCAGGAATGTGCTTTGCAGCAGTTTCCCTGCCTCTGGGTGATACTGTCCCCCTTTCTTCGTCTCCTTCTGATATGACAGGAGCACAGCATGTTTCTGCTGTACAAAGACTTGTTACGTTTAATTTACACCTCCGTTTTTGTCACTTCACACATCTCGTGCTCTAGAGTGGATCAGCAAGGAGTTTTTGCCCAAGAACAGACGCAGACTGAAAGCTGCTCACAGTTACCTGACTGCCGAGATGCAGAGTATAGGCGTCCCCTACCTGGACACGGCTGCTGGGCTGTATATCTGGGCTGACCTCAGAAAGGTACGGCGGTCAAAGTCGCGCTCGGTTCTCACTCTCACTAATTCAAATGTAAAATGACATTCTTCTGTCTCTCCATATTAATAGTACCTCAGAGAGTCGTCGTTTGAGGAGGAGACGTCTCTGTGGGGGCTTTTCCTCAGACACAAGGTGGTGTTGGCCTGTGGGCAAGCCTTCTCCTGCTCCACTCCCGGCTGGTTCCGCATCGTCTTCGCAGACCAACAGCACCACCTTCAGCTCGGTCAGTGTCTAAACCTCCAAGTATTCAAATATTGTGTTATGATATTCCCTCAAATTCCCATATCCTGCCTTGATTCGATCGTTTGTTAATTTATTGAGTCAGTGGTTTGTTTTATTACAGTTCATCTTTTTTTCTTAACCTGGATATTGATTTGGATAAAATTGACTGACTTATTATGTTAATGTTGTGTGTTGTTTCAGCCGTGAAGCGAATGAAGGAAGCCTTGAAAGAAATCGAAGAACAAAGCGCCAGCCCTGATTCACACTCTGTCAAGGAAGCCAGCGAGGCGAGCACCAAATCAGAGAGAGAGGACAGTGCAGATTCAGACAATGCCGCGGTTGTCAATTCTACATCGTCACCCCAGAGAAAGTCATCTGACCGGCTGAAGGAGAAGGATAGCCCTGTTCCCGACATAGGCTCGCTGGCCACTGAGGATTTCATGTTGCTGGACTGCCAAGCATCGCGGCCTGCAGACAGTCTGGACTCTCTGATTGGCACGCTCAGGCACCAGATCCACTCCTCCGATTGGTTGGAGAAAAACACTCCTGAGCTGTCTGCCGAGGAGGACCCAGAAATCCTTGATGTATTCAAGGGGCTGCTGCAAAGAGCCAGAAAGTAAGCTTAGGATAAACGGGCGTGAATGTGGCTGCTAAATTTCAAGAGGCGACACTTCAGCGTCCTTTTTAGCCTCCGCGTTCACGGTGAGAAGCTCTACACAGACACCTGACACAAAGTCAAATCACGACAGCTGATTTCGGGTGAAGAGGAAACATTAGCTGGGAGCAGGGTAAGGAGGAGAGGAGTAGAGCAGGCAAGGCCAGAATGGAAGGGCATGTACCTTTTTCTACCTGCATCTCGAGGCCTTATTTTGAAGCTGCTAAAAGAGACGGCCTTGTTTTGTTCTTTTTGTAATCCAGACTGCAAAGATGTATGTGTATTTACTCCAACTCTCTAATTGAATGCCAAAATGTAAATCAAGCAACATCAGTCACGTTCTCTTATTAAGCATCTTCGTTATTTGATCATATGCACTTTATCTGATCAGAAAGTAGTGGGCTTTCTGTAAATGTAATGATCTGTGAATAAAGGAATTATTTGATTCTTTATACGACTTATAGACTATCATTCAGAGTGCATCTGAATTAGCGAGTGATAAATATCCTGACTTTAACATGTTTTTATTTTAAGATGTCTTATTTTGTAGGACATTTTTCGGCATTTATCCAAAGTGACTTACAATAAGTACATTTGTTGGAAGAAAGTGCAACAGCTATCGCTATAAGTCCAGTAAGGATTTCACAAGAACAAGTTTCAAGCACGGCCAATTGATAAGTTACAGCAGCGATACGTGCCAAGATAGCACGTGTAAAATACTAAAGTAAGTGCCAGTACATCCAAACAAGCAATGAGTACTACGTTTGTCCTTTTTAACACTGTATGTGAGCGACAATGGCAAGTGGAGGGGGTGTAATGACGAAAGGAGAGATATAAGGTCACGAACCGCATGGGATTTCCTTAAACCCCCCCCTTCTTCTGCATTTGACATACGCTGAGTGGTCTGAAATTGCTGTTACAGTATTATCTCTCAAGAATCCGGGGATTTCAGACTTCCTCATTTATTTCTCCAGTTACTTTTCATTTTATTTTTCATTTCTTGTTGCGTAAATTGTTTTGTTGTGCTTCCTGAAATATTGAATGGCCATCGTGGGCGCTTTCACTTTCTCCACAGCGTGAGCTGGTGAGTCACAGTGGAGAATTCGGGGGGGAAATTGAGCCTGGTGGCTGGGGGAGTTTCCATTTCAGCAGAGGCGGAGTAACACTGAAGGTTTGACTTATGAGCGAGGGCTTGTGGTCCTGAGAAGTACAAGTTGGGTGTTCACTGTGTTTGTACAGTAGTGTTTGTAGAGCGGTGGAGTAGTTCCTGTATTGTGAACGTTGTTCTACCTGTACACAGCTTGGTACACAGCTTAGTTCCTGTTCTCTTCAACAACCAAAGGTAAGACGGTATTTTAATTACAATTCTACAGACCTTCCGTCTGTTACTCAAACAAAAACACTAACTACACATCTCTTCCCTCCTGTTTTCCCTGCCTCTCTCTCCCTCTCTAGTGTAGAAACATGAAGTTGCCCGAGCTGGGGGACTCCATCAGTCGCTTCAGGTTTTCTCAGTGCTGTGTGGGCTTGGCAGGCTGCCTGTGTGTGTGCTATGCCGTCTGGACCCCGTTCTGGTTGAAGAACAGGGGTATCTGGATGGACTGGAACAACACTCAAAGTGACCAGACCCACCGTGAGGATGGGATCAGTGGTGAGCACATTATTTTTCTTTGACGTGTGCCAACAACGACTGTGTCTAGCGCTGTCAGTCAGGGTTAAAGGTTTGACTGGCATGCAGAAACGTCCAATCAAATGTATTAGGGGGGGACATGCTGTGTTGATGAGGTGCTGATTCTGCTAGAAATCAGCTTCGTGGAGAGATGTTTCCCCCCCTTCTGGATCCTCATCCCATCAGGAGGAGCAGTGGGAAAAAAACAGTGAATTTCAGAAGAGCTTCTCAGTCAGCCGTGGTAAACAAGTTTGAGCTCGCCCCTTTTACTGGAGAATTCCTTTTGTCATGAGCTTTTTTTTTTTGCCTGGAGGCATGTGTGCTGAAATCTTGGTTATCTCGTCTCTTGTCATTGTGACCTAAAGACATGATGTCCCCTCTCAGTGAGTTGTATTACACATGACATTGTTAGTATGCAAACAGACTTTCAGAATGAGTCTTGTGTAGTTATTCCTCTGCTCTCACTGTGTAGGTGTGCAGGTATGCAGCGAGCTAATCCACTCCCAAACATGGTTCTTTAAAAAAATGTTTTAATGGAAGCGATTGTTTCCGCATCCATTTCACACTTGTTTTTCTTTTTATTGTTCCTTTTCATTTTCTTCAAATAATTCAAGGTAACACAGAGGGAGTCATTGATATGCAAATGATCATTTTGTGGGTGACGTATTGCCTTTATACCCAAGTACAATGCTGGGGTTAATATAGCAAGCAAGAAATATACAATACAGATAACAGCCGAAGCAGTATAATGGCCAAGATGGTCAGCAATAAACACAGAAAATCTAAAAATGAACAGATCACAAAACAGCTGAAGCAGTACGTTACCTATAAAGCTCCAGGTAGGGCGTTTGGGGAGAAGATTCTTGTCAATATTGGCTTGGTCACAAACAAAAGGGTGATTGTAATAATGGGAGGTAATCTGCTGTGAAATTGTGTGAGTAGGGATTCCTAGTAGACACCGAAACAGATTTTTGCGAACACACTTTCAGAATGAAGGTAATGTAGTGTGAGCTAAATATAAGTGAAAATTACCCCAAAAGTCCATGAACTCTTGGTTTCCTTTTGTGGTTTCAGTGGTGAGCAGAGGCATCCACCCAGGTGTTGTGTCATCACTTCATGCTGCCTGTTATAAATGTATAAAAAGCTAATTTAACTGTGGCAAAGCAAAGTTAATATCAATAAGTCTGGTTAAACTTTGACCATTCTGAGGTGTGTGTGTCTTGCAGCCCAGGAAGCAGTGAGAGTGTTTGGAGTCCTTTCCTCCTTCATGGCTGTGAGCACCAGTGCTCTGTGTCTGGTGTTTGCCCTCTGCTGGACATCCGGGACGGTGCGCTCCTACTCCAACACACGCTCCCTCCTCATGGCAGGACAGGCCCTCTACCCCACCACACTGCTGATGCTCACCACGGCCTCTACAGGTAACACCACTGCACTGCTCCCAATATGTAAAAACACTGTTTTTTATTTTTACTTTATTAAGAATTAGACTTTTCAAATAATACATTCCGAAACAAAGTAGTAAAACAAAGCTCCAATTCCAATTAACCTCTACATAGCCTTTTGGTTTGTGCAGTTCATGTCCCGCACCTCCAGAAATTCTTTTATGTACTCCTCATTTACATGCCCTGCAGGGAAGTGGGTTTTAAAGAGACTTTTTACTTCCCTCCGAATTGCAGTTCATTATCATACAAACTATTTTCCAAAGCTCCAGGCACGTAATAATTGACCTTAATGACGTTTTTTTTTTCTCTTCCTTGTAATGATACTCGACTTGACTTGTATTTCTCCTGCGTCTACAGGATTCTTTTTCCTCCTCAGTTGGTCTATTTTCACCTATCGTCACCGGGAAGAAATCCATGAGGACTTGTCCAGCCTCGGCTCCTCCTTTTGGCTAGGGGCTTTAGGCTGGGTCCTGCTGTTGGTGGTGGAGGCGATAGTCTTTGTAGCCGAGCAAGCCGTTGTGCCTGACATCCTGCCGGACTTGGAGAAGGCTGTGGACTCGTGGCGGATTTCAACTCAACTTAAGGCAGCTAAATGCTCATTCAGCGACGGTTATTACCCCTGTAGCAGCCAAAGCAACATGACTCCCAAGAGCCAGAACTGTGCAGATATAAGGACATGACTGAGGAAATGAATGTCTAAGGTATACATTAACGCATAGAGACTCAATGTGAGGCCAGCAATTCCTCGCTGCTTTATAGATCTAAACAACCAGACTGAATATTGATCAACTGCGTTTGGAGTTAAGTGTTTGCCCGAGGAATTAAGTCTGAAGTCAGCGGAACTGAAGGCTCCAGCTTTCTAAAGAGCTGATGGAAATCCTCCAGTTTGTTTTTCGGTATGGACTGGAATGAAATATGAAACACACTAAAGATAAACAATACTGGCTGGCAAACTGAGCAATGTAAGAGGACAGCTTCGTCCATGTTTGTCCCTGAGAACTGATCCAGATGTGGAGGGTTGAATTGGTGCAAACGTCTCAGTAGGAGCTGCAATGCAGTTTATGAATGTTATAAAAAGTGCAATGGTGGACGCCTGTGTGACACTTTTGACAGCCCTCAACAAAAGAATAACAGGTTATTATAAATGATGCATGTGGACATCGTAATTGTTGTGAAATGCTTTGCAAACACACATTGTGTTCCTTTTTGTTGTTTTCTTATAAAAGGCTGTTTGCTGAAATATGTGTGGTCATACCTTTTTTTTTTTTTTTTTTTTTACATTAAAGGGTATTATTATCTGAGAGGGAGGGACGAGAGCTCTTGTGGCTGAGCATGACGTTTAACTGCTTGGACAGTTGTCCTACATCAACCCACCAGGAGTTGCATGTGTAGCGAAGCAGAGTTTTTTGACAGTCGGGCCCCGACATCTGTCTCCTTTCTCCTGAAACACTTACTGCGTTTCCCAGCATACAGTTCCTCGGCTCTGCAGAGCACTTGGACCACCCGACAACAGACTGCCTCCAACGTCGTTATTTACTTTCCCCTCACACGTTCCCAGGAGGAGAGGAAGCACTCCGATGTTGGGCTGCTTATGTTTATGTTCTCAACCTGCCAAAGTGGGGGAGAATTAAGTGGCTCTGGCTCTGTTAATTAGGCGTTAATCAGGTGTTGCTCTAATTAAAAGGCAGTTCCACCCTGTTGGGCCCTGGTAATGAGTTTGTTATTAAATCCGCGGAGGATTTTTGTCTCTTTTTCAATTTACCAACAGGGTAGTGCTTAATTGCTGTGTAAATGAGTGGAATGTCCTTGAAGGTCGTCTTGCATCGGCACCCAATCCATGAACAGGATTGTTTCAAAGAGCTTCGCCACTCAAACTTCCAATCCATCCAGTTTGCCGCGTGCGGACCTCTCGGGTTCAGCCGTGCTGTCAATTCTCATCCTTAAAAGAAGCCTCTTCAAACCTCATTTGCTCAATGGAGAGAGAAGCTACGCCACTTTCTTTTGTAAATAAAACTTCTCCTAGAATTGATTCCCTTTCCTTCTAAAGTTGCTTTTCTTTTCCCCCGGGTGGTTACTGTCTCGGCCAGTGAAAGTCTTTTATGGCTGCCGGTGTCCCATAAACAAACGCCACCCCCTTTTTCACCTTCGCCCACCCAGGATAACAGGTCAAAGGTTAAGAATGCCTTCTGAGAACGACGGGCCAAATCAATGTGTAAGATATAAAAAAGGGAAGAAATAGAGAGAGACGTGTAGTCACAAAGGATGAACTGACAGATGAATGGAAGAAAGATGCTGCTCTGATAGACGGGTGGCCTGATGGACACGGAGAGATTGTGGTTGCTGATTGTTGAAGGGCATTTACTACAGAGACATCAATCAGGAGATGGCACCGAGATTGAGCAGGCCGCCAGCGCTTTCCTGCCCGCGACCGGCGCCATGTGTCGAACACAACCTGGGATCCACCACTGCTCTTCATATCAATTAGAGAGCAATTATGCAGCCGTGTCCTACTAATTATGCTGCACTGCCACCATTCCATCCCCCTAAGTGTGTGTTTCTCTTTGCTCCAGTGTGTTTGTGGTTGTGCTCAGCGAGATAAATAAATAAACTTGCCGGCTGCCAAGGAGAAACATCCTTAATCAAAATTTCAGTGCTGTAAGTCTGTGTTTTTGGAGGGGAAGAAAGCAGGGCTGTTGTTTTCAGCTCGACCTTTTGGTGGTGCTGGTGTAACACTCATTGATGTGGCTCTTGCAAGTGAAATCTGGTGAATTGTTGGAGAGGGTGCTCTCATTTGATGAGTAAGGAAATCACAAAAAAAAGAAAAGCTGTGCATGTATGTATATGTGTTTTCTGCGGTCGTCAAAAGTATGATTAATGTTCTCATATCTCATATTTCAGAGGATCTTGAGCCAGGATGCGCCAGGCTGCTTAATAAAGTCCGTTTTTTATTTGGCTCCGTCTTGGAGCGTGATGAATTATGAAATGAGAACTCCCATGCTTTTCACTTTTATTTCTCTGTGGTTTACATAATTCACTCTGAACATTTGTAACCTTCCTGACAGGTTAATGCTGTTGGGTTCAAAGTCAAGACGCTGAGGAAACGCACAGAAAGACCCGACAGCGGGGGAGAAATAGATTTAAAGATGAGAGGAGGAGAGAACAAGGGGAGGGAGGGAGGTCTGGCGTTCCAGTCAGGGTGCTCAAAGTGTGCTCTAGCCCATCCTCCATTACATCTACTGGGAATCCGACATCATTCCCCCACTCTGGAGAACAGTCACAAATAAAACCACGCCACTGCAGTAGCTGTAAAATGCATGGAAAAACTGATCCTAAACAGCATCCTGCCAGCCGTCAGACTGCAGCTTACCTACAAGGTCAAACGGGGGGCAGAGGATGCTGTGACGCTGTCTCCTCCACCCCAACATGTGGAACCACCGGCGACTTCGGTGCCGTCCTCTCTGTTGACTCCTCGTCCACTGGGTTCCCTCGGCAACAGACTGTTAGAACAGGCACAACAACACCATCAACCATCATGGCCAACACTGGAGCCCCTCAAGGCTGTGCCCTTATACCCCTCCACTAATGACTGCACCAGCCCTTCACCCAACACCACATGCAAGTTTACACTTGCACATCAAACACACTGGATCACAAAACAGCAGAAATACACATGCAAACAAATCTCTTCATAGACGATTAACTCAGTTTCACTGACATCCATAAATGATCCCAGCAAAGACCTCCTACTGTTACTTGACAAAAACATAATCCAGCCCATCCTGCCGTACTGATCCCCCTGCTTCTTCACCATGTTATCTATCTCCAACAAAAACAAACACATATGAACTTCAGAGCCAAACACTTCACTTCCATCGCTAACAAAACCAGTTTCACACTGACTCTGAATTCTGCATGGCGGCAACGTTTTTCTGCCTTCCCTTCATCGCCAGCTCTCCCCGAATGTTTCGATGTACTCATAATCAGAGTTTGACTGCATATTTGTGCCCTCCACTGCGTTGTCATCAGTGTAAGTGGACCCTCTCTGAAAATGGAAAAAAAATCTGCAGTTCTACAATCTCCGAAAAAGCAAACGTAGGAAGGGGCGACGGAGAGGAGAGAGTCGGGAGAGTACACCTTGTGTCCTTCAGTCGTATCTTGATTTTTTTTTCTCGGCTCTTTTCGCCTGTAGAATCTGCAATGAGCTCTTTGTGAATGACATGCCACCAAGACCACCCTGCTGATTACATTTGCTCAGCAGAACTGAGTAGGACGAGAGCAGACAGAGAGGGGAGAGACAGGGGCCGGCTTCTGGGGGGGAAAGAAAAGAGTTTCTTGATTATCCCGCACTTACATTCTTCCGTTGGATTTGAGAGTTCAGGTGCTGTTGCATATAGAGCTCTCTCTGCTGTCTCCGGTACCGTGACATTGTTTTTGTGTCTTCAGACTTGTGAATCCCCGTGTTTTGCACCGTATCGGTCCCGCCCGTACCCTTGTTGGTAAGTGGCGTTGTCTCGGACATCTCAGTCCAGACAATGAAGCCGTAGTCCCATTCCCGTCACTCTATTCATCCCCGGCCAACTGTAGCCGTTCCCTTCTCTTATCTCTGTGTGACCAAGGAAATTAAATTACAAATATAATCACTTGGCGCCAGTTTCTTTAACAGTGTGCTTCTGCTTTGCATATAGAGTGTGCTTGCTTTGGAGACACGTTTGTGTGAAGTTACTTATTGGCCTATTTACGATAATGGGCTCTGCTCTACTGGTGGAGTCACACACACCTTTTCACAATGACAGTGAACGGCACGAGGAAGTGAAGCGAGAGAAGGAGAGAGAAAAAAGAAGACAGACACGGAGACGTGCTTGCAGCCATCTTGGGGAAATAGTTTTGCAAGCGTGAATAATCTAAAAAGCAACGGGGAGATCTGTGAAAATTAATTTGTTTCCGAATTCACTCCATTCAATTAATGGTAATGCTCCAATTAATCTGGGTTTTTTTTGCGGTTTAAAAGTTTGCATAAAATTTGCTCGACGTTTGAATGGAAACGCTGCTTATGTGGCTCAGGGGATCAATAACATCAATATCTCAACAACCCCTCCCATGACATGTTGTCCTGACATACACGGTTCACTGAATCCTAATGACCTCAGTGACCTCCTTGACTTCTCACCTGCTGCTTGTTAAAATAATTTGTCCGTAAACTAATAAATTCACCCGAGGAGGAGATCAGAGACAGAAGTAAAGTCAAACGTCTGACTTTAATCTTGTACAAGAGGAGCAGTTACAGTGCAACAACGTGTGAGACTGCTACAGAGAAAGTGCTCAAATCAGAGTTGTGACTTGAGTCTTTTAAAGGCAAAGGAGATAATGCGTCACTGACAGTTAACCTTCATGTAGTACCAGACATCGTGACTGCCAGGCCCCTGATAACATTTAGGTCAGCAATGGAGGATACTATAGTAATAAACAGTTCAACACATAAAGCTGTAACCTGAACAAAGAAAACTTTAGGACATGAGGTTATACAAAATTCTTATAACAATGCCGATAAACTTATTGGCTGGATTGCTGTGAAATGTCTGAACGAACTGGAATCTTTGCTGATCCACCATCAGTTAAAATGTTTTTGTTTATTAGCGAATACTTGCAAAAGTAATGACTATTTACATCAAGAGTGCACACAAAGAATGGACAGGTAGCCAAAAAGTGATTTGTATAAAAACCACGTACTGCACCTTTAAGTACAGTGGCTCTATAGTCTTAGCTTGTCGCTAAATATACCATAATGGAATGTTTTGAATTAATAGACAAATGCCATTATGCAACACTACAGCTGTCAGTGATGATGATGACTCATAAGTGTCCAAACTCTTATTAATGGCTGACTATAGAGCAAAGCCAAAAGTCAATCAGGGCGTGATGCACTCACTCACCAACGCCAACTTCCATTGTGTCGACAGCTTCCTCTTTAGCTCAAATCTATTCCACACACGTTAAACCATCTGACTGAATAAACAGTCCCTCTGCCCCTCCTCCCCCTCCTCCCACTCCCTGTCTCTCCTGCAGGTTTTTCACAAAAAGGGGGAGGGATGAAAACCTGTGTATATTAGAATGATGTCCCTCCCGTGGGAGCCACAAGGGAAAGTTGGTAAAGGAAGAGTGAGGAGAGTATGAATAGTAGAGTTGCATTTTTTATCATTGTTATTATGAGAAAGCCATCACAGACCTCCCTTGCCTATTTCCTATTCAGAAAGGAATAATTTTGCTCATGCAGAAACTGCTACTCGCTTGTGTGGGCAGACCGGCAAATGCAAAAAAAAAAAAAACTGTATCAATGCCTTCAGATCTCCTCAGGTCCCCAAAGCACTCGGCGAGCAGGTGGTTGGTGTATTTGTGATCTTTATGAATTCAGCACCAGTTACTCTCGCCTCCAACGACGGGGACGAGGTTTGTCGGCCCCTTCCCGAGGCATCTCTGTGTTCTGCTGCAGTGAACAAACGCCATATGCCCCTGAGTTAGGCTCAACTGCTCAGTTCTGTCTCAGTGCCGTCCAACCCACAAAGTCCATATAAATATCTATGAATTTATGAAATGAAGATGGGATTTTCCCCCAGACCATTGTTCTCAAACAATTACTGTGTGTGCCTGCTCCTGTGCTCATAACGCCCGTAGCTATCATCATCGCAGGTTGCCGTGAGAGAGCCGAGTGGTAAAATAATGGCTCCCCGCTGGATCGTGTGAATCATGGCAATGACCGGCTGATAAATGCTCCACCACACAGGCTCTGGCTCCAATAGTCATTTCTCTCTCCAACTGGACTGGCTGCCAAATGACAACAACCTCCCCTCCCCGAGCCCCCACCTAGCCACAGCATCCTTCACAGCCTCCCCCCCCCCTTCGCTGCCTATAATTACTGTACTCTATAAGTCTGATCTAAGACCAGTCACTCTCAATCAGCCTCGGACTGCTGCATGTTACACTTTTCATTGTGCCCTTGTCTGAGGTAATGCAGAAAGGTCACGACCATCCTGGTATTTCCTATAATAGACTTTGTAGTTAAAAGGCAGGGAAATAATAAGCAGATCCAACGTGTGGAAGGAAAGAGCTCTTTGTGTTTGGCCGAAAGTTTAGTCGGCGGAGAGTTGGGGGTTAGAGTTGACAGACAACAGCGCCAGTCTTTTTCACACTCCTTGACACATAATGGGAGCGATTTGTCTCTCTACATCCCTCTCTAGTGGCCATGATTTGCTCATTACATTGATGGAGGGGGGGGCGGGGGGATGACCAGTCAAGAGACAAATAGTGTGAAATTTAGAGCCGGGGGAATTCACTATCGCTCTCATTTCATGAGAAAACTGTGCAGATGTTACCCACTTATCGAGGTGTTTAAAAACACGTGCCAAGCAATTCGCGAGCGCCGAATGTTTGAAATGTGGAGGAGTTTGTTTGCGCTGCTATCCCCTCAGCTGACAGACCTGCTGTGTAAACCAGCGTCACACAGTTGGGGGAAAGGCGACTAATACGCAGTTAAACACAAGACAAATCCAGTGAATGGATGTCCGTGTGACTGGAGGTCCCCCTGGCATCGGAGGGGACGCTGCTCGATCAGGGAAATCTACATTTAATTAACACAGAGTTAAAGAGCATTGTTATTTTGATTAAGGACACTGGTCCTTGATTCCCTCACTGCTTCCCTTGAATCCCGCTTAGGGTTTAATTTTATTTGGTTTATTCTCTGAGTGGATCAACAACCATCTGGGTTGTTTGGATGCAGACTTTCAGAGGGCCCTGTGCTGTAAACACAATCACACCACACATTCACTGCACGTTATTGACCTCTATGTGGCCTATCTTGCTAGGGAGAGCTTTTTAAGAAGGTTGACACTAACAAGTGCTTTTTTCAAAAATACGTCTCAGAGGCTCGACTCATTTTCAGAATGTAGACCATAGCTTTAAGTTGTTCTCCATATTGTCTAACTCACCAGAACAGAGGAGCTGAATGGAACCGATCCAAAACCCAAATAACTCAGCAGCTCCTCAGAGAGAGTTATAATACAGGACTTGGAATGAATTCATACGGCCCCAAGACAAGACGATCCAATAAAATGTATATTTGGATAGCTAGACATAGAGATATAGTCTCAGTAGGTGTCAGGCGGGGGCGTTGGTGTCTCTTGTTAAAGCTCCATTCGTCAGGACGAGCTGACAACGAACACAGCCGAGTCATCCGAGGTCACGCGAGGCCCTCGAGACAGAATCACTCAACCACCGTGTGATTCTAAGCACGCTAACCTGTGGTAAAGAGGGAGGGGAGAGCTGGCAATTAATCACCACATTCAAATAATCACATAATAGATTATTAACAAAACCCGAAGTGAGGGTGAGATGAGAAGGGGGGGGGGGGTGAGACGAGGGAAACAAGAGGGAGAGAGACGGCGGAGATGAATGAGGGGAGGGATTTGAGTAGTGGGGTGAGGTGTTCGTTCTGGCAGGTAGCTTTAAAGAATGTCCCCGCTTTGGAGTCCACCTCTTTGATTATTAATCTGCCAAATCATCATGTCTCTGGATGAGGGATGGACGAGGTCGACAGTGGGAGGCGGCTGGCTCAGGATGGGCTGGAGCGAGTTCGAGAGGGGAAAGTTGTTGAACGTGCTGTGAAAATGTAATGAAAGATTTCCATAGCGAACGCTCGGTACGTTGCATAACACTCAGTGGAAATATGAGATCGAAATGGCCTCTTTACCCCGAATACAATCACAAAGATGCCCACATCCTTTGTGACATTTGGAAAATATCATACCACAATTTCAGTCCCTCTATTCAAATGCGGACGTCGCTGACATTTTATCCCCTGTGAGGAAGATAGCGACGCTGCTGTGGAATTCACTCATTGTCCGTCTCTGCTATTGACACTAGTCCTTATGATGCCCTGTGACTGGAGCTGTCTGAGGGGGGTTTTCTTCGGACCTTTGGCTTACAAAGTTCTGCTTGGAAGGCTTGATCTCTTCCCCACCTTGCCTTGTCACGGCCTGCAATCAGCATTAAGCTCTTTTTGTGTTCACTACTCTGAGCTAAGCCCGTTATCCTGTGTAACTCCTTCACACAAGATCACTACTCTATCCCCCTTCTCTGTCTTTCACCTCTCACACCTTCCCTCTCGCTCCCTTTCTCCATCTCCCTCTTTGTTTTACACACACAGACCCGACAGTACTGACTCAAGGATGGATGTAGGACTCATTTAGTTTCCGGGTGTGTCCTTCACACCAGTACACACTTTCTCTGCACCCCCCCTTCCCCGAAACACATGTTCTACCCCTGCCATATTCCCACTCATCCCTCCCACCGCACACACCTGCAATGCGCTCATACACACACACACATTGCATTCTTACTGGTGTTGTTTGCATTCATCATATTAGAAATAAAACACCCCCTCCCTCCCAGTGCATGGTGTCAGTTCACTGGTGCTTCGCAAACTCCTGTACGTCCCCCCTAAACTGCAGCCTCTTGTTCCCCGAGGGATTCGCTCCTCACATTCATAACACTCCGCTCCACGCCAGGTGGCTGTCTCCACAAGTCCTCTTCTCCATAAATCAGACTGTCTTTGAGTTGATCAATAACAAGTCAATTAGCAGGCGCAGAGAGATGAGGGTTTCAGAGGGTCACCGCCTGTTTGTCAGGCAGACATCTGCAGCTCCGTCCCTGTCTGCCACGGGAGCGAGGCGCGTCGCTTACCTTGGAAACATGTGGCTACGCGCCTATCATAAATCTAAATATCAACTATAAATAGGCTCGGGAACATCTTGCTACGATCCATCATTTGCTTGTTCTTGGATATTGCATCTAGCATTGTATAAATCTGTGTATGATGGATTTGGAGAAGCTTAAAAAACAGCATCCCCCCCCCCCCCGAATTACAGACAAACCAAAAAACCCTCCCATTGTTGTCTAAGGTCACACTTGACCATATGCACCAAATATAAGCTGCAAAGCCTGCCAGCGTTCATCCAGCTCCCCTGTTAATTCGACAAGAGTGGGAGAGACCCAACTGTTGTTTGGTGCCCACTGACTGTGTATCTAATGACTTGGCTGGTAAATTCAACACAGCAACAGGCTCCTGTGGCGAATACACCAGATTAATCCCCTGGATAATTACAAACAAGAATGATCCTGGGCAAATACTCCCCGTACCTACTGAGATGTTGCACCAAGCAATGCTGTCTAATTAAATCTGCTTCTGAATGGTGACAGGGACAGAGACAGCGTTGGGAGGAATGAATGAAATGTGCTGACATTATATGGAGACAATTGCAGATACAAAAATACAAAAAACACAAGGGGTGGATGGAAATGATAACAATATAGGATAAATGGCACAATGCTTTTGCCTGGCAAGGGGAGAAAATCTCAATTATGCAGTAATGAGAATGACAATAACATTCATTATTATTGCTACAATTGCTATTATTTTTATTATTTTCTATATTTGTTAATTGATTGACCTTTTTAAATGATTATTCACGTTCTATCTCTCTTTCTCATATGTCATTGTCTTGTTACATATACCAACACCTGTCTCTTAATCGCACACACACACACACACACACACATGCATCACTGTAATTATTTCATCATCTGTAGACATTATGTTTAAGACACCCCCATTTACAGTGCAGGAACACTCAGAGCCAACAGCACAATAGCCAGAAATAAATTCAACATTATCTCAACACACAGGATTTTCAGAGCAGGTACGCCCAATTAAACATTATAGCACAACAGCACATTGAAGGGCTGTGGATAAACTGAGGTGATAAACACATAAAATGTATCATTGGTTTCCTCAAAAGAAATGCAAACAATGTAGAACCATTTGGTCCACCCATTATTTAGCCAGCTCCTGTATGCATCCATTTATTTCATGTCTGCTTTTAAAAGTGAGGTCAAATTCCACATTTGTAAGTCTCTATTACACAATTGCAATACAATGTTTTTCAGACTTTTTTATGTGTTTGTGGGACGGCGACATTATTCATCTGTTGTGTCTCAACATTGGTAGCTTTTTCACATGTGTAACGTATCTCTGTTTGTCAGAGAGAGGCCAGCTGGATGAGGTAAGCCTTGTAGATGGATAACAGAAAGGAGAGATAAAGGCGACATGGCAGGGCTTCCAGGTGAGGATCAGTGTGGTTTGGTACAAACGTGCTTGTTTGGGGTATTCCGTTAGGTGCCGTACATACACATGTTTGCTACTGTGCTTTGGGGGGGTTGACCTTGTTTTTTTCCCCTCCTTCACATCAGCTGCCTGCATCAGGTGTCAGGAGTTGACTGTTGGGATGCCATCAACGGATGGGTATAAATACAAGAGACTGGGAGACAGACAGGGGCAATCCCACTGTGTGGAACCACAACTCCCTGTAACAGATGCTCCGAGCTTGACAGGCTAAACTTCGACAGTGTATGCAGCGTGTAGTGCCTGGCTCCAGGGCTTCCCTTGTGCTCCCATGCGGAGAGGATCCCCAGGGGAGCTGATGCCAACTGAGACTGAAAAAACAAGGTAAGAGCCCAGCTGACACACATGCAAACAGACTCAGCTGTTTGTCTCAAAGGGGAAGTTCAGCATGCCAGATACACAGAGAGCCAGAAAATGAAGGGGCTCTGCCGGATTCAAGCCTTCCAGGTAAAATAACCTCAGTGAAAGATGGATACACAGGAGACGCCACAGCGTGGGCACTATAGTAGCGCAATGGTAAGATAGTTTAACTGCTTTATTGTCTGAACTTGTAATGGAACCTTGAAAGGAGATGAAATAGCAACAGTGCCATTGATCTTACCTGTGACAAATCCTGGGAGCATTGGCTCTTTAAATATGACTCTTAAATTGAACAATGCTGTGTTCGGAATAATTCTTAATGACTTTACTCAATATGAGGGTTTCTTGTGTTTCCCCCCCTCCTGTTGGGTCAATATATATGTAATACGAAATAAGTTTTGTGGATCACAGATTTCTTCCCCCTCGCATTTAAAATGCCAGTCGGAGGCTCCCGAGAACTCCGATTCTCTCTCCAGCCAAGAAAATGACCAATATAAGTGATTGACAGCCTTGCACTGATAAGGTTGCCCGTTTAGCAAACTTGCTTTGCGAAAGAGGGGAGGGGGGAAAAATCACAATGGCTCCCTGAGCGATGGGATTGGAGATGAGAGAAATGAAGATTTTTTTGTGCTGTATCGATCCCCCCAATGCTTGTCTCATGCATTTTACACAAGATCTAAATGCCACTTATGGTATAATACAGCACTCTGGGTCGGGGCTCACTACTCTCTGCTCGATGGGATTTCAGGGTACTTGGTGTATGAATTCAACAGGAATCAAGTTAAGCTGTTAGCTTGTGTCATGGGCTCAATGCTGAGAAGGCACCGGGGATGTCTGAGCATTTTAAATCTTCAGATCTTTTCTCTTGCATCCGCAGCCATGTATCTCGCAGACAACTGAAAAATATCTTTCATATTTTGCGATACATCAAACTAAGCTCTCCCCTCTTCTCCTCTCCAGGGTCTGAGGTCTGTGTCACATCATGTCGGAGGAGAGCCTGGAGACAGATGGCCCCAGATCCTCCATGCCTGCCGAGCTCCACCATCCCCACTCTAAGTACTCTCAGTGGAAGTTTAAACTGTTTAGGCTGAAGTCCATGGAGAAGGCCCCTTTGCCCGGTGAGACACAGCCTGAGAAAGGAGCCTTATTAGGGATCTCATCGCCTGCAGCTCTGAATATAGAGCTAGATAATGGCGTGGGTCTAGGGAGTGTCATGAAATTGTGCCTGGGTGGAAAAAGCAAGGAAAATGTGGAGGGCCCTGGTCGGAGGGTAGACGTGAAGCTCCAAGAAATAGACACCCACATGAACCACCTGAGGTAATAACATTTCACTAAACTACATAAACTTTATTATATGCATTTCTTTCTCAGGATTTGACAGCATTGATTTTTTTCCTCTGTGAAGGTGCTTGTGCCGCCTCTGTGGAATGACCCTGAGAAAGGTCAAAGGGCCGGTGCGTGATGTTCATGGGGATCTGGATGTGGTCAGCAAAGGTGCCCTGCGTAAAATGGGCTGCAAGTTCACAAACTGGCCAGAGGTCATCCTCAAAGTCTTCAAAGTGGACGTGACGGAGGACACAGAGTCGGTCCACCCTCTTTCCTTCTGCCAGCGCTGCTGGGTGGTGGCCATACGGGGAGGGGGCTTCTGCAGCTTCTCCAGAATAAGAGTCCCGGAGTGGAAGCCCCACTCTTCCCACTGCCACCTTTGTTCCCCCAGGAAGACGTCCTACCAGCGCACTGGGAGGAAGAGGCGGAAAGCCATCCCCAGAGCCCAGAGCCTGGCAAAAAGGACCAGGTGGGACCACGGCGACAGCATCGCTGTTGGTGAGAGGAGGGCTCTGAGACCATTCGGAGACTACCATCATGGTCCTGCGCACAGGACATGGAGGAAACCCAGCATCCAGAGAGAGCAGTGGGTGAGGAACATCACCCGCTGCCAGAAAGACCACCTGAACACCAAGCTGATCTCTGAGAGGCTCCCTGTAGACTTCCTCTTTTCTTTCACCTGCCTGGTGTGCGACCACCTGCTCTCCGATCCGGTCCAGTCCCCCTGTGGCCACCTCTTCTGCCGCAGCTGCATCATAAAATACAACCACGTTCTGGGACCTCACTGTCCGGCCTGCAACTTGCCGTGCACTTCCGATGACCTCACCCCACCCGCCAAAGGCTTCCTGTCAGCCTTGCATTCGCTGTCTCTGCTCTGCCCCAGTAGCGGCTGTGGCAAGGAAGTAAGGCTAGACTCATTTAAAGCTCATTGTCTGGGCCATGAGCTGGGAGAGCAGGATGCAAACAAGCAGCCGTCAGAACTCGACAACTACTTGCTGATCAATAAAGGGGGGAGACCCCGTCAGCACCTGCTATCGCTAACCCGCCGTGCCCAGAAGCACCGGCTGAGGGACATGAAGAACCAGGTGAGGGCGTTCGCCGACAGAGAGGAAGGTGGCGACCTGAAGTCTGTGTGTCAGACTCTTTTTCTGCTGGCACTCAGGTCTGTGAATGAACACCGGCAAGCAGACGAGCTAGAGGCCATGATGCAAGGTAAGATATCAACATGTAACATCTAACTAGCCAAGACAAAAGGGGGACACAAACAAATGAAAATGATGATAGTGTTTGCTCATTAATGTTCCCTCCTATCTCCGAATAATACAGTCATCTCATAAATAACAATGAGTTGAAAAGTTCACTATTGAAGAGAGGGAAGAAAGTTTTCCTGCAATTTTGATTGAAAAGCACTTCAATATTGTCCGCCTCTGTTTGTTGAGCCACCACCGCTGCAGGCCCCACCCCTCCCTGATTCTCGTCCACGCTCAATCCCTTCCTGCTTGTCCGTCAGTCCCTCCCATCTCACGCTCCTTTAATGCACAATAACAAGTCGTGTGAAGGGGCTGTTAAAATCAAAACAACATCAGCGGCTCTTGTATCTGCAAATTACACAGACAGCACCATCTTCCTCTCTGGGGAATAGAAGCCAGCTGGTGTCTGTTTTCATCTGCAGCCAATACATCACTTTTTCAGCTTCGCTGGTTCACCCTCTGTCCCCTTATAACATTTGGAAATTAGGAAATATTGGATTTTGTAATCATGGGCCTTGTGGGCTTTTGACAATGATACATTCACAATTGGGGTGTTAAATTCTCCCTGTCCCACAGTATAAATGACTCCAAATGCAGGACATCAAATGAGGGAATGTTAAATACTGCAGTGCTTTTCAAAAGCACTAGAAATGGGCACTTTGGTGTTCAATAATTCTCTTCATGTCTAAATCCTTTCCTCTCGCCTTCTTTTCCCTATTTTTTTTACTTTGCCTATTTCCGTCTCTCTCTGAAACATCCTCTCTTTTTTTTCTCTCTCTGTAGGCAGAGGCTTTGGGTTGCAACCCGCTGTGTGCTTAGCCATTCGGGTCAACACTTTTCTGAGCTGCAGCCAGTATCACAAGATGTACCGGACTGTCAAAGCCACCACTGGCCGCCAGATCTTCCAGCCGCTGCACACCCTGCGAGCTGCAGAGAAGGAGCTCCTCCCTGGCTTCCACCAGTTTGAGTGGCAGCCGGCTCTCAAGAATGTGTCCACGACTTGCAACGTCGGCATTATTAACGGGCTCTCCGGATGGGCCTCCATGGTGGACGACTTCCCGGCCGACATCATCACTCGGCGGTTTCGCTATGATGTGGCTCTGGCGTCGGCATTAAAGGACCTGGAGGAGGACATCATGGAGGGGCTGAGGGAGAGCGGGATGGAAGACAGTGCCTGCACCTCGGGCTTCAACGTCATGATCAAGGAGTCCTGCGATGGCATGGGCGACGTCAGCGAGAAGCACGGCGGAGGACCGGCTGTTCCCGAGAAGGCCGTGCGTTTTTCTTTCACCGTTATGTCTGTCTCCGTCCTGGCAGACGAGGGGGAGGAGAAGGAGGAGGTCACCATCTTCACTGAGCCGAAGCCAAACTCAGAGCTGTCCTGTAAGCCCCTTTGCCTGATGTTTGTGGATGAGTCAGACCATGAGACACTCACAGCTGTCCTCGGGCCGATAGTCGCCGAGCGTAAGGCGATGAAAGAGAGCAGGCTCATACTGTCCGTGGGCGGACTGCCTCGATCCTTCCGCTTTCATTTCAGGGGCACGGGCTACGACGAGAAGATGGTGCGTGAGATGGAGGGCCTCGAGGCCTCGGGGTCCGCCTACGTCTGCACGCTTTGTGACTCAACTCGGGCAGAGGCGTCTCAAAACATGGTGATACACTCCGTCACCCGCAGCCACGCGGAGAACCTCAACCGTTACGAAATATGGCGAACCAACCCCTTCTCCGAGTCCGCGGATGAACTGCGGGACAGAGTCAAGGGGATCTCTGCCAAGCCCTTCATGGAGACCCATCCCACGCTGGACGCCCTGCACTGTGACATCGGCAACGCCATCGAGTTCTACAAGATCTTCCAGGACGAGATCGGGGAGGTGTACCAAAAGTCCAACCCGAGCCGAGAGGAACGGCGCAGCTGGAGGGCGGCGCTAGATAAACAGCTGAGGAAGAAGATGAAGCTGAAACCGGTGATGAGGATGAATGGGAACTACGCCCGCAGGCTGATGACCCAGGAGGCGATGGAGGTGGTGTGTGAGCTGGTGCCCTCAGAGGAGAGGCGGGAGGCCCTGAGGGAGCTGATGAGGCTCTACATCCAGATGAAGCCCGTGTGGCGTGCCACCTGCCCCGCCAAGGAGTGCCCCGACCAGCTGTGCCGCTACAGCTTCAACTCCCAGCGATTCGCCGACCTCCTCTCCACTACCTTCAAATATAGGTACAACGGAAAGATAACCAACTACCTGCACAAGACCCTGGCCCACGTGCCCGAAATCATAGAGAGAGACGGATCCATAGGAGCCTGGGCCAGCGAGGGGAACGAGTCGGCGAACAAGCTGTTCAGGCGTTTCCGTAAGATGAATGCACGCCAGTCGAAGGCCTTTGAGCTGGAGGACGTGTTGAAGCATCACTGGCTCTACACCTCCAAGTACCTGCAGAAGTTTATGGAAGCTCACAAGAACTCTGCCAAAGCTCTGGAAGCTATCATTGACCCAACAGAGAGTCAGGAGTATGAGGACGTGCCTCTGGAAGTTGAATGACATCTGATTTTTCTTTTAGTGTGAACCTCAAGATTTAACATTTAATTGATTTCATAGCTGTTGAATATTTGAATTGCCGGTAATATGGTATTATGGACTTGTTTACATATCTACCTTCTATACCCATTTTTATTGTTGGAAATTAGCAAAAATGAAAAAGTGCATTATTATACCCACACCAAGTTTTTTTAAATGTGTTTTACTTGTTTAGAATATTTACTTGTATTTGTACTGCCTTGTTGTATACATATTGTTAGGTGGGACAGCAGAGGAACATAGACGTAACACACAGGTTTCTTTTCTCCTGCTCTGAGCAGGATTTTCTCCTTTTTTTTATCTTCACCGTCTGTGAAATATGGCACAGTTTATTGTATTGCAAGGATATGACACATTTATGAATTTATACGGAGGGGATATTTATGGAAACAGATGAAAGTGCTGTAAGTCATGGGGGGAAATTGTGTTAAAAAGACCACATTTGTGGCCACTGTATTAATATATCATTTGAGCTGGAACAAAATGCAATCACAGAGACCCAAATGTTCTTTGTTTCACGAGTGCCCTCTGAAAAAGATTACTTTAGTGCTTTATCGTGGGATCCCTGAGGGGCAGAATAGATGCCAGGTCACTTTGAACCAATTTTTATCTGTTTTAGTTTTTGCACAGTGGAGGATAGATGATACTTATACGAATACTTCACATGAAATAAAGCGTATAGTGACCTTTTTGTTGATATCATAAAAATACAGTATGGTCCATTACGAAGCCTAATACCCCATGGACTCAGGCAGGCAGGGATTTTTCCTAACTTCTGTATATAACCTGGCTCCTTTTTCCTCCGCTGATATTTCTTCATTGCCACGGTTGACAGAGGAGAGGGATGAGCAGCAGCTAGAAAGACCCGATGTAAACTGATTTCTTGGCAACTTTATTTGCTTGATTGATTGATTGTATCGTCTATTTTCTGCCCTCATCGTTTTGCATTGTGACAGGCAATTTTGTTTTTCCCATTTGATTGAATGTTTGATTTTATTGTACAGTCACAAGTTTAACCAAGACAGCTGTGAAATATCCACATTTCATTCTGTAGTTGTCACTTTTTTACAATTCCGTCGTGTTTTTGAGTGCATCTTGTCTCGTATTTTGTTTTTTTGAGTAATGAATTGCATTTCCAAAGTAATGGATGATGGATGATTCACAGAATTCCACTTGTTCACTTTTCACCTTGTATTTCCTCATTTTTTTTGTCTCCATCTCACACTAAATATCAGATAAACTGTTTACAGGAGTTGCTGAATACTTTCAGTGAATATTTTGCATACTAGTACTGTATTACACTCACTTATTTCGTCTGTATTTTCACAGAGGCAGAAAATGTATCATTCTTTTGATGAGTTTCATTTATGGAGGAGGAAGTTTGCACTTTTTTGTCCTTGTTTCCTTCAAAAAAAGATAAATAAAGACCAAATCTGACTTGATCTTCTGGTGTGTTTTCTTTATTTAAATAAGCAATTTATAGTTGATTTTGTTTGAGGAGATTTAGGAACTTTTGATCCTGAAAGACCACACTTGTAACTGCTTCACTTCACTTCACTATATACAAAATAAAAAGCATACAAAATAACAAATGAAGTGTTATACGTCTAACAAAATGAAAAACTTGCATTTGAATCAGATGTAACTGGCTTTTAATTGTACATTAGGTATTATTTTTTAATTATAATTTCAAACCATTTAGTGCTGGAATTCAATATAAGGTAGTGTAGATTCAACCCCTTATTTTCACCGGGGTCCATGAATGATATACAAACTAAATAAATAATAGAAATGCTAACTAGAAATACTTATGTATCAACATTTCAGTCACATAAAAAGTTTGAGGAAACACATTAGAAATAAACAGAATTTGAGGATGCTTCTTGTTTATTTCAGGACCGATCAGCATATTGGACATTTTTGCAATCATCATTTTATTGCAGAAAGAATTGTCAAATTAATTCAGCTCCATCTGGCCACGGAAGAAAGTGTTAGGAAGTAAAAACGCGGTGGTACTTAATGGAATACAATATCGCAATTAACTATTATGCAGCTGTTATAAATACAAACTAGAAACATTGTCGACAGACTTGCTAAAATATTCTGTTTATTTTCTCAAACAATGTGAAATTCCAATGAAAGTACACAGCTGTCAGACAGGAGACATCAGGTTGCAATTTTACTATTTATTCTCTTCACAAAATATTTCACATTGAGCATTGATCGACATATTAATGCATTTTTCATCTATCGTTTACACGCATCATAAACTGGACTCAGTCGAAAAGCCTTCTGAAAAAGCTTTTCTTGGCAGGGGACATCTTGATAGTTGGGGAGTTTTTCTCTCCTTGACTTTCATGGGGGTACGCTTCACAGGCGTGACCTGTCGCGGTGGGGTCATCTCCTGGTAGGGCAGGCCTCCGTGGTCCAGGCAGAAGTACCTTTTGCCGCCTTGAGAGAGTTTGAGCAGCAGGTTCTCAGACAGCTCCATGCACTGTGCATGGACCCAGTGTCCCTCCTCTCCTCTGGAGCAGAAGATCATAGCGGGCCGGTGGAGCTCGGTGGAGTAGTAGGGCTCCCACCTGTTGGGGTCCAGCTGACAGCCCGGGCAGCACTTGATCCAGTAGCCTGTTCGTGATTCATCCTCCTCGTCCTCCTCGTTGTAGTTATCCTCGCCTCCATCGCTACTGTCCTCCAGCTCGTGGGGCTCGCGGCCGAAGTAGAGCTCCTCGGAGTCTTCCAGAGGAGTGGAGTCGTAATCTGTTGACTCCTGGCTGCAGCCCTGGGTTCCTTCGTCCCCTTTTGCCCCTTCCTCTGTTTGGAAGCTCACCTGATAGAAGTAATGCATGTCTGCTTGGGATGGCCTCCCCTCAGTAGGCACAGAAAGTAGGATGCTCCCCTCCCCGGCGCTGCTGCCGAACCAAGTGCGACTCTGGGTGATGTCTGGGGTCCACTCCGGTGCTTCCAAAGGCTCAAAGTGGATCCCTTTCTCATTGAGAATCACAGTGTTGCACTCCATCCTCTTCTGAGAGTCTGACTGGTACCCCCCTAAAATGATGTATCTGTGAGTGGGGCCGATGCGCGTTATTATGGCACTAGAGATAGATATGCCGGTTTCAAGAGTCTCACAGGAGAGCAGAGGGCTGCCCTGCAGAAGCTCGACTCGCAGACGGACGAGTCGAGGGGGGCGGGAGTCGGACGTGAGTGAGTGACCTCCGAGGAAGTAGACACAGTCCTCTCTGGCGAGGGCCAAATGGAAAGACTGTCCATCGTCGAGCTCGGGTAGAGTGTAAGCAGAGGAGCAGCCGAACTCCAGGTCAAACAGGAAGACCTGCGGAGGGCAGTTGACGACGCTGTTCCAGCTCTCGGTGGTCCGCTCTCCTGCCGGCATGTAGGATCTCCCCCCAAACAACACACAAGCCGTCTTCCCGTGGCTCTGAACCATGCTCATCGTGTGGCCGTATCTGGCCCCCGGCACTTCTCCCACCAGTTCCTGCTCTCTGCAGCACAGGGTCAGTTTACGATTGCAGCCACGGCTGTCCATGGTCAGCACATACAGGCTGGACGAGATCTCGTTGTTCGGGGTGCGTCCACCGTGGATGAGATAGCTCTCCGGGAGCCCGTCGTAGGGGTCGAGGCGGCACACAGCCGGGCAACGTAACGGGGGCAGGTAGCATGATTCACTGGAGAAGGAGATTGCTTTCAACTTCATCTCGCTGCCTTTGAACCCAACACTGAACACCCCCGTCGGACAGGAGCGCTTGGGCCAACCCTTCTGGCCAAACAGGAGGACTTCACCGTCCAGCTGTAGGAGAGAGAAGCCGGGCTGTAGAAGGCCTGCACAGTTCACTGGAGTTAATGGTTTCAGGGTCATCTTCCAGCAGGTGCCTACAAAACAACACAGAAACACATAATATCAGTCAGTCAGCTGTTGCCTGTTTTCATTCAGGGGCTTTAAATTTGACTTCCTATTTTTTATAGTAACACCTGGAGAATCATAACAGAGCCATGCAGTCATTCAGCAAGACACAGAACATGGCAACCAACATTAAGACAATAATCATATGACTATATATTATATAAACAATGGGCTGACATTCAATTGATAAAAAAAACACTAGTACTATGAATACACATACATTTGATTATTATTATTAATATATTTCTTGAAAAGAGTTACAATGACAATTAATGTAAACTGGAATTTAATCATATTTCCAAGATGACATTGTGGAGAGCACAAAAACACACAATGTTGTATTTGTTGTCTGCTGTATGTATTGTATTGCTGCTGGTATTGTTTTTCAATACAAAGTAATGCTGCGATTTTTAAATGTGTTATCCCTAAAGTCATCAGCAACATTAAAATAAGGAACAATGACCACAAACAAAACCTCACATTTAAACTTTCTATCTTAGAAACAGAATCGTACATGGTGTTCTTAAATGCAGCATGAGGTTCAGACAAACTCTTCTGAAGAATAAATATCTTTCAGAATGATACTTAGATTTTAGAGTGTATTGTTTAACAGCAATGTTAGTACTGCTGTGGACAAAAAAGTAATGGCCTATTTGGCCTAGCCTATATATATTTAAATGTGCTTACCTCACAGCCAGGGCCAGATCACTGCTCTTGAGCTCAACTTAGTGGGACTCTTACAATCACAAAGATGAACCCAAAAGGCTTCATGTAGCCCGACTTTGACAAAGGCAGACAGCGAGAGAGCTCGTGAAGCTTCGTTGACTCACAAACACTTCTCAGATCTTGAGGTTAACAGTCTGTGACTGCTGCTCACTGGCAGGTGTGCTGCCTGAATGCATTTAGCGAATCACTTCAAAGATGTTACTGGATATCAGTTATACCAGAGAAGGTACAACAGGCCATTCTCTGTTGAACAATCCTGTCCTGTATAATACCTTATGAAAGATGCAGTTATGTTTTTTTCCCCCCTCCAGGAGTTGAACGAGTCTAAACGCCGCTTTGCTCGGGGTTTTTAGAGATATTGTATTTTTTACATTGAATGAATGAGATGTTTTACACACAAACAAAGTGATACAGTTAATCATTAAAACTGAAAACATGGTAGTGTTAACCATGCTGGGAAACATGCAACAGCATATTTCTTTTAATCGGCGTAAGACACACCCCTGATGGGAGTCTTTTGTTGAGGAGGTTGGAAGCAGACAAAAAAACCCTGCACCACATTCATGCTCTTATTCGACCAGCTTTTCTTAATTATAAAGATATATTATTATTATAGATATATCCAATGCATCTCACCGTCTTTGAGTTGCAGTTAGTTAAACTTAAGGTTGATAATATATGATATGATATGATATATGATATGATCATGCAGAATAAGGCATTACTAAGTGATTTATAATGGCTTAAAGACAGCCAGTATGCTGCTAATATGCATGCTATTAAGAAACTAGTTCATGGTTAATATGCGTTCCCTAAACAAAACTGTACGGAGCCACTTCAGGCTTCCTTAAAGAAATAAAGTGCTAAGATGATCAACTAAACCACCGCTGCCAAGCAGCTGACACAAAAGCAAAATTGTCCAGAAAAGACAAAATTAAGAAGCAAAAGGCAGACTCGGAGACCTTTGATAAACAAAAGGGCTGGAGGAACAACAAACTCTCCAGAAGCACCAGTATTCACTGGGAAACAGACAATGATAGGCGAGCCACACAAAGACCACTGACAACAGGGAGAACTTCTCATGGTGAGATAACGAGTCAGCATGGTTTATGAAGGCTCCCCACACCTGAGCTTAATCAAGCCAATCAGTGCCACACACACCTGATTGCACTGAGGGGATTCACTCACCACTCTCCTTGAGCCAAAAGATTGCAAGCCTTCACAGAAATTCTCAGAATGAAATGCTTTTTTGAATAAAGAGTATTTACTCTTCCACAGCCTTGATTCACATTTTCAGCTTGGCTGCTGTAGCGTTAATTAAAAGCTTTGTTTTTGTGCCTGACTGTCTCCCTTCCCCTCATTTTTCTTGTGCTTGACTTTCAAATGAAATCTTTTCATCCTCCTTTTTTCCTCGTGGTTTCACGCTTTAAAAACGATCCGATCCTACACACCGTCACACTGTCACATTGCTCCTATAGCTCGCCAAAAAGAAAAAGCGGCATGCACTTTTCAATAATATAAGTTGCAGCCTGCCTTATTCAGGAACACTCTCCTTAGCGATAAATGACATGCTGTAGGGGAGTGTGAGTCATTAATTCACACAGTACACTGAACCCTAATACATTATCATACCATGATGCTGTTTCCTGAGGGGAGGGGTAATAGAAACATCCTTTTTCAACAATGATGGATACATTCTCGCAGCTGTGTGTTTACAGATCTGACCTACTGTACGTAAAAGCAGATCCCTTATATGCGTGACACACACACACATGCCGACACCTAGAGAACGACTGAGCTGGAAGCAGATGTCTACCCGCTCATTAGCATAATGTGTTTGTGCACCGAGCGGCGGAGAGAAAAACTTGAGGAGTGTGCAAAAACAAAAGGCAGAAACCACAAGTGCCTGGAAGACCGTTACAGCTCGAAAACACCAAACAGCAGAGCACCTGTGTGTCTAAACTGACACTTACAGGACTGAGTGGAGGCAAGAATTTACTAGAGAGGATAGAATGCATGAATTTCAGACGTCTGTGGGAAATGCAGAAGGCAGTTCCTTTTTTCTTCTTCTTTTTTTTTTAGAAAAGCATTCTGCCTTGAAAGAAACTTCTCTCGTCACCTCGAGGCATCCACACAAAAACACCGTTGAAAACACTGAAATAAAACTGGGGAATGGCGCGGAGAACGAGTAGGAGGCACAGCGGCGTGTGGTGGACCCCGGGCCATGTGAGGATTTGTACATAATTGATAGAACAAAGTAATTAGAATCTTTGGTAGCACCTGTTTCTGTCCTGTGTAATGTATCACTAGCGACTGTTGCTACCCTGCAGCGAGGTTTTGACGGATGGCACGGTGACAGCTCTGATGTTCTGATGATCATTGTGGCAGCGCTGTTTATCATTATTTAATGTTATGGTAATGGCTCCCCTTGTGGTGGCTGGTGGAGCACTCACCATCTCACTGCTTGATATTGTTTTGCGGTACGCTGGTTATCGTCTGGTGAGAGGAGACCTCATAATAACCTCTTTATATTATATATCCTCCCTTTACTCCCGCTGTAGCTATGGCGACAAAGAGCGCCGTGGTTTGACCATGCTGGGAGTGAGAATATCCCAATTCTAACTTTCAGTTGTATTGTTTTTTTTATGTTATTACATTGTGATCGCATGCTGTGCTGCTGTATAAACAATAGAAAACTCCAGGGCTGCTTGAGCTCTACGGAGCGTTTTAGCATCTTTCAGCTTGTTCTTCTGGTTTTATGCCCTGCAACGATGTTTTGGTCCACTCACACCCACCTCCTTCCAGTCACAGCGGGCAGCTGTTGCCGGCGGAAAAAGTTCTGATCAGTTCAATGTGTAAACCTGCAGCACCAAAGAACAAAAACAGACTATCTGGGGATAACAGCGGAGCATTTAGTAGTTTAAAAGAAATGAGGAAGTAGAGACCAAACAAAAGCAAAAGAAGAGTGAATGCTAGAACTACATCCACCAGGTGTTGCTCCCTGTTTGCTGGACGTGTTAATGTTTGCTTATGTGTTATATCAACTTTACAAGGTGATCATGTTTGAACATTGTGCAGCCGGTGCGTTGCAAGGCCACAGGAGGCCTTCGTCTTATCACTTCTGTCTGATATCAAAACAAATCACGAGCATGTGACAACAGGGTTGTGCCTCTTCCATGCTCAATTTTCCTCAATTTGCCCCAAATCCCTCTTCTTTATCTCGTTCCCGTTGTTCTGGGATTCCCTGCTCCACTAAATGTGTTTGTCTCTGTTGCAGGATGCCGTGCTGTGGCAAGATACCAGGGGCCTAAGAACAGATGCTGGTGGAAATCCTCTTTCCGTGGCTCCACAGAGCTCCTCTAGGTCTGCCTCCTTTCCAGACAGTCTCCCAGTTCATGGGCAGCGATTGGTATGAGTTGAACAGGCAACCCAGAGTCATGTTTTAAGCTGATAAGCTTAGATCTGCCCTCACCCTGCCTCTCCCGTCCTTCTCCCCACAAGGGAACGTGGTGAGTAGACACATGATGGCTGCCCTGCAACTTAACTCCCCCCCCTAGAGGGAGATGAAGGGATCAAGAGACAAAAGAGGAACAGAGCAGTGGAAGCGGCGAGGGAGCGAGACATGACAACAGCGGGACAGCTCGGCGGCTGGAGCTCGCCTGCGGATCGGGTCGAGGTCAGTGGTTTTGCTGATCCTCCCCACTGTACCCTGGAAGCATGATGGATTGAAGCTCTGAGAATAAAACCCTGCACAACAGCTTTCAATCAAAGTGAATGCCCCTCGTTGAATAACTCCTCCTCTCCTTCACCTGTCTCTGTGCTTTCCTCCTTTATATCCCGTCTGTCTCCTCTGGTTTACCTCCAAAGTTGTCCCTATTGCCGCGAGTCTTGATTTTCTTTAAACAAATGGCCGCAGCGTTTCAGCGCATGGGGAGTTTACTTCAGATGTGTACGCTGAAGCATGAACAGGACCTCAGGCAACGCCAGCTATTGATTTTCCCATGATTCTGATTAGAGGGCTCCCTGTTGCAATCGATACCATACATCAGTGAACTGCACAGTGAAGCTGATGGTCCCAGATAGGATCCCATATTTGGTTTGCAATTAATCATGCCGTTGATTATTTTTTAAGATTAAAAGGCAGTTGAGTGAGCACAGTATCCCTTAGCATAAAACATGGTTCAGCATGAGAGGCTCTCGACTGTCCAGACACATCAGACGCTGTATGTTACAGCTACAGTCAATAACACCACTTGATCGTGGTGATTAAATGTTATGGGCTGCCAGACACTGCATATTGTACGATAAGAGTACGACGGAAGACATTTCTCTCCTATTATCTTATTGTAATGAATGATGGCGGTGTTGGTTTGACAGGTGTGACAGCAGCTGTGGGAATAAACACAACAGTGCTGGAGGTGAAACTGGAGGCCCTGGTTTTGCACCAGGTTTATTATTATTCACCAGGTTTAATACAGATGCTGTTTATAATGCAAATAAATTCAACACAATGTATTAGATGCATTCCTAAGATGTGATAACATGCTGCTTTTACATCAGGGAACAGGAATATTTCTATTATTTTTGGGTATTGTGGGGGCAGTCAGAGATTTAATGTATGATGCTTTTGAATTCAGCAGAATAAAAATGGTTCCTTCTGTTTGAAAACTTTTCTATTCAATCTAAAAATCTTTATCTTTTATATTAACAATATATTAAATGATTAGGCTCACTGGACAAACTCAACCGGCCAAAAATGTATTGGGGCTCTTCAGACTGTCCAATGGCGGACTGCGAGGCAGATGAATGGGAAAATAATTACAAATGATGACGAGTGATATTTTGTTACAGTAACGAGTAAAAACAACGAAACATATTCAACAATAAAGTATTTAATAACTTTAATTTGTCACAACAGTGTGTAAAAGTGTAAAAGACAATGCTAATTTAAATTTAAGAGAAGAATAAATTTAAGATGAACAGCCATGTGATGCAGAGAAGACTGGTAATGGAACACTTAATCCTTTATCTAGTCAGCAGTATGCAATTTATTGAGTGTACTGTAGTGCCTCATTGGTATAGTTCTGTCAGAGTTTGACTTTAGCTCGTCTATTTTACACTCAAAACTTTTTCCTGACTTGTCAGAACTCGGACCGGCATTGTGAGAGAGGTGTTCGTGTTTGAGAGAAGCATAGTAATGACATTCTTGATATTTGAAAATAAGGTTGTTTAATTGTGTGAATGGATCTTCATTAATATCAATTTATCCTCATTTTTTCCTGATTACGCTGGAATTGGAGAGGTAGAATTCCGCCATGTTGTATTGATATGAGACTTTGAGACGGCCGCGATGCTATTTCACGGAGAACGGTTCTTTTAATCGAGGCTCTGACAGTGAATTACATTCACAGAGTTTTAACAGTTTGTACAATAAAAAACTCAATACAAGTCAAATATTTCTTAATCCGTGAAAGTATGCACAACAGCGGTGCACCTTTGAAAGGCATTTACGTTTCAACTTTGAATTTAGTAGGATAAAGAGATGATTAGATGCATATTAAGTGTGTGATTAAGGGCGTAATTTCCTTTCCGATAGTCTGTATTGCATTTTTTTATGAACAATCAACATGCACATTGCGTAGCTGTCCTGCTGTTGGTGTTGAAACCTGACCCGTTTTGTATATTCGGAACATCTTCCATAACAAAGCTCTAACCTTGATCAACGCCTTAAAAGCCTGTAATATTCATTTATTGCACGTTTCACTCATTGGTGTTGTGCGTGATGTCGACCTGCTCCATCAACGTGTTCGATGCGGACTATTTGACACGGCGGAGTGGCAGGTGAGGACTGTGGAGTGGAGGGGCTCGTCTCCCGCAATCTCTGCCTAATGGCTGAGAAGTGATTTGGCTATTGACTCTTTGTTGCCACTCAGAGATGCTGACAACATGGAACAGCTCACTGTGAACTCCCACCTTGATTAGCATGTGTAATTATAAATATGCTGCAGTAAGCGTAAAAATCGGAGTGAAAGGAGGCGTTCTGGAAAGTGGCTGTGTCTCTTTGACACTGAGCGGCCTGTAATTGCCTCCACCGCGCGATCAATGGCTGCTCAGCATTCAGCCTGTCGGGATTATTTGTGTTTTAGTTTTATTTTGTGTTTTATTCAGATAACAAGTACCTGAACAAGTCGCTAAGCATATTGAACAGTCTGTAGACATTTTTTTCAACAATGTTTCGATGTTGAAAACATAAACGGGGCAAAGCGAACACACAGTCAGATTTCCGTATGTAGATGTGGAAGGATCTTCCTCGGCTATATCGGCCTCGTGCTGATAGACGGATGAGTGGGAACATAGGTGACGTTTAGACAATATAAAGTAGCTTCTGGAACAATGATATATCAATTTAGTGTGACACGGTGGGCGACAACCGGTGCCGAGTGAGGAATGCCCTGCGACGCTCCGACACTTTGACTAGCATGTCAGCGTTAGACACTTTCCCCCTCCTCTCTGACACCGTCAATTCCTCCCATTTCCTCCTTTCCTGTCAATTCCCCACCTCCTCATCCGCCAGTTGTCGGTGTTATCATGTAGTGTGGCTAAGTGTGGACTAGAACATGTCAAGGTTGTCTGCTATGGCTCATGAAAATCTTAAATTATTAAAATTACAGCAAAGTCTTGAGGGGGCTTACATAGTATGCATGAGAAGAAGGAAAAATGTTGGGCACCAGTAACACGCATGAAGGGGTATGTTTAAATAGATGATGATTGGCTTCCCTCGATGTTACCGCCGCCCCAACCTTTTATTTTCCATTGTTATTTATTCATGGGCAGGTACACTGAGGAAGCTACAGCACTACAACAATCTGATCCGTTGGTCCGCGGTTTTGCAAGACTCTTTCAACAAGGACGTGTCAACAGAGACTTTCCACACCCAGATTTATCCGGCCAGATGACACGAAAGACGTCATTTATCTGTTGGTCTTTAGGATGAGGGGACGAGTGAGGAGGTCCAGGTGCCGGTTAAACTGCTGAACGTTCTTCATTCGGTTGAAAAAGTTTCCCTTTAAGTACAGATGAGTCATAAAAAAACCTGATGTAAAGATATTCAAGAAACTCCAGCATTACTGCCTGTGCTCATGGCTCTGCGGCTGCAGCAGCGTGGAAGCCATTTTAAGGAAGACAGCTCATCAAGAGGAGTGACAGCGGAGACTAACAATACACTTCCTATTTCAAGCTGAAAAGGCACACATACAGTATACTCCAAGCTTATCATGACACATTCCACCCATGCATCCATACTGCCATCAATCCAAGCACAGCAGCCCAAACGTCCTTCCACCCATGCATCCATACTGCCATCAATTCAAGCACAGCAGCCCAAACGTCCTTTCCCCCTGCTAATGTCCTCCAGGGTCGTCCAGGTGCTCTAGCAGGGAGATGTACCGTTGTGTTTCCTGGGTCCCCCCCACCCGGCAAAGCAACCCTATTTCAACTGCTGCTCATTCACAGCTGAGCAGTCCTGATGAGAGAACTGTGCTTTGTGGTTCAACTCTCTCTCCGAATCTTTGTCGGGGCCTCATTGCAGCTGCTAAAACCAAACACAACACAAGTGTTTTAGGAATAAAACTAAGTAAAATGAGGCAATATGCACTTCAAGAGCAAATAAACAGATAGGATTATTTATTATTATTATGTGATTTATGTTGGTCTGTCATATTTATAATCTGTCTGTCTATCACCATGTCAGACATCACATGTCTTTTACTGTCAAAAGTGGTGTTTTACACCCGCCATCAACCATATGAAGCCTCAAGTCTTTACTATAGTTTCTACAGTGCCCTTGCTTATTACCTGATTTAATGACATCATTAGTAGAACTGGTTATGTTTAATATGTCATACTCATTATGTTGGGAAGTTATGTAGCTCAAGTGCCTCTTAAATTGGGGGAGCACAACCCCTGACTGCCCATAAAGAAGGAAATGTTCTGGTTTTTGTCTTGTCGGCACCTTTTTCAGATCGAAATGACGATCATTTTCAAACCTGATATCATTAACAAGGTTTTAATGAAGCTGTTTTATGGATGTTTACTACTAATGATGCTACAGTCATGTAGCTTAGTGTTATAATGTTTCATCTTTCAGCGGCACTGTTGAACTTATGGTAGGGATATCTTCACAGCCTAACTAATGGCACAAACTAGACACAAGAAAGGGGGCCTGAGTGTTTAATTCTGATCAACATCATGTGTGTGATTGCCAAACCAAGGAGGTGTGAGCTGGCAAGCTGGAGGCGGAGAGTATCAATATATAATAGTGTTGGATCCCTCAAACTGATTGAAATTCCCTATACTTAACACAGGAGAGTACATAATCATATAACTTAGGCTGTGTTTGACAGCTGCCTTCTGCTCTGCTTTCAGCCTGCTCTTTAGCGACCTTTGCAATTGCTGTGATGTTTTTGTCTGCCAGCTATTATCAGGAGGGTTTTTTTTGGGGGGGGGTCTATTTTTTGTGTATTGCACTGTTTTGGCCCTCTTTGCTCTCTTGTGTCTGTTATCTGCCTTTGGATTCCATTAGCACAGTGACAGAGAGGTGATTACAGCCAGCCTAGGGTTTTTTTTTAATACAGATTAGACGTCATCTGCGATGCCTTTCATATGCCTGCCATCCCACCATCCCTCAAGTTATTGTCTGGGGCCCTTTTTCCTTGAGCTGTTGATATGGCCCGCTGTATGCTCCTGTAATCCTATCTGTATACTGCACTTTGCCATGGTGAAAATCAGTATTTGACACAACTAATAAGGCCTTTCAGTTTGGTGGAATTTTCTCTCAGAGCAGCCGTACTTGGCTGAAGCCTTTTTTTAGCATGGCGGAGCTGATTGCTTGGTCTGTGGGTGGAGCTGAGAGACAGATTGTGTCAAACAAAAAGTGTTGTGCTTGCCAAGCTCTGCCAGCACTCTCTGCCACTTTCTATTCCTAAATGTTGTACAGCTTGCAATGTCCACTGGCTGAGAATTTGAGGAGGTAAAAATAATTACTTTGAGAAATGATCATTTCCATGCATGATTTCCTTGTGATACAATTCAATTACATTGACAAGCAGCCCTTTTCAGGAGCAACTGGAGTCTGATTTAAATTGAACAGCGCGTCAGCTCTCATTTCCTCTAATTTGATTGTCACACTCCTGAATTGCGTTTGATAATCTCACAAAACAAAGCCAATGAGATAATCATTTGCGGTGTAATGCTGCACTTATTTTGATCTTAAGGAACACAACAGATTTGCCACGCAGGTAAGAGAAACTGTCATTCCAAATCAGGCCGAGCCAGCGAAGCATCCCACCCCAGGATGGGAAAATCTGGAAAAGGACCAAGCCTTAATGGTTTTGTCATTCCACATCTCACCATGTGCCTGCCTGAATGCAATTAAGTGTGCTCTGGCAGCGGCATTCATTACAATGTCGATGTACCTGGAGTGATTTGAGGCGAAAGCATTTACATTTCTGTGAACCCATTACGCACCCATAATGCTGTCATATGTCCTGTCAGGTAAGAGAAGAAGTAAACAGGACAACTCGTTCTTTGTCGACCATTACGTTCTAGTTGGTGGCGTCCAGGAAGGTGAGAATGACGCTGCTGGAAGTGACCTTCACTGCCTGAGGCCTGACAAAAAACTTCACGGCACAACTGATAGCAATAACATCTGGTAGCCACAACAGCTAATGAAATGATGGCTTGGAGATAATGATGAAGTACTTGTAAAACACATGGTTTATTTTGCAAAGTTTGACATCTGCACGATGTTGTTAAAGAGCTCTGGCAAAAAAAGCTGGCATTTTGCACCACATCCCTGCAAAACTGTCAACTTTAAAAATCAAAGATTTGAACATATTTAAGTTTTTAAACAGTGTTGAATAGTAGCTAAGACAGAGCTACACTTTTCCCCCTTGTATGTGTATGATATATATATATTTTTTTTCTTGTCTCCCTTATCGTATCTTGTCATTTTGTTAATCCTATTTCATTAAAATATGATTTATTATATTATTATATATGAATATTTCCCCACTTGGCAATTCTTTTGTATCGATGAAACCTGTAAAGGTGTTGATGATGTCATGTTTGATTTGCATATTTTAATTAAAAAAGCTAGCGCACGATCACGGCATTGGCTTCCGTAAATATTCGCATGCGCAGCCGATTCTCGCGTAGCGTCGCGTCGCGTGACTTCCACTCTCCTGCTCGGCGGCGCCCTTTGATGTAGCGGTAGCGGCTTATGAGATAGCACAACGCTGCGGTCAGCGTCTTTTTTTTTTTTATTATTTTAAAAGATGTTCAACCCTGTCTAACGAAGAAAAGAGCGCCCCAGGATTTTACCCGGTGGAAGGAACAACGTAATACACCGACTCCAGCTTCCACAAGGCAAAGGTAAGGGAATTTGACGCAAAGACGGATGTGACTTGGCGGTACTTTGATCTTACTTTGCGAAGCAAGAGCTAGCTCTGAAGGCTACATTCAGAAAAAGACAACATAGCCGGCGCTCACTTACCTTCACTTGCGTTCACAGTCCATTACCTGGACCAACTCTTATTCAACCGCTGTCATTTCACCAGGAGAGAAGCACTTTCCAAGGAGCGACAGACTTCCGCAAAACACCTGAACAACGAATTGGATGCAGAAGGACTTAATTGAAGCAGGTGCAGATGTTATCAGGAGTCACACAAAATGACTACTGAAATATCAGTATTGTTTGTTGAACGTGCTAAAAGTTCAAGTGATGTAAAAGAAGCCTTTTTTGAGAAATGTTATGATAATACATTGAAGAGACTGGATATGCAAAAATCTTTGATATGAATAGATTTAATTCTGCTTTGATGGGATTATACAGTTCACAGTCCAGTGATGCCTGTACAGCTGTTTAATTTTTTGACAGACTTTGTCTCATATTTCTGTTGACATCTTGTCCATAGGGGTGCATCCAACCAAGGTCTACGTCAACAGATAAAGTAAGTGCCCCCTTTAAAATACAACAATAATAGTAAATATAGGACTGTACCAAAAACTTTCAAGGCTTCAGCCATAAGGTTGAAATTCAAATTCTTATTATTAATGGCTTACAGAGACATTGCTTAGTTGCAATAGTAGGCCTCCACCTTCAGTCCTTCTGAAGGTACTCCAAGGCCACAAGTCAAAATGGATTTATTGAGATGGAATAAATTCCAATTTTTATTTTTTTTTTTATTAATTAAGAATTCAGCTTTAATCAATGTTTGTTGGCATTTAGCTTTTCAAAGGCATCTCAATTAATCTTGTATTTGCTTGGCTTCGTAGCATGTTTAAAACTCGGCGTCCACTGTTGAGCCCTAGAAGCCTTGAATGTTCTACCTTTGGTACGGCCCTAATGAATGATGAATGATTTATTTTTCTTGTTTACTTTTTCTCGTCTTTTATTGGCTGTGTATGTTTTTCTCTTCTGGTGCGCTGACGCCAGATGCTGATTGAGTGTGGTTACATGTGTGCTTTTTATGTTTTGTAGTAGTGGGTTTCTGGTGCGCAGACACCAAGACATCACTATATATGCTGTTGCTCTGTGACCAGGCGCTCATTGTGTGTCGGTGATTGTGCGCCTTTGTGCATTTTGTAGGTGTCTATAAGGTGATTTATTCCTCTCTTTCTCCATCTCTGTGGATATGAACAACCTTTTGTGAACAACCATTTGTGGCAAAATTGTATAGATATATTTTAAATTAATAATTGATTTTAGGCCAGCAAACCTAGCTTAGGAGTAAATTGTGTGTGGTTTGAGGGGGAAGGTGTTAGCAGGGTGCACTTGTCAGTTTTTCAGTGTTTGTAGCCCACTGGGTGAACATGCAGCACTGGAATCAATTTCACGTCGCTGCAGCCTGTCTTTGTGCTTTTCTGTCGGAGCAAATGGCTCACAGAGGCTGTAAACTAGGGAAGTGATGTCGCGTGTGACGCGTTAGCTAATTTAATGTAAGTTATATTTGTGTGTTAATGCTTTAACTATATGAATTTGCAGCGATTACAGTCTTAAGCACTCTTACTATTTAGCTCTTACCTTGTTATTGGTTGCAGGGGCTCTTATTGTGTGTCATCAGTTTATTTGTCCCTGAGTCTGATGCTGTTGTCTTACATTAAATAACCAGAAGTTAATTTGCCTGTACAGCATTTATTTATACTGTTGAGCGGACAAGAAGGGAAAATAGATGCAATGTTTGTGCTAGAAAGAGAAACTAAGCGTGTCTGACAGGATTTGGCAAAAGTTCATACTGCAGAAAATGGGCCCACATTTCCCAGCACGCATGTTGGTTTACTTTAAAACATTAAGAAGAATGTGTTCACGTTTGCGTGCTCAGTCTGAAGCGATGCATATTTAATGTTTGCTCCTGTCACCTCGCATTTAATTGTTTGATGGCACAGTGGGGCACGACTGAAAGGACAAAAACATTTCTGGGTTATGTTGAACCTGCAGAGCGGTAGCACATCTCGCTGCATTGACACACCATTTCTTTGGCACCATTTTGTATTATCATTGAGTATAATATCCATGTATGACACACATCTGAATTGGAGAAAGACGCTTGCTGGAGGTCATCCATGTATCTGACGTTACAAATTCATGCAACCAGTGAACTTTATCCTTGATGAAAATATGCCACTTTTGTTTTTGTTTGCAAGATATTCTGCATACATCAGCCCAGTTTTGCGCTGACATACATTAGCGTGCAGCTGTTTTTGTTTGTATGGATGAGAAAGAGAGTCAACACAGATAAATAGGCTTTAGTGCTGCAGCACTAAAGCACACTGGCTCATTCTCCCCCCAGGTGGTGCCGCTGCCTGTGGTGGGAGAGAAGTAAGGGCCATGACCACAGCCTTTCAGTTGGTGTTACCCCAACAGGAGGATTGAGATAAAAGGGCAACCCCAGCCCCTGCCTGCCCTCACTGCTGTATGCAGGTGCACTGTTAGTGGGGCACCAACAGCAACACCCAGGTGATAAGGCTGAGGGAGAGCAAATCAAACAGAACAGAGACATAAGGCCTCCATCTGGCACAGCTGCTCATAGGTTAGCACTGTTTGTTCCTTTACTGTTCAGGATCACATATTTTCCACATTTTAATGATGTATATGTCCCTAAATCACTGTCAGCTAAAAGTCTCACAAAAACATCAACATTTTAAACTGATGAAATGCGACAACCATAATGAAAATGGAAACGATGAAATTAAGTTGGAATAGGAAAGCACAACTGCAACAATAAAACAGATGCACCGTCACAAGCAAAAAATAATCAGAAATCTTTTACCTTTCTGTCAATATAGCAGGGTTTGCTTATAATTAGCAACATTTCCACGATGGGCTGAAACTGCTGGAATGTTTTTCCAAAAAGCAGTTCAATTTCTTACCACTGAGAAACACTGGGCATTGGCTTGTGACAATGCTAAATTTTCCATCCTGATCAAGCAAGCGACACGGCCATTTAGCCAGTTAAAGCTCAATGTACTGCCAAGCAGACAGCAGCTGGAGTGTACGCAGCTGAAATATAACAGACTACATTTGGCATTCACAGCACATTGTCAACAACATCTTTCAGCTTATCCAGATGGGTAATTGATGACCATCATGGTAATTGGTAAGAACGTGATGTTTTTGATGAAATAAGTAAACCAAAGTTGTACACCTGGGACCAATGTCGTCACTGGGAGTTACCTGGCTGGTGTTATATGAGGACTGGACGCGGAGCATATAAATTTGTCCATTTCATGGGCAGATGGAAAGCAGAGTGACAGATGATTCACTTTACTTAATCTTGTTTTTGCTGTTATGTGCCTAATCTTATCCCAGATCATTTTGTTGATGTCTGTAACAAACAAACAAGTGGTGCCATGGTGCACTCATGCTGATAACACAGAGTATTCAGCGCATTTAGTTAAGCAAATTTTTTGGGATATTGTGGGTTGTGCTTTTAGGCTGCAGCGGTGGGGACTGCAAGAAAAAACCCTGCAGTGATAAAGCATAATCAACTTTCGATGAAACTCAATCCGACTTTACGCTGCAAATCACGTAACGGGCCAGAAGACAACCACCGGAAGAAGGGTTGCGTTTACCATGTAGCATTGTAGCATTCCATTGTTTATCCAACAGCTGTGTAGATGAAAAGAGAGAATGATTGGTGCAGTGATTATCTTTCCAGAGCTGCACAACCCCGCCATGGGAGGGCGCCAAAACGTTGTTGTACCATGCACGGTAACACTCACAGTTCACAGCATGATGTCACACAACCCTGCACTCATCAACTGATTTACAGTTAATGCAGCCTTAGTGTTTTTATACTGGTACTGATGTAATGTGCAAGAGGCGTTTTAATAAATATTTTATAGTGTTTTTCAATATATAACATGCAAAGTAGTCAAATACATATAATTGATTAAAAAGTTACATTTTATCCCACTGTAAGATAAGCAGCATAGAGGAGGAAAACTTGTAAAGCCTACCTCAGAATTAAGTGTACTTAAAGTACATTATTGGGGTATTGATTAATCACCTTCACTACAGAAAAACCTAACTAATAAGACATTTAATGTCTGGCTCTGGATCAGTACAAAAAATAAAAACAAATGTATAAAATAAAAATCATGCAGATATTCTATTATGTGTTTTGATTAAAGGATGTTTGAGGTCTAATATCTACTGAGTGTAGAGTACATAGAAAACACTTTTTCCCCTCCTTTGGCCCATGTTTACAGCCTTGAGCTCCAGCTTTCGTGGGTAAACACACTTTCAATATACTGCAGTCCCACTTGTCTGTCCCTCCCCGGCGCGCCTCACCGTCTATAAACCCCAAATATGTTATAGCTGATGATCACTTTAATAGTTCCCAAGATAATGTGTCAGATGCAAACCGATGACAGAGATCACAAGAATCGTCCTCTGGGATTTGTCTCTTCAAGAGAGAGAAATGAAAGAACAGATTTGCTTTGTGCAGAGACACAGACTACTGTAAGGTACAAACAGCCCTGTGGAGTGCACAGTCAAAGCCTGTCATTTGTAATACTCTTGCTGAGAAAGTTTTCTCCTGGCCTATTTAAGATAGGGATTAAAAATCGGTGCCGTTAATATTTTATTATTTTACCCTTGCCCAATATGTCTCCATGAACTGCTTGCACCCAGGGTATAATCAGGGAAGGGAGTGGGGATTTGTTTCCCCCTGGCAGGAAGGTATAGGCCTATTTCTCCTCCTGTGGGTGTCACTATTACCACATCTGAGGCACCGAGCCTCATCCAGTGGTCCCACTGCACTAATGACTTATGGTGGCGGCTGCACACAGACCACCATATTTCTGCCACACTGAACACATGCACACATTCAGACGCATGGCCTGGACACACATACACACTCCCTATACATCTGTGTGTTTGTATGCATACACACTCCCAGCTGTGAGGGCTGAGGCGGAGAGCTCTATCCTCAATGCACGAGTCTGTTAAGGCGGAACTTCGGCTTTGCTTTCACCTCTCAGACAAACGGAGGAAGGCAACCAAACGATTGGTCTAAAATAGCTGCAATAGTAAGTACATTTCATAGCTCTGAAGATGGAGTAGTAGCCCTGCTGGTTTAAGTGAGCTTTGCATTATTCTCATAATGGACCTTCCTGCCCTGGACTGTTACTCAAAGCTTAGATAAATGCACTGTGGTGGCTGTGATTCATGAATGCGTCCATTTTACTCTTGTTGATATGTATGTGAATATAGAAGGTCTGTGTAATTAATTTGATTTCCTCTCCACTAGCTCTCCCCTCAAAACACATTTACATCTTTGGAGCAGGCAGCGCTGATTTATGTTGGAACTTAATGATGCGGTTATAAAAATGTATGATACTCGGGCATCATGTCAGTTTATGAATAAACAGAGAAGGAGAGGGAGAGAGAGTGTTACCCCAATTTCCTTTTGTGGCAGACAGTCACCTTGCCAATACTCAGGATGGCACCACCTGTCACGACTTGCCTAGGGCCCCAGACAGAGCCCTCTGTGGTGGAGGCTGGATTTTGTGGTGGATCAGTGGGATTTACGGGGACAAACAAACAGACTGCCGCTGTATACATCTATGTATGCTGCTGCAAACTCAATTTGGGTGTTCTGCTTCTCATCTCCACTTCACCTGCTAGAATCCTGACAGAGACAGTGGGGAAACAGCAGGAAAGCAACAGAGGGAGGTTCAACTCCACGTCTGTGGTGATTTTATTCAGCACTATGCAGGTGGTTTAAAAAAAAAAAAAAAAAAAAATATTTTTCTTGCCAGACGATTTATATGTTAGGTAGTAGATTTTAATGACATATGAACTATGAATGATTTCTTTTTTTTTATGGCAGCTTGCTATTATGTCTAATGAACTTGACCTTTGCATATGGAGCATATGGTTTGGTCATTAACGTGGATCAAAAGAAATTAGGTGCTTGTCATTGCAATGACATATGACACAACCTTTTCTTGACCTTGTGCAGCCATGCATGGCTGTGTTTTTCAGAATCACTAGACTTGATATGAGGAGTGTGAGGCAAAGCTACTAGACTAGGAGTTTACAGTTTTACAGCCATGCAATCAGCTATCCATGCAATCACAAAGCTAACATGCTGCTATAATGTTGACCATGTTCAATATCATAGTTTATCGACAGTATATGTTTAGTTTTGGGTGGCCACCTGAACAGCCGGCCCACCACAACACTGCTACACTCAGCTATCATGCTACTGATAATTTAATCTTCCCTCCTCCCTCTCTCCCTAGCCCCTTTCAGACGGGGTTACCAGGGCGACACACTGCCGGCGCATTTAACGAGCTCAAAGTGTAGATGCGAAGCAGATAAAACGCTGAGCGTACGAGGCCGCCGTTATACACATCGACATGTTTATGATGCAGCAACTTCACCTGTGCCTACGTTTATGCGAGACGAGCAAAACTTCACCTTTCTTAGTTGTTTTAATGCAGCAAGCTAATCAGGTTTCCCACGCTCATTGAATACGTCACATGGCAGACGAGCCCATAGACGAACGCCGGCAGGGACGTCTCACTTGTTCCGCAACGCAGGGGTTTCTATCCAAACTCAGACAAACAAAGTTCTATCTAAACGCTCCGGTTCGTGGCATATTTGACTCGCCTTTCAGCCATTACGGCAGAATCGTCTGCCTAAAGGGGCTTCTGTCTCTCAACCACACACACAGCGGGTACCAACTATACCGACACATCTAAACGGAGCATAATACAAGGTCTTGTTTTATACTCAAGATTTTTCCCACACATGGACTCAAACGGAGACAAATTTAGTGGAAAGCAAAAGTTTTATTTTTCAGACGCAGTTACAAGGCCGCTGCTGGGCTACTATAGCCTGACGCAGGTCTTGCTCTATCTCTCTCACACACACATCAAAGTTAGAAATCAAAGTTTTACGATATCACGGATCAAGAAATCTGGTCAATACACGTCTCACTCGTTTCACCTCTGTTTTATTGTTGTCTGTTGTCCTCACACTCATCCCTGCAGGGTGGCTGGAAGTCCCTGTTATAGTGGAGAACAGCGTTTATACGTTTGTGTTCGTTTACAGCGTCTTTATGAACCTCATATTAAAATAAACATAAAAAACAAAAAGGAATTTCAGTGAATGGAATATTAATGCAACTGATGAGTCACTGGAAAGCAGCACCGCAGAACATGATTCAAATTACAAATGAAACCTTCAAAGAGCCTTTACCCTTTTGAATATATTCTTTTCAAGTCATATGTAACACATGCAATACCATCTGCAATTTTGCTTAAGTTATTGCATTCAGAAACACTGACACTTTTTAGTTGTTTAGTCAATTATTTGTTAATTTTGCTCTTCAATGTACACACACACACACACACAAACACACGCACACACTACGGAGGTCATGAGATAGAAAAGGCTCCATTGTAACTGAAGTAAACGGTTTCCTGCTTGCGATCTGTTGAAACATTGTGACAGCTCCACACAAACAAGAAAAAAAGAATGTTGTTGATTTTGTTGATCTTGTCGGAGTCACAAACTGAACTTGTTTGCACTGGTATAACAATCATTGCATTTCTGCTGGGAACCGAACTGTTCATATCATATATTTTGGAATGTACATATTTTCACATTGATGTGTTTCCCTTTGTTTTGTTGTAGTGATTTATGATGTCTGTTTGCTCGTTTTCTTCTGCCTTTCTTTGCACTAGAACTGCGTTACCATGGTGCACCAAAACAATTGCTATCAACCATAATAACGTATATATTGTATTAAGATACTATGCAGTGTCTATGCAGACGTTAGTAACCTGCTGCACTAAAAAACGGCATATATTCAGCAATTCAGCATCGTCTCCTCTCCCACCAGGGGGATCTGGTCTAATGTGACTTGGATGTATGTTTGCAACATGTTTTCTTTCACTATTGGGGGCTGTTTGTCAGCCGTAATCTCTGGCCTTTGTCCCTGGTGGCGCTCTGCAGGCGGGGGACAATCAGCACTTGTATCTGTTGGAGCAAAATGAGGAGCAAGAGATCTTTGACATGATGCTGAGGCTCCTCTAGGTTCACTCATTCTTCTCTTCCTTCCTAGGCCCCATGCAGGTGTCGTGCTAGACAACAAAATGCATGGTGTGCTTGGAGGTCAACCATTCCTTTCATTTTTAATAACTGTCTGGCATCTTTGTATCTAGAAATTTACAATATTTAAGAAGCCTGTATCTGTCGCAGACAGGATATGAAATGCAATAAATGCTACCACATTTCCTCATATTTCCTGGACTAATTAGGCGTGGTGTCATGACTATCGGCGTGACCCTGGTGAATGAGACTTCTAGGTCTGGCCAGCATGCTAAGGACAAAAGGAAATTGTGAAATGCATGGCTCCTTGCATAATGGGGCCGGCCCCCCTCACGAGCCCTCCTCAGCACAGGCATTCACAGCGGCCTACAGAGAAAGTGAAAAAAGCAATTTTGTGTTTGGTTTACGGTTCGAGTCTAAGGGCTGAGCGATATGTATCACCCGAGGAACATTTTGTGTTTTGAAACCTCATAGCGGCTGTAGCAGACAGGAAATGAGACATGGTTTTTCATTTCCCTGTTGCTATCTTCACTCGCAAACTAAATAAGGACCCCTTTGCCACCGTGGCCCGATTACATCTACCTACTATTCGCATTGCAAAAGGAAGACGGCAGTTCTGTAATCAGGAATGTAATCTACATCATGAATTTCATATTCATGGTAAATGCTAAAAAGCAACAGGGTCAAGAGCTCGGGGGGGAGAAAAGGGCTGGTAAGATAATTGATTTCACTTGGACGTTGTGGGATGTGAGAAGGATGGAGTGATTGACAAGTTGGTAAGCTGTGAAGATGCATGCTGAATGATGGATGTCATCGCTAAAGCAACAAGCAAAGCTGTCTGATTTTATCACCTTATTATGTTGTTGCTCGCACCATCTCCCGTTTTCTGTTTCCTTTTTTTTCTCCAATAAATACATGCATGCATTTTTTCTATCCATGGCTCTTTTCACACAGAAGCAAAGCAAGCAGCTTTTTATGTGGGAGGTTGTCCTTTACATTAAACCCAGCGCCCGTCATGTGCTGCACAGTTATTTCATATTTACTCCTCCTCTTTGTTCCTTTATTTGTTGTTGCTGGCTTTAACTTCCACTCGCTCTTTATAACTGCAAAATTTCTCTCCGAAGATGCCTCCCACATGCCCTCTCCCATTTGTCTCTCTGATTAATATAAAACCTGCTCCCACTTGCCCCACTATTTCACCGGAAAACCAAAACAATTGGTGGCTATTTGATCGGCCTTGGCCTTCACGGATGCTGGGGGAATAGAGGAGAAAAAGCGAAAGGGTTTGATCTATTCATCCATCCGCATGGAAATCAATAGGTTCTGTCTCTCAGACACGCCTCTCCTGTCCACCCGTACTTTTTTACCACAGGACTACTTCCCACCGTCTGACTCAGCTCCACGGGCGTTTGTGGACTCTTGAGGCCCACAGCTACGATAAAAACTGTCATCTTGAGAAACTCAAATGATATGATAACACAATTGAAGATGAAGTTCTGTCAAAACAAGATCAGACCAATTTGTGTATGAAGAGGAGGAAGTGAGCACAGACTGGCAGCTGTGAATTTTACAGAGCTGATTTAGGTGTACAGTAAAGCAGGTGTGTCGCTACAACACGTCGTATGCTTTTGTCCCTCCAAATGAGACTAGTGGCTTCTCCCCAAGGCTTTATTGGCTGCTTGTTAACCTTTTAAGATGGCAATGAAAAGGTTACGCTTCTCATTGTTTTTGTCCCCTGGGATTTATAAGTTTATTCTCCTGTATGTAGATTTTTTTTAGAGGCAAAGCAGGTGCACTTACTGTAAGCTATCAAAAAGAGTGTCATCTTGTCATTGCAAAACATGCAGCAGTATATTTGGTGGCTTTTATTGCAACAACATATTAAAGTACAATCATGGTAGTTTGGTTGTATTTGCACTCGACGTTGATTCTTTTGGTTTTGCAACTTGTTTGGTTTGCTTTCACAGATGTCATTAGCATCACATCCAGATGCAGCAGGCAGCTGTTTTGAACAAACAAGCTCTGATAAACCCACTGTACATTGTACCTCAGGAGTGGGTGGAGAGTAAACCAGAGCGTAAGCATACATAATGGCAACCTTGCATAATGTAAACCTAGGAGTGTGGGCCATGGTAAAATTCACATAAGTGTTTACGCTCTATACATACAATTGTCTGGCAGTTCCTGATTTGCTCCATATTTTGTTGTACCTTTTTTAAAGTGTTAGTTCTATATTATACATGTGGACTTACTATATCTTGAGGTTTAAAGTTTGTCACTACTAAACCACTCCTGAGTCCTTTTACTTATCCCTCCATGTAGTCTCTGAATGCTCTGAAGACCCTACTGTCAGTGAGCTGCTGCAGGGGAGTTTGGATGTCCCATTACAGTATTTCCAACATCCCACATAACCTATTTTAAAATAGTTTAAATTTGCCCTGATTAGTTGTGCAGAGGTGACATTAACAAGACCGTATTTTTCCTTTCTAACCTAATTTATGTCGCCGCTTCAGGACAACTGACGTGACAGTCACCGTTTGGCCCTGACATGCGCCATAAAGGACGTAAAAAAAGCAGAACGTTGGCATCGGGGCACATTCTGCCGGAAGAGAGGGACACAAAGTGAAATGCTGATTGAAAAGAGGAGAAAATCAATCAAGCGGGCCCGTCTTGATTGACAGCTTGCCAAGGTGTTTTCTGTGGAGGTGTCAAGAACAGCACAATTGCTCTCCCCCGTGCTCCCTCTCTCTTTCTGTATCCCTCTCTCTCTCTCTCCCTGTCTCATCCATCACTTGCCTCTTCACCCATCATCACACTGTCGTCTCCTTCTAAATGTCTCACCAAACTCCCCCAATATCTGCCTCACTTTTCACTCTATTGTTCCTCCTCTTCAGCTATCCCTCGCGCACACCCTCCCGTTTTCTCTCCCAGTCGCTCCCTCATTTTTCTTCAGCGAGGCATTCATTGCCAAACATTTAAGGCTGCAGAGTGACGCTCTTTTAATCTTGTTGTTCTGTAACCTTCAGAGGGGAAGAAAGAGCTGCTCCACTTGTGTTACCTTTAAACAACTACACCAATCCATCCTTTATGCTCACGCTTTCTCATTACTCAACTCCAGTGGAGTCGCCGGTTTGTGTTATTTTTTTTCATTATACTCTCAGACACATTACAGTGGCAGGATGAACAAAAAAAGAGTGGAGGGAAAAGGCCACCGCTGTAGCAGCATGTGCATTTCCAGCACAGCACCGAGAGAGCGTGGACGTCCTGCAGGATAGCTGAGATACACGGGGCGTGGCAACGTTAACGGTAACACATCTACAAAATTATTCTGTCACTAATGGCGACATTGAAAAAGTGTGAGTGGCTTTTCCTCGTACGATTTTGGCTCATTCGTCTCCGAAAGGGCATAGTGTTCAGTTTCAATCACTTCTAACATTTCACTTATAACTTTTTGAGTGATTATCTAAACTCTCAATCTTTGTAAAGGTGGCGAGGGAACCGGGCTTGAGCACTGTTTCAGAATTTCATATCACTGAGGTGGAGCCACGTTGGATTTTTGATAACACCGTCATGTCATAAAACACTTTTTTTCTTTTAAATCTGTGAAAATTCTGTTTGTAGATGATAAAGGATGGTTTCTGCTTCAGGTGATATGAGATAAATATCCTATTTTCATCCTTTTGATGTATTTTATTTGTATAGGTTATTTGTATTTTGGTAGTGATAACCGTTTCCTCACTGATTCCACAGGAAACAAAATGCCATACAAAATATAAGTACAAGATTACCTCCCTAATGATGGACAAGACTACAATGTCTCTATTTTGACCTCTACTGCCAGAGTTCTAGCTACACTGACATACAATGAGATACAGTAAGTGCCCTCCATCCAGTATGTATAGTTACAGTTTCACACCATGCATGCTAAACAACCTGGTTTCCTAAATCTGTGTGAAGGATACTGCCAGGATGACCTCATATTTGTGCTACAACTGTGAGTGAACAAGGGTGTTTTCCCCCGTTTTAGTTTTGTAAGTTTCTCTCAGTCCTTGAAAATGTGTTGAAGGTAAGTTGAAGCAGCTGCTTTGTCCGTTACCTCCATAAGAGTCGGCTCTGAGAGGAGGGATGGGAATCTGGGAACCAAGCCCTGTTGAAATGACTTGTCAGTCAGTCTGCACTTCTGTATTAAAAAGTGCAGAGAAGATTGACTCAGCCATCCCTGAGTGCCCTTGCTGGCTAGCTTCTAGACAGAGAGAGCCTTGATGCTAATTATAATGGGAAGACAAAGTCTCCCCAGCAGGCAAGTGCAAGGAAATATAGTAGGATCACCAAAACTGATGAATCATGTGTTTTAGTTCCGCAGCTATAAGGAGTTTATGATTTCATCACACGCTGCTCTCAGCATGCAGTCTGAATGCTGGTATAGGAATTTTGAATTTTTTTTGTTCTGTCAATACCAACTGGAACACTTAGTATAGTTTTCTTTAGGGCACTGGAAGACATGTACTTGGCCAGCAAATGTAATAATTATGGAATTTGATATTTGCCCTTATTTAAAATGGATGAACTGTTTTCTCAAGAAATGATTGCAGTGTTTGTCAAAATCTAATTTCTGTCTGTGCTCGGAATTAAACGGCATGCTGACTGGTGAGCTTTGGTGTCATGCCTTTAAATAGACGGAGCCAGGCTAGCTGTTCCTCCTTGCTTCCAGGCTTCATGCGAAGCTACGCTAACCCTCTCCCGGCTCCGTACTTAACGTGCAGTGAGAGTGGTATCGATCTCCTCCGATCTAACTCTCCGTGAGAAAGCAGATAAGCAAAATGTCAAACTATTCCTCCAATAACATCGTATTTCTGATAAAGCATCAAAGACATTTAGTTTATCCCAGAGGGACCTCACATTCCACTCGTGTAAGCGTGTCTGTATTTTGATAATTGAAATCGTCGTTACAGACGCAAATGTCACATGCATCTTGAGGTAAGTCTGGGGGATGGTAGCTCTCATCACAACTACGGATGATTCAGTAAATCAGTTAGTAGAATCTGAAGATATTACCAGTCAAATATGATTTGGTGATCATTCTGATTTGGTGGAGCAGAAAATGTGAATAAGATGCCTGATTTGTGAGCTGCCAAACAGTGAAATACCTTGCTCCCCTTCTGCTATTAGGAAAGTTATGTCACACTCATGTTGGTGCACAATCTTACTTGCTATGTAGAGGAGTCTTTATTGCAAGTGTCTTGACATTTCAAATTATACTATTGAATCTTGAATGTTAGGTAAATTTAATAATACATCTATGATGATATCTGAACTTGCTAATTATCTAAAAAATGATCACTAATCACTCATTCCTTTCCATGTTTTATCATAAACACACTGTGAAATGCTAGATTAAATAAATATAAGTTAGAAAGTTGCGGCACAGATGAGGAATAAAGAGCAGAGAGGAATGGGGAAAACCTGAAGATGCTTGTCGGATCAGATATAAAATAACTAGAATGAAGAAAGGGGGGAAAACAATGAATCAATGAAAAAGCAAGGGAATAGAAGAGGACGAGACTTGAGATGCGAAAGGAGGTGGAAGGAAATCAATAAGCCTGGTCTTTTGATGAGAGAGTCCCAATGTGAATGTGATAGTCCTTTTGTGAGTTGTGGTGTTTTAGTGAGGGCCTGTGACAGATCACTTGAATCATCAGGTTCTCCCCAGTTTGATCATCTTCAGCATCCAATATGCTTCCATTTAGAGTGACTCTTCCCTGGCCAAAGTCCTGGCAGTAAGTACTGGCTTGGTGTGTGAGTGGCAGCCATTCAGCGGTGTACCAACGTGTGTGTGTGTGTGTGTGTGTGTGTGTGTGTGTGTGTGTGTGTGTGTGTGTGTGTGTGTGTGTGTGTGTGTGTGTGTGTGTGTGTGTGTGTGTGTGTGTGTGTGTGTGTGTGTGTGTGTGTGTGTGTGTGTGTGTGTGTGTGTGTGTGTGTGTGTGTGTGTGGCGGGGGTATGATTGTTGAGAGCCAGAAGATTAGAAGAAAAGAGTTGAGGGTGAAGGAGCCAGAAGCAGAGATGAGAGTGCAGGCAAAGCAGAAGTAGGCTGCAAGGAAGAAAGGAAGGAAGATGTAATAGAAATGAAAGGGTACTCCTGGTCTTGATAATTGGAGTGGTGATGTGCCAACACGGTCTGAGAGGTTTTCGACCTGAGGGTACTATACCGCAGGGGCCCAGACACTGAAACCACATTACAGCTCTCCTGTGTGCACTAGCCGGTTTCCTCCTCTGGTTGGAGGAGAGAGCAGAGCAGAATACTTGAAAGGAAAATGGACCTTTTCTGCTCCTTTCTGTCCATTTTCTGCAAGGCATCCACTCGTAGTCCAGTGTGGGGCAGTGCTGCAGGTTTTTCTGGCCAAAGCCGGTTTAAGTGTGACCAATGGGGCTGCACCTAACGATTCATTTTTTATTGATTAATCAAAAGACTCTATTATTATACTATATTAATTATTCAAAAGACGAATTCAAGTTCTTTCGTAAAGAATCGTCAATATTTATTCAATCATCTCTTAAAAGCAGACATAAGTAAAAAGATAATAGACTTTATTTGTCAGATGCCTGGACCTGAAATTCCAAGCAGAGCTTACAGAGCACCACATTGTTGGGTCTCTGTCTAAAATACATCCACACTATTCATCTGCAGCTTCTTCTAATATACGCTTTGATCGGGGTGCAGGCCTTCTTGAGAAGTGCCGACGCATTACGATTACGTCCACAAACCCCAGCCCCCTGCCTTTCTTAAAAAATGTATTATTGTTTTATATTATTTATGTTTCTAAGCTCTTGATTCAGTTAATTTGAGCTTCTTTGTGAATCTCTCCTGGTGAAAACCAGATCAAGGATTTGCTGTCTTCTCCAATTGATGCATCGCTATTGATAATAGTTGCTCTTCATGCTTGCTTCGAAGAAATCGTCAAGCAATTGTAGCTTGTTTTGAGTACAATATTAATTGCAAACAGTAATATAGATTACATTATTTCTTCCTAGAGACGCCCCTTTTCAGTCCTAGGCTGTGTCTGCAGACATTCCTTCCAGGCAGTAAACACAACCTTCACCAATAAAGCAGGGTGGCCTGTATGTAGCCTGCAAGACCAAGGGCAAAACACTGTTGTAAAACACCAATCATGGCTGTTAAGTTTATCGCTTTGAGCAAATGTTAGTAACTGAGGGCAGCTCAGGTGTGTGCTTCGTATCAGTGTGGAACATTTTTTATCAACTCAATATTTTAGAAATGTTGGTTTCTTTCAACCACTGCTGTGAGATCTCACACTATTACTTAATGTGCTGACCCCCTTGAACATACTTTTGTTTGAATTGACAGTGGTATCTTACTGAAAGCCTCCTTGCCAGACTTGTAACCATGGTAATCAATGCCAACCTCGGGACCAAAAGATGATTTGGGAGCTGAACTAATTAAAAACAAATCCAACATTTACTAACTACCCAGACACGACTGGTAAGAGAAAATGGAGAACTTTGAGGAGCTTTGAGAACATCCGTATGCAATCTGAAACACAACTCATTACCATGGCTGTTTGTAACCATAACCAAGGTCTTATTCCTGTATCCATGGCCACAACGGTTCCTAAAGTAGTAAACTCAAACCATTATCTTCCCCTAACCCTAACCAAGTTGTTCTTGTCCCTAAACCTAACCAAACAACGACCATAGTGGTGGAAGATTATCAAACAACTAGGTAATATTCCAATAGTGATTTGTAACAGTTGAAAAGAATAAACAGACATCCTGCTTGCGGCGGTGTTGAATCAGAAAATGCCCTAATGTGTCGTTCTAGGGGACAAACAAATGTGTCTTGTCATTTGAATTGGGGGACAAATTGAATATCTGAGAAATTACTCAAGCTTGTGATAAAGCTGCTCACGGATTGATCTGTTTGTTCCACTCAGCCGGTTCTGGTCAGGCCGCCGTGTTCATTTGCTATTGTGTCCCAGTCGTCTTATCATCAATGTGACTCACTGTCAATTTTGGTACATCATTTTCTGAACTTATTGTGAGCAATTATGTCATATGTGATGACAGCAAATGTTCAAAACATAGAATGTGAGTGGGTTAGCATTGACATCTGTATAATTAACCTATTGTTGTGTTTGTGGGAGGCACAAATAGTGTCGGCGTTGCGTCACTTCATAACGTTGTATAAGAGTCACAAATTATTAGATGGTATGTGCTGTTCAGACGCACTCTGACAGTTATATATTTTTGCAGAAAAATATCAGTCTGATAGTTATATTCTTTTCAAACTAAAGTGCTGCATGGAGCCTCCATTAAACGATTTAGATCAAATTTAAACAATTGGATAAACATTTACAACCTGTATATCTAACTGCTCATGTTCGTTGCCCTGTTGGACCTATTGTCAACATATTGCTATGCTGCAAGATCTTCGCAAATACCTTAGTAAGTAGCCATTTTGTTATCATGCCAAAACATAAATCTAGATTGTATTGAACCATAGCTTTATCTATAACTTTTTTTCTATATTTTTTTCGCATAAAATACCTGTTGAAAGACGTGGGCAGCCTTTCTTCATCTCCACTACAGAGAAATACTAAATGGCTTTTTATGCCACCAGAACCTTTTATAAACCTGAACCAAATGCAGCTTGCAAAATTGGTGGATCCTTTACTTTTGTTTTTGCAGCTCCGCACGTGTGTAACAGGAATATGTTGTGCTTTTAACAAAGTCTAATGAATCGTTGTGATGGCTGACAATACACAGGACCATACACCGAACATAACTGTTCTTGCAGTCTGGCCCGGATCAGCTTTTGTGCAGCACTTTGATGCAGAATGATAAGCAAAGCTGTAACTCAACAGTGTATCTCTAAAGTACACTTTCACACCTATCTTGTGTATTTTGTTTCATTTTACCATCATATTATGAAACCTAACCCAAAGGTTACATTGGTATTGATGTTGTGTCTGTACATGTTCGTCTCATACACCCTCGTGCTTCCACGCTGCCGTTGACAGTGTTTCATTGAGAGCTGGTGGCATCTGGACTCGTGCTTCTTTTCCTGCTGTGTATTTACTTCACAGGGTTGTTTACGACAGTCAGTCCTCCCAGTGAATTACAAGGTTTTTCTGCTGCTCATCCAGTGTTCAAGAATTGCGGAAGGACCCAAGGCTACGTGTCCCATTTTCTCCTGGAATTACCTTTTTCCCAAACAGCTCTTTCATTGGTTTGGTCTCAATTGATACATCTCTGCTCTGTAAACCCGTGGCTGAAAGCTTAGGGCCAATTGTAATCCCTCGAGGGGTCTCAGTGAAACTCTTCCAGCTAATAGTTTCACATAGTTCTACAATATTTGACTTGTTTTAGAGGGTATGGTTCGTGGGTAGTTTTTCTGAACATGTTTAGTAGAAAGAAATCATTTCCCATGGCAGGTGAGCAAGGTTTAAGGCTGGTTCAGACTTTTCACTCTGACTTTTATGTTTCTCATGCGTCTCATGAGGACCTTGGGTTTGAAACAAAACATAAACTCGGGACGCATATTCCAATGTTAGATCTCAACGGAGTGTTGAGTCTATTTTTTTTTAACGGCCTAGTTGTTCCTGCCCATCGCCATTAACAATGTAAATCAAGCAAAACAGTAGAGGATGCCAAGCACATAATAGTTCCCCAGGGGCAGCACAACACTCTGATTTTTGTGAGAATCAAACAGCACTGCTTTCTTGTGTATTTACTTGAGGGCTTTATCCATCTTTATCCACTGTGTATCCCATTATACTCACTCCCATTAGCAAAAGGACCAGAAAAGAGCAGGATTTGAGAGGTGCATTGTACTGTAACTTTTCTGCACTTAACTGTAAATGCAGAAGTGGGACAGGGGTGGGAAGGAATGAATATTTATTGCTGTAATTTTGTCCAAAATGTGTTTTTTTTTTACGTTGGATGGTGATTAATAATGTTTGAAAAATGATGTTTTTATACTCTTATTTACATTAAATTGTTTTTAATGTATTGTTCTATCAACCTGCGCAGGAGCTACAGGTGGAAAAAGGCAAATTTGCTAAAACTGGTGCTATGCTTCTCTCCTTATATAAATGTTTTATCATGCACTTGTCCTTGTTCAGATACATACAATTACAGTTCGCAGACATACATATACATATTATATAACAGTCTTGACTTTTTTTACATTTGGGTTTTTCAAGGCAATAGCGTCATATACAGAAGCATCAGCAAAACATCAGAGATAGCTGTTCAAATAAAGTATTTACTGCATCCTGTAAAAGACATTTTGACTCCTCTGATCAATCTTCAGAGCATCAGAGGGATTTATTCTTTTAGATGCCTCTTCATACTTATACTAGGTATGTTTGCTCCCATTCACTGGCTCGCTTTGGTCTCAGTAGCCTGGGCTCTGTTTCATTTTTAGATTTTTTTTATGCTCTAGTATATTCTGTGAAATATAACAGTGCATCCAATAGGTGAGTCATTTATTCTTGTTGCTGTCATTTGGGGGTGTAAAACCACTGCCACCTGGAAACATGCATGAACACCGTGCTCACTTTGATGAAGAGGATGACCTGAATTTGTGTTGAAATTTCAATTTAAAGTCTGCTCATCACTTCGGGAATGATGACACCATCCATTGTTGAGCTTCTATCAAATGATTAGCTCTTAAGGATTGCCCTGAGTCATTGTTTCATAGTTCACATCAGGGCAAAGGAGAAAACACTAAAGAACTCTGTTCTCGGTCTTGGACATTTCACAAACTTTACAACAAAAAATTGAGTAATTTCTGGGTTACCTGCTGAATGTAGCATATAGCACTATACATCCCGTCCACAGGATACATCATGCATTTCAATTAGGAGAGACAAGTAGATGAAGAGAGGATAATTGTTAATTATAATAAATGATATGTGATGATTAAGTGTTGACAGAAAGGCTTTGGCGCCTAAACTCCAAAGGAAGATTTGTAATCGAGGGGCGTCTGCCCTGAGCAGCAGCAAGATAAATCCCCCAGTGAAGTCCAGACACTGGTGGTGGTGGTGTCTGATGATTCTGCTGAGAGAGGGAGGCTGATGACGCTGATGAATCCGCAAAGACTGGGCAGTGATGGCGAAGGAAAAGGGCAGCATGGATGTACGAAAGGAAGACACGATCATATTTAAAAAGAGACAACAGCAAGATGAACACTGAGGCACTCTGCTATTGGATGGATGTGACCGGCTTATGAGAACAGCTGATGCCCAGAAAGTGACGGGAAATTTGAGAAACAATTGTGTTACTTTTCTGGGGTTGATGCACACTAATCAAACAACACTGTACCTGCACGTGGCACAGGTTCACACACAAGCACATTATCTTTTCATAGCATCCAAATGTCTGGCATAAATCCTCAACCCCAAGTTACCCCTAACAACCAGCTCTGACAGATGTGGCAGCAGCGATCAGCGTGTTGATAAATGTCAGGCCAAAATAATAAAGACCATCGGCCGCTGCCGCTTGTCTGCTGGCTAAACAATAGTTCATTCTTGTCCCTCACAGGATTTCGACTGCACAAAATAATATTAATAAAGATATGAGAACTAGACCTGTAGAGGAGCAAACCTCAATCTACTTTTTCCTGATGGGTAGCAAGAGGACACAGTGAGGTTTCAACATCCCACAGATTGAAGAAACTGCTGGTGATTTGTCTTTTTCATGCCATTCCAAAAATACTTTTCTTCCCTTTTTGTGCCACTCATTCAAAACTTGCACTTTACAGAGTAAGTCTCTGAACATCATTTCTTTGTCCCTGTAATACCCCATCTATAGTCCTGTTTGGCACAAAGTGCAGGCACAATTGAAAAAAGAATTACAGAGTGTCTCTTTGAGGTTATTTGAAATAAGTATTTGAAGGATAGGCGCCCTACCCGTGTCTCTATAGTGCGTGTTGTTGCAGAAAGAGGGTGGTGAGGAGTGCTGAAACGCCGCACGCTAACAAGTCTGAGACCGTCCACAAGGCTGATCCATCCCCGAATCACTGACATTAAGATCACATTGGGGGGACATAATGTAATTTACCTGCCTCATCAGCTAATGCAGCACAAATCCATTTTCGCCCAAACGGGAACGTCCACATACATTACCTTGATGACCACGCCGAGTCAAGGGGGAACGACTAATGAGACTAAATGTAATTACCGTCCACCTCCGGTTTGAAAAACAAAATGAACCCTCCTGCACTCCCATTTGGGGTTTGGAGCGCAGGGACGGGAATAAAACCGCTTCGCGTCACCACTCGGCTCGACAACGGGCTTTCCTGTCACTATTTAGATTGTTGCTCGGCCTCTTCATCATTATTTCTATTAGCAGATAGCTCAGCCGCCACACGGGAATTACAGGAGGAGCTGTTTTTGGTATTCTAACAGTATCCCACAGACATTTTCCACTCAAGTTGCTGAACTGCTTAGTCAGAAGAGATCTGAACTAAATAAGATAAATGCCCTCCTCCCCCCTTTTCCCTCCTGTCAGCCTGTTCACTGGAAAACAATGTGTTTTGCTTTCTGAAGTGCACTGAAACGGAAACACCTGTGTTGTCTCTATTGCTTTCTCTCACGCGTCTGTCTCTCCTTTACATTCTCCTCGTACAAGGTGACACTTCTCTCGGATTAAAATGTGCCACGTAGGTTAAAGTAGCTAGGTGTAAGTGTGCTCTGCTTTTGCTCTCCCCTTCTCCCTGTCTGTCTCTCAATATAGCCTCTAAACTCCTGGAGGTATTAGGTGTGGTGGGTGTCGGGCGACGTGTGCAAAAGGAGATGAAAAATGTAAAGATATGGAAGTTATGAAAGGAGTTTAACGTCCCGAAGGGATTGACATGTGAAACCTTCTCTCAGACGCACAAGACAGGATTCTAATTTCCATGGAAACAAGTTTACCTTTAGCATTAACATTGAGAATGTTTATCCAGAGTGTGATTTATTTATCAGTATTTTATTTATATATGTTATCCCCCTATTCAACGTATTGAGAAGGAGAAAGTCGGTGATCGTGCGAGGGTATGAATAATTAAGAGGAAATAAAAAAATAAAGTAACAAAAAAAAAAGGTAAATAATCTTATCGTCTCCAACAGCTGCGTTGATACGCAGACACCCCCACACCCTAGCCTGGTAAAGAAAAACCCCTGTCCATGCAGTTAAGCTGCTTATAAATATTTGTAATTAAAATCGGAGGGGGAAAGCAAGGAGAGTGGCATCTTTATCACTGGCGACACTGCTGCTGCCGGTGTTTTTGATGCCCAGAAAGGCGTTTTCATCTGACAGTGCAGGAGGGGAGAGACTCCAATCGACTTGTCCCACTCAGCACCCCCCCCTCCCCACTCACACTCAAATGTTCAATAGTTCCATACCTTTTTGTTTTGCATTTTCATCTATTTCTACCAGACCTTAGAAATCTCCTCAGCCCAACACTTAACACAAACAAACAAACAAACAAAAAAACACTCCACTAAAAGGAGAACAAAACTTAGATTTTGCAGATGCATGCTCAATACTTTGTCTTTTTGTAATTGCACTCATTTCAAGATATATGGCAATACTTTTTTTTGAACTGCACCAATCAATATTTTTTTAATTTAACAATGGATTAAATGACTATGTGCAATGTCAAAGGGGTTGTCATTGTTTTTGTTTTACGTCTCAGCAACTTTACTGATTTGGTTCACTGTCGCCGCTCTCATCCGCTTTGTTTCTGAAAACAGCAGGCAGCTGTTTCCAGTGAAAACACTCAAAATCTTCTGCATGCCACCTGCCCATGCAGTTCCAAGCAACAAACAGACAAAGTTGGTGACTAGCTGGTGAACATAATGCAGCAAATGAGAGCCAAAAGGAAAGTGAATATTCCACTTGCATTCTTTGGATGGGCAGAAACACAACTCCAAATTAATGAAGTTCTAACAGGAGTTCAATCAGGAAGACAACAGTAGACCTTATCATTGCACATCATCCATTTATAGTTAAACATTTATCTTTTCTTAATTTTCTTGTCTCTCCTGATTGAAATGCTAATGTTGCTTGTATTTCTGCTGGACGTGTTAATGAGCAGCTGTCCAACAGTGTTCTCAAAGTGATAATATGTCAGAGTTAAAAAAAAAAAAAAAAGAAATAGTGTGTATTACAGCATAATATTAAAGATAGGCCATTCATTTAATTTGTTAATTTTCTTCTAGAATAAAATTGTAAACTGCAAACTGCATACCAGTTGTTGACAAAATCCAAAGATTCAAGAGCAAAGATTCTTGGCTCTTATTTTATATATAACATTTATTTTAAATCATTAAAAATCTGAAAATATGTTTTGGTGACCAGGGTAAAAATAAAATGTTTTAACACACTAATGTCTGGGACATAAAACACAATATAAAACAACCTTTAAAAATTGAGGAACTATTAAAATCGACCTGAAGAGAGGCTCCAACTCCAAAACCAGAAAAGCATCTCTGGAAAGTGGCATATGAATTCACATAACTTCAATAAAAAAATAAAATAAAAATAAAGCTGCAAAGGCAGAGTCATGGCAACAAATGAGTAAAAAAACAAATGTCTCCCCTGCAACAGCCCCATTTTAAGAACATATTTTATACTAGAAGTAAAGATACTCATTAAAAGTCTTCCTAAAACTTCAAGAAAACTAAAACAAAAGAAAACATTGGAATATCAACTACAACAACCAAAAGGTTGTACAATAAAAAACCAAAGTCAAAGTCATATAAACTAAGACCTTGAAATAAATACTAATGTGAATGTCGGGTGAGCAGCTCACATAATATGATTTAAACCTGACAAAGCAGCGGTGTCAGAGAACAATCAGATCAGGCATTTATTACCTGTTCGTTTTCATGTGGAGACTGGCTGCATCGGTTGTATTGTGGGGGTCAGCAGACTGTGGGTGTGGCAGGCTGACTAAACCAAGAAAAAAAGGCAAAATGACTCAGTAAGAAGAAATTACAGGTCTGTGGTTCTCCAAACAACACAAGTCAGTGATATTGATTCATAATTCCGAGACACTTCAATGACACTCAAAGGCACAGCTGGGAAATCAACAAAGTGATATGGTATTACAGGTTTGTTTGGGTTTCTGACCAAAACAGAGAAAGTGGGAGGAAGGGAGGAAGAGAAGAGGCATAAATATCACCGCCCCAGAGGCTAGTCCCTGACTCTGCTCCAGCATTTCACCTGCGACAACCCTTTTTTTTTGGTTCTTTCTAAATCAGTGAGTCATGCCTCGGCCAGGCCAACCTTTCCCATGTTTGGACATAATGGTAGAGTTGAGATCCTGTTTATTTCTTTCGCTTGACTGGATATTTTCTCCTTGATGCTGCGAAAATAAGTCCAATTTTTTTTTTCAGGGTTAGAGTACGCTCTGCTGAGGCACGTGAACTGTAAACACATCACAGATTTTCTTTTCTTCCCTTTCCAGATGGATAACTAGCAGATACTGGGAGAAATGTGCGTTTGAAAATGGTGATAAGAGATCGAGAAAATGTGCCATGTACGAGGTGACCGACACATGTATTTTCTTTTTGCCAGCGCGATCTGTTGGCACACTCCACATTTTAAACACTGCCGTCAACAGGAAAGCCTTGCTGCTTGTCAGCCGTGATTAATGTGAAGTCCCTCAAAAAACAGGGGGAAATACATCAGAGAAACTTTGCAGAGAAAAGGTTACCGAAAACACAATTGCGGCGAATGAGGACATTGCTGAATTTCGTACAGTTTTTTTCCCATCTGTCCCCCATCATCCCAGATGTTTTGTCTCACAAGAATTATGAGACCTTTCTCTTATGAGGAAATTGCTTTTGCAGCAACCTCATCCTGCTCTTCAGACTCCTCAGCAGCCATCCAGAGTGTGTATATCTGTGTGTGTCCGTGTGCTATAGGATTGCTGACACAACTGAATAGGATGCCTTTCCTCCTGGACCTAACGCATGGTGATAGGCGCGTCCTGTCACACACCCCTTCCTTTCTAATGTGTTTTGTGTCGTCCCTGTGCACCTGTGCATGTCATTTCACGTCGGAGATTGAAGTGTGAGAGGCGGTCCGTTTGTTTTTCATCTTATCTGATAAGGTTGTTATTAACACTGGTGCTGCCAGCGCTGTTTAGTTGTGATACTGGTGTAATTGATATTGTGTCAGCGCGAGAGGGAAAGTTTCCCAGTGCCAAATGAATGGTTGACTCCCAAAATGAAGGAAATGGAAGATGAAAATCAGGACCTATTATGATGGGGAACATTAGCTGAACAGAACAGAACTGCCATCCGTCTGTGAAGTGACCTTTCAGGAAAAATGTGGTTAGTGTCTATCATGAACCCCCATCCCTCTTTCTCCCTCCATCCTGCCGTCCTATTTCTTCTTTTTCCTTTTTCCTTTTCTGCTGAAGCATAAATTTGGTGTTTTTTATGTGAACTACTCCCGGGGTATGACCCCAAGGGGAATGATTGAAAGACAGTCGTCTGAAAGAGACATAAAATCAAATAAAGACCTGAGCTGAAGGAGTAGGCTGGAAGATTGGGAGACCTATATGAACTGAAGAGCGGCAGTATAATGAGCAGAGGGATGCAACAGTAAGTATATGCATTGCCAGAAAGAAAAGAGGCATTCAGGTGCAAACAGCTGTTTCTCTTTGTGTGAAAAAAAAATTGTATGACTCATAGTGCACCAAAAGCATCAAAATCGATACAGCAGATCTTCTTTGTTGCATGTATTCCTCGTCCTTGTCAAAACATACCACCTACATTACCCATGATGCAACGGACAAGTTTGCTTAGAGATTTAAGTGCGGCATGCGAGTAGCTGCTAATGTTGCCTTGAGCTTCTAGCCTCAAGCAGAAATTAGGAGCTGGCTACAGAGGTCTGGAACGCTCACTTTCTAACCCCACGACCCTCAGAATAATTTAATTTTCCAAATTGCTGTCTCAGGTGAACACTAGGTGATCACCGGAGGCAATTTATCAAATTTCATTAACCTTTGGAGCCTCAAAAGGATTTATAGCACATTTTTTTCCACATATAGGACTGAAATCTTAGGGACCCTATTTCAATCAATATTTTTATATTGACAATGGAAAGAAATAGTAACAGATCTGAAAGGCATCACTTGACGGACAGTGGATGCTCACAGTGGATGCACAGCATTCCAAAATATTGCTAAAGTTGCTCCGTGTCTGCTGAATGCGTAGATAAGAAACTGTTTGCTGACATCTTTATGTCAGTCAGTTTTTGTCAGTCTTTTCTGTCCTACAAAATTGAGTGTGATGGTGTGTGTGTGTGTGTGTGTGTGTGTGTGTGTGTGTGTGTGTGTGTGTGTGTGTGTGTGTGTGTGTGTGTGTGTGTGTGTGCGTGCGTGTGTGCGTGTGTGTGTGTGTGAGAGAGAGAGAGCCTGAACACAGCGGGCCACAGGCAGAGCTATCGATCGGGCTCGTCAGGGTTCAGGGATATAGATGAGTTACAAAACCACCATTAATTACAAATCACTTCTGCCATGAAAGTCGATTAGAGGGAAAAGCAGCACAAAAGTCTGTATCAAACAAAGAAAAGTGATCGGGCTTGCACATTTCTCATCCAAAGACTCTCATCTGCTGCTTGGCAGGCCCGCTCACTTTACCCCTCGTCTCCTGAGCTTTTTGCATTTTTACAAGTCTTGTTTAATTAAAGTTGTTAGTTGTGATTATTTGTGGCCGCGTTCATCAGTGATTACATATGCGGACTAATTAATGCAGATGCTTGTTTTATCTATATTCAATAAGCATGTTCCACCGCCTTATCACCGGGCAGATAATCGATAACCCTGGACACATGATGAATTATGGTCCATAAGCGTGTGTGTATTCGCGTTGAGCCATATGCGGCATGCATATAGAGCGGCGGGGGCGCCGTGATACAGTCGTGAGCAGGTGCTGGCTTTACGATGATCCACAGGCAGGTTCACAGACGGTCCCTGTCAGTGCCACTTGAGAGAGTCCCTGCTGTCTCACAGGTTGCAGGAGAGCCGTGCCTCGCATTAAAATTGCAAGAAAACCCTTCCTTCAACTGCACACAATCTCTCAGCCACACTTCTTTCTACGAGGTGAAATAAAGTGTTCTTATACCTTAAGGCGCATACAGCCTACCTCGTTTCTTCAGGTCTCACCCACCCTTTTTGTTCGGTCAGTCTTCTGATCCTCCACTTTTTTTTTTTTTTGGAAAGAGACCTCTGTCTGTGATTAATGTTAGGTGTGTAGTTGTGTATGTATGAAGTCTACTCCTACCGGGTCGGACAGGCATGCCCCGGCAAACGGTAGCTTCGCAGTGTCTTCTACTCTATAAAGCTGATTTCAAATACAGCCATTTCAGAGTAGATGCACCGCAGTAGCATGAAGCAAGCAGGCTAAACAGATCAACAACTCTGTCTCTCTCTTTCTCTCCTTACTTCCCTCTCTCTGATCCTCCGCTTGCATTCCCTCTGTTTTATTGTGACAAGACACAGCGAGTCATGGCCTGAATACCAACGCGATCATTTCTTGACAGTCTCCCTTTATTTGTCTGCTATCGGCCTGATAAGATGATTTTCACTCTCCGGGTTTGTTTTGTCTTGGCAGAGATGGCCCGGATGAGTGAGCTTGTTGTCTCTCTCTCTCTCTCTCTCTCTCTCTCTCTCTCTCTCTCTATCTCATTTTGTCTCTCCATCAGTGGTGGTTCTACTATATTCGGGACCACTCTGCACACACATTTCCATGTGTGTGCAGAGTGAGAGAGAGCCGGGGAGCATAAGATGATTATGGGAAGATGCCATGCAGAGGAGAAATGTGTCCAGCCAAGCTCACACAGAAGGGAGTATTAGGAAATAATGGCGTGTGAATGCTTGGATACATTTGTGGAGATGTGCTACTTCATCATTTAATAAACAGAGTAGAGATCTCTATCTCCGTTTTTCTTTGCGTTCTTTCATAGTAACATCTGCATTATTGGTTATTTATTCTTGTCACTGTCTATTGTCATATGATATATGCAATATGAAATAATAATTAAAACGCTGCAGACAATTGGCCGCGATCAGAATCTGCATGCAAAATTAACATGCTAGGGAGCGTTTGGGCTAGAAACTCGAAAGATGACTCATAGGGGGATTTAACTGGGTCAGGAAATGATTCTCTATAAGCTTATATCAAAATTATGGCCATGTTATGTTGCCAAAGCCCTCTCAACTCCCTGCAGTGTGTGTTGAGCTGAATAAAACACTATAACAGGTTAGGAGCCTGAAAACGGGATTCATTTTGCTCGATAAGCCTGCACAGTAGTTCATTAAATTATTGTGGGTCACAAAACAACGGGCTCCCGGAGAAGTTTGAAAGCCACTCTAGTGGGGTGGATAGAAATCTGGAGCCCACTTGATAACAGTGCCAGACACATTACACACAAGGCTGCAGAATACAACTGAGGACGGATATTTTGGCACACACACACATACATCACACTCAGAACAAAGCCTCCCCGTCGACAGAACTTGCTTTTCCCTCATGTCTCCCTACAAGGCTGCAACAGGAGTTAATTATTATCATGATGGTGTCAGGTTGCAGAATTGATCAACGTTAAAGGATCATTCTCTGTGACATTACCTCTTGAGAGGGAAAGACAAACTATATGAGAATTGGTACTCTGTTTACGTGACATCTGACAAGGTAAAAGGACACCCTTCGATTGCTTTTGCTCCGTTGGAATCACAAAATCAATAGTTGCAGTATTGCTCATATACACATCAACCTTCCTATTAGAGAGATCTAAACCAAACGGATCAACCTCCGCCAACTCACAACACACTTCACTCCCCTTGGTTTTGTTTAATGAGATTTTGTTCTAACAAGAGTTATCGTTTAAATGTTAATGTTTATCTGCAGTGCAGGAGGTTGCTTTGCAAGTGTGAGCATCGACACGGCTGACAGCCCAAAACTTGACCAAAAAAAAACCACACACAATTGCACTTTTCTTGGATGATTCCAGGTGAATCACTGGTCCAGTATAATTAATATGATTAAAAAAAACAAAGTTCTTGTAGAAATAAAATCTTAAATTAACTTAACTGAGGGCAATTATTACAGCGGTCAGCAATAAATCAAAAATGCTTTCAGATTTCCAAATTAATATAGAATGTTTTTTTGCAATTTCATAACATCTCTGCTAATTAGCCCATCATTTATAAGCTATTTTTTTTAATTTCTCTAAGGGCTTTAGAAAGAGTTTGGCCAAAGATGTTCCCGTCAACAGGGCTGTAGTGCTATTTGTATAATTACCAGAGCCCACCTACGATGTTTAATATGTCGTTGGAAGGTTATGTTATGTAATCCTGCGGTGGCAAGTTTACATATAAACAACTTTAACAACAAAAACAAAGGGATTTAATGAGTACAAAAATGTATATTGGCCTTCTAATTACTTATTTAATGAGTTTGTTTTAGAAGGAGAACAAAAAAAAATTTGGAACAGCATTTCCAGTGCTACACAGTGCAGCCACAATAATTATGATGCATTTTCTTCTGGAACTGGGCCCACATTATCAATGCAACTCGTTAGCTAGTCCAAGGTGGTCCTGTTTTTTTTTTGTTTGACAAATATCTTCAACTTTTTATCTTTTCCAGAAAATTATAGGATGTTCTGCTGCCTAATTAGCAGTTAACACTAAGAAATAGTGACATTAAGGTGGAATGTTTTCTTGCTCAGACATACACTTTAGTTGTGTTTGCATCTTTGAGCACTTACAAACAGTGTTGGGAACGTCACTTTAAAAAAGTAATTAGTTATAGTTACTCATTACTTGTTCCAAAAAGTAACTGAGTTAGTAACTGAATTACTTTATAATAAAAGTAACTAGTTACCAGGGAAAGTAACTATTTGGGTTACTGTAAAAAAGTTGCTTTATGTCAAAGAATTTTGATTTTTCTTGTAATGAGATGGCAAACTGTCTTGTAGTCTACTCCTATAGTCGCGTAGCGTGTCTTGTGTATAAAAATTGAGATCGCATTCTCCGCACCTGGCATGCGGGAATAATTAAAACTTGAGGAGGAATTATACAGAGGGAGACGCTGTGTCTGTCATATATCACAAAACAGGGTCAGAGCGCACAGCTGTAGACATAATGACGGCGAGACCCCCGTGCCTCCACGAGCCGCCGGGCCGTTCATCATCATCATCATCATCATCATCATCATCATCATCACCACCGTCTTCACCATCCGCGCTCCACAGCTGCACCGGATTCCCGTCCAACACCAGAACGGCGGGACACCGGGGCCCGCGTGGCCCTCGCGCGCCGCTCAGACCAGCAGCAGCCCCAACTCCGGCTCCAGCTCGCGGCAAGTTTGCACGTTTCTCCACGGACAACAGGCTGCCGAGACCAGGCACGAGCGGCACGCAAGCAGAACACGATCCTGATTTTTTTTTTTTTAACCGACAACCGACAAATTCAATTCATAGTAACGCACCGCATTTAACGTTCAGTAACGATAACGGCGTTGTAACGACGGAAACAGTAATTAGTTAGATTACCCCGTTACTGAAAAAATAACGGCGATACCTAACGCCGTTATTTTAAACAGCGTTATTCCAAACACTGCTTACAAATATATATGAATTTCAACCAGATTATGCAAACTGCAAATATTCTGTTTCCTCACTCCGTTGTTTGGCGCAAATGAACTTCCTGTGCACCCATGCTTCAGCGTCCTCAGTTCATCATCTGTACAGCAATCTGCCTTCTGAACTGATATGTGTAAACCCACTGCTGGTGAAATGAAAGCAAAAGCGTACATTGTGTCACTCTAAATACACATTTTTAAGCATGCAGTTGTAAAATTCTGCAGATGGTTGTAATGGACAGTTTGACCGGATGTTCACCTTTTCTCTCACTCCAAATTATATTTTATTCAAACTGAGCATGCTCGGCTGTGTGTGTGATACTCTTCGGTGCCGCTCAAAGTCTGTATGGTCCAGATGGTTAGTGAAATTGTAAAAAGTAGGTTTGATGGTCAAAAAGAAAAGGAAAGGCTTACAAAAAGTAGGATTTTTGTTATGGTTTCCTTTAAAGACGGAGAGTCACAATGTGCATCCCGGTGAAGCAGTCACAGTGACAAAGAGATAAAATACATGTTTATGTAGAGTATGAAAAGCGATGCATGAAGCCCATAGAGATCTTCTGAAGGTGTACTACCTGAGATAAAGCTTACAGATGTTACCATTGCTGTGTGTTTCACCCTGTTGTCTAGAGAGCACTGGAGAAGAAAAACATATGCATTAAGTATTACATTTAGATATTGCCAGAAGACAATCATACTGTGTTTGACCTGGTGTGATATGAAAATAATTTTTTCCCCCAGAACAGGTGGTAAGAATAACTCAGCCATGTGAAGCAATTATGTATGTGAATTCCTGGGTGAAACCTGCTATACATATGTTCTGCAGGCAACAACATCATCAACAAAAGCTCTGGCATTTATGCATCTTTGAAAAATTCTCTTTCAAATCTCAATGTGTATAATTTTGTAATGCCATCCATCCATTGTCTACCGCTTATCCTGTATTCAGGGTCGCGGGGGGGCTGGAGCTGATCTAATTTTGTAATGTTTTTCTTCATTTAAAACACAGGTGTTGAATAAATCACAATGCACATCCCTGCCTGTTCCTCTCTGCATTTATGGTCCATAAAAAATAATGAAAAGAAAAACTGAGATGCAAGATAACAGTGTACCAACGCTTATCTGTGATATCTTGATTGCGTTCCCCGTGTCCGTTTTCGCAAAGTCAAACAAGAGACTGCAGCAACGCATCTGCAAATACCTCCATGTAATTACTGTCTTGTGTAATAACGACAAAGCCGCACTTAATGGCTAAATGCATATCGACTACGAAAACCCCGATCCTGTCCAAAAACACAATGGAATGAACAATGCTGCAGAGCGAGGCCTGGCATTGCAAAAAGAACGCTTGGCATTTCTCATTCATCATGTTGATTGGAGAGATCAATTCACATTTGTGCTTTCCTTGGCTTCCCCTCAGGGGTATTTCAGGGCTGGGTTGTGAGGCAAAACCTTCAGGTTTGCCATTTCGCAACATACCTCTATGCAGACAGTGAGAGAAAGTGGTCAAATGCTGCTAATACAATGATGCTTTTATTGCATTAACATTTTTAGAATACACAAAAAGGGGGCATAATCAGAGTCTGAGTGTATTCAAACATATGCTGCAGTACCTTTCAGATCTTTCAGAGGGCAGCGTAGCTCTATGAGGGATCTTGGCCACACCAATGTTGTGCGTGTGTGTGTGTGTGTGTGTGTGTGTTGGTTTCTCTGAATTCTATTTCTCATTAGGTTCCATGCAGTGGCTGAATTTCTTGCTGCTTCTATCCATTAAAGTCACTCTTTCTGTAGACTGCTCACATTAAACACAGGTACGGCGCCTCGCCGGATGAATGCAGGGTGAAATCTGACCCCATTCCCAGTTCCATTTTACCGTGGCTCATTGCCGCGGAGGCGTTCACCAGTTATTTTTGTGCGATTTGAAATGGTATTTTCACACAAACACAATAAGTTCCTGCAGCAAAAAAGACCCACAGCCGTGGACGATGCATTTTCTGTTTGTTTTCACCAACTCCAATTTGTGTTCATATCACATTGTTGGGGCGATTGGCACATTCAGCGCAACGCTGCCAAATCGGAGGGGCGATGCATTCGGAATCCAAACCTCCAGATATTCACTTGCTAATGTTGTGACAGCTTGTTAACTTATTCATTCTGCAGGAGGCTATGCAAGTCGACAGAGCGAGCTGAAGTTCATGTCTCCAGGCTCTACCCTTGTCCATTCAGCTCCCTGCTTTGTCAAGGAGACTTAATTCATCATGATGAGCAATCATCTGTGGGGTGCAACAAGCGACCTTTCTCTTGACCTTTGCCACGGAGCTGTCTTTAACCTATGAGTTTGAACTTGACCCCTATGTGATGGTTCCACTTTGCCAGATGAGCAAATTTATCTGTTGACATGGAATGATCAGTTCATTTTATATTTGAAAGTCTAATCTTACAGCCAGTGCCTCGTAGATAAAAACACATATGGCACTCCAAAACCAAGCAGAAAACAACTGAAAAACAAGACGGGAATCAAGAAAAACTAGGCAAGCTATCATATTTCGCACCATAAGCATCTATGCATTTGGGTGTCTCCCTTTCTTTGAGTGCTTTACAGAACAGCTGGGCTCCACCATAAAGTAAACTCCAGCTGATGTATTTAGATTTTAATTGTGGCGAGTTAATTTGCTGGCAGTTCTCTTTCAAGAGCGGGAACCAAAGGCCCGCCTGTCGTGCCTCCGCGCTTCCCTCATGGTTGATAATCAATGGAGGGACAGAGCTGCCAGCTATTGACTGAGGAGAGATGAATGACGCTGCTCTCAAAGGGTGCATTTGAATTCTGACAGGCAGGACTCAGAAGCCGTCGCCCTCCTTTGAGGAAGAAGGCCTTCGGCTGACATCCTGAAGGTAATACCAAGTGCTGATGCAGGACTGTGAGGTGACTGCAATAATTTAAGCTGCAGACTGTTGGAGATAATTTATAGGTAGTTCAAATCAATGCATTGAATACCACTTTTTGCAGCTGATTTGTATCCACTCACAATGGAGCTGAATCGATGGTGAAGTGAAGTTGCGGCACGCTGCGAAACACGTGGCCCTCATGTCAAAACAAGGAAAAAGGACTCTCACCTGGCCACTGGCGGGATGTCAAAAAGCCTCCATACAAATGCCACTCTTTCTCACACACATCTGTTCCAAAGCCCCGTTTCTGAGTCAACGTGAGTCATCTTCAAATGCCTGCTGCTTCCAACACACGGACGAGCATTTTTCACTCTCTCATGCAGTTTGACCTTTGTAGAATCCGGATGAAAGCTTTCCGCAACATACGTTTTTGGCACATGTCACGCATCATTTGCCTTAGCAATGACATCGGCAGAATTATGTGGATGCATATCGGCTTAAATCAACAACCTTCGCTCCCTCGGGTCTGGCGGTCCATGTATGGCTCCCTAGTGTGGATCTTGTTAATGCTGTAGCAAGCTGGTAACCCAGATCCACCTGCTTGTCATGGATGATCACCCTGTCCTGGGCAAACAAACTAAAGCTGCCTGTAGAACCAGTAATCAAGCAATAGTGCATACTAATAAGACTCTAGAGGAGGTGATAAAATGATTTTGCCTTTACTGCATATTCCCTTGCCGAGGACATAAAAACGCAGAATAGCTGTCAAGTTGATATCGCAGACTTAACTGTTGGTAAAGAAAACCAGTGGGAGAAGCTCTCTCTGTTCAACCTGCTGTATGTTAAACAGCATTATCAGCTGCTATTGTGTTGGTGGTCACATATAATTATTACTTACAGGTGTTCCCCCTTATTTGAGGTCAACATAATTCCAAGAGATACTGGGCGGAGTCCTCAAACCTGGAGATCCTGCTGATCCTAATGGATGAACGCGCCCAAGAGATGTTCCACGGTTGAAATAAAAGTACACTTAAGTTATTGAGGGAGTCCATGAACAAATTTAATTAACAAAATTTAACAAAAACAAAAGGCAGCCACACTGTTGTGCTTCCTTCTTGCTCTGCAACTGACTTGGCGAAATAAACGCATTCACGTTTTCAGGGTGACCTTTAATGCAGCTACTTGCCAGATGGTTGAAACCATCTTGGAGAAGTAATTAGTTTAAATAGTCTTCCAACATCCTGAGTTTTCGTGCAATACCAAGGAAATACAAATCTGCATTGAATGAACATCCTTAAGTAGCGGCTAAATGTTTCACGTGTGTGTGTGTGTGTGTGTGTGTGTGTGTGTGTGTGTGTGTGTGTGTGTGTGTGTGTGTGTGTGTGTGTGTGTGTGTGTGTGTGTGTGTGTGTGTGTGTGTGTGTGGAGTGAAGAAAGAAATCAGAGTTATGCCAACACATACATTCTATTGGTCTGCATGTTGCATGTGATGTGCTGGCTGTGGCTCAGAGGTAGAGCGAGTCGTACGCCAATCAGAAGATCAGTGGTTCGAGTCCCGGCTCTTACAGTCTGCATGCCGAATGTGTCCACGTGTCGGGGAGTTAGATTAGCTTAGCTAGGTAAATATGGATGTGTTCTGCAGTACTTTGATGTTATCTTGGATTTCTCTAACTGATGAGAATTTCATCAGCTGTGTGTGCTTCACAGCTGACCACAGTCCAGCCTTCTCTGCTGCACGCCGGGCTGCTGTGAGGAATATGATGAGACAGCTCTGATGAAATATTGAGTGCAATCTGATTTGGTGTTAGATTTGTTTTTAAATATTTTTTACAATTGAAATGTTTTTATGAAATACAAATCTGGCTCATTACTACAAGCATAAATAGCACTGCTAGTTTACATGTTTATGATGGATGATGAAAGTGGTAGACTGAACTTTACCAGAAGTGGTGAAGTTTGTATGGACAGTTAGCTATACCATGGTGAGATTCACGACTTACTGAATGACTGAGCCTCGCTTTAACTGTTCCTGCAGCTCTATTCATTTTCCAATCTTAATGTCCATGAGATTTCCTTTTCTTTTCCTCTGATCTTTCATAATGACGATGCTGCTAATGATGAATGATTAGCTACATGTAAGCAAGACGGCAGATGTTAACAATGTATCCTAGAAACGCAGTGCTAGGCGATAGCCATAGTGACATGGAGTCCAGAGTCCATTCCAAAGACTGGTTCTAACAAAGACCCACTAAGCAGTAAGGACCAGCCTTAGTAAAACCAGTTGGTGCAACCCACTCCAGAGGAGATTGTAGCAGTTGGGACGGCAGGTAGTTTATGCTGGTGATGCTAATTTATTAGCACTTGCTAACGTTTAGCCATCAAACCAAAAAAGGTAGTCTTGTGTACTGCTGTTGAATGTATTTTAGCCTCCCACACACAAAACTGTGCTCCTGATTGTTACCCGGCTAGCTCCCCAGCAGTGACTGCCTGCCTGCATGCATGACTTGCTGGCTCGACGGCCGTGCTCTGCTGCTTCCCCGCCTATGTGCCTTGTTGAAAATGAATTACAGATGGATCATTTACATTCAGCTTTTCAACCTCCCCATTGGAATCATGTTAGAAGTCCTTAAAGAGGATTCTGCACACACAAAAACACGCAACATCTTCCCTCGATAATAATACTCATCAAGCATATGTAATTGCGAGCCTAAATCAAAATTCCTCTAGGTGATTGTAATTGGTTTTGTCACTAGTGAGCGATAGCTGAGTAATGTTCTTCTGTCAGTGCTGACAGCGTCACTCTAACCTACGCTGAGACATGTCGCTCTGCTCAGCATTGCAAAAAACAACACTCGGAATGCAAGATACCAAAGCAAAAGGTCTCCCGTGTAGTTTCAAAGGAAACAATATCTTAGTATGCATATTTTTCCCTGAAGCAATGTGTGTCCTCTGCTTGTTGTTTTTGTGACAGTTTGTGAAAATGTGAGAGGCGTAATCATGCTGCAGTGTGCTATTTCTTCTTTCTTTTTTTTTTTTCAAGGTTGGGTGAGTAAGAATTCCAAGCTGCTGCCAGACACTTAGTTCCAAATCCCAAAACTTAGTAAAACAAAACCATTTTGGATAGACAACGTCTGCATTCCCTTTACAGCAACACATGCACTGTCGTCTCTTTTATCTGTAATGCAAGAGGCAAATAGCCATTAATCATAGTTCCCAGTGTCTTCCTGACTTGCATTATACTGAATGGGCTGCCAAGAGCATGCATGCATGAAAGAAATTGCTTTTACTCTCACAGCATGTTATTTTACAGAAGGTTCAAGGTTGTACGGATGAGCACATATGAAATAAACGACAAAAACGTAAAAAAAAAGTAGCCGCAGCCCAAGACGCTAATTTCTGTCATGATCCATTTCAAGGGAAATAATTATGCAGCTAATGTAATTTAATCTCTGCCACTGCATCCTCCGCTGAGAAAGAGGCGTACGCCAGCCAACATGAACTTGGGGCTGTTGCCTCATTACATGCAAAGCACATGACATTAATTGAGTTAGAGGAACACTGAACTATACCTACAACAAAAGACGGCATAACATTTGGGGCATACTGGATTGAAAGCAACTGGGATTACTGGCGGGACAACTAGAAATAGAGATGAGTTTTTAGTGCTCGTGAGCTGTGCTTTAAGGCCATCTATTATATTTTTTAGCTCTGTATAACAACTTTTAAGATACACTCAACAAAAATATAAACGCAACACTTTTGTTTTTGCTCCCATTTTTCATGAGATGGACTTAAAGATCTAAAATTCATTCCAGATACACAATATTACCATTTCTCTCAAACATTGTTCACAAATCTGTCTAAATGTGTGATAGTGAGCACTTCTGCTTTGCTGAGATAATCCATCCCACCTCACAGGTGTGCCACATCAAGATGCTGATCTGACATCATGATTACTGCACAGGTGTACCTTAGACTGTCCACAATAAAAGGCCACTCTGAAATGTGCAGTTTTGTCTCACAGCAAAATGCCACAGATGCCACAAGCATTGAGGGAGCGTGCAATTGGCATGCTGACAGCAGGAATGTCAACCAGATCTGTTGCTCATGCATTGAATGTTCATTTCTCCACCATAAGCCGTCTCCAAAGGCGTTTCAGAGAATATGGCAGTACATCCAACCGGCCTCACAACCGCAGACCACGTGTAACCACACCAGCCCAGGACCTCCACATCCAGCAGGTTCACCTCCAAGATCGTCTGAGACCAGCCACTCAGACAGCTGCTGAAACAATTGGTTTGCATAACCAAACAATTTCCGTCTCAGGGAAGCTCAACAGCATGCTGGTCGTCCTCATCGGGGTCTTGACCTGACTCCAGCTCGTCGCCGTAACAGACTTGAGTGGACAAATGCTCACATTCGATGGCGTCTGGCACGTTGGAGAGGTGTTCTCTTCACGGATGAATCTCGGTTTACATTGTTCAGGGCAGATGGCAGACAGCGTGTGTGGCGTCGTGTGGGTGAGCGCTTTGCTGATGTCAATGTTGTGGATCGAGTGGCCCATGGTGGTGGTGGGGTTATGGTATGGGCAGGCATCTGTTATGGACGAAGAACACAGGTGCATTTTATTGATGGCATTTTGAATGCACAGAGATACCGTGATGAGATCCTGAGGCCCATTGTTGTGCCATACATCCATGAACATCACCTCATGTTTCAGCAAGATAATGCACGGCCCCATGTTGCAAGGATCTGTACACAATTCTTGGAAGCTGAAAATGTCCCAGTTCTTGCATGGCCAGCATACTCACCGGACATGTCACCCATTGAACATGTTTGGGATGTGCTTGACCGGCGTATACGACAGCGTGTACCAGTTCCCACTAATATCCAGCAACTTCGCACAGCCATTGAAGAGGAGTGGACCAACATTCCACAGGCCACAATTGACAATCTGATAAACTCTATGCGAAGAAGATGTGTTGCACTGCATGAGGCAAATGGTGGTCACACCAGATACTGACTGGTTCTGAGTCCCCAGACCCCCAATAAAGCAAAAAAATGCACATTTCAGGGTGGCCTTTTATTGTGGACAGTCTAAGGCACACCTGTGCACTAATCATGATGTCAGATCAGCATCTTGATGTGGCACACCTGTGAGGTGGGATGGATTATCTCAGCAAAGCAGAAGTCCTCACTATCACACATTTAGACAGATTTGTGAACAATGTTTGAGAGAAATGGTAATATTGTGTATCTGGAATGAATTTTAGATCTTTAAGTCCATCTCATGAAAAATGTGTTGCGTTTATATTTTTGTTGAGTGTATGTATTGGGTGTTGGTGGCTCCTCTGGTGAGGACTTTGTCATGGTCCCTAGAGGATGAACTGCTGACTTATGCTGTGGCACCGCGATTATATTGGCATTTAGCAAATACCACCACCATTCACTTTCGTGGTTTTAAGCCAAATATTCTCCAGAGCTATTTGATGGCTCTTCCTCTCCTGCCAAAATCAGGTCAGAATTTAGAGTTTTGACCAAAGCTTTGTCATCATTAGCTGGGCTTTGTGTTTCTTGTCAATTAGCCAATGCCAAAGTCAGATAATAAGCCTGGTAAACATTATGCACCGTGGCTCAGATTTGGAGTTGGTTGACTTTACCTCTTGATTTGTTAACCTTTCAAAACAGTGTTTATGCAGATGAAAAACTCACACACGCACAGTTCCCTTCCCGACTCTAATGTTTGGGTTGCGATTCACTCGTCTCTTTGAAATATATTTACTTCAAGGCTTGGACTATTTATCCATCCTTTCATACTCACTCCCATTTATCCGTTTTCAGCCTCTGATCCAAACTGCTCCCTTTTTCGCCTCTAATATCGCCCCTTACCCCTTCCATGAAAAAAGAATACCATTATGCAACTTCGTAATATCATGGGTAATTGCTTTTTGAAAGCTACCCCTATTTTCTTTCTGTTGACGATAAACATTTAATGGGCTTAATTATTCTTATTATTTTTTTTAAACCATGCGACCTAAGCCCTGTGACCTTCAGCTGTTGCATAGCAGACTAGGGCAGAGAGATCCCTGTGGACCCCCTTTAGGCCTCAGGAGTGCCAGCCAATCAGGAAACGGAGCTAAGAGAGCAGATGCATCAGTTTGTGGTAGCGTGCGCTCTGCATGTGTGTGGGTCTCTGCTAGCATGTAGTGATGGTGGGTAGGCTGGAAGGAGCAGTAAGAGTTGCTGGGTTACTAATACTATTCCCATCCCAATTTGCTGCTTTTGCACGTTCATTACCACTGCAATTATACCGTTGGTGCCTATAGGAAGCATGGTTAAATGAATTAGGCAGGAGCATGTTTTCGAGTGGGAGTGGATACGGGGAAGTGGAGCAGTCTCTAAACCTTTTAATGAGGGGTGAAATTTTGCTGAAGACAGGACTCTGTTAATGGAATTTGAACTTGATTAGAGGATAGCAGACACACATGCAGTATAATTCTTGTCCTCAGCATCCTGGTCTATTTACAGTATTTATCATCAATGCATTGACGAATACCATCTGTGTAAGTTCGATGCTAATCCTTTAAATTATATTACAGTCAATGACACAGTTTAACATGCATTCAGGAAGGCTTGCTGCACCTGTTGATAGTCTGAAAATGTAGCTCTCAAGAGGGGAGAGGGAAGTTGAAATGATTCCTACTAGAAAAGGAAGCTTTTATGCAAAATTAAATCAGCCACTTGGGTGGGGGGGAAGGCAATTAATGGCTTTTTTTGTTTTGGAAGTTAGAAGTTCGAGTGAGGTCGAAAGTTAGCGTGTTATCTCAGTTAATTACTGTGTCGATGGACAGACTTTGAACTCAAACAGTTTTATCATTGCATAAGCTTTAATGCCATTCGCATTATTGTTTCAGACCAAGCACTCTCATTAGGCAATGTTGCATTAAAACCATGAGTATCATATTAAATAACGCCTTGGTTCGCTTCATTGAGCTCATACAGTTTGTGCTCATACGTTTTTGGTCACTGCGATCATTCCTCCTGTCCTTTGGCTGTGAAGTGATCCCTTCCTAACATGCACTGTAAGAAACGAGGGATGAAAGCGACAGCTTTCTGATGTTCAGTAAGTCTTTTTAAAGCTTCAATAGACTGAGTAAGTGAAATTGAGATTTAGATATCTTTCAGTGCGATAATCTTTTTTTTAAGTGGGAAATTAAATCTTTGTGTTTCCACACAATAATGTTAGATCTGTGATTTATTGTCTTCCAGTGACAATAGTGACACATCACAAGACAGAGGGCCATAATTAAACAACCTATAGCACAGGGTCTTACCTGGGTATTACCTATTTATCTGAGGAGTGTGTCCGTAGGCTCGGGGGCTGTACATTACAACATTCTCGCAATGACAATGCTAACGCAGTGATGTTTACCGTGTTCACCATCTCTAAAAGGCAGGGGACCACTGTAATGCAACTGCATCAATGGGAGGGCTTACACAACAAATGGCCCTGAGATGATGCCAGAGCAGAGTCAGTGCTGTTATAACTTGGGATTTGAATACAGAATACAGTCCCTCAGCCATAAAGCTTCTGGGAGGAAAATAAACTAACGTCATGGTTCTGGATCATGTGGGAATAACACGCGTCATTGCAAATAAACTGTTTAATACAATTCTATATTTACACACACATAACCAATAACCAACATTAAATACGATATTATGATATAGTGATACACATTCAAAAACAAATTGTTATTTTAAAACTCAAATCATAATCTAAAGTGGCAGCGGGGACATTTCCGTGTTAGAGTGTTATTGACATTGTATGACTGGTGTGAAGGGTTCATCACTGTGACAGCCTGTGGGAAGAAACGGTGTTGTGTCTGGTTGTGGATCTGCAGCTCCTAAGGCAGGTTGAACTTCCTGAGCTGGTGCAGGCCTTCTCCCTCCTGGTGTCTCTGCTGGAAGTCAACTTGAGGTCAACGGGAGATAGTGATTCCCAGGAACATGAAATCTTCACAGCAGACACAGTCTTGTTCAGTGTGCTGATGGGGGGCCGTGTAGGGGGACAGCTCTTCAAGTCCTCTGTCATCTCCACTGTTTTCAGAGCATTTAGCTCCAGGTTGTTCAAACCGCCTGTCTGTATGAAGACTTGTCAGCGTTACTGGATGAGCCCGACGACCGTTATGTCTTCTGCAAACTTCAGGAGCTTTACAGACGGCTGTTAGATGCATTCGATTAGACACAAACTAGACACTGGAATCATTAGATTAGATGTTTGCTTTATCCTTTTATCCAAATTAATGAGGTTTTGTTGTTGTAAATTCTCTGAAAGCCTGTGGCTGCAGAGGGGTGAAGAAACTAAATCATAGTCTTCACTCTCTAATATTATCTGTATTGTGTTTTTTGTACGGTTTGTTCATTTATCAAAAGGTTATCTTCTCCTGTGACCAATGTAGGGAGATAAGTTTAGGAGAAAAGGGGGAAGCAAAAATCCTATTACAAGAACGAATTGTCAGTTTTGTGGAGGAAGATGTCAGAGTGCTTGACACATAACTGCCAGTGAGTGTCTCTGTGTGTGTGTGTGAGAGAGAGAGAGGAAAACAGAGAGGTGATGGTGTGGATGCTGACTGTCACTGTATCTCAAGGGTCAATTTCCATGTTTTCTCCCAGTTGGTTCCCTTCCACCGGAGTTATAGTGTCTCTGTCAGGATGAAATGGACGATCACAAGCTGTTTGGTGATACAACACAGGTTAGTGTCTCGGGGCCATCATACATAACCTTGCACACAGTAATAAGGACGCCAAAACCCCTGGGGTTTGCATGCTCAGTTTATTAATACCTTCAAAGTATTATACAGTACATACATTAAAATGAGCAGTTGTATCTCACCTTGATATCAAGGAATGTGCGCGGAGTTATTGTGCGAGCACATTGTCCATTTGTGTATTGATTTATTTTCAGACCGTGTGTCTTATCTACATTCATTTTCCACCGCAGTCAATGAACAGGGACATTTGCTTTAGCATGCACTGAAATGGCCTCAGGCCTGTTGTGATTAATGTATCCCACTTAGCTCAGGCACATCTCCACTCTATAGACAGGCTTTTTTAGAGGGGCGCCATCATAGCATTCAAACTAGCGTCTTCGTTTACTAATACATCATGTGAACGTGCTCCATTATAGGTTCTTTGGAACCACAGCCATCCATTTGAGCCGGGGTTAAGAGATTTCATAATAAATACAGAGCGCGGAAAGTCTAAGTCTAAGGCAGTCTAACATACTGGTGTTGTGCTGGTGGTGGTGGTGCAGACAATGGGGGTGGAATGAAGCACTTTTCCTGGGAGTTTGATGGCATGCATCATTGAAGATGACAAAATGTAAAAATTGTTTAGAGGACCTTATTAAATATGTATGAAACCAGGTTTTCAAGGAGGGCATAGACAGCGAAATCCATCATCGCATTGTAAAATGCAGAAATACTATTAAAGTATGAATATTTAGTATCGTTTTCCCAGCCGCTCTGCAGAGGGGTACCGACAAGAGAACAGTGAAAACATGATTTTAATATTACATGTGACTTCCAAAGCAAAGTTATTTTTCATCTTTTCCGTTTGAATACATTAATTATAAGCACTATTCCCAGATCTGATGCGTTTCACTGGAAGCCGCGTCTCGTGGTGCCAAATAGCTTCTAGATAAATAGATTGTCATAATACCTTTGCTCATGGTACAAACGCTCGACGCCGCCACGTGAGAAGTCGTCAACAAACATGAGCAAAATTGACATTGGAGCAGAGTGGGAACAATGGTGTTTACAACCACTCAATTAGAGAGATTAGACAACCTCTCCAAGGTCACCAAAACAAAGACACGTTCATGTAGTATAATCCCTCTAAGTCAACTATTAATTACTTCATGAATATCTGAGGACTAAGGGGCATTGTCATGGGCCATGGCTCATGGAAATGTCATTAGGGTTGTATCCAAAATGTACCAGACCATTCTCTCAACACATTCTGCAAGTTTATTGCGCTTTAACCACTCCACCCATAAAGCTTGTTTACTCTATCAATTCTAATGAAGGTTTCTGTGCTGTGGAATAACACCATGTTCTTTACGATTGGAGGCTTCTCTGCAGTCATCAGTTCTTGCACCCACGGCTCCACAGCAATATACATCACCTGGCACAATGGCACTGTTGTGAGGCACAGCTATGGTGCGTCTTCGTCGGCACGCCGGGTTGTTGCGGGTGGGGAGCCCACACTGCTTCGCCGCCTGGCTGTCTCAGGATTGTGTGAGAAGCTATGGGGGCGTATTTGCAGAGAGGAGAGAGAAAATGAGAGATAGGAGCCACGGCCAGGGAGCTGTCCCTGAGTGATGCTGCTCTGCTCCCAGCAGCACCCTGTCAACTCCAAATGAGAAATTTCAGACATCCAGTGAGGTAGCTCTTGAAAGTGGAAATGTTTTCCCACTGCCGCTGCCTTTTTTTTTTTTTGACAATAACTTTAAAAGTTAGTTGGCTGACCTTCAAAGTGGAGGAAAGATAATGGATTCCATTCATCCCACACCATGAGTTAAGTTGATTGGTAGATGAAACGGTTTGAAAACCGCACGCCGCTTCAAGATGAAATGGGCAACCTGTCGGTTGACTTATGAGCTCTTGCTTTGAACTGCGGCTTGTATCTTTTTTTTAAGGATTGATACCTAACATTTGTTAATGTGGGAAGATTCATGTGGAAGCATCGTGGATCACGGTTTCAGGAATGTCTGAATTAATGATGTGATCCCAGTGACCACAAAAGCCGCTTTGTTGATGATGGCTTCTTGTCAACGAAGACCTCGAAGCCTGACAACTTTTGTGTGAGCGCTGAACTGTATATCTCTCTCTGAATATATCTTACCCCTATTATCAAAGGCATCCTACATAATATGGAATAAGAAATGAATGTGATAAAAGGGAAAAATGGCCCCCAACCATCGACCGTCAGTGACCGGGAATAACCTCTAATGAAACACAGTATTATAAGGGAAAATGTCTGAAGCTTTAATCGCCTTTCACACTGGGCACGGCTTGCACTGTGCTCACTACTGAGTTAAGTGCACATTGCACCCAGAGTTCAACCAGGTTGAACTATTTCTCGGCATAGATAAAAGTGAAATCATAGGGAATAATGTGTGTTAAGAACGTGGCTGTGTCGTTGATGCATTCAGCATGGAAGGCCATTTAGAAATAGCAGAAAACGAAATGTCTCTCCCACAACTAAAGAGTAATTACACACTTAAATGTATTTTAAGCTGGAAACTAAATGATGTGACTCTACTTTGGTGAACACAACTATGATGGTGGTGAATGTAAAGAAAATTACATTTACATTTAGGGCATTTAGCAGACGCTTTTGCCCAAAGCGACTTACGATAAGTACATTTCATGGTGGTAAACGCTGTTTGCTCTTTTAAATCAGCCTTAATCTTGCAAGGAATATTCTGAGATAGTCAGCGTCAACTATTTGGAACAAATCTTTGTTATGGGATAAAATAATGTTAACATTCTCTTCTCACGAACGAACCGTATAGTTGGAGAAGAAACATAGAACATCGGTGCTAAATTTGCATCAGCAACAGTCAGAACGAGTGATCATGACTCAATGTTGTTCCATGATGCTGAGCCAATCCTGGTGATTGCACATGCAAAGGCAGACTACCTAATTTGTGATGATCTGGTCTTATCAGTATATGGTAGTCATATTCTCAAATATAGGCTACTGTTATGAACTAATATCATGTTTACAGATATGTTTCAACTTTTGTTTTCGATAAAGTGAGGGGAAAAACGTTATTTCCTTACATCCCACCAGTGTGAACACACACGCTTGACGCAGGATGATATTAAGGCACATGGAGTGGCAACAGCATTTGTAGACGAGCTGGATATATACAATCTATGTTGGAACAGGGAGAGAAAGAGAGTTTTTCTTTGTTGAGATGGCAAGATGATACCAGGGGAAACGCTGTTGCGCCTGCAGGGCAGCGGTTCAGTTGGTCCAGCTCTCTCCTTCCTCTTTGGCACTTTTAGCAGTGCCTTTCCCGCTGCACTGTGACACAGCGTTTGTTAGAAAATAGTGCTTTCCATGAAGACACCCGTCACAGTTTTGCCAAGAGCTGGAGGCGAGAGGAAATACGACGGAGGCGGCCGCCTTGTAATTCTCTCTGCAGGAAATGCATCTGATGTGACTTGGGAGCAAATAGGACGAAAAGGATATGTACCATGATGTGCCCACCTATTTGCTAAATTCTAATACTGTCCTCCATTGCTGTGGGAGATAAAGGTCACAAACATTTTATTTTGGCCTCAGAGACTACAGATAAAGTCAAATGACTTCATAAGTTCTGCTCATGTATGTGTGATTTCTCTTAGTTTAATTAGTTAGGACCACACCAAGGATCACACCAAGACGCAGTGTAAGACACGGATCAGCCTGTGGTTGAGAAGGAGGGAAAAAAGCCCGTAAAAAACACAACATACTGAAAAAATATGTAGTTCTTTGGAATTAAAAACACATAAATATGAACCTTTCTGTTGCTGAAAAGTGAAGTATTTTTTTGGCCCGTATAAAAATTTAATGAGGAAAAAGTAACACAAGCGTCTTAATGTAATTGGCCCCCTTAGTCGTTAGTTCTTGAAGTGGAAAGTGCCGGTACTCCCTTTATTCATATGCTGGCTTGTGTTTCGGTGTTTGACAATGAGCCAGTTGTTCTGGGAGCAAAACTACAATATTTGATGCTTTGACCAACAGATAAACCATTGTTGCCGTGGTAGTTGGCTGAGGTAGTGGTGGTGATAGCTGCAGGTGGTCGTACATCAACAGGAGTGGTGCTAACGTTGCTTGCTGGGCAACATAGCTTTGAATTGTACTTTTTTTCTGACGCTGGCCCTTTTTAACCCTTTTAGATCATAGCTCCAGTCATAACTTATACTCATTAAACGATATGCAAACAAATTACAAAACATCTATTTCCTTTGATTGTTATATAAAAATCCAATCATCGTTTCTTTCTGTAAAACCAAATCTGATCTATGCTTACGTATATTATGACATCCATCGATCAATCGATCTCTCTGTATTACAACATGCTAAGCCCACCCACTTTTTAGCAGTCCAATGAAATGCAAAAGGATTTGATTTAAATTGCTCCTTAAACTGTACAACACTCAAAAAAGTCAATGGGTCAACCATCCCAATAATCTTGGTCCATTAAAATGAAGCTGCGTTTAAACACCTGAGTTCGCTATTTCAAGTCGGATGGTATTTCATGCCTCTGGCTTACTGTTGAGGCAGGTGTCGGGTATGGAAACAAATTCATTATATTGTGGACGGTTTGAGCTCCAGTATGTAGGCAGTGTAATTCCAATCAGTAATGAGAGCACATATATTAGTAGTGTAACGATTTATGCGATGCATCGATTAATCGATTGCCAGTCCTACCGATTCAACTAAATTGATCCGCTAATATAAATAAATAGAATTAAACGTTTTGGCTTCACCAATAATCAATATAAAGGCGTAAAATCTTATGAGTCACGTTTCTCATTTATGATTCATGTTTTAAGACTTTTACTCTCTCCCCTGCCAGCATGTAGCCTATTGAAAAATGTTCAAAATAACTGAGCAATGTTTAATTACATTTTTGTATTCAGCATAAAATATACTACTACTTTTTTTATAGAATAAATATGTTTAATAAGTAATTCTGTGGTCTGTTTATCTTTTCACCTTTCAGAAGAATAATTTCAGAATTTCATGGATATAGAATTTTGGTTGAAACGAATCGTGGTTTACAGAATCGAATCGCCAACTACTGAATCATTAATCAAATCGCTGTGAAGCCAAAGATTCAAACCCTAACATATATACTATCGTGAATCTGCAGTTTTTAGCTGTCAACCATCACCCAATATTCAGCTATGCGCAACACATAACCAGGTGAGAGATGGTGTTTTGTGAGTGAGGACTTGCTCTGTGTGGATGCAGACAGGAGCAATCGATCTCAGGCCAACAGCTTCAGACCAGATAACAGAAGTATATATTTCTTGGTCAATTCTTATGAATTGTTACTCATAACTGCACGATCCTTTTAACTTTATAACATATTTTAATATAATTAAAGACAATAATTTTGCTACATTTCTTACACATTTTTTTGTAGTAGAATGCGAGTGTATCATCTTTCAATTTTTCACAGACATGCATGTTATAAGCTAATTATCCATTCGGTTTGTTTTCTCGGTGTTTGGCAAAGACACCACATTGCAATCACTGCTGAAACTGTGTGCGCTGGGCTCGTTATGCAGGCGCTGGAAATTAACATCCTGTCCTCCAATTAGAGTGAGAAATCCGATAAAAGGACATCTTCTGGCAATAAGTTAATTAGTTGATCTCACTCAGGAGACCCTGTACCCCAGGGTGAAAAATACCACGTGCCATTAATTTACATCATGATGGAGATTAAATCCATATTTAATAAAACACAATGCAGTGGGATGCACTTCCAAAAACTAACATTCTAACATGCATACACTTTTTTGAAGGGAAGAACACAGAGACGAGCTACTGTGTGTCTGCTCTTGTTTTGTGTAATGCATGCATTCATCTACCTGTCATATGTGTGCAAACAGTGACAAGGCTGGAAAGGATTTTGTATGCTATTGAAAAGGCAAGAGGCATGCTTTTTGCAACTCTAGCTGGGCAATTCTCCACCTTTCTGTGCGGTAAAATTGGATCAATAGCATTTAAACCCTGACTGCTGGGATTGGAAGGCTCTCGGAGTGAAATGTCATGCATCTATAGTCCCTTTTATTCAATTCTGTATTAATGGAGGGTGTTCGACCAGCATTTTTTTCCTAAAAGATCTGAAATCACACCACATGCACCCACTTTCTTCTCGTCAAGCAAACTGTGCTACATTTTCAACTCTGGAAAAAAACTAAAACATTCAGAGCAACAATCAGAACAAAAATTACCACAGAAAAATTGTGTATATATATATATATATATATATATATATATATAAATACCATCATCACAACAACATCTTAATCCTACGAGAGGGGAATTGCAGTTCAAACAATTTGTTCCAAGTACAAAAGTACTTAAAATCATTTTCATCCTGCAAAGAAAATGCTGAAAATCTTTGGACACTAAAGTTTGATTTTCAACAGCTTTTTTGGGTGGTTTTCAAAACTTATAATTGCTAATTACTACTTTAGTTATGTAAAGGATCTACAGTTTAAGAGGACACTTTCTAAAACGCGCAATGAGAGATGCTAATTAGAATAACATTTGCCAATCAGTAACCAGTGAACGACAACATCAGAACCTTGCATGCAGGTATGCTGTGGTTGAAATTTTTAAAAGTCGAAAGTGAAGCTGGTTAGCCCCGAAGTAAGCAACGACTCCAGCTGCTTCGACTCAGGCACACTTAAGGTGGGCTGACCTTTAAGGTGGCCCAGCACTATTAACCTTTAATTGACAAGCCACTACTTAGTTTTGCTTAGTTTTTTTTTAAATGTTTGATATGTCTTTCAACTGTTTATCTGATAGTGTTAATAGGTCTCCCTCCTCAAAATCTTTAGAGCAGAAGTATTGATTTATTTCTTATTTTTAGTAGTGGGGCTATTATCTTCTATTGAGTCCAAAATTAAAGTCAAATGAATATTTACATGCAAAATGCATGTAATTAAAATGCAAAAGACTTCAGTGACCCTTTAACTGTTACTTTTGAATTCTCTATAATCTCATACAGTTATTTCTAAAGCTCTTCAAGGTCAAGTTAATTCCCTCTCTTTGTTCCATTACTGCCTGAGTGTCAACTAATGCGTGTCTTTAGACATACAGCAGTGTTTTCACCATTTTCAGCAAAGCTTCCAAAAGCCTGGCATTTCATTGTGAACTTCAACTGTTCTCTATCGAGAAAGGCCAAGTGTTTGTAAAGTCAATTTTTGACAAGGTAGGGAGCCTCTAATCTGGTATAAACTACAACCCTTCATAAAAATCATGAGCCTAGAGGTCTGTGTTGGATTTTCAGCCCAGACACGGCTCATGTCCTGCCTTCAATAAAAACCTTTAAAAAAATCATTGTTTTCTGATCTGCCAAAAATTTAAATTTTGGATATGTACAAAATGTAAAAGATTAAATGAAATGCAAACACAGCCTCAAAGCAATCATTACTTTGAGACCATGATGCATTCAGTTATCGCCAAAGTACCTTTTAAGAGATCACACTTACACTTACACTTACACAAATAAAAGGAAACAATTCAACTTGTCTCTTTGTTATTTGTTAAGTTGACTTACACATTCACTGATTAATTATGCAGCCAACACTCTGCCAAAATTAATCATTTATCACTTAAGAAAATTGCTGATGGAGTTCAGGACCCACTGAAAAGACGGACACAGCCTTTGCAGCAGCCACTAGAAGAAGTAAGAAACTTGTCTTTTGGTTCGTCTTGGAATGCCGGGGTTCAAATCTGCAAGGTCTGTTACAAATCTCACTGCACACAAAAGGAAAGGCACTTGCACTTTTAGGTTGCCCAGCAGTTCTTAGGTGCATCTGCTCCAGGAAGTTCAAATAATCTCTGGTGAACCCCAAAGACGTAGAAGAAATTGTGTGAAATGCAATACATTTATTTCATTCTATGGCATACCTAAATGAAAAACACATTTTAAAAGTGCAAAACATTACAATTTTTCTGTCACAGCCACCCAAAATACTGAATACGTTACGTTAGAAGCCAAACAGGCCATACTTTACATATGAATGTAATGAAGCCCCTGTGCTTGTGCTATGAAGGTCTAGGAGCTGGACACTCCTCATTAACCTTAAGCTTCTCACGTGATACATTTCTCCCTTGGGTGCACAAACACAAATGTACACACCTCTTGTAAATTTCTGGGATAGTAAAAAAGGGAATGAGAGCAAAGAGCAAAAGAGAGAGGGAGTAAAAGAAGACTGAGTAGGCTATTATAGAGGAAAGAGTGTATCCCCCGGAGGAGGCGCTGGCTGAGATTGCGTAAATGAGGGAAGCGTGGTGGCCATTCCTGTAGCCTCATTACAGTAATGGAGACCCATCCGTTCTGTCAAGGCCTCCAGAAAATCTTCTGTGACACGACTGCCTTTCTTTTCACGCTATTTCCACATCAACAGTCCGACGGAGGACAGCGGTGTGGGAGAAAGATAAAGCAGAGGCGATTGCTGCTGGGTTTCATGTAGCATGAGACGATTTGTGCCTTTGGAAGTGTATTAAGGTCTTGATTAGGGTCTCGCATTCCCTGTCAGAGTCTGTAATGGTCTGTGGTGGGTGACTGCGTGGCCTTGGTGGGAGCATTGCGATACTCGATGTCTCTGGTAAAGACCAGACTTGCTCCTGTGGAGGCTGGGGAAGCGGGAGCTGTAAAGATCAAGACGGAGCCAGCTGTAGGCCAATTTTTCCGGTTGCAACTTTTTACATTTCTTTGGGCGATGTTGTGCATTGCTTCCTTTATACACAGCGGCCTCTTATATAGCATGCAAAAATAAGTTTGTAGTAATATTTACATTACAAGATACCATTACATACAGTAAGGATGTGATGTTAAGCTATAGCCTGTACAGTTAGACTGCTTAATGTCCCTGGTTTTTTACCACCATTTTTACTCTTTGTATATGTTTACCTGCTGACAAAAAATGACAAAATATAATTTATTGAAATGATAAACAAAGGTCTGTATTTGAAAAAGACAGTAAGTCCAAAAATTGGTGTATAGACAACAAAATACCTATATAGTAGTTTATTATTGTGTATTTAGAGATAAGGACATTTGAATCAATCATTTTACTTTTTATTGATTGAAAATGGCTAAATAATGTTTAATAATCCCACATCAAATAAATTGCACTCACAAATAAATAAAAAAATAAAATGTAGTAATGTCAACATATAGGGATGCACGATATTGATTTTTTGAAGCCGATACCGATATCGATAACTTTTCTGCTCCTCGGGACCGATACCGATACCGATAACCGATAATATTGTTATTCGTTTTTGAATGTATATTCAGATCAAATTCAGGTCAAAAACACTAATGACTGAGCTTAGGTAGATTTAGCATAGCTTTGCCTTTTACCAAACACCATACCAGATGTATCACAGTGACATGATAATTAATTCTATGAACAAAAGAAAGCCAAGAACAGTTTTGACTCTTCAATAAAATGACAATATTTATTTATATATATATATATATATATATATATATATATATATATATATATATATATATATATACCGTTGAAATACACATTTGTTTATCTACTCTTCAAATTTATTAAATGTATTGTCTCTTCCTGTTTCCCAGTGCGAGTTTAGATACACAAATATGATCGCATTTGTCAATCGCGGTATTTTATTTTGAAAATTGCTTTTATTTTGAAAATTTACCGGATTGTCTCGTGTTTTTCTGTGTGATTTCCTACGAGAATTGACGCGTTCACTCGCGGAACGCACAAAAAATAGAGCAGACGCCGAAACGATCGCTGTCCCGCGCGTATTTGCGGCGCTCCGCGTCCAGTGTGAACGACACCATAGCTTAACAGGGGCGCCGAATGGAAGCGGGCTCTGCTACACGTCTATTCGCGGCGCTTCCGCGTCCAGTGTGAACAAGGCGTGAGAAGGGAGCGCTCGATTTGTGGATTAACTCCCTCCTCCGAAACCTGTGATACCACAGTAACCACATCACATGCTAAACAGGAGGCGCCTAGAAAAAACTAACGTCCCTCATCCCAATCCACCCGCAGCACTGTTTTAACACACACATCCTATCGTCGGATTATCAGAGGTATTAATAATTGTATCGGATTTATCGGGTTGACGTCATAATTCCTATTATCGGGCCGATAATTATCGGTCCGATAATTATCGTGCATCCCTATCAACATATAATAAAAGTGAAGTCACCTGTTGGAGTGCCTGGCTGAACTCCTGAACTACATGGTTGCTTCACATGTATGACCCCTGGATTGTTTGGCAGCATCCCTTATCCAAGGCTTTTGAACAAATTATCACTGAGCTTTACATAGTTTCTAACAAGGACGAGTTGTGTAGGCCTTCGGGGAGTGGATATTGTCAGTGACCATGAGCTCCAGAAATATTTTCTGATTCAGAAACCCATGGGTATTCAGTAACTTTGAGAATAGACGCAGCTCTGCTTTCAAGCAGACGGGAAGGTTGCACTGAAAAAATATTGGAGTGTTATTTACTTAGGAAAACCTAGGAAAGTTTTTGCACTTAGAAATTGTAAGTACATTCTAAAAGGACGATCATCAAGTAAACCTTACTTGCAGGATACAAGTTACTTTTACTAGCAAACCTCAGGTAATTTACTGATTATTATTAATATGGACATTGAATTTTACTCTCTCCTTCTTTGTAAGTTTTACTCAGACTCTGACTGCTGCAAACTGAAAAATCTCACCTAAAAATCAATGGCCTTTCAAGGTAATTTTAAATACCTTTTTCAGTTTTATTTATGGACTATATGTAAGTAACATTTACACAGCATTTTACATATTTTCTGCAGTTTAAATTGCCTAAATTTGTTCTTAATGTTTTTGTGTATTGAAACAATGACTTTAAAAATGAGGCAGCTGTTAATTCGACACATTTATTTTTCTGTGAAAAAAAATATGTTTTTCAATAAAACATGTTTTAAAAGGTTTGTAAACAATACAACGCTCACATCTGTGACCCTTTGAAAATGGCCCCACAATCCAACAGTTGAGAACCTCTGGTTTACCTTGAAAATGCTGATCTAACTTCCCTTCCTTCCTTCTTTTCTCCTTTCTTCCTTCCTTCCCTTCTTCCTCGACCCGAAGACAACATGCATTAATACAGTGCAACAAGTTTAAATAGAAACATCATTAAAGGGATAGTTCACCCAAAATTGAAATTTCACTCATTATCTACTCACCCTCATGTTGACTAAGAGCTGGAAGAAGTTTCAGAGTCCTCCGTGGCTTCTCTGAGTTACAGGGGGTCTCGGCGTAGCAGTGCATGTCCATATAACGGTTGCAAATGGACACCAACTGTCTTTGTAACTGTCTTTTATGGCAGAAGCTTCTCGAAGCTCCTCTTCGTGGAGAATACAACACTCACATCTGTGACCCTTTGAAAATGGCCCCACAATCCAACAGTTGAGAACCTCTGGTTTACCTTGAAAATGCTGATCCAACTTCCCTTCTTTCCTTTTCTCTATTCCTCCCCTTCTTCCTCGACCCGAAGACAGCACACATTCATAAAGTGCAACAAGTTGAAATAAAAATAACATAATTAAAACAAGAAAATAGACACATGAACAAATGTGCCGTTTTTTTCTTTTGGTTCCCTCTTTGAAAGGACAACTCTTGGGTCAAACATGTGCACTCAAGCTATAAGCTTGTTTCGCAGAGACAGGATCTTTGGGGACAGCTTAAGGACATCAAGCTCTAGAAGAAGCTTCTGGAACACTTCAAAAGTGTACTTCATTTTTGGTGGGTAACTCAAGTTCATGGCATAAACAATGCCCATCAGCAGGAGACAGGCCTTTGCAACACTTCCACAGTTGTCAAGTACCTCAGTCCCTTCAACCACAATCGACACATCAGCGTCGGATGCACCTTCATCTTCTTCTCCTGTGTGGTAGACACAGATCCTCAGGACTTGCTCAGCCTGGTCCTCTTGAGCTGCCTCTCTGCTGATACCCTGTAAAATATATGTGGATCCATGTTCAGGTGCATAGTAGAGCTTAATTTCTGATTTAAGTTACAGACTACTGTCAAAAATATCAATATTTCGATAACAGCTTAAGTTTGCCATCGCTTTTACATTCACAAACAACCTGTAAAACCTGTAGGCTGTAAAATACAAATAAATCAAATGATTAATGCATCATACTCAAAGTTACTTGAATACCAAGGACAATGGAGAAGCAGCATTTATTGGGCTATATTAATATCACTAGAATATATACAACATTAGATTGTCCTTTCAACTTTTGTATCCATTACATTTTATGCTGCGCAGCACATAACTTCAAAATTTAAAACATATTCTGCTTCATTTTAATTTGGAATAGTATATGTTCTCTTTCAACTTATTAAGTGCAAAGCACTACACATTTTTTTAAATTATATTTTACTTTTTTTTTTTTTTTTTTACCTGAATAGCGAGATGACGTTGCTTGTGACACTGCTTGCTGTAGTTGCTGCTTGAGAGGGCACTGTGTCAACAGCAGAAAGTCGGTGGTTTGGGCTGAAGGACAAAAAAACATAGACAAGATAAGACATTAAAAATACAGAATACTACATTAAAACTATAGAATCATGTAACCAAAATAAACTGTACCATTGTCAAACCCATGTCGTTCTGAATATAATATGCACACTTATTGTCACACTATGAGGCCACAACAACCACACTCACTGCACCAATAGCTTTTAAAGACTGGTGATGCCAGGAGTGTGTTTATATAGGCCTATTTGTCAGTCTATAGCTCCATGGGCACGAGAGAGATAGGTGCGCGCACACACACACTGTGACAGAGCGTCTATGAACGCACCGTCAGACCGGGGCTTATATAGCGCTTTTCGGTCGTACCCGATATCCAAAGCGCGCACAGTAACCATTATTCATTCACACCGGTGATGGTAAACTATGTTTGTAGCCACAGCTGCCCTGGGCTGGGGCAGACTAAGCAGCGGTGTCGGGGGTCGGGGCGCGCTCCCTGCTCTCACACACCGTCACACACACCGTCACACACACACACACACACACACACAGAGGGGCAGAAGAATTACCGTTGCTACGCGACCCGTCCATGTGCCTGTGTTTAAAGTTACGCCAGCTGGAGGGAGAGAGAGAGGCAGGCGAGGCCTAATGGCAAACACTGGATGCGACGGTTAACAAGTGCCCCCCGCCCCCAGTCGACAAAGGAGTAACTTACTCCAGTACTACTCGAGTAGTGACCCCGAACCTTCGGATAGTTAAATATGCCACTCGTTGCAGCCCTAAACATGTCCACCACATTATATCCTACATTGTTATGAAAACGACCGTCAACTTCACATTAAAAGAACGTGCTTGACCGTCCGGGAGCTAGGCTACACGTTTCATAAACACAAAACAAACCACTCGGTTTAAACTTAAGATAATTATCAAAAACGATGGTGGAGCTCACAACTCGTGCATTTACTCAGGGAACAGCACATGGATGTATTAGGCTATATTATCGGAACAGCAAGGTCCGACTGTTGTACCCCGGGGGTGCACCACCAAAGTCCACAGGGACGTTGCGTTTAGTCACCATAGTAAAATTACGCTACAACATGTAGCCTATGGTAATGGCAAGTGGGGTCATGTTACATTTTATATTATCATCATATTATATTTGAACTTTTCATATGCAGGAAAACCCCTGAATGACTTACCTTCAAGGTGATTTAGCCGCTCCTGCCGCCATTAATCCTGACCGCAGTCACCCCGTCTTCATGTGTTTTCGCGGTCAAAGACGCGCATGCGTCCTGGAGGCGAGCATGGTCACAAGGCGCATGTGCGGATTCATAACATGAAACACTATTAAAACTTACTTGATATTTCTAAGTTCATGTGCAATGATATGAAACCTTTGAATATTATGTGAAAATATGTAGTAAAACTTACTCTTCCCACACTGTTTATTTATTACATGAATGACATATATAGATTTACTTGAATAATTCCAGTTCTCACTGATACTTACAATTAGAAAATAAAAATTGTGACCGTTAACCTAATAAATATTACTACACCACAAAATCCTTTTTTTCAGTGTGGAATACGAGTAATACAAGCTTTAAGAACAACATTGCACGCTACAATGTATGTTCCATATCGTATTTCTTGCAAAATTAGAATATCAGAACAATACGTGTCTGAAATGTGTGTGTGCACGACGGCATTTGTCATTATTATTGCCTTAATTACTTCTAATTATGCATCATATCTGCCTTTTAATTGATCTAATATTCAATTAATTAAATATTCTATCCATCAGAACACATTGTTTTATACATTGTGTTTAATAAGTTTGAATTCAATGAATTTGAATTCAATGACTTATGAGTTTGGGAATCTATTTATTTTTATATATAAGTAACAAATAACATTTGAGAACATATACATTCAGGCTTTAGACGGACTGCATCACATCCCAGCCTATCCTGAACACCTCACAGTACTCCACCCCACACCTCCTTCCTCCTGTCTTCCAGGCATTTCCATACTGTGTTCACATTCCTTACCGTGTGGCATTATCATCAATAGTCATTTAGGAGAGGGCCGCTTTCCACACCAGCGGATGCAATGAAGATTCATAGCCACGGTTTCCAAAGGGGTTGTGTGCAGAATAAGGGAGGGGTGGAAATTGTGCACATACACCACAGCAGGCTACCGGGTTACTACTGTTTGGCCTTGCATGCCCGGCAAGGAGGACGCGGGAAAGGCAACGGGTGACAAATGTTCAGATCCGTAAATGAGGAATCTTCGCAAGACAGGAGAGGGAGTAGACATCAAGGCAATGTTGTGCATCACAATACGTCCCGTGTACAGCGATGTAACCTGCAAGCAATCTGAACTAATCAAAGGTTTTGTGATTTAAAACCTCGACCTGACCCGCAGCAAATGGAGGAAGTCAATCAGGACTAGGACAGGTGAATGCAGCTTGTGTTTAGATATGTACAGGCGTTTTAATGTATCCACATAGCTTAATATTTAAACAGATGGAGAGACATTTTTCTTTGATATGAGATGAATTGACTCTCCACTCCACTGCCCCTGGTAACTGTTGCTACACCTAGCAAGCTGTCAAGCTGTCCAATCTAGCACTGCATACACTTTACAATGATTATGACGGCAGATTTACCACTTGGAATTCATCGTGTATTTCTAACAATTGGTCCTTGACTTCACACAGAAGTAGACACAATAAGCAGGGCTTACTCAGCAACAGTCGATTTCTCCGTCGGAATGAAAACTGTAAACTGCCATATTTTATAGGTTGTCGTATTTTATTAGCTCACCAACAATAACTCCTTGAGTTGGTCGAAAAACTCCATCCTCGGCTGACTTTTTAATGTTTCCTGGAGACTCGTATTAAAAACAAACCTGGCAGAAGGATCTTAAATATGGACACAAGCGTAAAAAAGTACCCACAAAAAAACTGAAGCTTAAGCTTTCAGGTCCAAGGCAAATATTCAGTAGGTGAAAATGAAGGAATGAGGACATGGAAATATAGGAGCAGCATTGTTTTTGTATAGATGGATAACTGGTTAGCCCTTTTATTATGGTACGGTATGCTAAGGAAAAATGTGTTTCTACAATATGATATTACTATAGAAATACATATTTGGTTAACCCAAATATGTGTTACGGAATGCTAAATGTAAGTATTTTCTCATGTTTCACTTTTACCCGGGAAAAATAATTGAGGAAAAGAATGAGGATTTTTTTGCCTTTATTTAGGGTTAGTTACAGTTGCTTAACCGTGATTGGGTGATCACTGTTTGTGGACGTGGCTTATGGGATGACATGGACAATGATATCCTTAAATGCTAGTTTGTAGAATACATTTTTAGGGTTCTTTTCACATAAAGGCAAAAAAGCAAAAACGAAGAAATACAATTTTTTTGGCCTTAAAATTCCATTCCATCACTGACCCTAACCCTTAATTTTACACCTGTCACATTAATTGATAACATTTAGAACCCCAGGTGGAAACTGAATGCCAAAGGTGACACTGCCTTTTTTTTATTTTTTTCTCTTGCCTTCGGGTTTAACATTTTATCATATCTCTGACTGATCCATGCTCTTTGCAAATGTCATACGTTGCAAGTTCATGGACAGATTTGTGTTAGAGTGCCAGCGTGTGGGCGAGAGTGAGAGACGGACCACACGCCACACAGATAAATGAAGAGAGAGCGGGTGAGTTTTATTGGCGTACGTGCGTGAGTGTTTGTGGAATGAATTACGCCCTGCTTTCAACAGATGTTTTACAGCGTGTGCTGCGTAAGTGCACTGGACTGCCAGAGTGCTTTATCATTCAGTATTTTGGGGAAATGCAAATATGCAGCCTGAAACTTTACCATTCTCACTTCACTATATAATCTTTTGAGGATCCTTGATTTTGGGCTTGAGGGGATTGAAGGGGAAGATGGAGAGACGTAGTCCTCCCTAAGAACAAAAATTTGAATTGAAAACCTTTGTGTAAATGGTTTTGACCCATAGTGTATTGCAGCATACTAAAAAGTACAATACTGGTTTCAAGCAGGAATGGCTACATGGTTTCCATACTGAAGGTGGACATGCAGAATGATATACAGTATATGTAAATTGCAGCTTGCCCGATGCTTTCCTGCTGCATGAGAAGAAGAAAAAGGTGAATAATCAAATGCTAAAGAGGTGATTCACCTGGGGAATGACCTTCTTTGAGCTGATGAAGGATGAGGCATGGTGATGGACCCTGATAAGGGGAATGTGAGGCAGATTCTATGACTATGCATAGAAGGAGAAGGACACCACCTCAACCTCATCACCAGGTTGAGACCAGAGGATGCTTGCCTGATATCCCTTTCACGTTCTCTTTCTGCAACAATAATTTATGACCTTTTTTCTCCAAGCCTGGTATAGCATGCAGATGCGAGGATCACTCCCTCCGCTCTTTTCACGGGACCCTTCGTAATAAGCTGGCTCCAGCCCTCTAATAAATCTATTAGCGAGCTGAACACGGTATAATGGCTTCAATTGGTGCTTTGGCTCTATGAGGTGTTGCATATCAAAGCGTTAGCTGCTGCAATAGACCGACAGCTGACTTCAAACCGCGAGGAGGTGCATCTGTGCAAATTACAGGGCGATGCGATGTCATCGAGTCATGTGTTTCATCAGCCTGATGAAATATGGTAAACGTTTATGAGCGGCCCTGTTAATATACATTGAACATTATAATTTCAACTGTAATAGAATTTAAAGGTGCAAAACACGAGTCCGGGAGGATTGTGATGGCCTCTCAGTACCTCTTAACTTGGTGGTGCCTGAGCAGGAGGCTTGTAGCTGGCGGGGCACAGTTGTAACAGTACTAATTATGGCAAACTTAATGACACACACAGAGGGACATTACTCCGCTATATCTATACATAGTAAACAGTTGTTTTCTGCTATATCAATGCTCTGAATGTTCTCCTTTAAAAAGCAGTGTTAGAGCATCTAATCAAATGTATTGACGTTAAAGCAGATTCAGTTGGGGAAAAAAAGGGATGTGCAACATTTTCATTTGAAGCTCCACAGTATTCTAGTCATCTATGTAGTGTTGATCCTCCACAGGGAGACGGGCAGGCTTCACCTTTGACCGACCTGATTTGATTTTGTCGAATGCATTCCTTCGCCCCATCGAGACCGGGGCCAGCTGCTCATCTCTCCCCTGCTCCCGTTCATCATGTTTGAGTCAAAGAGGGAGATAAGAGATGGAGAAAATGTGGCAGACTATAGTGAGGATAAGGGGAGGCTGGGTAGGGTGCCATGCGGACCGAATCAAGTCTATCACAGTGACCTGTCTGAGAGATGGTTTTATCATCGCGGGCATCTCAACGTGTGACTGCAAATCCGGTGTAACTCTCTTAGTCTCTCGCTCTTTTCTACCAAATCCCCGGTCTGTTTGGCTAGAATGTCAATGAATCAGTCTCTGTTAAGCTCTCATATATATATGAAGCTGTAAGTGAAACGGACCTGCACCGCTTGATGAGACTGATGTGGGTGAGCAGCAATGCCTCTGGTAAGGCACTAGCCTCTCTAGTGGAGATCAGCATGAGCTACTCTGGAGAGTTGGAGCTCAGACTTCATTTGTGACAACGCGATAATTAAGAGGATCACATTCTCAGCATGGTTCAGAGTTTTATTCACAGGGAGGAATAGCCAAAGGAAAATGGATGTCATTAAGAGAAAATCGAGGTTGTTCTGAAGATGGAAGGAGGGAAAGAAAGACGGAGGGAAAAAGGAGGTGGTTAGTAGGCGGGCAGGAGTCAGTGAAATCCAGTCGTGCTTTACAACACAGCCTGCGGGACTGGAACACCTCTGAGCAGCATCACATCCCATTTCACACTGAATTCTTCTCACCAAGTCATTTAAACCTCCCGAGGCTGCCATATATGAGGCAGAATGCATTATAACGTGAGAGCTCTGGAAAGTAGGTATATTCAGGCTTCTGGGGTAAAAAACAAAGTCTTGGATATATATTAAGATAGATTTAGTTTTAATATTGTGAGAAAAAAAGTGTATTACAAGTGATTTAAGACATAATCCTGTAAAAGAAGTCAAGAGCAACCCACACTCCTGATTGTGAAGAGTGAAGCTACTGGTATCATATGGAACTAGGAAACTTAAGGAATGTCATGGTAGCTTTTCGAGTTAAAATGGGTGCTATGGGTACCCAGGAGTCTCTCCCTTTACACACACCCACTATATACTTAACCCTATGTCTTTAAAGGGGAGACTCGTGGATATTCAAGATGTGTGCAGGAAAATGGGTTCTATATTTTTTTCAGTGGGAATGTCTATAAAAGGTAGAGTGGGGATATCAAATGACTCTTTGTCATGACATGTTACTTTATATTCCTAAATATAACAATCTTGATTCAAAAATAATATTTCTGATAATATAATGCTATTTTCTGTATACTTTTATTGTAAAATTCTTAAGTAAAAGAAGATACCATTATTTACCAAAAAATCAGTGTGATAATTTGATTAATATAAGGTGAGAGGACACCTGACACACTCTTGCTTGCTGCAACATTTATCCAATGCAACCCTTTGATCAGCTGTCAGTGCCCTGCCTGCTGTTGTTCTGTGCCACTCTTTTGCTAACTCAGCTGTAGCTTAACACTGCTGTAAATTGATGCTGGAAGTCTGAAAATATCTCCTCAGGAGGGGTTTGTGGAGGAATAAAAGTGTTTGTTTACTGCCCCGGTCCTTGTTTTGCTGGCTGTGATAGCAACTCTTGGCCAACAGTGCACTTCCTGCTGGGAAGAGACTTACCCAAGTCTGGATGGCGACTTTTCCACAGCTTTTCTCTTGGATGTGCCAAGTGATGCTGCTTCACCTCTGCAACTCAGGTAAAGTCTGCTGCTTGTGCTAACTTGCTGCTACAGCTGGTGTTTGTGTGTTTAGCAAGATCTTCAGAAGATCTATTTGTGACTCTCATGGTGGCGTCGGTTGTTGGATAGTTTCTGCTGCAGCTGTCTACCTACAACAAGGGCAGTGTTTGCATTGCTATTAGCTATTGTGAATTGATTTCTTGGGCTTATTATATTTCTTTATGGTCCACACGGTAATCAACCCCAAAATACATACATTTTCACAGCAGTGTGATGGAGGAGCTCCATATTGTGATTCTGACTCTTTCCCTCTGCTGAATGTACCCAGTGTTCAAGGACCATGCCAGTTTTTTTTCTCAAGCCTTTTGTGTTGAATCCGTGCACCACTGGGAGTCACATGAATATCCGAGGCCATGCAGATCCGCCCTGAAGTCTGAGCTTCCCGCTATAGCATCCATGAAACGCATCCTAGCACAGCAGTCGCCTGCCACACAAGCGGAAAGAGCAGCCCGCCTCACCCCCTTTATATAAAACTTTAGTTTTTAAATACACGTTACATTACGCTGTATGCTCACATACAAGCTCTCACAGGCTTTAACCCTGGAGAATTAATACCTATTGTATTATTAGACAAACTTGGAGCACATAAGCAGCGTTTCATTAATCTGCATAAGGCTCACTGTATGGAGATTCTTGTATGGCCTCTAAATCTCATGGCGCGATGAGGGCGGGTGGTCGGAGGATCACAGATTTATCGATTGGCTGCTCTAGAGATACACCTTCCCATATCCATATGAGCTCTAATATCATTGAGAGCCATTAATCATCCTGACAGAAACAAATAGCAGCCATGCATCCTATACTTACAACCGAGAAAGAATGGGTGGGCTCTCCGCGGACTATTTCATCCAAATAGGAATATGCAAGGAAAGCGGCATCGCACGACGTGGCTTTACTGTCCTGTATCTGAAGTGGATTAATCAGCTCTCTTTCATTTCAGGGTTTTTCAAACCAAATCAGCCCCCCACCCCTCCTTTTCCACTGTCAGCTGTTATGTTGATGAGATCATAAACATTTACAACAAATCATCACTTATTTCCTGAGAATAATCCTGGGAAAAACAACCTGAAAACATTCCTTTGCAACTCCTTCAAGAAATGCGTTTGGACAAAAACTTTTGGGCATATTTATTCATGGGATTGACATCTTTGAGGTGTTGTCAGTATTGCTAGGCTGAAAAACTCAACTTTTTTTTTTTTTTTTTTACTCTCTGTAGTACACGTAACTGATGGTTTATGTTGTTTTGGCAGCACACTCTAGATTTTTGCTGCTCGCGCTGTCATGGAAGCTACATTTATTGTTATGTGGGACATTATATTGAGTTTTTTCACTCGTTCAATTCGGTCTTTTGACGATTAACGTTTACTTTGATCTGATGGCAGAGTCTCTCTCTTGTTTACACTGCTGCCTGGTGATTCTTCACAGAGATATGGATCAGGGGATCTGTCTCGTTGGCGTGTGAGAGCCTCCTCTGCCTCATTCTTCAAGCCATTTTACTCACGCTTTGCAAATATTACTTATTGAAGGACCTATTTGACATTCCTGTATTTCAGCTCCAGTCTTCAACTGAGCTCTGGAGATGCCGTCCGGTGTGTGTTCATTTTATGCGGGGCACACACAGAGATTGGGCTATATATGTGAGGAAATTGGTGTGAAATCAACATATCTGCGAACACGACTCCCCCCGGAGCCTCTCTGTGATCAATTATTTATGTACCGAGGAGAGCCAAGAAACTATATTTTAAGATCAGCTTATTTGCATTTTTTTTTAATCTTTAAAGGAAATATGTGTATTTAGTATTTATGTTGATGCTTTTGATGAATGTCGAATGAGAGACGCAATGTGATTCAGGAAAGGGGAAGCCGAGATCAAAAGTAGAAGGAGGAAAGCCTGAGAGAGTTGTTGAGGTTAATGTGGTGCCATGCTGACGGAGCATGTTGGGTGTGCATGCCCCCACTTCCAAACTCGTCTTCTGCCTGCTGTCATCCAGACGCTGCCGTCGGACCCCGGTAATCTGAAGGGATCCTGGAAGTGGCAAGGGAAGCCAATCAAAGATCTGTGTAACTCGATTAGGGCAACCTTGCAACCAATCGTAATAAATGAAAGAAAGTGCACACGCAGCACTTCGCCCGCAGTGTGCTTTATATGAAACGGATAACGCTCTGCAGCAAGAAGATGTTAGAGCTTTTATTTTAAGTTTGGGACTTTTTGTTGGGATTTCTTTTTACGGTTAATTGCATCTGTGACGTGTTGAAAGATCGGTTTAACCACTCAACATGTTTGGTGGTGTATATGATGTTTAAATACCCAGAATATTAATTAATTATAATACAAGGGATTCTGTCATTCTCCGCAGAGAATACACAGTGTTTTAATAATGCATAAAACCCTGCATCAACTGCACCACCTGTTCTGTGTTGTGAGATTAATCCGTGGGCTCTTCCTCTTATTTCTCCCATTTGACTCAGATTTTAAAGCGAGTCATCGGCAACTCTGCTGCTACGTTATTAATTGATTTGCTTGGCTTGTGCTTGTTGGCAAAACCTGCAGAAGCAATGACATTCCTATTAGGCTCAGCTATATTTCGAGCATAATTAGCAAATGTAAGCATGCTAGTGTAGTAAACTAAGATGGTGATCATTGTAAATCTGTCCAGTAAGACAGTGCACGGAGCAATCAGCGTCCCGAAGATTGAGCACCGCTTTTGTAGTAGCATCAGTAATATCACTGGAGAGTTTCCATCAAAAGATGAGCAAAGAAAGTGTGAGAATGTTTTTGCTCCTCTTGCGACTAGCTTCAGTACGAGTTTGATTGACAGTTGTGTCATCCAATCACCAGCCACGTATTCCTTTTTCCAAAAGAGTTTCTGCTTCTTCTGCTTCTCAGATAGTTCTGTGTAACGAACCATCTGGCAGCTTAGCAATGATTGATGTATTCTGCAAAGCAATTTTTTTTATATATGTCACAACACTTCCAGTGTAATTAATTAATGCATGCAATTATCTTTTATATTTCATAAATATGTGAGCATTTTTTAGTTTATAAACATTTCATAAATCTAATACAGTGGCATATTATTATCATTATTAGATCTTCATGTAATGAACATGAATTTTTTCTGCATCAGAGCATTTCTAAACACAATTAGAGACATTAACCTTGATTAGTTGCCAGCTGACTTCCCACAATTCTGCTGGCCTTAAAAATTGCACACATGTCCACAGGGACATTGACATCCATTACAGAGAATTATGAGCCAGTGGGGATTCTGGCTCTTGGATGCTAGCTCATGGCTTCTCGCCCCCCCACACACACAGGACCACACATTTGCATTCCTAATCCATTTGAATGATTGCATTTCCTTACACTCACAGTGAAGTTTGTTTTCATTTGATAGCTTTAGATTAGCTTCATTCGACGATAATTATTCCCTTTGGGTAGGTATCTCATTTGGGTTTCCTGCTTTGATAAGAATTGTTTTAGGGCCCCTTTTTCTGTGGCCGCACGTGGCGCTCTTTCATCCTCCATTTCCCTCTCTTTCTTTGCGTGAGTGTGGTTCCTGCCCATCGCAGGCTGAAGCAGAGACGAACTGAGAAGGGGCAAAGAAAGTAAGAAAAAGAGAGGCAGAGGTGGTGTCAGTGGAGAGACGGCACTGACACTCAAAGGAAAGAGTGAATAATTGAAACAGCCTCCAAAAAAAGTGTCTAGTTTTGACGGTTGGGCTGTCGGCGTACGGCGGTGGAGACATGATGGCGAGGACCTTTACAAGCTGTTGATGGGTCCCTCATCAATGAGATGGTAATAACCAGTTCTCCCAAACCCTGATTGCAGACCTGAGGAAGATAGTGTAGAGAGTGTATTTGTTCCTGGGCTTTATTAAACTACAGGAGGCTCTGTCACCGTGATGTGCCTGTGATTAAAGGATGTGCAACAACAGCACCTCAACTTCAGACAGTTGCTCACAGCTGAGGCCTGGCTGATATTTGTTTGTGCCTCAGTACGATAAGTGCAGTGTACAGTATATTCACAGTGGGCGGTGCAATAACAGTCCAGAATAAAGAAATGAAAAGCACTCTTCTGTCTGAACAACGAACACACCTGGTAACCACGTACCCGTTGTCACTCGCAGATGTGATTGTAGGAACATTTTCCTTAAAGGGGGATTATTTTGACGTAATAACTTTGTGCACGGTGTTCCATGCTAGTTTCCGAGCTATTTAGAAACTTACTTTATTACTATAAACTTGAAGTTTGGTTTGATGACAATTAAAAGAATCTTTGGCAGCAGAATTTGCAGTAAAAGTTTCAGCATACACTCAGTGTTTTTAGAGAGTAATTGTGAAGAGCATCAAAGGGAGAATGGAGCAAGAGAGTATTTCCAGCATACAAATTGATGTTCTGCTATTTAGTTGCACTGGAAAAATACTTAACACTATAAGCTAAATAGTAGTTGACCTGTAGTATAATTATTGGGAAATATATACAGATTTAAAAAAAGAAAAAAGAAAAGGGTACCCTTTGGCATCCAGAAAAAAACATTTGGTATTTGGGCATGTAGTGAGTGTAGACCAAGGAGCACTACAATTAAAACGGTACTGACTCACCCAACTTCACTTTGTAAAACGGGTTTGATGGATGAAGCTGTAAGCTGTGTGTTCTACTAGAAAAGCCTGGTTCCAACTCTTTTGGGATGAAGGCTGTCCTGGCTGCCAGACTGGACCCTTTGTACCAAACACTGTGATGTTTCTCTTTATTCCTCTACTTGATCACGATCAGAATTGCTCAGCGGATACACAAATCCCCGATATACTCTGTGCCAGCAGACACCACCACGGGGCAACATCTGGGGCCGGTCTTGTTCTTTGGCTCGCATATTCGTAACCCTTTTTTGAAACCCCCCTTGAGTCCTATAGTTTACCAAGAGTGTTAAATAACAATCGTTGTAAAAAAATGTGAAAGAACTTTTTTTGAGGATGTGTTTGTTGTGGCTGATACGGCATATTATCCTATTCTAGGATTATCGTCATTAAAGATGTAGTTGAGCAGGGGATACATTATTTACCCCACAATGTAATGTATATCCCTTTAACTGATGTATTGTATGGCATCTCTCTTCAATGGTTAACAAAATTGGTCCTGATAACCATGTTGTGCTCGTTGCATTGGCACACTCATCATTAGAGAAGGAAAACCATGGAGCCAGATGGGAAACGACCCATAACAAAGTGAAACAGTGATGCATCCCCTCTTAATAAGAACCAAAATGTGGCTTCCCTCACTCAAAATATTCTCGACAACATGCTGCCGCCTTTTGTCTCAAGTCACCTCACATTGTGATTTGGCATTGGACGAGGCACCGCTAGCACCAGGTAGTTCTTATAATGTGAACCCCACCAGTAACTGAGGTCGCTTGGAGCTCGGGAATTTGGGAGTGCGCTGAAGGCAAGAACAAGTTCTCCCAGCGTGGCACCACATTAACCTCACATCCTTCAAACATTAACATCTAACTCTGATGTTCTCCCCTCCTTTATTCAAGACCCCTTCAAGCAATTTAGCCTTTAATCATCGACATTGCTGGACAAAATGATGAATCCCCACGGGCAGATCAAGCTGAGCAGCGAGAGAACATATTCCTCAGCAGTTTGAAAACACAGGATCGAAACTGTTTAAATCTATCTATAATGAGTACTCATTTAGGTCATTATTATTAGCTGGAAGTGTACACAAGCCATACCGCCATTAGGGCTCACTTTCTTGCCTTTCAGTGAAAATTGCTATGCATTATCTTTGGAAACATAATGTTTCACATGTACTAAATACTGTTCTCCTTCCTTCATTCAAACCAGAAATAGAGATATAGCAAAGTAAATACTATGAGGATGATGATTGTGTTGCCTTTAAGGTAATAGTTTACCCGAGTGATGGAAAGATAAAAGATTTTATCTCGGATTGTGGCAACAGGCAACAATAATAAAACTGAAGAGCAACTCTATGAGGCTAAAAACTAGAAATAATAAAGACTTGTGCGTTAGGAGGAGGATTAACACAGACCCAACATTGTCCTTGTCTTATACACAACTCTCTCTCTCCACTGCAGTTGTAGTTGACCGCCAGTCACGCCAATCCAAATCTTACTTCAGTACATGTTAGCAGCTAACACAGTATGGCTCTAAAAGGTGTCACCTTTACAGTTGCGTACTTTGGTTTCATGTTACAAGCATCAATCTACATACAAAAATAAAAAAATATAATTATTATTATTTTATGAGATATTTCAGTTGGGAACTGGTGGACTGAGATTTTACATTTACATTTAGGGCATTTAGCAGATGCTTTTGTCCAAAGCGACTTACAATAAGTACATTTGTCAAAAGAAAGAAACCACAACATATTATTGCCGATAAAGTAAGAGCAAAAAAACTAGAAACATGTCTTAGTTCCTCGTCTGAATAGTAAAGTAGTAGCTGTTCAGTAAGGATACCCTAAGTACAACAGTGCTATGATCTAAGTGTGTAGTGAGTAGAGGAGTGAAGTGCTCACGTCAGGGCGTGTGGTTTTACAAGTGTTTGGAGGTAGATGGGTGCCGTTCCATTGATTGCCTTGAAGACCAGTGCCATCATCTTGAATTGGATGCCACAGGGAGCCAGTGGATGTTACGGAGGAGGGGGGTCACATGGGAGAATTTGGGTAGATTGGGTAGATGTGTGGCTAAATGTAAACTACACAATGGTGTAAATTAATATTAGTAAAATATGTAATATTGGCTGTATATTAAAGCATATATGTAGGCATTTATAGGTTAATTACACATGCTCCTTGTGTCTGCTATGGCTCCACAGTATGGTTAGATGGTGCATTACATTGCCTGTCGAGGCGAAACCCTCAAGTGGATTGTGCCCTTTCTTCTCCGTAAGTGGTAGATCACAGAGGGTGCGTCTACTACTCTGGTGTGCACAAGAGCTTGTGTGAGTCTGCTCAGGTAATTACAGCATCTGTTTAGAGCTTTGCTGATTGTTTTTCATCTCCACATGGTCACCACTCCAGAAAACCAATTACCCAGGGGAATACTAAATCACCAAGACCGATTTGTTATTCTATTGCAAAAAGCAGAAAAAAACCTGGATAAGAGTGGGACTCTGTTCCCATTTGTTCACATGCAGGTACAACACATTTACAGAGGAATACACGGAAGAGCTTAATGTAATAAAACGATATAGTGAAAAATAGGCCGTGTGGGAAAAAAAGAATATACAAAAGAGTTAAGGCAATGACGAAAAGGTTCGCAGGAAAAGCTGATAAAACCACAATGAGACTTGGATCAGGTGGTTGGCAGTGGAGCAACAACCTGCTAAATCATACGTACTTAGAGTTGTTTCTTCTTCTCGAAACAGATTCCTTTTTTTTTTCAATACACGTACAGCTCTGGAATATTTTCCCATGAAATAACTGAGCAATCGGTGCTGAGCTGTTTTATTCATAGTTCTATTTAATGAGGCAATGTAACCGGAAAATAACCCTAAGTAGGCCATACTAGTAGGCCTATTTTCTAGTTTTCACAATACGAGCTCCAGCTATTTTCAGGACCTTCATATGCGTGGTTGACTCAGAAGCAGGAAAGTACAGTAGCGCTGCTAACGTTTCACTGATGACTGCGTGTCGGCTGCTACAGGCTGTTGCCCTTCTCTAAAGTATCTCAGATGTCAGAGTTGCACAGATTCATTACTCCAGTAATGTGACTTGGTGAAACCAGATTGTTTGGATGGATAAATGGCGTGATTCACGTTAACTGTTGATTAATTGTTCTCATTTATTGTGCCGATAGAATAGTTTTCCTTCCTCCCCTGACCTCAATTTTCAAAGTCCTTGGTAACCACTGTGATGACTTTGAGTTCTATTTTTCTCCTCTCTGGCTCCTCTTCAGCTCCTGCCGCATTGCTTTTGCAAGAACCTATAAGCCGATTTAAGTTTCCATTAAAAAAAAACACACACATTCACAATGAGAAAAGTGAAAAGCTTTATTCTCTTGGAACTGCTCCGGATTGCCTTTATAGCAGTGCCTGAACTCTTTTTTTCATTATTTCGGCAGTCCTTTAAACTACCGTGTCTAATTGTGATGGCATTTTTAATTAAAAGTCAAGGATATGTGGTTGTTTGTGAAGGGAGACTAATCTGCTCTTGCCTCCACCTCTCCCACAGCTAGCTATCTTCCATCTATCTGCCTAATGAGAAAATAGAGAAGCCAGTGCACAACTTGTTGATATTTGCCTTTTTCTAAGTAGATTGCTGTGAATTAATGATTAGCAAACCAAGCCTCAGAACATGCTATACCGTAGCTCAGAGACCTTATGGATTACTAAAGATAACAATGAGCAATTTTCCACAGAGCTCCTACGAATAAATTCACTGGATTCCATAAATATAGCTATAGTTTGTGTAGCTGCGTGCTGAACTTCATAGTGCATGTATTAATTTAGAGAAAAATAATATTTTTTCAAGTGCGGGACATGAATTGATTTCTTATGCACTGTTTTATTGTGTTCCACAAACAGAAGGTTGATCTATTGTGCAGATATATCAAATCGTTCTTCTTTTAGTCAGCTGCCTGGTGAGTAACTTTCCTTTGAGCAGCAGGGTGGTGTTATGAATAGAGAGACACTTATTCAAAGGGAGGACAAAGGTTCAAGCCCTTATGTTGGCAAGCATCCATCTTGCTGAAGTGTCTGTGAGCAAAAATGCATACTCCATGCCAGTTGGTACCTTAATGTCATCTCTGACCTCCCTGTGAGAGGACACTGTACACCCAACAATGATCAATGAAAGAGCCAATTGTTATTTACTTTCTATTATTGAACTCAGCTTTCAAGCTTTGTCTTCAAGAACTTATGTCCCTATTATTACATCACCTTTAAGGTTTTTTTTAATTTTATTTGTATGACTTTGTCATCTGAACAAACTTTGCTTTATCTTTCTCTGTAGGTTGCACAGTTTAAGTTAGAAATAAATTCTAAGTCGGTGCTGTGCCTTTGGAAAAAACAATATGTCAGACTGAAGGCCATTACAAGAGACGCTATAGAATCTACTGACTATGGAACAGGAGCTGAATTAATTCAGAAGGTTTTTTAAGTGTGCTGTAAATATTAATGAAACCTTCGCTATTTCTATACAAAAATGTACATACTTCCAAGAATTTGAAAACAAACCAAAACTTGTAGACGCACTGTAGGCTAGATCAATTCCTAGGTATATGAAAGTCGCCCAAATGATGGTTTAGCCTCGTGAAAACACTGTCTATGAATTTCTACAGAAATGTTACCACATAGATAATAATACACAATACACTTGGATTCATTAGAGCAAGAGCAAACAACACGTTTGAACGATGTGTAACTGTGGCTGTGTTTGTACCCGTGGCTGTGGTGATGGCAGAGGTTATTCTCCCTCCCCCGTTAAATGGCCCAGTTGGGATGCGGGGCCACAGCTGGGACTCAGCAGAGAGGGGAGATTAACATTGTGCTCCACCATTCTGCTTCATGGAGAGGGCCCAGTGCCGAACCTTACAGCTGAGGAGGCATAGCCATGGCTGTGGGCAAGCTAACCCCAGAGGTTGCCCAGAACCGCTGCAAAAATCCCATTGGTTCCAGCTCGCACAACCATTAGCCAGATACAGACTTTGTTGGGCTTTACGGTGGCAGCCTTTTTGACACCTAGGGAAAAATGTCACCTGGAGTCCTGTTGAGCGGAGAGGAGAAACTCCCATCCAAGGAAAGTGAAAAGTTTTACTTGTCAGTTTATGCTATTTAAAAAAAAAAAGAAATAATGGTTTGTTTATGCCTTTTGATAAACATTTCATAGCATTAGCATTCGTTTTAAACTATGTTAAGCTCTAGATCAAATCAAAGACTGAGCATCCTCCTCTTCTAACACATGCTCATGTATAGCATTGTCTGGAACATCTCTGATATAAAAATGCCAGAGCCAAGGGAGACCTGTAAACTAGAAATTATATGTCGTGAAGAGGAGGCAGGTTGGCAGATAGCGACTACTGTGGCTATTCATCAGCTCCAATAGCAGCGGCTCCAGGGATGTAGCTCTGCGGTTGCCCATCAGCCAGCTGTTGAGCTATAAATGGCAGCAGGTGTCATACACACAAATTCTCTGTTCAACAACCAGAGTCACCACCAAGATGTATTGGTTTCCAATGGACATGTTAGTTTTGAATAACTCACAACATACGGGTGTGTAAGAATAAGATTACTAGCATTTGCATGCTTTTCTTTCACCATTTTTGCATAAAACCCTTCGGGGGGTATCTCGGAATGAGTCAGGTGCTATGTAACTGACCTGCCAAAAGGTGTTATGCGGTGGATGCTTCTCTGGTAACTAATATATATGCAGGAGAAACAGAGGTTAGACGCTTGTAAACAACACACAACACATTTAAAAAAAGTAACATCTAAATAAAGAGAAACTACAGATCAAAGCAGGGATGACCCGATTCAGGGTTCATCCACTCAACGGACCTCTAGATGTTCTGGCAAAGTAAAGTAAAGTTTCATTAGTGTTGGCAGTGGAATGAAGTCTGCCTCATCACCATTGAAGCCATCAAACATGGGGCATCAAGGTGGGACGAGTGGTTTTAAGCATAACCCCCCTCCTCCCATGCATCATCATGCAGAGGCTAGTTGATTGACAGAAAATTAATTGACATTCAATTATATAAGCAGACATGCAAAACATTTGCAGTGCACTTTCACCTTTGTTACAATGTATAGAATGAAAGAGTACTTGGAAAGATAACCTACACATTCATTGGTTATAACATTAATTGCAAGAGTTGTATCTGCTGTGTGTTTCATTTGAAGGGTGTGTAATTTATTAAAGCACCTCAATGTAAAATGGTAGAATTAGTTATTCCCTACCTTCAACAAGCTGCATCTCCCCCTGCAACATCAAAGATATATAGGGGGATGTAAGGCCTTTTGACAGTCTAACACCGTGTTTGATGATTGTACAAAACATTGAGCTTCTTATTACAAAATGTTAGACTGGCTCCTGTGCCTTAGTCTCCTTGTGCACATAAGAGAGATAAACAATGAAGACAGTAGAAATAATGTGCTGAGTTAAATATGCAGCCTCAGGTGAGGATCAAGGGTTGTGCTTAGGGTATTACTTGGTTCATCAAGGCGGAAAAATGGTCGAAATGTTCAGCCAGAACCCCCTTAAGTGGCAAAAGAACTAGTCCATATCCAAAACTGATCATGCTCTCACTTTGACCTAAATAACGTTCATTTAGCACCATTAGATACTCACAGCGGCGGGGTGGGTTCTGTCTGGCACTTCCATCAACATGCACGAATCAGCTGGGATGCATGGTACAGTGTCTTTATGTGTCTTTGCCTCTTGGAGGTGTAGGGTAGGCTTCAGCGTGGCAACTTAGGGCAGCAGACTCTGTCCTCGTCTGGTCTTGTGTGCTGAGCAGGATGTGGGCGGTATGATTTTTTTCCCAGCTCTTCCAGGCATCTGAGCCCACACGCTAGGCCTCTCTGGCAAGGAGAGAGGCACCAGGTGTCGGCTCGTGTACAAAGAGCTCTGATGCCAGAGATGTCAGATTTGGAACCCTGTCTGTATAACGGTTTGCTCACGTGTGTGTGTGTGTGTGTGTGTGTGTGTGTGGCGTGAGAGAGAGAAGAGAGAGAGAGAGAGAGAGAGAGAGAGAGAGAGAGAGAGACAGGTAGGAGCCTGAGACCGCTCACCTCAAGCAGCTACTACAGTTGGGGTTCAATTTAAGTGGGAACAGCTTTTAGATTTGGTGACACGTTGTCAAGCCATAAGACTTTAATTTAAATAATACTTTAAAAAAGTTAGCGTGTCATCAGACACATCACATCACATCATGTCAAAAGGGCAATTTTTATACAATGAAGTCCTCTATTGATATTCACGGTCAGATTAATTGAAGAAGAACTCTTGGGCTTTTAAGTCTTTTTTTTTTTTTTTTAGTTTGCATTTTTTGGAATTTGGAATACGGGTTGAGTTAATTAATTGAACAACACCTCACTGTACTAACCTTCCTGTATCTAATGCAGTTGGAAGTATAGGATGGATTACTTTACAGGAATTCACCTTTTGTTTTAACAATTTAATGCAAGCTTTTATAGCTTTTGGAAACATCTTTCCGAGTACTGCAATGATGCATTTACTGTGAGGCAACTATAGACTGTAAGTGAACTACAGGTCCAAGGAGGTTGATGTATATTATACTGCTATAAAATGAGTTGTGAATTTGCAGGTCTAATGGGATGGAAATTGTTTTATAATGCCTGCCTAAACAGCATAAATTCATACAGTTAACTGACAAGTGGAGGGCCAAGTGGTAATGACAGCATTTGGCAGGCTTAAGGCCATATTTATCTCCAACACTGTCAGTTTTGCCGAACCATCAATAAAGCTGCATCCGTCACTTGTGCATTTGAATGTCTTCAAGGTGATCTTTAACAATTCTGAAACAGTTTTGAAATAGTTGCTGTTTCAGCTCATTTCTGGTATGCTCAACAAAGGAAGCAACGTTGATTTGTTTTTACTCGCACGAGTCTGAGGGCTGTTGAGGATGTGTGCACTTAGCCGTGCATCAAAGCTCCGATAGCAGTGTTTGACAGGCACTCCCTCATTGCCCTAACATGGTCACTGCGTCTTGAAAAGGTGAGAGAACGCTTGGCATCTAAATGGGGCTGGTTCTGTCATAGGTCAATGCTATGCAGCTGAGTTCGTAATGAGGAGGATCGGCGCATCGCTTATTTGGGGATTTTTGATTTGTGCTGTCGGCACCTCCGCTGCGCTGCCCTTGAAAAGAGGCATTCTCATTATGCGTCGTCAGGATGCCGGAGAATCACATTGGAAATTAAATATGCTTATTAAATGTGATGGATAAATGGATTATGTTTTAATTGGTCTGTTATTATGAATGGTTGATTGGATTGTCCTTCGCAGGCTATTGATCTTGAGGCTGAGGTTGATTAAGAAGTGGACTCAGCAGAGGATGAGTGAGTTTCAACGTGGACAGGGATTATATATATATATACACACACACAAGATGCTCTGAAGATCAGTTGTGGAAACCTATTCAAAGTGTTCTTGTGAAGTCAAGATAAAGGGTACTTCAGTGTCAAAAGTAAAGGTATGCTGAAAATGGCGAGTTGTAGATATTTTTTGTTTTAAATGCACTATTTTAATGTTGCAAGTGATCAGATGGGCAGTTTGAAATACAGCAATACACCATATGAGCTTATTGTCTATTTTGATCTGCCAAAGTAACTACTGACAACAGTGATCAGTAGGGATGCAACGGTACAGTTTTCCCACGGTTCGGTATGCATCACGGTTTTTGGGCTACGATAACGATACGGTTTCGATATTTTAATATACAACTACTCAGACTAGCAAAGGCAATATTGCAATGTAAAAATAATTAAAAGCAGCACAGATATAATCAAACCACAAACTTTATTAAAAAACAGTGATCAGATCAAATTAAACAGCAAACATAAAACCACACAAATTAAATATTAAGTTAAGTACTAAACACTACAAATACAATTAAATGTAAACATGACAAATTGTAGCATCCAAAATGGTCCCACACCGCAGACCTGTACGAAGACGGTGCCTCTTCAAACTTTCTTTTTTCGGCGTCTCTTTCACTCGCCATTGTCTCTGCACCATGCTGCTCTTCACCTCTCTGGCTCAGTGCCACACGCTGGTCATGCCGCCTAATAAAGGTACAGACACACCAACTCCGGCAACGGGCGTCAAATCAACGGATCCCATTCATTGTCTATGTAGAGCAGGACCTCCGCATGATGGATACGGCACGTCGAGTTGACGGCCCTGTCGCCGTACGTGAATTTGCATAAAGTTCGATAGAGAACTTTATGCAAATGACGTCCGTCCAACGCAATGCCGCCGGCTCCAGAAACTTCGTTCAAATTATCAAACTAGGCAGTGTTGATCAAATATGAATCCAGATTCTGTTACTGCACTACACATTTCCCGCCTCAAATGTTTTCAGAAACATGCTTTAGCGTGTAGTTTAACTGTAAAATGAGATCGTTTGTGGCCCGGCCGCCATGTTGGAAACGGCAGAGCGAAACTCAAGTCCCGCCCACTTCCCAGGACGTCTATCCAATTGATCCAACTTGAACACAGAAGCGCCCACTCGCCGGTGCGTTCGACCATCCGTTCCGTCCGTATCCGTCGCTGCCGGAGTTGGTGTGTCTGTACCATAAGAGCCAATCAGAAGGTCCCAGGAGCCAGCCAGCGCTCCTCAGCGTTCAACATTTGCATGCAGAGCGCTGATTGGCTCCTAGGGAATTCAGGGACGTTCTGATTGGCTCTGAGGCGGCATGACCAGTGCATGGCACTGAGCCTGCTTTGGCCTGAACAATTTGCTGCGGCTGCTCTCAGTCACTGCTCCCGAGGGACAGACACAGCATGCGCGGCTGCACAATGTTTTGAAAGTTTTTTGCCAGGGAAACGTACCGAAAATACCGTTGTTTGCCGTTGTGCATTGAACCGAACAGGGCGTATTGAACGGTTCGGTAAAATACCGAATATTGTTGCATCCCTAGTGATCAGATAAATGAGTATGAGAACTTATTTGCATTTGAAATATAAACAAGCCTCTAAAATGTACGCATACAGCACTTGATTAGTTTATTTCCATCTCTGCCCTTTGATATTTCATTAATATCATATATATATATATATATATATATGAAATAAGCTGGGTTGTATTTTATGTGATATTTTACTTTTACACCATCCGAAGCCAGCCTTTCAACCCCCTCATAACTGTATGTTACATAGTGCCAGAGTTGGTCCATGTGGCTCTGAAGGTAAAGGTGACATCTCACTATGACTTAGGGGCAAAGGTGTTTATAACCACGCTGCCAGCATGACTCACATTTCCTGCCTCCCTGAGCACAGTCTGTCCAGGTCACACACCCGTGGAAAAGCCCTCATTGATGCTAACCTAACCACAGTGACCTGTGTGATGCTGAAACCTACTCAAATCACTGCAACAACGGGCTTTTACTCTGTTTTTCTGTTCTGTGATTCTACATCATAATTCTCAAAAAGCTTGTGTGAGGATGTTCTGACTGCAGCACTACACTGAAACTCAAAGCTTGGTCCGTATGCAATGTAATTGTTTTTATAAAATTAAAGATTCCCATTAAAAAAGACATAGGAACATTGTGTCCAGGTCAGAGTAATCATAATCACAGTAATTACAGTATAGACTGTTGAAATTAATTGGACTGTTGCTTTAATGCAGTAGTTTCACTCCCACCATTTTATAAAGCAAAAAGACCCATTCCACTGTGCCGAACAATGTCTCGTAGCTATTCTCAAATCACCCTCAAACAGACACGATCACTGTTCTGCTGCCAACAGGCAGGCTGCAGGATACATGTAGCTTAACCTACAAACAGAAATATCCATTTTTAAGTCCCAGCTGCTCGTCTCCGCTCCTCCTGAGCTTCAGTAGAGCTAAATGTCATTTTTGAGCTGAGGCCACGGTGTCAGTTTTATTAAATCATGCAGTGGGTTATTAGAACTGGGTTTTAAGCAGAGGTGTCTCGAGGCGATCCTTCGTTTTATGGGCCGAGCCAGGCATATTTCAATGGATCAGCATTGGTTAAAAATAAAGCCGATCAATATTGGATTCTTTCTGTATTAAACGTTATTGTTTTGGCAATCTCAACTGCTTTCCTCTCCCACTCGCCTAGCGTGCAAGCGTATCCCTGTGTATCCAAGTAAATAGTAGAGTGACTGAATGTGAGAAATGAGTTTTGCACAATACACGAATTCCCGAAACATGTCGCTAACAAATTGTTTCCTCACATTCTTGTTTCCAAAGAGCAGTGAACAAAACGTTTAGGTAACAGTTCAGCACCTTAAGCCACCACTGACTTCCTTTGGCTGGGAAAACGGTGAATATCGCCCTCAGCGGGTCATGTCGTTCAGGAACTCATTTCAAGAGTTACTGAACGCGGTGCCAACATTAAACTTATCTGTTGGCTGGTTCGTGTGCTCTCTGCAAGCTGGTGTCTTTATTCATCAGAGATCATTTTTAAGGGAAGAACTTCCACTCTGTAACCCTGCAACTGCAAATTAAAGTGAACTGAGCGTAGCTCTCACAACTCTTCTTCTCGTCTTCTTCTCTCTAGCAGTCAGCGACTCCTGACTGGTTTCAACAATCTCAAACTTTAAATTGATGTCATATCTATCATTGAAAGGGCCAGTGTCTTGCATTTAGGGGGCTCTATAGGCAGACATTGGATATAATACTCATAAGCACATATTTCCTCAGTGTATAATCATCTTAAAATCAATCATTTTCACCGCAGTTCCCCTACACACTTGGCCCAATACACACTTGCAATCTGCAACAGCTAGTTCTGCACAGTGGCCCTTTGGGTGTCTGAGCAGTACTGTAGGTCTGAACCAGGACCTGCAGTATTTGGATTCAGGAGCTTGTTGAATAGACGGTGGGTCATATTTAGTCGGTACATTTGTGTGTGTCCAGGTCCACTCACTGTCCCTCAAGTCATGTGGATCGTCTTCTCGTAGGAGGGTTTTTAATTTTAAGTGGCCAGCAAGGTCTTTGAAATCTGAAATTACATAGTTGAACGTCAAAGTAAATGTTTCTTATTTCATTGAATGTTTGACATTTGGGGATGAAGTACATTTCTGTCTCATTTGTCCAGTGAGCACATATTCTGTTTCCCTTTGGTTGCCGAGGTTTCACTCTCTCTCTCTCTCTCTCTCTCTCTCTCTCTCTCTCTCTCTCTCTCTCTCTCTCTCTCTCGCCCTGGTGTACACCTTCAGTTGCAATCTGCGCACCGTTGATAAATTAGTATTGTTAGTTTGTAAGCATGCGATGAGCGGCGTTACCATGACAACAAAGCCCCTCGCCGGTGTCGACCGCACTTTACATGTCTGTTTAAAAAAAAAAAAAAAATTGAAATAAAGACAGACTTTTTTAAACATAAATAACTTTGGTCATGTGGAGCTCCATATTCAACACTATATATATATTTTACCAGCATGGGATTGTCTCTACAGTGAGCCACTGTGTGAATGCAGCACTAGGGTCAAGAAGAATAGCAACAGTCTACCTGCAGGATTGTTTTTGAGGAGTTGGTATACATTTAATTAAGAGCTGATGGCTTCCAGATGTAAGGTGTCAGGGATATTGTAATGTAGTTACTACATAGGCAACATAGCATATCTGCAAGATTGCCAATTGGTTCTTGTTTCACTGCATCTTTTTAAACTTATAAATAAAAAAAGTAACACAAATAGGGATTTGTGTGGGATCGCTGCTCAGGAGCATTCCTAACAACTATAAGGATAAGGTCCATGACTTCTACTTTAGGCTCCACATCCATATATTCCATAGTTTCAATTCCCTGAGTGACTTTCAGTGCTCTACAATCGTTCAAGCAAAAAATATTAATGGGAGTGGACTGCCAAATCTCTTTAAAAAAAATGACAAAGTGAGCTGTGGGCAGCAAACACAGCACAACGGTTACTGGAATTGTTTTCTCTGTTAGCCAAAGACTTCAAATTTTACCAGATACTTTTTCAAAGAAAAATGTTCACAGCAATGTTTCTGGCGAAGTGAAGGACAAACACAAAGACATTCGAGCACAGCGAGACCACAAAGTAGGGGAGATGGAAAGCATGAATGAAGCAATGAAACAAATTCTGCTCATTACCTTGTTGCTCCCCTCTCTATAAACACAGGATTGCCATTGGGGAAACTATTCTTATTTTATTTGCAGAAGAAGAGAAATGGATGGTGTAAAACAGCAGAGGAAATAGTTAAATGTGCCCTTTTCCTCCCTGATTTCTCCCAGCTATATGAGAAATGCAGCATTAAATGTCAGTGTCAGTCTACTAATGCATCAATGTATTGGTTTGTGTCTCACCTTAATTTGCAGGCTGACTTTTTTTTAGAAAGTATGTAACTACCAGAGTTTTGACGGCAATCGAAAGGGTTCTATTTAACTGAATGCAAATCCACTGTTTTTGCTTATCAAGCAATGCGAGTCATTTGGATTTAATGCCAGGTTAATACCAGATGAGACAATGAAGATTTACATGCATGGATTGTAATAAAATTTGAACTAAGACTGATTATGAATTATCTTGGTGACTGTATGCCAATCCTAGAACATTTGATTGTCTATGAAAAGGTGGTTAATGAAAAGGAAAGTAATTTTGTTTCTAAAATAGATTATACTTCAACTTTTATCTTTTTCCTCTCTTATCTGTCAACCCACTCCACACACACTCTCTCTATTTAATTTTGTCTTATTGGATTTTCTTCTCGTGCACCATCGTGAGGAGTTCAGTTAAACTGTTGCATCAAACCGGTGTGTTCGTTAGCTGTGGTGCAGCTGTTTGTCACATGAAAGCACAGCGCTTGGACACACACAGTGCAGGAGTAAACAAAAACGAACATGAAACGCAATTGGTCGAACAGTACTGACGTGGTGTCAGATTTTCCGAATGTTAGACAGCACACTGAGAATCCCCGGCTTATTTTCAAGGCACTGATGATGACGATCGAAAAGCCTTTCGCAAATTCATTCTGTTGGAATCCTTAACATAACATCTAACGCTGGCTTTAGGGGGTTTGGAAATCAGTGCTCTTGGGGGGGATCAACGACCCTGTAATTTACCCAAAGGCAAACCCAAGCTGACTGCTTAGACAAGGTGAGGTCACGCAACCGCTCGCTGCTGCTTCCTTCCTCCGCTCACAGCTTTCAATTCCACTGGAGGGAAATGGTGTTGTCTTGACAGCTTGATTGGCCAAGAAGCCCATCAGAGTTACAAGACAACAGTCGGTCTCTGAGCGCTGCGCTGCCGTGCCTTCTCTTCTTTTGTTTGCTCATACGCAATATAAGACAAAAGATTATGGGTATTGACATCCATGGTGGATTGCCTTACAATTTCATTGCCAAGAAAATGAGAACAAATTGAGCTTGATTCTAAAACCAATTGGAGGGGGGGGGGGTATAAAGGTTGCAAGGTTCCATTTAGAAATGATGAAGGGGAGAATCTGGCTGAATGTTCCCTGCAGAGCAGTGTGCCGAGGCTGTGTACCGCAATGACCTCCTGCTCGGTGCTCTGCTGACTATTTCATTTACAGACAGGAGGTCACGAGGGGGACATAGTTTGGACTCTGCGAGAATTCATTACTCCAACCTCCATTACCTTGCAAATGAAGTCCATGGAAAAGGGTGGAATTAAAAGAGCTGGGGAAAATTGTGCAAGCTTCAAAAGCATAACTGTATTTGGGCTGCCAAAGGTTAACGCTTAACATTTTCCCACTGGCGGCTGCAGCGTCAAGGTGTGCTCGATGCCAATCTGCGAAAGAGACTCAATGTGTACCTTATGATGTCAGTGACTAGGGAAATTGGAATCTTTATCTCGCGCTCTCTCTTTCGCTCTCTCTCTCTCCTACTGACTCACTATTCCTGGCATTCGAAACATGTCTGGGTTTGTTAATTAGACACAGAGCGAAAGACAGAGAGACAGACTGTTCATCATCTCTGGCAGTCTGGCCAGGCGTTTAAACAGTTATCTGTTTTTATGAAGTCCGATACCATCAGATTATGATCTTAGGGTTCCAGTGTTTTCAGATTAATATTGGCAAGAATGTGAAACAACAGCTTCAAATTCAGTAAATATTCTAAAAAAACCTGTGACCTTACCATCCCATAAAATTACTTTTTTAACCTTTTTTTTTTTAAGACCTTTTAAAAAAACGATACAAAAATGTGAAATACCCACCTGCACATGTTAAACGTCTCAGGCTTTTATTGTAAAAGGTAAGAACGGAGGGAGTGGATATAGTTAGACTCCCTTGCTTGTTTACCACAACGTTGCCCTGCTCCTAAGGTGGGCTGGCTTCTAAGGTTGACCAGCTATTCTCATTTTTTCACAAAAGGCTCCTTCGAGTTGGCTCAGGCCCGAGTTAGCTCAAGGTATGAAGAAACAGATAATGCCCAAGCTAAGACGGTACTTTGATTTTTTTACTTTGGGGAGAGCCAGGCTAGCTGTTCTCCCTGCTTAAAGTCTTTATGCTAAGCTAAGCTTATCACCTCCTGGCTTTAGTTCCATGCTTAAGACACACGCACACACGATTGATGTTAATCCTTTCATCGAAATCTTGGCCTCAAAAAAAGTAGATGAGCATATTTCTCAATATTTCAAACACAAACAGAGCTGCTTTATTGTTGCTCTTGACAAGTTATTTTTGTTGTTAGAATGAACAGAGGCCATATGCTTTATTTGTATACATTGTCACTAGCACACAAATCATGTTTCAATCCACAAATGAAAACCCCCCACAAATGTCTGAAAAGACTCCAGCTGTTTCAGCTGCTTGAATAGAAAACCATACATTTGTGGCCTGTTTTTCTCAACTAATTTAGGAATAGAAATTAATTAGCTTGTTGTGAAAGTCCACACATTGCTGGCTTTGGTCGTTGTTATGTGATTTGCTGAAAGAAAAAAGGGGCCTTATCCTCAAAGCCATTAAATTCGGGCCGTGCAACACACACACACACAGCCACACGTCCTCCCAACACATTTATCAGAAACATCTTAAGCTGCCTCTTATTCCGTACATTTTCATATCAAACGGCCGCATGTGCTGATTAGCAACCTTTACATATAACTTTCTTCTCTTCCTTTTAAACCCCACCCCGGCTCTCTCTCTCTCTCTCTCCCCTCCTCCTCCATCTGTCCCTTGCCTACTCTCTGTGCTCTGGGGGTGGGAGTCGGGGTAGATAGGTGCATTAATAATGCAGTGCTGCCTGGAAACCAAACACGCTGCAGCGGAGTGCTGTGTAGAATTCTAAAGAGGTATTTGTTTGGACGCGGCTGCCACCCTCCCTCCCCCGGCTCCTCTTCGCAGTCCTCTCATGTCATCCCCCCCCCCCCCATGTGCGCTTCAACAACAATCCAGCATCAGTGTACAGATCTGTTTGTGTCCTCTTAAGAGATGTCTACTGTACAGACAGAGAGAGAGAGAGACAGCGAGCTCAGGAATTGCCCCCCCCCCCCCTACATCTTGAGTTGTTACTATAATCAAGATGATGCTTCGAGTGCATCAACTGAATTAGCTTCCATGCTGCACGTACTTTTCTTGAGAGCGGTTTTGCAATCAAAGAAGGAGGATGTGGCTCTGAAGCTGAACTGCAATGAAAGACTTCTGTTGTGCATTCCCCCGTACAGCAATAAGATGGGGATGGCATTAAATGTCTTCACGGGTGAGAGAGGAATCGCACTAAAAAAAAAACAGAAGTTCAGTCTATTTCAATTTGAGTCAACCTTTTAATGTGGGTATGCTGTGAGTGCGCCTACACTGCACCTATCATTAGTGTCTTTTTTTCTTACTCTCTTCAATAAATCTGCGGCATTCGGTTCATAGAGTTTGGAAATAGAGGCTATGAATGTAACTCAAGTATTTAATTCCATTAGGTTTCCACATGAATGGAGCATTACCACTTTTACTCCAGTTTATTTAGTATTCAGTAAAAGTACTGGCTGTATTGATAAGCCTTGGAGTAGATTGCGTAGGTTTACTTCAAGCTAATACAATTTAATCTGCGTGTAAACTGAATTTAACGTCATAACCTCCTATTCCAATCAAGCCCTCTCTCTCTTTTTCGCCTTTGACACCCTGGAGGTTCCTGAGCTGAAACAAAGAGTGACGGTGAGACCGGACTACCACTGCAGGTTTGACACATTCTATCAGTTACTTTAAAACGTCTAATCAAAGTAAATCTGGCTTTGAATATTATCATCACTTGTTTCCTGCACTTGGAGATCCTTACAACCGGCTGTCATCTGTCCTCTGATGGAGTTACCTCTCACATTTATGCCGAGGCTTTAGGTGTCACAATTGGTTTTGAACATTGTGCTCTTAAATAGAAAATGACGGTCCCTGCATTGTTACTGCTCTATATCTCCAGAGAGAAGTTAATAATTTGCCTGGGGGCCTTTGGAGTATCTTTGACCTGCATGCAGACATTTTGAAATAGGCAAAAATGCTTCAAATACGTGTTTTTTTGTTGTTGTTTTTTTTTACTGAAGGCTAAAATCTGTATTCAAAAGATTTATGTGGGAACACAGGTGTTACATATTCAAAGGGAGTCTGGCCTTGCAGCATTGGTGTTGTGGAACTGTGGAGTTTTATGCTCCATCAGCATGTATAGTTTAATATGTACGTAAATGGGAATTAAACTATTCAGTGTGATGGAGTTACCTCTAGCCTCCCGAGAACCAGCACCACATGATGGAGAGCCTTTAAAGAGGGGGCTTAGAATTGAGTTTTTCTGCTTTGTGCTCTAAGACGGTCTCCAATTTGACCATAATTATGAATGAAGTCCCCTCTTCACATGAACAAAATGACACCGTCCCCTGTTTAATGGTTTAATGGTAATGCTCACACTACTGTGCACTAGTACAGAAAAATACATACTCTTTGTGTAGTAAAACAGTTTGACAGAAAATAATTCTCACATGAATGTTTCCTGTCTACCTGGTCTCCTAATAATGATGTTCCCAACAACAAAATGGCTTTTTGAAGGGAACGTTTGGAGTGTTTTATAGTGAAATACCGTGAAGGGAGGAAGTCAGGGTTGTCGAAACGACACCATGCTGTTCGTGTCTCGTTCAAACCAAGAATTTTTGTTTTGTCGTTTCAATTTCAAACCAAACCAGAATGTTTTTTTTTTTACTAAACCTAACAAGCAGCCGAAACTGAAATATGTAGATTTGCACCGTGTTTTGTTTTGTTCCCCAACTGTTTGAAAGAAGAAAACAAAATGTTTTGCTGGAAACGTTATTGGGATTGCAGTTTGGTGCTATGGGATTCTAATGTTGGAGGAGGCAGGGTTGTTCCAGCTCTGTCTCTGCAGCTGAAAATAAATAATTGAGCCTTTAGGCGATCGTCCATTGTTAACAAGTTAAAAATGCACACAGAATTTATGTTTTTGGAAAACGCTTGTAATAAACTTTCAAATCTTTTTCATTAGCGTTACACTGAAGTGGTGAACAGAAAAGGTGGAATTCAATCTTTCTAATGAGCGTTGTGTATGGTACACTGAGAATGTTGTGTTATGAGGTAAACATAAAAATGCCAGTTGCTATTTAATTTAAACTGTACATGTTGGGGAAAACTGTCTGACAACAATTATGGGATCAGGGAATCATGTCAAAAAAGAACAGTTGTTTTCTATAACACGTCCAGAGCATTTATATTATACACAATTTAGATTTGACTAGAAGGTCCCCTCTTGTACTGTTCAGACCGACAGAAGCAACACTAAGACGCATTTGGAAGCCCATATTAAATGTAAAATTAGGGAACTCCTTCTAAAACTCAGTTGTTGTTGTCTAAATGGTATTTTGCTTTAACTTTGCTTTTGTATGCTGTTTGAACACAATTTGATTATCTACCTTTGCTTTTGTTGCGTTGAGTGGCTTTGGCCCGCGAGTTGCAGTCAATTAAAGATTAACATATACAGTGCTGTTTGCTATATTTTTTCTAATGTTCTTGTTGCTGATTGCCCCTCGGCTTTAGTTCTTTTGCACTCACGGTTGATTTGCATATTCATCAGTTTGAGCTGTGCACCTGCTGCCACCCACAGATGAAGCTGAGCAGATTAGCGATGCATGACACCCAAAATTTCGGGAGTCGATTTGGACTGACTTTTTACAGTCGGGATCATTGAAATTGACTGCTTGGAAAGAATTAACCACCGGAACCGTCTACATTAGCAATGCTCGAGAGGCTAATCTGTAAAAACGTCTGAAATCGTTGGAGCATTCATCATTGTTTTGTGAAATATAAAACCTATTCTTCTACTGGGTTGCCTCTTTTATACCTTCTGGGCACAATATCCATGGATACATCTACATTTGTTCCAGAGATGTTCCTGCAAACAGGATCATCATATTGGTTGATTCCAAAATCAGTGCCATTAAAACACCCATATTCATGATCAAAACACCCGTAAGTGTTTTCTCCGTCGGCCCACACACCTGTCAGCTCTCTAGGAAAAAAAAAGACGTTTTGTGGCATTTTCTCCCTCGATTAGCACATCCCTGCTACTCTGCCCTGACAACTTTATCTGTCTTTATAACGTGTCCAGTGATGCACCCTGGGATGTGGCCATTGTTCACTAAAGACTCAAATTGATGATGTCATTAGGTGACACTTTTTTGGAATTGATCCCCTTGCATTTAATTAATGACTGACTGTGGGCTCGTTGAACTTTTGAGGCGCTCCATCCGTATATTTCCTTCCGTATAGAAGTTCCAGATATGAACCAGAGGATGCACACACCTACGGAAAGTCACGCCGGCTGTCATACCGTCCTAGCAGGTCCTCCATTATTCACTGTCTATAAACTAATCCGCTGGCTGATTAATGTGTTGTGCTCTCTAGTGGCGCCGCCATTACTGCGGAGGCGTAGTCGAATTGAACACAGTTTTACTGACAGTGAAAGCTCGGCTGGATTGATCACGGTTGGCATCGCCCTCGCTGATGGATGAAGGCAGCCTATGTAAATGGGGGGATGTTTTCTTGGCTTAAAAACACTGGCTGGAAAGTGGTCATCATCAGTTTTGGGAGGGAAAAAAGATAACGTTGCTACATAACTTTTGACTGACTAGGCAGGATGGATGCGACTGTGCTGTGTAGCGCGGCGACCCCCGTCCTAGCATTAGTTTTTCATTTGCTAACATGTAAATATGAATCAACCGACCGTGATTCTGAGCGTATCCATGGGGACGTGTTGTGAGGGAGTGCTCCACGCTGTCACTGTGAATTTTAAAGGATTTGCTGTTGGAGGAAAACAGCATCTCAACTTGAGCAGGCCTGTGTGGTTCATGCTGGAGAGGCTGTTTCACAGTGCCCTACTGCAATGCACTAACTGAGATAAATCACTGTGGGATTGGATAAAATATTAGAAGTAACCATCTGGTCCATCATCATCAGGTGCTGCTCTCATGCTATCCAGAATTTTAGGTTCACCACGACTGTTAGATAATTCTTTAACCTAATAAACAATTACACTTGTTTTAAAACTTAAAAGCTGAAGTTCAAAAGTTGAACTTTTTATATTTTTTTTACTTGCATCTGGCGTCCCACATGCATTTTGCATTTTTGCAACAGTCTAATGTGGACAGTGTGTGATTTTGTGTAACAACAACGTATATATACTGAAAGCCAATAAGCAGTGACATGTAATTATCGGGCAGCCCTGCGTTAATTTAATTGGGTTATTGGTATAAAAGCATTCGCTTGTATGTTGTTACTGTCAAATGGATCATTACAGATTTGCATGATGAAAAAAGAGACTTGTAGTAGTGTTGCTGTTTACATTGGTTAAACATTGCCCTGTGTCACTTTGAGCCAGCAGCTCTGCAGACCCACATAGTAGGGATGGATTTAACTGCATCTCAGCAGGGAGGAGGGGTGTCCACTGGGAGCCTGGAGGATTTGAGCCGACTTCTGAGACGGCCTGGCAGAAAAGTTCAGACTAGGTCAGGCTGCCTCTGTAAGGAAGACTGATCACCTGCTCTGCAGGACCTTAACAGTGCAGGCAGATGCACAGTGTTTTCCTCCATTCATGCCTGTTCCCAAGACGGCACCAAATCCAAACGTATTGATCGACATGGTTACATGGCCTGTGCAGTCCTTAATCTGTAAAGGATCCATTGCTCACTGTACTATTCAGTTTTTGGCTGTCTAGCTCCCATTGACCGACATGCATTTTATTTGCAGTGTGTTGATTTCAAGCTCCATTATCAAGTTCAACTTCAAGTTTAATTTCTTTACCCCTTAAAGAAATTAATTTGGTTAGCATTGCAAAGATGCAAAACATGTGTCCCTCATGATGAATCTTAATATGACCTCAACTTAATTTGCCAGATGAATGAACTATTTACTTCTGAATGTATATGACACGTGAAAACAGATCTAAAGCTCCGACATTCTTTTGGCCATTGCTCGACGACTCTTTGCTATTCATGAAGCTGTGTGCAACCAGCTAATTTGTCTCTTAGGTATAATTTAGAGTTTTTTTGTAATAAAGACAAATGTTGGTTCCAGTTGCAAGCTCATTCAGTATTGAAATGAATGAATTCATTACACAAGACTGCATGGGATCCCATTACTGAATATGTGTGGCAACACTTCCCGTACGAAAGAGATATGACACCTTTATAAAAAAACACTTTAAAGAACAAGCGTGTCTGGGTGATGTATTGAAGACTTGTTTTAATTCATGTGTTTGTCGAAAGCAGGCGGTAAAGCGTGCGGTCACATTTGCTAAACGAATTCTCCCCCAGGACAGCCGTAAGTTTTGCTATTGCTTATTTTCTTATTCAATTTAAATTTCACCCCATTTACAATAAATGTCGTCTCAGAATAATGTCCTTTTAAGTGTTTATAAATTATACATTCAATGAATTCCTGGAGTATAAATACTTGGGTGAAATGAAAAGCAAAGACACTGTTGTGGAGTGGATGAATACACTGTTGTGAGTACTATTATCTTTAATAAATTAAGGTATCACCGTCTCTCAGCTTGCCACTGGGCCTGTTTTAATGAGAGTACTGTGTTAGCACAGCTTGTTATTCTATCCAATTCACAAAAGCATTAATATGTTCCATGAACCATAGAATTTACCAAAAAAAAAAAAAAAAACTTCCTGCACTGTTTATAATCAGATGGAGTCAAACTTTAATATTTATCTTCACATTAACATGTTTTGGGTGTTTTTGCTGTCTGCATATTAGGGGTGTAACGGTTCTGAACCGAAGCGGAAAACCTCGGTTCAGAGGACTTTGGTTCAGAAACTCATTCTATCTTCCCGAACCTCGGTTCATCCCCGCCCCGACCGCACACGTGTGTCAGGTCACTCAGGTTAGTTTCATTTCTGCAAGATGGCTAATAAACCTGAGCTAGCGGATCCCCCGTGTTTACACAGCTTCTTCTTCGTTGGTGTTTAATAGCAGTCGGCGTATACCTGGCTGTTTCCGTGACGCGAGTTTCACGCGAGAGTATGAAAAGGTTTCGCTTATTTTTTTTTATTATAAATGCTTATATTATCAGGTTGACAAGCATTTATAAAAAATCGGCAAAACTTTTTCATACGCTGGCGTGAAACTCGCGTCACGGAAACAGCTGGGTAAACGCTGACTGCCATGAAACACCAACGAAGAAGAAACTGTGTAAACACAGTGCCGTCTACGCAAACAGCGTAGCTTTAGCAGTAGAAGCTATCAGGCAAGTGTTCTTTTTAAATAAACTCCTGATGTACTTAGCCTCGTTTTGTGAGTACAGACCATATGTGTACTACTGCAGAAGTTTGGTAACATTCCATGCATTATTAGTGGGGACATTTACGAGATATACTGTAACTACCATAGCGCTATTACGAAGCCGTTTGGCTCATCGCCCTATCTTGACCATTGCTGACCATCGCTAAAAATGCTTCCAATGGGGGGGTTTGGCTAGAGGTCTTGGTGGAAATGACCTAGGGTCCATTTCACTCCGGACCTACACTTTAAGAGAAGTGCTTTGTATTTATTTTTGTTATACCTCAGTCTTGAAGTTTTTCATTTTTACTTTATTTAGACAATGTAGACTGGTCTTAAGACAAATTTTTATTTTTTGTATTTCATAAGAGATTAATAAAAGTGTTTTAAAAAAATGTTTTTTTGTTGTGGACTTGTTTAAAGAGAAGTGTTATACTTGTTAATATAACGTTCATGTTCTTGATATATCCTTTAATAAAATCCAGACATTTTTTCTGGAAGTTTTCCAAAAGGTTTTTCAGTATGTTTTTAAAAACCGAGGTTTGAACCGAACCGTGAGTCAAAAACCGAAGTCGAACCGAATCGTGGTTTTGGTGAACCGTTACACCCCTACTGCATATGTATAATGTCCACCACCTATTTGCATCTGAGGTGGGCTAGACCATATAAAGTATATTGCCCATATATTCTCCTCCAAATGTTTTCCTTACAATGCAAATCGATGTATGTTTGTGTTTTGTGCACATGGTTGTCATTCACGTGTTTGAGCCTTTGTGTTTGGAATGGCAGCAGATAAGGAATCATTTTTCGGCTCACAATAACCTGTGGATTCAGGTTGATTGGGAACTATTGTACAGCCTCTGGCAGCTGCTTCCTATAGAAATACTGAGAAAACAGAGTCTACAATTTCTCTTGATTATCCAGCGTTCACATATTGCCTGTAACACATTCTGTGTATGCCTGTGTTTCACAAAGGAATGGCACACATAGTTAAATTGAATCCATTTATGTAAACAAGACAGCAGTGTCCCTGCTCAGTTGAGTTGCTGTTTTACATTTACATTTAGGTCATTTAGCAGACGCTTTTGTCCAAAGCGACTTACAATAAGTACATTTGTCAAAAGAAGGAAACAAAGAAACCACGACGTATCATTGCCGATGCAGTAAGAGCTAAAAATAGAACAAGTGTTAGGTCCTCATCTGAGTAAAGTAGTACTTCAAGAGCAACAGTGCTAAGATCAGAGTGCTATAGGTAAGGTTTTGTTTTTGTTTTTTTTTTGTTTTTGTTTTTTTTTTTTTGGGGGGGGGGGGGGTCGAGGGAGGGTGCTAGTGGGTCATGCTATGTAGAGTCAAGGTGAAGTCTGAACAGGTGAGTTTTGAGCCTTTTTCGGAAGATGGCAAATGACTCTGCTGTCCTGACATTGGTCGGGAGTTCGTTCCACCACTGAGGCGCCAGAACGGAGAAGAGTCTGGACTTTGCTGAGCGACATTTGTTTGATTTCAGCGATGGTGGTACCAGCCGGCCAGCTGAAGTAGAGGAGCGAAGTGCTCGCTTCGGGGCATGAGGTTTGACCTGTGTTTGAAGGTAGAAGGGTGCCGTTCCATTGATGGCCCTGAAGGCCAGTGTCATCGTCTTGAATTGGATGCGTGCTGCAACAGGGAGCCAGTGGAGGTCACGGAGGAGGGGGGTCACGTGGGAGAATTTGGGTAGATTGAAGATAAGGCGTGCTGCGACATTCTGGATACGCTGTAATGGTTTAATCGCAGAGGCCGGGAGTCCGGCCAGGAGAGAGTTGCAGTAGTCAAGGCGGGAGATGACCAGTGCTTGGACCAAGAGCTGCGTTGCATCCTTTGTGAGGAAGGTCCGAATCCTGCGGATATTGTAGAGGGCGAATCTGCAGGATCGGGCCACAGCAGTGATGTTGGGGGTGCAGGATAGTTGGTCATCGAGGATTACACCCAGGTTCCTCGCAGTTGAGGAAGGTAATACTGTGATGCCCTCGACAGTGACCGACAGGTCCATGCGAGGGCAGTCTTTCCCTGGGATGAAGAGGAGTTCGGTTTTATTCAGGTTAAGCTTGAGGTGATGTGCAGTTGTCCAGACAGAGATGTCAGCCAGACAGTTCGAGATGCGAGTTGCAATGTGAGCGTCAGAGGACGGGGGAAAAGAGAGGAACAGCTGGGTGTCATCTGCGTAGCAATGGTAGGAGAATCCATGCGATGTGATAACAGAACCTAGTGATCTGGTGTATAGTGAGAACAGAAGCGGTCCTAATACTGAGCCTTGAGGGACGCCCGTGTCCAGAGAGCAGGGTTTGGACATAGAGCCATTCCATGTGACCTGGAAGGTGCGGTTTGTCAGGTATGATGTAAACCAGGTGAGAGCACAGTCAGTTATGCCAAGTTCAGCCAGAGTGGAGAGGAGGATTTGGTGGTTGACTGTGTCGAATGCAGCAGATAGGTCGAGGAGAATGAGAACGGAGGAGTGGGACGAGGCTCTGGCGTCTCGCAGGGACTCGGTCACTGTGAGGAGGGCCGTCTCAGTGGAGTGAGCAGTCCTGAATCCTGATTGATTAGGGTCTAGGAGGTTGTTCCGCGAGAGATAGGATGACAGTTGGTTGTAGGCGGCACGTTCCAAGGTTTTAGAGAGGAATGAAAGAAGAGATACAGGTCTGTAGCTTTGGATGTCAGTAGCGTCTAGGGTGGGTTTTTTAAGGAGAGGCTTCACGATAGCGGTCTTAAAATCCGCTGGAATGACACCTGAGGTGAGGGAGGAGTTGATCAGGGTGGTGAGGAATGGCAAGATGTCGTGTGAGATGTCCTGGAGAAGAGAGGAGGGAATCGGGTCAAGGGAGCAGGTGGTGGCGCGGTTAGATGTAACAAGTGCGTGGACGTCCTCAGAGGTGAGGGAGCTAAAGCTGGTAAGACCATCCGAGTTGAGAGTTGGGGGAGATGTCTTCTGGGAGGGAATAGGCGTGAATGAGGAGCTGATGTCATGTACTTTCTTGGTAAAGTAAGTTGCAAAGTCATCGGCAGTAAGGGAGGAAGGGGGGGTAGGGGCAGGAGGGGTGAGGAGGGAAGAGAACACGGAGAAGAGTTTCCTGGGGTTGGAGGCAGAAGAGTTGATCTTAGCCAGGTAGAAGGCAGATTTGGCTGCCGAAACAGTTGAGGTGAAGTCAGAGAGGAGGAGGTGGTAGTGAGCAAGGTCCTCGTGCTGTCCCGATTTCTTCCATTTTCTCTCTGACGCTCGCAACAATGATCTGTTGGTTCGCAGAGGTTCAGACAGCCAAGGGAGGGGCGGGAGATGATCGCGCAGGTCGTGAGATTGGGGGACAGAGAGTGTCCAAAGAAGAGGAGAGTGAGGACATCAGTATGGAGGAGGCTTCCTCAGTAGGCATTAAGGAGAACTGTTCCGAGGATGGGAGCGAGGAGATAACAGTTGAGGAGAGAGCGGAAGGAGTGAGGGATTTCAGGTTGCGGCGGCTGGTGACCATTCGAGGCGTAGAGTGGAGGGATGAGGTGGGCTTCATGGGGATGGAGAAAGTCACAGAGTGGTGGTCGGACACGGTGAGCGGGGTAACAGAGAGTGCCGAGATGCCACAGGATCTTGTGAAGACAAGGTCAAGTTGGTTCCCGGCCCGGTGAGTTGGTGGAGAGGGGGACAGTGTAAGGTCAAATGCGGAAAAGAAGTCTATGAATTCAGATGAATGCAGCTTTCCCGGGTGGATGTTGAAGTCACCGAGGACGACGAGTGGTGTGCCATCATCAGGGGAGCAGCTCAGGAGGGCATCCATCTCATCCAAAAAGTCACCAAGAGGACCGGGTGGGCGATAGATCACTATGATGTTGAGTTTGAAAGGAAGGGTGACAGAGACGGCGTGAAATTCAAGCATAGATCGGGGTAGGTGGTCGAGAGGAAGGACCTGGTAGGACCATGTGGGTGAGATGAGGAGCCCAGTTCCTCCTCCTCGCCCTGTTCGTCTTGGGGAGTGTGAAAACGAGTAGGCAGTTGAAAGGGCAGCAGGAGTGGCAGTGTTTTCAGGGGTGATCCAGGTCTCTGTGAGGGCCAGGAAGTGGAGAGTCTGCAGGGAGGCATAGGCTGAGATGGTGTCCGCCTTCTTGACTGCAGACTGGCAGTTCCACAGCCCCCCTAGTACTTCAAGTTCCTTACCGGTGGAGAGTGGTGGGTAGCAGAGATTGGATGGGTTACGGCCTCGAGTGAAGGATCTTCGGTAAAATCTTCTCCAGTGTGATGTCCTGACTGGGATAAGACACATGGCTGCAAGGGGGGGGGGGGGGGGGGGGTTGAGATGTTATACCTACCTCAAGTCATGGACTCCCGCAGATAGACTCCCTTGTCTTTGTTCAGCTGTCTTGACTCGCAGATAGACCCCTTGTCTTTGTTCAGCTGTCTTGACTCCCGAAGATAGACCCCTTGTCTTTAGTTCAGCTGTCATTGACTCCCGCAGATAGACTCCTTGTCTTTGTTCAGCTGTCTTGACTCCGCAGTAACTCCCTTGTCTTTGTTACTGTCTTCGTTCTGATGGCCGACGCTGCAGCTGACGCTGAAGTGACAGCCTTTTAAGTGCTCAATTTACCGCAAGTACTGACTGTGGCTCCTCCTTCCCTCTAATCAAGTCTATTCACTACAGGTGAGCTGGCTCAAAACAAGCTGATTGCTCACTTAGCACAGACAGCTTCACAAGAATTTCAACAACAAGCTATCAATACTAGACTAAATGTTACCACTAGCTTTACTCACACAATGCCTAAACTCAAATCTACAATTAGTTTCTGACTTACCAACAAGAGACAAAGCAGCTTCCTTCCTTTCTCCAGACAAAATGTTTTTACATTATGTTACCATTTAATGGCATTTCATATGCAGCCACCCCCTGTAAAACATCGGAGCTGTCCCAAGCTGTGCCAACCCGAGTGTCATTCATTCATGAGGACGTACCTTTAAATTGAGATCTAATGGCTTAAATGAGAGGTAAAGATGTGAAAAAGTCGAAAGATCTTTTTGCCCCTCTCGACTATTCTGTATTCATGTTGTGGTGCTGGCCATCCCAAAATAAATGTCAGGCCAGTGTGAGGAATTTTTAATGCTGTCACATATTGATCTCTGTCTAATAGAGTTTTAAACAGAGATCCATGCCTTCAAAGGATGCCCTTGCTATCAGGCGCGTTACCTTTCTGCTAAGGACATCGGCCATCAAACTTTCACACCATGTCCCTTTATTTTTTGTTAAACAGGCTACATTTCTTTGCAAAGATAATTTACCATAGTCTGATAAGCCTGTGTCGACTGTTGGTAATGACGGCAAATATCAGTTTTACCGGAATATTGATAACAGCCTTCGTAATGATACGGTGAATCTACATTCCAGGTTATATTTACATTACATCAAACCCGACTATTTAGGACTGTAATGGATGGATGTGTTCTGGCAGTTGATTTGAGTTATCCTGCCATTTGGTGTGCGTTCTACTATCCGACTGTTTGCGTTATATCTTCCTCCAAGGCACGGTGACACTATCAAACATCTGCTGTTCTGCCATGGCCATGAAATTAAGCTACATGAAGTATTGTAACCAATTACTGGTCCTCCTTGTCCTCTAAACATCCTACCGTACAAACATCCCACTGCATGACTTCACTGCTTTTAAATCAATGCATCTTTTTTCATTATTTTAATGCCCCCAGTACAAATCTGTCTTTCTCTTCCTTTCTGCCTCTCTCTCTCTCTCTCTCTCTCTCTACCATTATTACTACCCTGTAATCAAACTATTATTGCACCTCTTTTGTGGTTTTATTCCTGCTGAATTCCCCGTGGAGTTCTAACATTTAGTAGTCTTTTAATATGCCAGCTCTGCTCCCAATCTTGGCAAGCAGAATGGCAGTTTGATTTCTTTTGTTGCAACTCTATATTATGATAAAATGACCCCCCCCCCCCCCCCCCCCCCCCCCAACCAAATCCATCAGAGGACAACATGAATCAACAAAAAAAAACCCTCCTTTGTCACAAGAATGATGCGGTACCTTGCGTGTGCGTCCGTGAGCGTCTGTCCGTGGCTGATCTCACATTCTGCTGAAGAAAACTGCATAATGTTTTGGTCGGCGAGTTATGGCTGCATGCTCAAGGTCTTCCTGTGATTGCAGTGACTCATGCTTTCTTAAAACAGGTATTATTCTGCTGACTCCTCACTCACTACTCTCAAGCGGCCCTGGTGATCCTAGTCTTGTTTCTATACTTCACACAGTGCATCCAGTTCCCAGCTGCGCCTGGAGATGGGGTTTGTGTACTTGTAGTATTTTGGTATGTTTTCGCTGATGACCTTTAGGTCGCTGCTCTTCAGGCAGAGAGGTTCATTTTTATAGTTTTGGACAGTATGTTTGGCTAATGGAACTACAAGTACATCACCTCCAAATGCACTTCTTTGTTGTCGCATTTTGGATATATTATGTTGTTCTTACTTGTTAAAGTTTATTCATAGGATAAACCCCTTGAGATGTCACAACTCGTTTTCGAGGGGGTCCTACACACATCACATCAAGATACAACAGAACTCAAGTCAGTACAATAAGGAGACAGAACAATACAAAACAAAATCACAATAAGGCAAGGCAAGGCAAGGCAAGGCAACTTTATTTGTATAGCACATTTCATACACAAGGCAGACTCAAAGTGCTTCACATCATAAAACAAAGTGAGAAGAAAAAAAGAAAAGAAAGAAGAATTAAAAGAAAATAATAAAAAATTTTTTAAAAATGCATTACAGAAAGAAAATAGAATAAAAACATATTTGCAATAATTAAAAACAGTGCAGACATTAAAAGATTGTCATATAAGATACAATACAATACAGGACAACAAAGGACAACAAAGACATACAAACATACTGCAACCAGAGTTTGGACAAAATATACTAAAAGAGATGGTGATAAAGTCAATGATGGTGATAAAGTCAATGAAAGCATGAACAGACACTTGTGGCTGCATGGGTGCGTTCCCTCCTAAAGATCTTTCACCTTTCCACATGAAAGACATTCATGTCATTGCCTTGTCACTATTATTAGGCTTTTTTTGTTCAATATTCTTTGGCCAAATTCAATTCAAAGCTCCATTTATCAAAAGTGCTGTGTACCATATCTGCTTTATTGACAAAGACACAGAGAACAAAAGATTTCTTGTAGATCACCACTCACACAAGACATTGGTCTACATAACAGTTAAACCATTGTGTTCATTCAGTTGAAAACCTTTCAGTTCATTTAAAGTGATTCCTGGAGATTTAGCACGATAGTGGGTGAAATGTAACTTTATAAGAAGTTAGTTTACTCTCAACTGTGTTCTGTTCATGCTCCATTGCCAATATCTACGGTTCAGCCAGGTGACAACACAAACTCCAGCCCCGGTAGGAGAAAGATGACAAGCGTTCATAGTTATGTAAACTTGTATGGTGCAAAAGCCCCTGGCAGACATCTAGAATTTAGTTCTAGAGTTCTAAAAACACAGTGGCAGTAACATTTTTGTGTTTAATCTCCCAGTTTCATTGGGAGCTCATGCCAACCAACCTGGCAGGTACAACATGTAACACTGTGATAGTGCCAGATTCCTTGGTAAATAACAAATAAAATGTTAATTTTGACCTAGTTTCCCTGTACTGTAGGATTATGACCCTCTACGCCTATACCCTGTTTTGACGCATTTAATATAGAAACTGACGGTCATCTTTTCCCACTAAAAAGGGTCAGACTTTAATCCAAGTAGGGAGCAGAGTCACAGAGTGAGATTGGCTGACAAATGAGTTGAACACAAACACTGTTTGAAAAAACCCTGCATTGGTCTGAAAGGTAAAGCTGTAGACGGGGCACAGCAGTGACTCTAGGCTGATTCAAGGACATTTGAGCTGATTACTATTGATGATTAATTAAGAAACATGTTATTTACTGATTCCTTAACGCAAAGTCAGCTAAGAATTGATAGGTCAACAAACTCAACGATCTATATATCCTAAAGAAAACCACCTCATGTAATTACTTTTATTGCTTAGGTGGTCATTTGTTATTTACTATCCTTTACTCACGATGATATTTACAATATTCAGAGTTTGTTGTGTCGTGTGTTTGACATGACAATATTTCACATGTAGAAAGTGAAACCTCTGTTCATAATAATAAATGTGTCTTGTAATACTTATACAGGTTTTAAGCCAGAATTCATCTTCACTAAATATGTTAATGTTGTGTCATACACACACACACACACACACACACACACACACACACACACACACACACACACACACTGCAGGTTGCTGTTGCAGCATTGTAATGGCGCAGCTTGTGTCGCCCCTATAGACTATTTATGGTCCCAGTTGGTGAAACATCCTCATCCTACCATGCTGCTGTATAATCTGACAGGTGCCACAGGATTTCTTAACCTGTCACAAAATAAAGTACACTACATGCTTCCCTTCATATAACTTTGGAGCGTAATGTGCTCTTCCATTGTTAGACGGATGCCATCCAAGTATGACTACCTTTAAGGACAGCCACTCCAACTGTCTTTACACTTTGCAGGAGCAGCTTTTTAGACAGGAAAAAAAAATCCCATCATTTGCTATTAAAGGGTTTAAGGGTGGATTAAAGGGTGGATTAAAGTGTTTAATGCAGCTACCGGTGGTGTACCTTGAATTTTTCGGCCTATTTTTGGATGATATGCAGCATTTTTTTTTTACTATTGCAGATAAGTGGCCAAAAATACATGTGGTTATTTTGTGATGTATTCCATGCAGTTATATTCACCAAAAAGTGTCTGGGACTCCATTAAAGTCGGAAAGGCATATATACAGTATATATAGAACTATTTTGGACCTAGATTAAATAATGATTCCTATGGGAATCCCTCATAGAAGACATATCAATTTCTTCAACAACAGCAGCCTCAATGGACTACTGTGCATCGTGACCACAAGACATCTATTCACTGAGTGACGGGCAATCAGTTGCTGCTCTGAACCGTATACTTTCATAATTGTTATTCCCTCCTACACATACTGTGAAACATAAACCTCAGCCAGTCTCTGCAGATTGTCAAATCGTTATTCTGGGAAATGCAGAGAAGCAAACAAGGCAGCGGAGGAATGTGGGGCCCACCAAAAAACAAATTAAATCACTTTATCACAATGAACTCCTTGAGCGGCTGATTATCACCAGCTGATGATACTGTATGTACAATGGAAATACCAAGCGCACCATCTTTTTGCAGATGTATGCAGTTTGCAACAATGCAGCATCCATACTGTTCATGTCATCTTTGCATTTTTATGGCGACATATGCCATTTTCTCTTCCTGGTGATCTTGGCTGCTGTAAGTTGTTGTTTCTGGAGGGAGAAGAGCAAGGTCAAAGAGGTGAACAAGTTAGAATAAAGAGGGAAGCAAAAAGGAAAAACAAGGTTCCAGTACTTAAAAAAAATTAACAATTTTGTGGATCGCTTCCTCATTAGCAGTTAGCTGCATGCGCTCGCTTCATTAAAGCCTCATTATGTAGCACACAAGTGAGATAATTTATATAATAGACCTAGTGGTGAATTAAGTAGAATGTCAAATACAATTTAGCCTCATTCTGATCCCCCAAAATATCCCAAAATATTTGCAGTTCCTTCTTTTAAAGTGTGTATAGAAGCTCTGAGAGGCAAGGTGGAAAAAAACTGATGGCAATGTTGGCCAAAACTTAAGTTAGAGATAATATATACTAAGAAAGAAATAATATCTACTATTTTTAGCTTGAATTAGTTTAATTAAAGTCTCGCTTTTTTTTGGCAAAAGGCAAACTTAATTTTGGCTTTCCATGAGGTATTATAGGATTAATTAGGCTGACAGTGAGAAATCCGTGCAGAATGAAGCGCTAAGTGCACAATACAAAGAGCAGTTAAAGTTCAACCAAATTCAGCAGAAAGAAAAGCCGATCCACTGCAATAAATAGTGGAACTGGGAGATTTCTCCTTCAAAGGTTTTCATGAACTGTCATGGCTGTTCGCCAGTGGATTGATGCATGCCATGTTTCCACGTGAGAACAAGCTCCCAATTGTCACAATTCTAACTCCCCCCAAAAAACATGTTTAATCTTATTTATTCTTTTTTTATTTTTCATGTATTTTTTTTCAGGTATTCTAAATTGATCATTTATACTAGTGCATGTCGATGAATGTGTTTTTATTTGTGCTTTCTCTGCTTATTTCTATGAAAGTGCCGTCTCATTTAATATGATATCCATAAACTGCACATGTGACCTGATCAAAATGTGGCAAAAAAAATTAAATGTAATAATGAACAGTTGTAGATGAACAGAAATTCTAATAAAGATAGATAGATAGATAGATAGTTGTTACGCCACTCAATTAGAGCATGCCACTTTTAGTTATCACAGTTCTACTTCATCTAATGTAGCCACGTTCTGAATCTAAAATATAATTAATCCTATCCTAATATCTCATGAGAGGAAATGGCAGATTTAAGTTTGCCTCTCAGGGCTTCTGTAAATTTCCCTTTTCTCCTTTCACACATCTCATTTTCCTGTCAATCTCCTTCCCGTTACCTCGGCGCTCTTTACAACTCGCCACAAAGCTTATCTCTCCTCTCCTCTGCTTCAAGGCTGTTTTTTTTTATGCCCCCAAAATATCTTCCTTTTTTTCATTGTTTATCTTCAAAACTACATAACTTCCCTGTCCTCCCCCATTCCTCACTCCGACTCTTCGCTCGGCGCTGCAGATTAGAGTCCCTGGCTGCTCCCTCTCCTCTCGGTCTCATGGCAGGCCCTCCTTCAGCGGCTGTGTCTGGTGTGTCAGCCTGTGAAGCTTCTGCGCTAAAGTACATCCTGTTGATAGGAAGCATCCTGTGCATCATCACTCCCAGCTGCCTGTGGGTTCAGCTGGCTCAGTGGCCCATCTGTGTGATCTTCTGCCAGATAACTGGGGTTTGGCACCGCGCGAGCCGTCCCTCTCCAAATCATTTGCGAGGAGAAAGAGGTGGGGGAGGCTGGAGATGGAAAGGTGGAAGCTGGACAGTGAGCTCCGCATCAACTGCTCGGCTCTAGGGGTCTCTGGTGCTCCCACGGGCTCCCCTCTGCTCTCCCGGATTCACCATAGGTTGCCCTTGTGTGACAAAGGACAGAGGAGCCCTCCACTTATTCAGGGATGTGTAAGGACAAGCTCCAGGTGCGATGGTGACGCGAGTATCTAATCCTGTGTGACATTTAAATGCCATGACTACGATTGATATATTGTTGGAGTGCCTCTGGGGCATTGTTCCTATTTCAAATGTCTCTGGTATATTTTGAGGAAAAATTCTAATAAAAGAAATGTGAACTAAGCACCGGGCTTTACATTTCTTCTAATCCCGCCTTGCCTTCTCCTCTGCTCTCCTTTGTGCAGGCAGAGATGGTGTGAATGTGGCTCAGAGGACCCGTTTCAAGGTCATAGCTGAGAGAGCATTCAAGGGATGTGCCCTAGCTGGAGGTGCCACCGTAGCCACCTTCACGATTTATATGTGAGCTCAAATAGAAGTGAAGGGAGACAAAAATGCTGTTTTGACAGCACACACATTTATCTGCTCATGCTTAGATGCATTTTGTGGGTATGAACGGAAAGCATGAAGTGTGAATAGGGAAATATTTTACTTGAATGAACGCACATAAAACAACCTTTATCTGTGACATAGTCTTTCGAGGTAAACAACCAAACACGTCTGTCGTCCCCTCCCGAGATGACTCATGTGATAATTTTCCCATTGTCACTGCCAAAAAGCCATGATGGATTATCGTTACCAATCATTCATGTGGCTGATTTCTGATCTTCGACTCAAAGACGGAGACAACCAACACCAAATTACAAGCAGCGGTGAATGGAGAGAGAAACAATATTGATTGTTGTAAGATCGAATGTAAAGTCATAGAAGCTATTCCAAAAAGCCTCCGATGGTTAAAAAATAAAGCAATATAAATTTTATAATTAGGTTATATTTTCTTTGACAGAAGATAAACACTGTTCTTACCAATTTCCAAAAGTAAATCATCAATTGAAACAAACTTTTCACACAGGGTAGTGATTTCCGATGATACTCCGGTGGTGATTTACGATGTTACCAAAGCTCATACTGAGAACGCCTGAATCCATTCGCATCCACTCTGGTATTAGATTACACCACAGCCCCCAACCCTGAAACCTGTGGCAATAAAACCAGACCCGATTAGACTGAATATAATCAGGACAGGATTTGACTCGGGTCTTAAACCAATGAAGACCCCTACTTTCAAACTTGAAGCAGATTACAGTTGAAGAACATTGTCTCTATATACCCTATAATTAGTTCTAACTTAAGTAGTAAAGCGGTCACAGAAACATTATGTCTCCATAACCAGTAAAAGTTCCACACTTTGTTGACCACGTCATCCACAGCGACCTTCACTCTAAAGGATTTTGCAGTGATATAATACTGTCCGCATCGGCTCCTGACAGAATAGTCGTAATTCACACAGCCACTAGAGATCATTGTCAGGGTTTAATCGAGAGGAATGGGTTTCTCTGGAATACACGTTCCAATATTTCCCGTTTCACCAGAAATAAGATAAAAGCAGGAAAAACTACACTAAAAGGGTGACAGGGTTGAAAAACTCTTCAGCACAACAATAATACCCTGTTTGTTCCACCCAATTCCTCTAGATACCAACTCTAGGCCTGTCCATTTCTTTAAATGAGCAGGTTGATTTGCATTTTGCACCTCAGGTGCACTGTGTAGCTGCTGGGATTGTTCTATATTTAACCGACTGTTTTGGCTTAGAGGCTCATTGTACAATGCCTGACATTCTGAAGTAAAAACACAGAAATATTCTGTTAATTTGAAATGATCCTTGACTTTATTACTGTATTGCAAACATAACTCGGCTTTTAAAAAGCTCTCACGCCAGCAGCCTATGAATGTTAACAGAATATAGAATCCGCCTCAGTTTAATAGAATGACTTTGAAAGATTACTTGCTTTAGTGAATTCCTTCTCTTTATACAATTAAAAAAATATCACTTTCATGAGGCTTTTCTTAGACAGATCACAGGCAATTAACTTGGCATTTCGTATACCTCGCAGCTATAGTGAAGTTCGAGCTGCATGCCAACTTAACGCAGATTCTTTCTAATGTTGATTAACGTAAATGGCATTCTTTTTGCCTTAATAGTTCTTAAAACCACCAAATAATACACTCAAGCTTTCAGGATGGGAACTCATAGGTTTATGCAAATTGCTCCTCATTGAATTTAGTGTTGCTTGAAACGTGAACAATGCATTTTGTCTGTAGCTGAAGTTATACCTTAAAAAACAAGTATGTTTCCCAGATTTCCCGGATAGTGTGTTTCTGCTCCCGGGACAGAAAATGTCAAATTTTCAGGAAAAATATGATTCCATGTTTACAGGTAAGCTTACCAGAAACATGGTCAAGTAGTTTTTAAGATTAAAGCTGTATTTTTTATTTATTTATTTTATGAACACAATCTCTGTAAAAATTGATTGAAAATCATACGGTGATATATTTTTAGTCCTGCCTTTGAGTGATCGGACATGATTTCATTATTTTCAGTTGAGGCATCTTTTGAAATAGCAGTGACGGAACAAAGCAATGTTCAGAGCTTTAGAAAACAAATTAAGAATATCTGGTCTATTAGTGCGAGATAGTGATAAATACTATAAATAAGAGAAGCCTGTGATGCATATTCCAGAGGTCACCCATGATGATCTGTGAGAGGATTTTAATTAAGCTGCATTAGCTCTACCACACCAGCAAAGATTGGGTCAAGAGCCTTTGATGTTTATGGTTAATGATCATGTGGGAAGCACATTTACTATAAGACTCTCCCTCAAGGGAAGCATTCAATGGTAAGCGTTTCTCAATCACCATGAGCTGCTCTAATTTCCTAAATGAACTTTTAGAAATAATAATAATAATAAAAAAAAAGAAAAGACAACATCCAATAGATTTCCACCCGCATTTCGTATAGCACTTTCCTCACCATTGCGTTTTAATAGCTTCTACAACTTTATACAGGATGTCACAATTAAATGGAACACGTTTGATGTCATGTAAGGAGTTTGGAGCTGGACTTTAATAAGGCCGTTAAGTGGTAATGAGACTGAACATTGCTCTGTGAGGCCAACATGACTGCTTAAACACTGCGGTTGTGAAGCCCCCCCAGCTCCCCAAAGGCGGAGACACCCAAATGTTAACCGGATTACTCTTCTACTTCTTCTTTGAAATAAATATAATCCTCTACTGCAGCTGCTAAGTGGCCTTGTATTTTTTTCTTCTTCTTTTCCTCTCTTTTTTTTACACTCTTCCTTTGAGTCTCACCTCCATGTGAAGGGCGGTAACAAGAGAGTGGAACATGTCAGGGCTTTTAGGGGATTCATTTGTTGTTGAATCTCTTCTGGGAGTCAGAAAATGCCCCGGACATGTCAAGTGTAGCATTCCTCCTGATCTTCCAAATGGACAGGTATTGATTACCATTCAAGGCCCAGTGGATTCAAAGTAAATACTGGTTCATGATTGGAGACAGTAAAGCATTACCCCAAATCTAGCGATTGATACCGTGACAGGCTTTCCAGAATGTGAGGTGAGCCTCTTACAGAAGCTGCTGTTATACGGACCAGGCGGCACAGCCTTGAAAGCAAATTAATTATAGACTAGAGGTATGTGTCTAGCCTCCCTCAACCCCACGTTCAATGATATCAATTTCCCTTTGTGTCTTTAAAAAAAAAAGTCAATTCTCTGTAAAGGCTTCAACGGAACAGTTGGACAGCTGAACAGGTAGAGTGTCCTTTCGTGCGCTGAATTCTCAACAAACCACAGAAAACTCAGTCAGACTTGCATGATGGTCTTTGAGGATTCAGTGAATTAATAAAATAAAGGATGACCCGAATGTATGCTGATGTATGAGAGGCACAAACCGGGGCTAACGTGTACACAGAGCTCTGCATTGGATGCATAATCAAGCAACTGTTCTTCACATAATGACATCATTGTGCCTTAAGGAGAGAGGCTTGAGATGAAGTGATATGTTGATTCATCCTTACTAAATGAAGGTATCCAAAAGCAACGTATGCATACGTTTACATACATTTAATGCACAGAATGACACCAAATGAACTCATCAGAGGGAGCAGTGAAGGACCGGACACGACACAGCTCCTCAGCACAGTGTATACTCCCCCCTTGAGGTCTGATTTAATGCCTGTTGTTTTTATTCCCATAAATACTTGGATCTGGGGAGGGCGGCGTGTTTTATAGGCTGGCTGCCTCTGTTTCCGCTTACCAGAGTTTACAGGAGGACGGGTGTCATATAAACATGATAATATACCAGCCTCACTCATAAGCATTGGGAAGAAATACTTGACGCTTTAATTCATTTTATCGCAGTATTCATTTTATCGCAGTATTTTATCATGAGCAGACAGGGGCAATAATCTGCTGTGTAAATGATTGCGGGAGTGTGCGGAGTGCAAAACGGATGGAGTGATAAGCAAATGAAGATGAGATGAAGTAGAGCGCCGGGAGAAATTAAGGGGGAATAATCACAACAACCTGCCGCTTTGTTTTGATCGTGACGTGTGGAGCTTGTTGTTAAAAAGTTTCTTTTTCTCTCTTCCTTTTTTGTGTGTGCATCACTTTCGTACGCAGTTGAGATATTAGTACCTGTGAAGATACCTTAATACGTTCTTCGAGTTATCCCATAAAACCAGCTTGGAAATGGAAGCCTTGTTTACAAGACTTTCCGATGACACTAGTAGTGAGCAACAACTTTAATATAACATCAAATTACCATGTGGAAGTTATGAGTGTTCCAACCTTTTACACATCCAGCAGACTCAGAACAACATGAGCGTTCATTTTGAGTGAAGTTTCTGCCGTCCAATCCTCACTTCTTCACCAGCTTCAGCTTCTCCGTCTCTTTAACAGCTAAATGCTCTCCCATGATCACGGTTGGTGATAGCGGTGAACTTAAACCTCCAGTAGACATCAGGCTGAATAGTAAAGCCAAGGCTGAAATGCCTTAAAGTCGCATTGTTTCCAATGGCCGGCAGGGGGCTACTTCTAGCTCCAGAAAAACAAGATGGCGAATAATTCTGAACCCATGAGTGATGTCAGCCTATGGTAGAGATGAGGGGATTGGCTGATAATTCTCCCCTATATTGCACAAGCTCATTAGAGACATTTTTTTTTATGAAAAACACTGATTAGTGCATAAGAAGAAGAAGAAAAAGCATCTTTCCTCTGTAATCGCTACTCTCCTCCAGACCTTTTAAAGCATTTAAATGACAGAATGAATCTGTGAAGGAAACATCGCTTTGGTGGAACTGTATGCAACTGGTTGCAAGAGGTCAAAAAGTTTGGATTATGATTGATTGAATTATGCAGTAAATAAATAACATTCAGCAACTGGTGCATTCGGATAGGATGTAAGAACTATTTAGTGCTGTTTTTCTCTTAAAATGGATCGGTGAGCATCTCATCACTTCCAGTTAGGATGCGAGGAGACACTACTGTCCAATAAATATAGTCCGAGGTTGTGAATTACATCTGTCCTCATTGTAAGTGTCTCATCAAGCCGTGCTCTTTTGATTGAGGATACATGGTAGCAAATTAAAGGGGAGAATGTGTGATGAAAATGTATTGCACAGGACAAAAAGATAAATAATGTTAGCAACTTCAAGGTGAGCTCCATCCATCAGGCCCCCATGGAAATGAATGCACCTTTTTTTTCTTCTTACAAGAGGAATAAGAAAAAGCCAAAGACCAGACAAATCACACTCTCCCAGGTGGCAAAAGCAAATAACTTTAATGTTCAATCGCAGCAAATTGACACAGCCCCTTAAGTGAGCATTTCAATATCAATGTGCAATGATAAGTTTTCTGCTGTACAGTGGTTGACAGCAAGGAATATGTTTGCTTGGATGCCTTTTAAAACGTCATGTACGGTATTTTTCAAAATAACTTCAGCTTGTTTGAATAAAGGTTTAAATATCTGAGGCGCTCCTTTTGATTTGAGTTGGTTCCCCAAGATGCCAGCGTGTCCGGCACCGGATTCACATGGAGATGTTGTGGATCTCGTTGAATAATGGCACTCAATGACATAATCGAAGTGCCGCTCAAAGGCACAAGATGAATCTATGGTGTTTTTAAATGATGTTCAGCTCTCCCGCAGTTAGGGTAGTGCAGCCATTTTAGGAGAAAGCAAAACGACCTGCCAAACAAAGGCACCGCCGCTCAAAGACAACAGACTGCACTTAAGCTCGCTCAGTTTCACAGCGGGAGGCGTAAAAAGAAGCTGCACTCTGCGGGGTCAATCAACAGCATCGGGCGTAAAGGGCTCCATCGTCGGAGGATGCATCTTTTTTATTTTCGCTCGTCATCCGGACTATTCTCCACGTTTGTTATTTCATGGTGCTTTCCATCAAAGAGACATTATCTGGCATCACAGAAAACACACAGAATTATGTTTTGTCACTAATGAGGCGGTTCTGGGCCTTTTTGTTTCTTCTTCTTCCTTTTAATTCAAAAAAATAATTATTTTAATTCTCTCTGTGAGGAATGTTGGAGATGAATAGCCAAATAACCTTTCGGAGACCCTGCGGGGAGAGTGATGGATTCAATATCCAATGGCACGTTGCTTGTAAATGCGAGATAATGAGTATTTGGGGGGTTCTTTTTTGTGTGTGCATTTACATTGTGTTCATCTGAAAGCCCCGTGGCTCAGAGTGAGAAGATAATCATGCTAGCTTGTAATGGTCAGTTGTCCTGCCCCTATAATTAATCCACAACTGAAGCCACGTGAGAATTACAGTAATGAGCAGAGTGATATGAATGTTAATTTGATTCCAGCTGGTGGACCTGCTCACCTGGTAACCCCTGTTGGTGTGTAGTCAACAGAGCGTGATGTTCAGCTGGTGTTAACACATGTGTACTGAGGAAGTATAGGGCTTTATTTGTGTGTTTATCTCACCAGATGCAAACCGGCTGTACGCTGTCACGTGATGTTTTCTGTCGGATGATAAAGTCAGAATGCAGTTTAGATGACTTTAGGGATACATGGAGAGAGCAACACTCGCTGCTGCTATGCCATTAAAGAAATCCTTGATTAAAGAACACCCAAACAGAAAAAAAAGTAAATAAAAAATCATAGCCATTTAGAGAAATCTGAACGGAGCCAAAAGACATATTTTAATCATTTCATGCTTCAATGCCAAGCCTGAGCTTCCACTTCCAAAAAAAAAAAGGGAAGAGAAAAACATATATTTGAAAAACATGATGTAAGGTCTCTAAAATCTGCCAGGCTGTGCTGTAAATCCATTAGCCCTCCCGTGGGGGAGACATCCACAGACAGTTTCCTCTTCCCTCCTCACCCTGATAGATGCCACAATTACACATTTAGTGACAAGTCAGATCACATCTGATCAAGCTGCTCTTTGCTGTCATTTCTTTAGGCCCCGTCAGTCATTTGAATATTGTTCAGGGAGTTGGCGTAGTGATGGGATGTGCTGCTCACTTTCACACTATTGATGCATATGAATAATTTCAAGAAATATGAGTTTTTCCTCTTCATAAGAAGACAGTCTTATGAGCAGGGCTCCAGAGTGCGACCAAAATTTTTATGAGTGTGACTGAAAAAAATTGTAGGTCGCTTGTGCACCTAACGCTGCTCGGGTGAAAAAAAAAATCATAAGCGCAGCATCTCTTTGTGTTCTCCTGACGGCATCGTGGTCTAAACCAATAAGAGACAGAGCTCGGGCGGGTCCTTGCCTCTGATTGGCTGTGGTCCTTTTCACTGCTCTAAATTGTGTCGGTTCGAAAAATGCGAGCAAGCGGAGCAGGTACTCCTGAGTGCTTCGATTTTCTTTGAAAGTGAAGAGAGGCAGAAAGCCTCGCCCCGAGACTACTTAAAAAGCCCAAAAATATGCCTTCAGACAGGACTGGTTGAAGCAATTTCCCTGGCTGATGTACGATAAAGAAAGGGACTCAATGCACTGCATTTATTGTCGGGAGTGCGGTCAGAATGTGGCCGGTAATAGTGCGTTTGTGGAGGAGTCAACAACATTCGCATTGAGACGTTGAAAAAGCGCAATATGTCCAAAGAGCATACTACATGCTGTGATAAGTGTGTTAATAAAGTGGCCCCTCATCCAGCTGCATTTCAGCGTCAGGCTGTATCGATCAGGTCCGCTGAGGAATCTGAAATTATTATAAAATTCAACGTTGCATACAATATTGCAAAGGAGGAGTTGCCGTTCGCCAAATTTAAGTCAGAAATTATTCTGAAGTAAAAAATGCTGACACACTAAAGAACAAGACAGCGGAGGTTGGAAACGCCACGTAACACGTCATTCATGATTGACGGCGACACAGACGTCTCTACGAAGGAGTGCGTTATTGTCTACTGCTGCATTTTGCATAAAGGGAGTCCGGTCAACATGTTAATTGGACATGTCCGGTGGAGCATGGACACGCACAGTGTTTTAAGGCCCACATTACAGCATGAGACATCATGAATAGGAAATTGTATAGTAGCCTATTCCTAATATTATTATTAAAAATGAATAGCCTAAGTAAAAATATAAGTAGGCTAGGCTAAGATCACATAAACAGTTTTCCATTTGCAATCTAGTGACCTGTATGATCTTTTTATTCTTGAGGAATTTATGCTGCCACAAAGCAAGCATTTGCTGCTTGGGCATCAGTGTGCAGATTGGCTGGAGAAAACGGTTCCTCTGGGTGCTGATGGTGCTGCAGTTAACCTAGGCCATAAGGGAGTGTCATTATGTAAAAGGAGAGCGATAAAAAGGTGACTTTTTGGCGTTATAGGCGACGCAATGAAAAATGTGGGTGCACCTAAATTTTGTGCTGGTGCACCTAAAAAAAAAAGTTAGCTAGGCGCACCAGTGCAACCAATGCAAAAAGTTAGTCTGGAGCCCTGTATGAGTCTTATGTCTGTTCCCACTTTTATGTTGACCTTTGTAAGTAAGTGGAGTTCATTGTGAACTAACACAATCCTGATTTAGAAAAACTACATCGCTGTGGCGTCTGTCAGCGTTGATTCATGATTGTACTATTTCTGTATGTTTTTCTCCATCGTGTAGACTACGACGAGAGAGTCAACACAAACATTCAGTCAACATCATAGTTGATTAACAGGCTGCCAAGCTTCTTTCAAAGACGCCGGAATAAAGATCCATCCATGTCTCACTCAGTCAAGTGCACAAGAAGGCACACCAAATGTCAGCAGCAAATGTATTAATTACATTCCCACAATCAATAAAACACATTAAGTGATGTTTACCAGAGTTCAATAGAGTATATTTGACCCCGTCGACCCTCACAGAGATAATCCACTCTCAGAGAACAAACATCAAAATTACTGCCTATCTCTCTCTTTCTCTCTGTCTCTCCCTCTATTTATTTTTTTATTTATTTTAAAGTTCACTGCAACTCAACAGTTTGACCTGTCCAGCAGGGGTCACTGTGGTCTTTGGAGAAGTCCTGCAAATCACACTCTCCAAGCTGCTTCACCTTCTCTGCTCTCACAGAGCACACACATCCTCATTTCATATGAAATTATACATCATACAGAAAGCCTATCTATTTTGCATGTATTGCATATGGATCTTGAAATCTCATCACTTCACGAGGTGGTAAGAGGGACATTGGAAGCACCAGATGTCATCCCGTGAAATGGTTAACTGCGAGGAGGAGGAGCAGGAGGAGGAGGAGGGAACGGGGACTTTAATGGTGTTGTCTGGAGTAACGCTGCTGGTGATAATGATTTGCAACCGTGAGTTTGGTGAATAACGTCAGGACAGCATGGACGCTCCGCCATGTTAACATGCAGTAATGACCTCATATGGACTTGACAATACTGTCATTTCTAGTTAGGAATAACACGGCTGCACCTCACAAATGTGAAATGTTTTGATGACATGGACGCCTGGCAACACCATGGCAGCAGTACTTTTGGTATTTTTCTAAATATAATTTCCACATACATGTGTTAGCCTTTAGAACATGATGGAGAAAATGTAATTCTAGGTCATTTTACTTTAAAAAAAAAAAAACATTCAAAGAAACGCAGGTTATGGCGAGACACCTGGAGTAAATCCTACTGTCACTGTGATATTCAAAAAGGTCGCTCTATTAATAGTGTCTGATAAATGGTGACATGCTACCTTTTTTTTCATAGCTGAGGTTGTTACATTATCTGATGCGTATTGATTTGTGGTGCCCGTGTGTGTGTGTGTGTGTGTGTGTGTGTGTGTGTGCACATGTGTGAACATTTGTCATTTTAACACCGGCCTGAATAGACAGGCCTTTAGTTTCGTAGCAGCAGAATATTTCAGAGCATGTGTGAGAGAGTTTGTTTTCATTTTTTTGATATTTTTTTTTTTTATGGCCAATCTACTGCCATATGTGTCCTGCAATACAAGGAGTACCACAGAGAGTCCTCAGACAGCTGTATGCTCCACTGACAGCACTTATAAAAAAGCACACAAGGACAAAAGCCTGGAAGATGTAGCAGCTTGTGTGTGTGTGTGTGTGTGTGTGTGTGTGTGTGTGTGTTCAGTAACATGTGCATGTGTTTATTCATGAATACATGTGTTTGCTGCAGCTAACAAAAAGCCACTTGTCTCTGTGCTTCGGCAACACGAGAACTGGAACATCCAACACAGAGCTAATCTGTGCAATTAGCTCCGACTGTTGTACTCGTGAACATCATCCATGTTCCATCCTGGTGATCTGGTTTTACAGACCTGGAGATTGGAACCTTCTCACCGATGACCTATTGTACAGGGCGCTATCAGGGAGACACGTCAGTGAAAGGAGTAGAGGACACGTGAGATTGGCTAAAGGGCAGTGAGATGCGCGGGAGAAGGACGGAGGACGAGATAGAGAACATCAGACCAAAGGAAATCAATGTGGCCCGTTCTTGTCGTGTTTCTCAGCCATGGGAACGATACGTTAATTGGCTAACTCATGCTTGTGGCTAATCCCCTGGTGCACTGCTGACCCCTAGTGAGTTAGGCTGTGAGACTTTCAACTCGATTGGTCTGAAACCTACTATTCAGTAACATGCAGTTACATTACATGAGGTTCAAGCTGTAATATGCAACATATCACTAATTCAGCAATCACCTCAAACTACAGTAAATACATTATAACACATGTTTAGAATAGTGTGCACAAGGTAGGTGTTGCAAAAAGGTTATACGATTTATTGAATTTAATTTTAAATATGCACCAAACTAATTTCGTTGATCTTAAAATAAAATGAAGTAGGGATAAGTGCTCAGCCCACTACTTGGAAGGCAACAAAAATCCTGTTGGACTTAGTCGTAAATCTCTGCTCAAGAATCATAATTGTGTTTTCTCATTTCTGCAGCACAATATATGCAGGTGCTTTTAATATTTATGTAAAATATTCCATCCAGACGTGTGCCTGCACTAATAATATTGGCGCAAATTGGACCATTTCCCATCATCCTCCGTTTATATTACTGTTAAGTCGGCGAGGTCCGCTGACCCCTTCCATAAGCCTTGGGAACGGATCAGATTCTGCGAGGAGGTTGTATGAAGTGCAAAAGTGCAAAACTATTTTTTAGCTTACAGCCTGAGAGAGAGCGTTGCTTACAAAGTAATATTTACTATGGGATTTCAACCATCATGCCGTGCAATCCTAAGGAAACATACCCTTCATTCACATTTAATTTGAAAGCTGTGTTGATTTCATGGGGCTTGGTATCGAGAGAGGCAGGGTGAGAAAGAAAAGCGGAATAAACAGAGTTGCAGCTTGGAGGCGGCTGCTTTTATGCAAGTAAAGCTCTCTTTTCAAAGCTGGATGAGGGGGGGTCATGGAATGAGGCGGTGGACGTCGGCAGTTCCTCGACCAAAGGAAACCAAATGCCCCGCAGCCCACCGGCCAACACACACGGCGTCACCAACCTGCCGTTGTTTTGTAGACCTTCTCTTTCTCTCTGACAGGCACATTGAAACTTGGATCATAAAGTGTCTGCAAATATTTTGTCGATTTGGAGTATTTAGTTCCCAGATGGAGGGCTTTTTGTCAATATGGAAGTAAAAAGAGTTCCAGAAGACTGAGTCAAAATCAGCCCAATGTGGGTCAATATTATCAGCAGCACAATATCCTGAGACTGTGTTGGTATTTGTGTTTTTATGTGTTTATAATAATATGATATACAGTATGATAAGTGATAAGGCTATTTAATGTGCCAATTCAAGTCACAGAGTCACAGCAGAAACTCATTTGTTTTGTTCACAGTCCAGGGTTTTTCATTGGTGACCCAGTGGTTTTCCACCCATGGGTGGCCTACTGGGTAGAGTTAAACCCGGTCATGCAATAGAGCTTTTTATACTGATGCTTTAGTATGTGACTGCTGACTGATCTGAAACAATTACAATCCCTCTGATGAAACATTTTCCATACATCCATATTTCGAGCACATATCCACGCTCACATACAGACACATATGCACAAAGGCAGACACAGAAGCATTAATAGAAATGATTTATTCACAGCAATAAGGGAGACGGGGGGGGAGTTAATTCAAACCACTATGTATAGTGGGGGGGATTGCCAGTGTGCATGAACTTCATATGTTATCTTTTTTTCTTTGAGTCTTTCCTATTTAAGAAGGTGAGTGTGGAATGAGGAAGATTAGCTACCAGGCTCGTTCTCCCTATCAACCAAAACCAGGATCCTGTTGACGTGGAGATGCACTCCCACGCAGCATTAGCCAATAACGACACTTGAGGGCACATCTAAGCATGAATTGTTTTTTTTTTTATCAGGTCTAACTAACAAGTCCTTTGAATTGAAAAGTGTGCTTCATATCACATCACTTCACTCAATGTATCCTCACGTGGGTCATTCGGCGTGCTTCATATATACGTTGAAATGGAACAAACAAACACGCATTTAAGGTGAAATTGACCCTTTGAGCCGCTGGGACTTCAAATCCGCGGGTCCGAAACTTGCTGAGCTCCTCCAACTGCTTAAGTCCCTTTAGAGCTCGGACTTATTTATTTGTCTGCTTATTTTTAGCAGGTAATAAGGCAGAGATGAGGGATGGGGCCGTGCAGTTCTCACCGGCACGGCGAGCAGCATAATAGCTCAACATGATGGATTTATCCGTGCATAGCTGTGTATCTAGGTACTGTATGTGCTCACTGACTACAGCGAGCGGGCGCACTGTACACCATGTGTGTTTTGTGATTGTTAGCGAGTGTCAGTGTGTTCGCCCCCAGGAGGTGGGTATTGCAATCCTTTTGTGCTCGCAAGCAAACGGGAGCTTAAAGAGCCGACTCTCTCTTACTTAACTAGACAGGCCTGTCATCGCCTGCCAAACAAAAAGAGCGGAAAATGTAAATAGCGGTAACCTTTTGTGCTTTAAATGTGCCCATAAATTTAAAGGCATGCTACGTTGTTGAAACATTTTCACACCACAATGTAGTTCAAAGCAACACTAAGGCAATTTGTAATTGTTCATTAATTATTATAGTCCTAACGTACCCTGTTATATCAATGCCGGAGCACGTAACTCCATGTGACATCATCATATTATCCTGTCAGCCGTACGAGACACTTGACAGATCGCTGTAATTGAAAACATAATGTTTACAAATCCGAGTATTGTTGGGTGCAGCTGTGTGTGCGTATCAGATGGCACGTAATTGATTTCTTATACAGCACGTAAGGAATAAATCAATCTGGATCATTCGTGTAATTGCACATGAAGTGTTCTCCTGTTGTGATGCTGTAACATGAGGGTCTGCAACGTGTGTGTGTGGGGGGGAGTTGGCATGCACCTGCGTGGACGCAGGCACTGGTCGCAGTGAAAGTACGATGGCACAAGGTGTCAGTGTTAATTTCATTAATGAAAAATATGATGAAAAATGTTCGTCAACTACCTTTTTTCTATGATTTAGACGAGACGTTGACGAGCCAAAAATAGATCTTTAAATAATAACAACTATGTTGAAATGTATGTTTTTTTTTTTTGTTGAGTAGACACGACTAAAATGTTAATGGTGTGCTATTAGACATTCAAAATGCATATTTCCCCCCAATTGTGCGTCTAGTCTGTCTGTCAAAATGCATCCCTGTCATTGGTTGAATTGGTTGAGGGATGTGCGCAGGGATGTGCGCAGCTTGAACCCCAGCCAGGTTATGCTGCCAATTTCATAATGACGGCAAGTTAATAACGACAACATGATGGCAAATTCAGCACAAAAAGGATTTGGTCGGAAACAAAGATTAGATATATGGACGCACCTTAGTTACTCAGCAGAAAGGAAAACTCAATGCCCTGTACTAACAGGAGATGGACAGACGCCCTGTGGATTCAAGTTAGGTGGGAAGAACACAACCAACCTCAAGAGACACTTGAAGGCACACCACCCTCCCATTTATGACACGGTAAGTGAGCCAACTGTAATGTTAAATGATAAGCCCTGATGCTAACTAATGTTAAGTCAATGTCACTGGGCAGCTGCTGTGTCAAATGGCAAATTTTCTAGCAAGCCACATTGGCTTCGCCTGGATATCAGAGAAAACATGTTGACTAAAATGTAAGACTAAATCTAAAATATAGCCAACAACACGAACACTGGTCGGTGTCATGGACTTCATCCACTTGCTCAGTATACATTTTTCCCAGGGTGTATGTCTTTCCGCCTCCCACTCTTTAATAACCAGAATCTGCTTCAGATAAAGCACAGCATCTGTGAAACAGCAGGGTGACCATTACAAACGGACCACTGCACAGTATCTTATACACCTGGGTGACCAGATAAGACCGAGAATACGGAGGGGGGGGGGATTAACCCATCAACCAGTGGAAACACTAGGCAAGGTTGAGTGAATCACGGTGGTGGTAAGGGAATGATACAGGCCAGAGGGTAAATCTACAATGTGTAGATGGAGGATAAATTAAGAAGAAACATAAAGCGTAGAAGTTTTTTAAATCCGTATACGTTCCAGATCTTTTTTTGTGGCTATAATTGTTCCTGGCTGTTAACTCCTATGCTATTCAAGGGTCAGTAAGCCGATGCCGGAAACGGAGGAGAGAAAAAAAGTGTCAAGAAGAGACGAGGGGAGAGTTGCAACGCACATAAATCCTCTAACCTCTTTATCCTTTTGCAAACTCCAGGTTTTCTCTTCTGCTTGACGCTTTATTCCACAGCTCTCAACTCTGTTTGTGGAAAACAATTGCTACCATTTATGGTTGACTGAGAAACGCATTCAAATGTCAATGACGGTGCAACAGAGGGAACAGAAACATGAATACTGAGGAAAGTTACAAGGGTACAGTTTCATTTCAGACATCGATCATTTTAATGACTTTTGGGGAACGGTTCCATCCACCATCTTTACTGCACAAGTGAAGTAAGCATGACGATCCATAATCGTACAAATCGCATTGACAGCAACTTCTGCTTTTTATGGTTGATCAATCATTGCACTGATCACGATATTGTAAAGGGTAAAAGTATATTTCAAATCAGATTTGAATACCATAAAGTGCCATTTTCTTTGTAAATGAAAAAAACATTTGTGCCATATTTTCAATAATAGAGTTATAATACACATTTAGTTGGACGAAGGTTCTCCTCCCGCCATTTGAAGGTTCAAATTTAATTTTGTATAAGTTCTAATAGCGTTACACAACAACATGGGGTTTGTATACAAACGATATTATGTGGTGAAGTTTGGAGGATGAATTTGGTCTTACGGTAGGATTTGTACATGAATGTGCACAGATTTTGCTCACCATGGGCCCTAGTTTCGCGGCGCAGCACAGGGCGGCGGAGGGTGGCGGAGCCGGCGCAATGCAAGTTTCGACCCGCGCAGCCTTGCGCACCGTCAGTCTGGCAGTTTGGTGGATCGCCTGCGCCAAGATGGGTGGGTCGGCGCAGCAGGGGGAGGCGTCACAGATTCAGCTTGGCGTAGCGGAGGTTTCGTGGCAAAAAGCCTCGCCGAGACTGCGCTGAAAGCTCGCCAGCTCCAACCTGGTCTAGTTTCAGCGCAAGGCGTAAGGCGTAAGTAAAGTCCATTGATTCAATGCGAATCACAGCTGGCGCAGTGGAAGTTTGGCTGATGGCGTGTAGTGCGCAGACGTCACCGAGACCTCACAGGCAGGTTTCCACAGTTCCACGCACATTTAAATGCAAGAAATAATCACAACAAACACTATTTAATGCAACCAATGAATCAACACGTGAATTTATATCTATATAGATTGTCCCGTCACATCTGACGTCAGATCAAAGGCGGATGGCACGCGTAACGGAAACTCAGCCTCTCGGACCAAAACATCTCCCTCTCTCTCTCCTGTTTTTTATAATATCGGCATTGTTATTATTATGATACGCACACACAGCGCGTGATGCGCGTGGTGGGAGCAGCGGCGCTGCTTCTGTCATCGGGTTGTCAAGTGACAGATCTTGCACTAAACCTCCTCTAACGCATTAAAGGTGAGGAGAGGAGCTCATTTGATTGGTGAAGATCTGAATCGGCTGTATTAATACCAGTCCACGCCTCGTCTCCTCCTCGCCTCCCACTCACGCCTTCTTCTCCTCCCTCTTTCCCACTTGCGCCGGTGGGCGAGCCGGGAGGTGTGCCTGCGCGAGCCTGCGCGAGCCTGAGGGAGCCTGCGCAAGCCTGCGCGAGCCTGCGCGGTGCACGGAAATTGCAAAGTCCAGGCGGACACACCCCGTTGGCGCGGCGCAGGTGCACTGAGAGCTGACTGCGCCTGGTCTACGAAACTAGGGCCCCATGAGTTCACCATGTTGAACTTTTGTTGGCGTTGGTCAAAGTTTTAATTTGTTTCCCTGTTTCGGGGAACGCTCTTGCAGGTAGGTGGTTTTACAGCATATTTAACCTCATCACAATATTTGTCCATTTATTGTACCTGCACTTCCGTTTAATTAAAATGTATCCAAACATCTTTGTTGTTCACTTCTTCACCATGGCCCTCAAATCACAGTTTTTCTCCATCAATTGCATCCTGCCTCCAGAATGTTGGATGTCGCTTTTACGAGCTCGTTAGGTGGACAATATTTTATTTAGTGTCATTTCATTATGGGCAAGTTCAGAACTGTAAACACATTGTTTGTGCGTGTAATCGGAGTCGGTGGCGAGCACGAGGTAATGAGCAGATCTTCTGGATAAATGAGCAGAGAGGAGAATTGGTCAGTAATGAATCCTTTTATGATAACGTGGAAAGTAGGAGGAGGAGGAGGAGGTGAAGGGCCAACACACTGAGTAAGATGGGAAAACTAACCAAGCACACCGGAGAGAATTTGATTTTCTCAGCCGCGGGAAAGAAAGGTGCAGACTTGAACATTTAAAGGCATTTCAACGACTGTCGAGAGCATTCACATTTTATCTGACTGAATGTAAGTGCTCTAGTGGGAGGGGGACAGTTTGCCTTGTGCAGTGGCATAATACGTTTCCTAAGAAGTCTAAATTCACACGTGATGCTCATGTTTAAACATCTTAGTTTGCTGCAGTCTTTTCTCCAGTTTCATATGTTGCTTCAGTTTGCACAGCTTTTGTCATTGACCTTGGCAGAAATATATACAAATCCGCACACACAGGTCTGTGTAGTAGACACACTGAAACTGAATGGCTTTGGTCTTTTTTACCCTCCATTTCTCAACCGTGTATTAATCTTTAAACCCCAATCCCCAATAAACTTTAGCACACACTCACTTCAGTTATCACATGGTCCGTCCTCAGTTTAAAGTTCCATCTGTAGTCCCAAAGTCAAAATGAAATTAAAAATGCCTTTTAAACCCCTTTAGATCATGTACCTGGCCATAAATGTGCACCAATTTAACAGTATAAGCTATTTTGTAATCATCTTTTCTTTCTGTAAAACCAAATATAACTTGTGCTTATGTAAGCTCAACCACTTTCAACCAATAATATAATGACATTCATATATCAATCTGAAACTGTTAGCAACAAGATGTGTGTGTGTGTGTGTGTGTGTGTGTGTGTGGAGCCACAGTCCTCTGCAGCGCTGCTTCACTCTGCATTCTCATCCCGTCCACTTTTTAGCGCTCCAATCAGATGTGAAGGATTTTTATTTAAATCCCTCTTGTAACTGCATACCGGTCAAATATTCCATTTTACCTGGGACTTTGACAGAGTACATCATCTAAAGACGCTCTATCTTCTGTTTTACTGGGTCTCATACATGAAATACAAATACACTGTACAGGTGAACCAGGGGTTTTTGGGTCCATATAAAAGCTAGAAGGCATAAAAATAGATTTTCTTACTACTTTAATAGAGAGAAATTGGCGGAGGCCATCCCTCTTAACAGACTGTCTTGTTTCAGTGAAAATAATAAATAAGGCACGGACAGTTTTATACATGTTCAAATATAAGAGATTCTGTTGAGGCTTACTGACATCTGCCATGTGGGATTCTCCTGGCTGCTTACCAGCTGTACCTCTGTTTTAGAGGCAGCCCTCAGATTGTGTCAGTTGTCAATCATCACCAGAGTTTCCATGGTAACCGTGGTCAGGCCAGTGTCTTTTAAATTTCATATGTAGTGAAATATCAACGTCACACACTGTCTGTTGTTCTTGTTTTTCATTCAAGGACGTATCATTAAAGTTGAGCTGAAACAGTATTTGAAGAGTATCTCGTTTCCATAACGTATTTAAAAACAGGAAAGGCAGGTGGGACATAATGTTGGGAAGAATTTAGATTTGTTGAAAAGATTAGCTCACGACCTTCTCTAGCTCTGTGAAGAGCCGAAGATGCAGATTGATTGATGGATGGATATCGTTCCTTTTGTCATTGGTACCTGCTGATGTAAGCACGCATCGTATTCCGTTTTCCAGCAGAGAAAAAAATATTGGAGTTTGAGTTATACAAAGAAATACAAAGTAATTGTATGCTATTAAAAAGTTGCATCATTTGCCCGGAGATGTGATCTGAAAGGTTTACAAAGCTTTTTTTTTTTTCATTTCAGCTCAACTTTAAGAAAATAAAATCACAAAATAGAAACACTGGACCTGAAAGGAGAAAGAAAACCAGGAACGGTTTAGATAATAAATTCCATTCAACGATATGAATCATTAATACCTTAAAATATCGAGTGCTGTTCACAATACAATTATTTTCCAGGAGCAGCTGTGAGCTCTGGCTCTGCTAAAAGGGCAGCAAAACCCTTGAGAAATAAATATCTGTCAATTGAAACACATCAGTGGTACCTGTTCGGGGCTTATTACAGCTCCCCTGTCAGATTCAAGTATTGCATGTCTCATCAATGATTTAGGATGACCTGATTCACTTGTGCGGCTCCTTCATCTCGGGCGAGGCACATTGCTAAGGGGTGGGGAGAGAGAAAAGAGAGAGAGAGACAGAGAGTTTGAGTGAATTATGTACAGTAAGTGAGGTGAAGTAAACTTCTGAAGGTATATGGATTCTAAGAAGCAGCGAGTCAAGTGATTCCAACTGAATACATGCACTCCTTTGTAAATTAGGAAAATAATGCATTTGTTTTTCTTTTCAAGGTTCACACACTTGCCTTGGCTTTCCCTTTTCTCTCTCTGCCCCTCTTCTGTATCCACTGTATCTCTCTCTCTCTCTCTCTCTCTCTCTCTCTCTCTCTATTCCCGCTGACAAAGAGAGAACTAAAAAGTGCCAACCCTGTTCTCTCTAAGCTTGAACTCTGTGTGCAGGCGGAATATAGAGTTTAGCTTTTATTTTCTGTGACTTTTTGTTCAATGAGATTTGGAGAAGGTGACTTTTATCCCTGAGGGAAGAAAAAAAAAGAAAGAGGATGCTCTTATGCACTCACACAGCAATTGGTTGACTCGGAAAAAAAAGGATAGGGGGGGATAAAATGAAAAGCTATTGGATAGGGACCCATTTGCTTAGTAACTGCTATCTTTGTATTTGACTCCTGGACTGCTTACTGGGATGAAAGCAGGCACAGGATATAATGAAATACAAAGATGTATTGTGGGATATAAGTAATGGAGCCATGCACCCAGATATTTCAAGGCTTACTCTCTGTGTTTAATTTCCTCTTCAGAGAATGAAATGACCCACAGTATTAACCTCCGTGGGGGAGAGGGAAGATGCTTTTTTCTTATGCGCTAAACAGAGAGAATAATGGTCAGTCGATTGCGCCGTCATCGGGGGCCGGAGCTTTGCGTTGAACTCATGGGGGAGTTTACTCTTCCCGACGATAACGTCCGAAGACGCCGTCGAGAGTTCACGTCAAGGTACGAGCTCAGTGCGGAAACAATGCTCTCCTTTTGGAAGAGCTGATCAAAACCTTCACGTCCGGGATGTGTGACAGAAACACCACATCCATTTCTAATGAGTCCGACGGGGACACCTTCCCTGAGAGGTTGCCTTCCGAGTCTGCCCTCGGGGTCGCAGCCAGACGGGGCTCGGGGATGCTTTAAAATTGTGATTAGCCCCTCCGGGTGAAAGAGGGGTTGATCCGCAGTGCACCTGCAGTGCACCTTGAGGTCCGGCTCAATATACTCCTCCTAAGTGTGTGTCCTGCTCTCCTTCATCCCCCCTCATTGGCTGTCCATGAGAGTATAACTGCTCTAATTCCATTTTTCTCTTGCAGCACTGCTCTCTGGGCTCTCTGCACATGCGAAGGGATTTGGCAAACAGAAGGCATCCTCGATTCACATCATTTATTTCTGCATCTGTGGTTCTGAGAGATAATGCAAGTTAATAAAAGCTAATTGAGTATGCTGGTATTTTAACTAAAGTAAATAAAAGTGACACAGCGTTTCTTTATTCGGACGGGATTCGGCACCACTGCCTTAGAGTTGCCTTACAACTCCTGGGTTCTGTCAGCGGTCTACCTGGATCACCTCAGGAAATACTTGCTTTCGATTGGCTTGGTTGTGTCAGCTGCTAGTCTGGATTATGAACGTATTAAGAACTACATAATGCAGAATGTAGAAGTGAAAACTAAAGAATGTATCCTCTGTGGGATTCGGATTCTTGTGATTGGTTCTTCTTTGGCCCATGCTGCAGCCTTCCACCTCCACCAAGTTTCACGTAAACAACAAACACACCTAATCAATAATATAATATCTTTGGTGGAGGTAATAATTGACATTTGATTCTTGGGGAAATATATCACTGGTGTATCCTGTCGAGTGATACTTCCTGAGTTGCTTCAGTCTGCAACATTTTCACTTGATAACGATAACTTTGCTTCAGCTGAACTTTTGACTGTAGTTTTGCACAGAACGAGGACTATGGATACGGGAGTAAGGGCTAGGAATCATTAGAAACTTTATTAGAATACAGATACCTCTACCCAGACTATACTTTGATCGATACGTGAAAATATATAAATATCATTATCTTGATACAACTACAACTAATTTATCTACTATGCTTAAACTTGTTTTATATAAAGATTTTATTTTCTTTAAATGGCAGCTCGTTATGTAGACAGTCTGTTATTGTGAATGACAAGAGGTATTCATCAACTGTAAAACCAAGCTTACGTAAGCTAGTAGCAACCACTTTCAACAATAATATGACATTCATGTATAAAATCAATCCATTTTCTACCACTTATCCTGTATTCAGGGTCACGGGGGGGCTGGAGCCGATCCCAGCTGTCATTGGGCGAAGGCAGGGTACACCCTGGACAGGACGCCAGTCTATCGCAGGGCCGACATGTAGAGACAGACAACCATTCACGCTCACATTCACACCTACGGGCAATTTAGAGTCACCAATTAACCTATCCCCATCCTGCATGTCTTTGGACAGAAGGAACCCGGGCCGACCCGGGAATCGAACCCAGGACCCTCTTGCTGTGAGGCGAGAGTGCTACCCACTACACCACCGTGCAGCCCTGTGGCAATGTCAAAAGAAAATAAATCAACTATCATTCGACCACCAAATTCCGTTCTCAGACGTATTTTATTGATCAATCACTTTTTGAAACCACGCTTCACATCAGCATACATTTCATCCACCGCACAGCACTTCTCCACAAAGAAAATACGGCACTTTTGTGTGTGTGCACTTAAGCTCCACTGCATGCAGTGAAACACAAGAGCAGAGAAGAAAAAAAAAAAACCTAAGCATATCCTTATAACTGCAGGTAACTATAGCAACAGTACGTCTGTCTAATATGATGGTGCCAAAGGTGGTTTAGATTCACGGCTACACAGTTGATCATCATTTTTTTGTGTTAAGTAGCCACGGTATAAGAGTGATAATGCACACTGTTATTTTTGAACACTAGGACACCGTATCGTGCATCAACTCTACTGTCACCTACTTAAGCCTGTCCTCGTATTTAGGCCACTTATGTTATGCCTCTTCCTACCTTACTCTGCTCTGAACATTTAAAGCCCTGCTTTTTTCTACTTTTACTTCCAAAAGTCCATCATGTTGATTCTCTCACTGCCTTCTGGGACCATTGTTTTACGACTAGATGAATAGTGATGCTTCCCCCCACAAATGTGTTAGCTATTGATTTAATAGAGATTCAAGATATGTGTTCAGTATAACCAGAAGTTATAATTCTTCGGGGGACTTCTGTGCTTCCGAGCTTTCCAATTGAATCAAATGACACTTTGGGAAGCAAAATGGCACCAGTGGATGCAACCCTTTAGACATCCAACAACTGTCCTGACGGGGGAAGTGAAACTATTCCGATTGAGCTGAAGATGGCAGCCGATGCTAGATGCCCTCTTGTCTCTGCTGCGAGGAGGCTGCTCCGCTCGCTGCGCCAACAACAACAGTCACATCAAATTACAAAGCGGCACGCTCCATGTTAACAGATGCCTCGGATAGGTTCTTGTCAAGATTACCCAGGGTGCTCCGAGGCGGACTGTGTTTTTTTTTGGCGGGGTGAGGAGTGAAGTTAACAAATGACAAAACAGGCAGAGCCAATCATGGTTCGGGCCCCCTGATACGCTGCTGCACAGAGACGTCCTCCAGCCGGAGCCCTATGATGCATCTCCCTGGCTGTTTTCTGTTAACTCGGCTCTTTCAAGGCCATCCATTCTACCGGGCTGCCTGATGTCGCAGCAAAGTCTTCCAAGTCAGCCCCCCCTCCCCCACATACCTTTACGATCCATCTACTGCATGTACACTGTTTTTTTTTTTTTCCCTGAAGCAAGGGCAAGATAGCTGTCTACTCATTCGTCCCCACTATATCGCTCAAGAAGCCATGCAGGCAAAGAGAGACGAGCCAACCTATTGTCCTGTATGTTCACGATTTGGTTTTGATTGCATGTGAGAAGATTCCCCACACATGGTTGAGCACATCTCAAATGCTGACTGTCCACTTTCCTTTCCTACAGTGATTCCTTTTTTATTGCTCATTCACCCACCTCCGGCAATGAAGATTGCACTACGGCAAGATTGTGTGTATCGTAGCCTATTCAAGTGGCTGTCAGGCCACTTTATCATTCTGATGGTTTGGTCAAGAGGAGACTGGTGGACTCTGAATGCTTTCTTTCTGACCAGCAAGCCACACTCCCAGTTAGAGATAAAAAAGGAACCGATGTTTCATAGACAGAGATACTGTATTTTGCTGAGAGGAAAACCCATTCAGTGAAGACAGTGTGAGGTAAGGATGGTTTGCCCGTATCAACATCATCCATCATCGACTCGCCTTTTTTTCCCCTGCAATGTTCAGCTGGAGTCCCAGCGTTCAGCAGCTGTTGCATCCGGTCTGAGAACTTCAGTGTAAAGCTCTTTTTTCCTATTTCCATTCAGGATAAAACACAAAGAATATAGTCGGTCACTACAGGCCCCCACAACTCCCTCTTGACCGAAACATGGTGTTTTAAACACATAATATGTCAACAAACAATACATACCCTGCTGACCTGACATGGAAACACCGGATAGCTCATCCACAATCTCATATTTCTTTTATATCTCACTCAGGTCACACTCTGCCATCATCTCACCATCACTAACGAGAAGTAAACAGTTCTCCTGAGATGCAGAAAAGCACTTCAGTACAGTTTAAACTCCTTTATTATACCTTTTTCTCATTATGAAATTAGAACAAATGCCTAAACAAAATGGGATTCCATCGATCTGCAGTGGGCATGCAAATCAATACACAGACAAGCTCACAGTCCCAGGGCATTGATCTGAATTTGCAGTCAGCTGTTGATGTAGTTAAACTTAGTATTACTAGAACGTAACTGCATCATTCACGCCTGTATTGGCAGGTACAATAGATCCATTCTGCTATGTTGTAACTAAATATTTTAACCACCAACCTCCACCTCAGGAAGAAAAAATATATTTTACAACACTGCAGCCAAACTGCAATCAAGCATCACCCAACAGATGAGAGACTGCAGGTTTCATGTCAATGAGAATCTTAGAACTATATACATAAATACATCTCCCCATTTCAAGTTTATTCTAGTTCCATTCAGTTTTTAATGTGACACTGTCACTGTTTAGAACATTGAGGGGAAAATGTCAAGTAAGTAAGGGGTCATACATATCACCAGTGTGTTTCAGTTTCTTTTCATTGTGGCATCAATGAACAGATGGTGTATTGATCGTTATTCAGTGGTGTAATTGTTTTGACCTACACTAAGGAGCATATTCCTTTCTGTGCGGCATGTCATATTAAATTACCCCTTTCACCACAAAGGGCTTCATTTGCAATGATTATAAAAATAATGTTGAATACTGAAGTGCTCACCAACATTGGCAGAATAATAAAGCTAGAATGATGATAACATATACCTTTGTATATAAAAATGAACCATCACAGTCTTTAGACTCTTATTGAGACAAATGCTTCAAATTCGAACATGCTTGAAAGTGTGAGACTTCAACTAAATTCCCCGATTGAAAGCGTGAGCGCAAGAATTTGAGTTACTAATACGATCAAGGAGCAGCGGGAAAACACAAATTACAATAAGATGAATAGTGATGACCCCACAACTATGTAAGCATTTTCTCAGTTTTTATTTAATAGTGAAGGTATTCAGTATTACCAGAAGTTGTAATTCTTAAGGGTACTTAAATTACAGTGTAATGATTTGGCAGAAATAATGACATCTTCAAGATTACAGGCTTGAAAAGTTTTTTTGAATAATAAAGACCATACCAGAAACTGTTGATGAAGGTAACTTTATGTCATATGGCACTAACTCACTGTACATTCACATTTTCCCTGCATTATGTCCCACTGCAACATCTGATTTCCACAGGAAGTAATAAAACGGAGATTGTGTAGTGAGGCTGCTCTGGAAATGCAGTTTCATTGTTACTTTAAAGTGAATCTTCCCCACAATGAATCAGGGAAAAAACCCATAGATGTTCCAAAATGAATTATGCCAGTCATTATGCAAGAACATCACATTACTCAAAGAAAGCAATGCATGTGATGCATACAGTCCTGGTTGTAGTAAAATGTGCAAATTATTACTCCATACAAACAAACAAACAGCATGAAAAAGGCAGGTGCAGCTGTTTCCAATTGTGCAGCAGACTCATTGAGACATCCATGCAAATGAAGTCAGCGCTGTCTTTTCATCTAATCCACCAGATGGAAGGATCAGGTTGAAAGGAAAAGGAAATTTTGCAGGTGTATGAAAACAAGGCATGCTTAATAAAATGCATGATCTGACAGTAAATCAAAAGCTTTCTCCCACTTCCAGTTTTATATTTTCAATTATTCAGAAGTAAAATAAGTGTTGTTTTTATTATCCAAATATAACAACAGTTTGATACATGATGGATTCATGACCTTTAGTGAAGGATGTGGTACGCCGCATAAACGGTTTGCTTACTCAGGGTTGATTAATTTGCATATTTTTTTTGATGAATCAATTAATCACTTAGTCTGTAAAATGCCACAAAGGAGACGAATGCATATCTTGTTTGAATCTGGTTCGCTTCATTGATCATTTGTGGATGTTATGTCTGAAAGATTTTTGGTAGTTTGTCCTATACGTTATCATGACGAAGTTAACTTCCATTTAAATTCCCTGTGAAGTCCATTCAGGGATCAAGTGTAATCATTTAGCCAGAGAAGCATGTTTGATCTTATAAATGTAATATAAAATGACCAGATGATCTTACAAAAACCAGCAAGGGCCTTAACCACTGAAAATGGTAATGTTTAGATACAGGGGAGGTGGACTCCACTAAGGCAATGTCTGCTTGAGCCAACCACGTCTCAATTACCATAAGACAGTCCAAAATATTGGAGACAATCACTTGTCTAATAAAACCAATTTGGTACAAAGTGTCCTTGCATTCAGACGGCCAATTTGATCCGGTGTCATAGTCAGACTTGAGAGCAGATGGGCAGAAAGCTGAAGTAACGTAGGTTGCAAGTATTTGCTCCTGCTTGAGGCCTGCCAAGGTAGTGGGGCCGGCTGTCATGACGACTGGGATTGTAGAAACAGGAGACGGCCAACAGGGGGAGCACTGGACAGGTCTAAGTGGTGACAATGGCAGAGCAGAGCTTTCTATAATGCATTTTGACCAAATGGTCTTTATGGTGCTGGAGGGCAATTGGTTGACCCATTGTAAATTTCAGGCATAAACAATGGAAGAGAAGAATAATAAACCAAAGATGGTGCGAGGACCCAGAGGACGGCGGTAGGAGTCGGACAGTTCAGAATGTATGGATGTCTGGAAAAGGTTTTGGCTGCCTCAGAGAGGAACATCCTTGTGGATGAAAATGTGAACAACAAAATGCTTGTGGATCGTAGTTTGCTCCTAACCAATTTGGATGTATGCCATTATTTCCAGATTGCCGCCTGCATTCCCAAAAGAGGCTGTAATTGTTGTAATCGGGCCGTGCAGGCTGATGAGAACCAGATATGCCCATCACAAAAGGGAATTGGACTGGATTGGTAGATGTGACTCACATACATTCTGTGAGCTGGACAGGTGCACAAAGTCAGGTTTGAGTAGTTCACATCTTTATGGATATCATTTGTGCCCACATGGACTATGACGGTGTTAATATCAGGCCCATATGCTGAGATCTCAATTGCTTGCTATATTGCGAGTCACTTGTGCGCTGACTTCCACCTGTAACTTCTGAACCATCGCTCAAAGGACAAGCAGGCGGAAACATTTGCTGCTTTCCTTTTGCATTAGGGGGGACTGCAACACATGAAGTGTGCTTTGTTGGATCGCTTGCAGCAGGCCTGTGTACCGCATCCAATCAGGGCATCTCTCTCTGTGCAAACTCCATCTGCTACTGAGGCTTGCCACGGTGTGTGTGACCCAGGCCATGTGGGTGAGCTTCGGTGAGGCCGTTTTCAGTTGTCAGGCCCGGGAGAAGGGAAAAGTTGAAGACGTTGGCACAAGAACCTTCATGGCTGACGGAACGGGAAAAGAAACAGATGCCTGGAAAATCTCCATGTCGTCATGGATATTTCACTGATAAGACTGCCAGTGTGTGATTTCATGAACGAGACGCCTGTGGATTCAAGTAAAGGGAGTTATGGACAGAAGCATGTCAACATGTTAGGGATTCAGACATTCTGCTGGGATTGTTGTGAAATTAAGTGCAGGATATTTTAATTAGTTTCTACAAAACTCCAGATTTTGGTACACGTTGTGGTTCGTTTTAGAGTCGTGGTAGAAGTTCTGCTTGGGTTAGGGTTAGACAACTAAAATGCCTGCTTATGGTTACAATTAATATAAAAGGTACCCCATTGGCACTAAAAGTCATTTGTGAGGTGTGACATGGATGTCGTTTCCAGGGAAACTGGAATGGTAAGTCAACATGCTAAAGCACTTGCTATGGCGTCATCTAAGTTTGTCTATTACTGGAACAAGGCAGGAAAGAACCTGGGAAGCAAATCCCTCTCCCCATAGTGTTCACAGCCCCTGTCAATCAAGCCATGCTAAAGCAATTATCACAGCTATAAGAGTGTTTAGTCATGAGGGAATAGATGATTTGAGCTTCATGTAAACATGCCAGTCAGCCTTGTTGTCCTCATTTTGTATGAAGCAAAACTTTGTAACATTTTAAAAACTGGGAAAAATATTAACTTCTGCATTCGCTTTGCTTCCCCCCCGATGTTAATCTATCAGCATTCATCGGCAGTCGGGAACAAACCCCCTGGAATTGCTTGTCAGGTTTGGCTGCCCATAGGAAGACTTTAGGAAGCGGCTCCACACAGTAATGCTGAATCAACAGCAGCTCAAGTATAACTTCGAGCTTCCTGAATTGGTAATCATGAAGTTGGTAACAAGACCTCAGTTTGATCTTTCAGCGCCTTACAGGAGAACACACTGTCCCCTTGTGTGTTCACTTCTGTTAAACTGCAGCTTTAGATTTTTAGGTTTGGCCCGGAGTTAACAAGAATTCACAGCGGGGGGTTTAAGACCACCTTCTACTTCTCCTGTGATCTCCATTTCCCCATTTAAGGGCACTACACTATTTTTTTCATGCAAAAATGTGTTGTGTACCAAAAACTGTGTGTGTGTGTGTGTGTGTGTGTGTGTCGCAGAAAAATAATGATGGCAGCAGGTTACAGTGAGGAGAGGGTGAAAAGCAATCGAATCTTTATGACTTTGATCGGCCCAGAGGGGGGAGAGAAAAAAAAAATCTCTTCATAAGATTCTCATTAAATAAGACCGTCTTTTACATCTCTCCAGACAGAATTATAGAACTATACTTTCTTTCTTTCTCTCTCTTAAAACTAGAATAATTCATGTGCAATCATGCGGAAACCCTGAAGTTTTTAGAATTTGTTCCAAATGAATTGCAGTCCCACAGTCCCACAACTCAACTGCTCTGTGATTTGCAACCAGTCTCTGACCCCGTCCAATCATGCGTGCAGTTAGAATATTCTTTTTGGCACAATTTATGTTACTAAATATATATCTTTGAACATGAAACTGTGGCTCATGTTTTATGCATATATGCACTACATGTGTCTTTATACAATTTAAAGACATTATCACAATTTAAATTTTTACTTCCCTGCATTATTACAGAATACGTTGTATTGTATAACAGAATTTGAGTGGCAAATAATAATAATAAAATCATTTTACATATAATATTTATCCTGTATTCCATTTGTTAAATGCTTTATTTAATAATGTATGAGTTATATCGTAATGTATTATACATCTGTTGACATAAAGCCCATCATGCCAGCTATTAAAAGTAGATAATTAGTCATTAAAGTGCAACACATTTAACAGAGCTGGCAATTCATTTGTCAGTCAACTTTTTTTCTCACAGGTCAGTGACCTCACTTTCCTTTAAGCAGAGTTTGTCTGCAAAGATGTAGGAGCAAAGGTCATGAGGCCATTTTGGGTTCACTTTCCTCATTCAGATGAGTAGTATAGTTGTCTGCTGCTATACTGTGTGTGGGAGATTTACTCTCCAGCTCGGTCTGTGTGTGTTGGTTTGTTTGTGTGTGTGTGTGTGTGTGTGTGTGTGTGTGTGTCTGTGTGAACAATCAATGAGAACACAACCTGTTTAAAGCAGGTTGTCGGGGTTATATTGGGGGGCTGCTGACATTGAGTGCACTGTTTTCATTTACAGATAAAAGAGACGAAGGGAAGACAATTTAAAATGTAAATTGCTCACATTTGACTCTCTGGGTTGTGAGAAAAATAATATATCATTAATCAATACACGGGTGAAGTTAATATTCCTCGCGCCATAATCCGAGGTGAGCACCGGTTCACCAGTCAAGGTCAGAGTTCACCTGAATGGAATACAAACATGCAAATGAGTACAATTATAAAGAGAAAGATCACTAAGCGTTCCAGTGTGTGTTGCTGAGAACACGTACGTTCAATTACCCTCTGGTGCTCTTCTTTGTTTTTGAAATGCCACCAAACAATATCAGTTTTCTTTTCTTTCTTTTTTTTTATTTCCGCTTCTTTAGTTTCAATTTCTGTCACTGTAATTGCGCTTCTAGTCTGTCTCTGAGCAGCCATTCATAGTCAGATTTTTTAACTCAATAAGATAGGATACTACTTTGTTAGTCCCAAGGGTACATGTACAGGATTACAGCAGAACAAAACCAGTGTAATAAATAACTAATTGATAAAACTATTAAAATCCAAAATATTAAACGAATAAAAATAGATAATTGTATTATTGCACATGTGAAATAGAATTTATGAAATGTTGATATATCACAGGATATTAATATAATTGTTATTGCACATGAATAAATTGGTCGATTAAGATTATTGAGTGAATAAAGGTATGTTGTGGTCTACTGGGTCTTAATAATTAACTTAAAATCTTATACGGACATAAACAAGTTTGAGCCATGTTTGCTATGCATTTGACCGAGGTGTTGTATTATTTAGTTCACCCTCAGATGTATAAATTAAATGTAGCTCATTAGTCAATTATTAGTGTGATTTAGGATTGGGTTGATGCAGGTGTCGGAGAAATCATCAGTTGGATTGATGGGGGGGAGCTAAAATATGTACATGATCAATATTTAACTAATTTATTACATTACATAGCGTCCAACCTATATAAGGGGGTTGAGCCAGTAAGTGGACCTTAAAGGATCCAGAAGAACGTTGTTGTTTACCTTCCTTTCTTTCCTTCTACCAACTTCCCCTTGAAGCAGTGAATGAATAGGATTAGTAGTGTTTGTTCAGTTCATCCTAGTCTGATTTCATACAGCAACCTATTCAGCCATTTGATTAGTCATCTCATCTTAATATGATCCTCCTCATCAACAAATGTATAGATGTGCGGTTAATTACTGTCGCATAAAGAGAGCTGGATGTAGAAAAAGTGCACTGTGGCATTATTCCTATAGCACTACAGCAGCAGGGGTGTCGGTCACATCGCCCGTGGGCCATAACTGCCCCACTAACAGAGTCCAATCTGGCCCACTGGATGATTTTTGCAAGGTGTAAAATTTGCAGAATTTTTGAAGACATGCATGCTGAAGGCGGCAGAAATCCTGTGCCCCAACAAGCAACTTGGCAAAGTAAAGTAATTTATTGCAGTTTTCAGTTGCAACTGATGAGAGCACACAGACGTTGCAGATGTTGTCCAACTGGCCGTAGTTGTTGGTGGTGTTGATGAGACTTTAACCAAGGTGATCCTGGAGTTGGTACAAAGACCAGATTACAGGATCGCTGCGGGAGTTTCAGCTACTGTTTCTGGTTCTTTTTTAACTTGAGACAAGAGCTCGCAGTTTTTCGCTCGCCGGTCACAGCCAAGGCTTCCGATGTGCCCGTGGAGTTTAAATGTGACATAATTAAGTGACTCAGATGCAAAGGCCAAGTTTGCCTCAGTGGGCTTTGACCCCCTTTACCAGCATCCTCCACCAGGGTTAACCCAACTTGACAACCCTGGACGCAGAAACGTTGTGCATATTTGGGACCAATGTGAACAAGCTTTTTCTTTGATGAGCATCAATAAAAGAAAACATTGCATTCCAGGCTCACACACTTAAATGACATTATGAAATTGGCAAGTGGCCAGGATTTGACATATATTATTGATGCACTTATGAAGGCCAAGAGGTGCCAGGTTTCAGGAGCAAGTTAAACAGTGAGTAGCTACTTCATATAAAATGCTGCTTCACAAGCACACGGTCCAGACACAGTTCTCCGTTGTGGAAAAAATGGATACTTATTGTTGCTGTATTTAAAGTTATTACATATTGTGCGGAAATCAGCAGCCTTAGTTGATCCACTGGTGTGTGAAATACTGTTGGAATTGTACTTATTTTTTTAGGAAATCTTCATCATCAGGTTTGTAAATGAATCATTAATCATTCAGAATTGAATTATACTTGTTTACACAACTAAAGAAAGAGTTGTTATTTATTGGTTAATATGCAATGAATTATGTTTTGGTTCAAATTGGGCTAAAATGAGTTGCTTTACATTACATGCTGTCAAAATAAGGGTGTTGGTGTAAATCACATCTGAATATCTTTTAAGTATGGAATGAAAACCGTCATCGACAAATAGCTATGCTGTATTTTTTCATGATAAATATTTTGATATATATTTTTGATTCTCTGTTTTCCTTCAAATGATTAATCCACTTAAAGGAAAATGGGGTCACCTGATTCTTAGCAAGCATCTACTGAGGTCCACTGTTTGATCACAATGCTTGAGAGAGAGAGAGAGAGAGAGAGAGAAAAAGGGGGTTCATAGTGGAGAGAATCACACCAACAGAGTAGAGAGCGGTTTAAATGTGCATTATATCCACAGGAAGAGGTCTTGCTTAGACATGAAATTGACTCATGCTGTTTGCAACTTCTCCCACTCAGCTGGAGTCTTCAATCTGAAGAGCCTTGGGTTTCCAAAGCCCTCTCTCCTTCTACTGTTGGAACTGCATCCTAAACAAACAAACAAACAAACAAACAAACAAACAGACAAACAAACAGCAACAGCAGCACTGCCCTCAGAACAGTGATGCCAGCCAAAATGCTAAATGTATTCAAAACAACAGCTATTTGCATCCGCTTTTGAAGTAAATGCAGAATGATGGCATACAATATATATTTGTATTTAATAAATGAACCAAAAAGAGTGTTTTACATTCTCTTGAAAAGGAGATATTCTTTGTTTCTCTGTGCTTTCTAGTACACATCAGTGCTGTTGTCATTTAGCGGCTAAATGCCCAGCCTGCTGTTGAAAACTCAATGCACTCGCGGCTCACTTTGACATTATAAATGCATTTCAAAATGGCTTTATTAATCATTCACGACGCAGCTTTGATTGGGATTCGGTTTAGCATCAATAAACATAAAGTTTGCCAGAATACCTTTTAGTAGCCGATCCCGTTGATTGGGCCGATCCTTCTGTGAGTAATAACCAACGGTGGGGATGCAGATGTAAACAAATTACTGTCAGAGGATGCAGACGTATTCCACGAAGAAACATTTGTCACTGGAAATAAGTAGCTTCAGATCCGGTTAAGAGAGGATGCGCTTTGAAAACTAGCAGTGTCGCTGCTATTAGCAATTCATGTGAAGAGATAGTTCACTCTGATGAGGGTTTGACCTGTATTATAATGAGCTGCAGAAAGAAGTCTGGCAAATGGTGACGCTGAAACATTGTTGCTATATAACACAACAGAATCTGGTATCCACTGGTGTAAGATTTTTTATCAATTCAAATATTTAGTGAGGTTTTGAGGTTGTGAAAAAATCTGAAATTCTATTGGAAATGTACAATACATACTAATTTCTGCTTCTGTAAAGAGCTACAAATTGAACATAGACAAAGCAGGAATATAAATGCATCAATATTCATGGCGTGGTTTCTCTAATGCAGCTAAACCAATCCCTAATAAACATATCATTATAAAAACATCATTTTATTGGCATTACTTTAATGTAACATTCCTTTGGGCCTCCCTGACTAATCCGTTATTATATGAATATCATAACGATAATGCTCAACTCAGTTTACAGATTTGTTTGCACTCACGTTGAAATATGCTGAACAACCCTTAAAAGATATCACAAAGCTACATTTCAACACTAAGTTGAGGCATTACATTGCTGCACTGATGTTTTAGAGCTGTACCGAATACATAAATGTATTTGTGCAATTCAGTTGCATTCATGATTTTTCACTTACTTTTTCAACTTCAGCTCTGCTTTGTGCTTTTCCTTCCTTTCATTTTTGTGGGCTCTACAGCTTTTTTTGCAATTAAGAAGCAGCGTGATCGGTCTGCCACTGCCAGCTCAGAACAGGGACGGCAGAGTGTACGAGAGTAGAGTAGACACAATGAGAAAAACGGGCTGGTAATGCCTCTCCAGTCGACCTATCTACTAGAATGAGTTTTGCTTGGATCACCTGGTGCAGAGTTCAACAAGACATGCAGAAAAAGGCCTTGGACGACTCTATTTAGCGGCGTATAAAAGCCCAGATGAATGTGCTCCATACTCTGCAGAATGCTCTCTAACCTCTTTCTGCTTCTAATGGAGGACGTGACCTTTTTCTTATTTAAATTCACAAACAAGCAGGGCTTGACAGCTAATGGTTGCCATTTTTGAGATATTGGCCCTCATCTACAGTGGCATTTGCCAGGTTGCCATTGGCAACTGCTTTGTAGACATTTGGCAACCAATCCTTGGCTTTCGGTTGCCAGAGATAGCAACCACTTTTTAACATTTGTCAAATATGTACATTGTAACAGCCTTTGCTGTGTGTAGTGTTAATTTCAGTGGAAGTGCTCAAGTCAGAGAGTTAGATATTTTTACAAAATAATTCTGATCAGCATTTAGAGAGAGATCAAAGATCAAACTATTTAGAACGAATATCAGCTGATTATCGCAGTGGTAACCTGATCGGAATGAGGCAATAAACTTCAACAAAGCCAATAGAAAATAAAATAAAAGATAGTTGCAACACAACATTAAATAGATAAAGGTCTTCGAGTTGTTTTTTCAAAAGCAACTAAAACATCCTTACCTCACAACTATAAGCCATAAGTCAACAAAAGATAATAGACTCATTAAGATGACATATTACAGCATAGTGTCTAAATTACTCAACCTATAAGGTGTCTAGAAATAGCAGCCATGGCAACCACTTTTAAATGCGAATGTTGAACCCTGCAAACAAGTTTCCCATAACTCATTCCGTACTCTTGTCCAAGGTTTAAAAAAACAAAACGTAAGGATGAAAAGTTTATGCTTGGGCATTAACTGTCAGTAACTCTTTATTCAGACAAAAATCTGACAACAACTGAAGATTTTAAGTCCATCAGATACTTCAAACACAGTGATTAAGATGTTGAATAGACACATTTTGCACGGGTGAAAAGAACGTCTTCAATAAACGTCTTGTGTTTGTGTCCTGTAGTTGAAGGCGTGGAGAGTTTGGAAAGCGTGCAACTGAACAGATGCTGGCTGCTTATTTTAGTTCCTCACAGCGGATGTTTTCTGTCTCTGTTCTTGTTGGGATTTATGGCACTGATCTAAAATCCATCATGCACGAGCAAATCCGAACCAAACTTTTCTATTTTTGAAGATGGGAAGTTGTGAATAGGAGAGAATCAACACACGCCATGTGGTGTCGGGAGCTTGAAATGTGACAATCTTAAAATTGTGGGATTTCACGATACTCTTCTAGGACCTGTACATCTTTTGCTTAAATCACGATACAGAGAATCAACGCGTGTAAGACTTACGGTATCAGATTTGCCACAGACACTGACTCGGCTTGCTGTGAGGCAGAGGCAGCTGCATTTTATAATGCAGTTTGTATTCTCTGTTCCCAGTTAATTCCATTCCTCGGGACAGGCTTCAACTTGTGACCCCTCTATTAGCCCTCCTGCACCCCGCCTGGTGATTAGAGGAACATTAGGAAATTAAAGGCAAATTGCATTACTGGAGAAACAGATGGAGGTGCAGCTGAAGACCACAACATGCAGGACAGGGAACCTGCTGATGCTCAGACTTTTTACTCTTTTCATCAGCCTATGCATGATGCTAAATATCACCCAGAGGTAGCAGGTTGTCAGGTGCAACATTCCGACAGGAAAAGGATGAGGCCTCGGAGTTGTGCTGGAGTGTTTCAATCTTGAATTTTGGTTCGGTGCATGGAAAAAGATTTCATGTAATTCAAAGTATTCAAGCATATTGATTAGATGTGAAGAATGAAGAATGGAGATTTTCTCCTGGTAGTGGGAGTGGATGAGACAAAATAGAAAGATGCATACTTTAAAAAATAGACTTTGAAATGATTAATCTCTCTGAGTCTCATGTCGTCCCCACCTTGACCCGGTGTGCATGCTGCATGTAGGAGGCAGATATAAATTACTACATCTGATATACATAAACATATTATGGTGCATTTAGTGCTCTTGAAAAACTTTGGAAATGCATCACATTGTGTCTTTAACCTTCAATGTACCAAAAGGGGGCCATGCAGAGCCCAGAGGTATACTTTGAGGAAGGGAGGAGTCCGGTAGAGGGCGGAGCCTGTGTGAGATAAAAGTTTTTTCTATGATGGTTGTTTCTTACAGTAATTAATTCTCATGGTCCCAACAGACTCTGTGCTGTTGCATCAGTGGTGCCTGTCACTAGAATAAAGAAGAAGAAGGGGAATTGAAATCATAAAGGCCGGCTTTTTAAGTTATAGTATAAAGTCTCCAGATCTTTTTGACCTTTATAGAGAGAGACTTTGAATGCTGTCATAAATGAGGAAATAAATGCACCTACAAGTTTAGCCTACATAATTTATTCCCAATTTTCTCCCCTGATTGTCCATTCCCCTTGTGGGACAGTTTATGAGATGTATTAATATTTTAAATGTTGCCCCAGTAGAGATAGTGCTCATTGCTCATCCTGGGATGGTGATGAAAGGTAGCCTTTGACCTTTGGAAGTAAGTACGAGTCTGTATCATGCGCACCCCTACTGAATGAGAAATTGCTTTTCATAACTCATTTATTATAGGCGAGGTTTAAGTAATTCAAAAATACATCTGCATGTGCTTCTCTGCTTGACTGTGCTCTTCAAAAAAACTGCGTTCCTGCTGAGTGTCCACCTCCTCCTCAAACTCTCAGAGAAAATAATATCATCATAAATTGTATATTTCTGGGCTTTAATATTTTCACAGAAACTAATAAATATGTTGTTGCTTTTTTACTCTCACTCCTGGCCGCTACTCAGTGCCTGGAGATATAGGAGTTTAATGGTGCTTTGACAGTGTGGAGGATTGTCAGATGTCTCTCCTGACAAACATTTCCTCAGTTTCTACTCGCAGATATCCCCTGAGCCCATGTCTTGACAAATACAAGGCTGACACAGGTGCGCTAAATATAGAATTATAATTACTGCTTCCATTATTTTATATCTACCCTTCGATACCGTTCAAACCATACTGTTTTTGCAGTGAACCCCAGTCTCATTTAGGAGTGTCAAACTACTTTTGCTTCATGGGCCACATGCAACTCAATTTGATCTCAAGTTTGCCAGACCAGTAAAACCATTACGTATTAACCGATACATAACAACACCTCCAAGGCTTCCAGTCTGTTCATTAGTGATGTAAACAAGTAGAAGAACGTTTCCAAAACATTCGATGAAAAATTCATTCAAATGGAATGAAAGTTTTTTAAAATTTGTAGTACGTTTTCACATTCTCACACACGTGTTATGGTAGAAAATGAATTAAGGACTTTCACATTGTGCAAAGTCACACCATGGGCCGGATTGGACCCTTTGGCGGGCCGGTTCTGGCCCCTAGGCCGTATGTCTGACTCCTCTGGTCTGATTGTGTGGTTGATTAGATTACAACAGCAGACCTTCCCCTGCAGCAGCTTCTTTGGCATCTTTCTATCAGGTTATCATAGTATTCCCCTTTGAGATTTAGAAGAAAAATAACCCTGATTGATTTTACATGGGAATAGATTGAGACATTAGGGAACAGTCCACTTGCTGCAAAGAAAAAGAAGACTTTAGAATTTAGGACAACATGACTAAAATGCTCATCCATAATGAAAAAATACAAATCTAATCCAATTCATATTGTGGGTAATAACAAGTGAGTTCAACTGATGATTGGGGGGTCGGTCTCTCTCACTTTTAATCCCTTTCTAAACAGTTCTCTGAGGCTGTAGAGTCTAACCACCACAAGCCAGATAATAGAAGATCTAAATTGACGACAAAGAAATGTTGATACATATGTGAGGAATCAACTATTCAGTCCATGCACTAGTGCTCTGTGAGACTCAAACTCCCACTTTCTATGCAATTCGTCACCTCTCCCTCCATCAGCTGACACTCTGTATATTACTATAATCACTCTGATGCACCGCAGGGACAGAACTGAAGACATATTTTAAAGGCAGGAATTTATATCTGTCTATTGAACTCTGAAACTATATATTTCCTCCTTTTGTTCTCTCGGCTCAGCCTCATTCCCGTTCATCAACTCCACATTTTTTTTGTATTCGCTGCTGAGCACCAGAAGGACAGGCTTTGATAATGACGAGCGATCCAGTATGTGGGTTTAAAAGCAGCCAAGTTCTTGTCGATAATTCTTCCCCCTCTTACTCTGTTTGTGATTAGGTGGTTGGCACGTGGCGACTCGAGTGGTGCCCAGAAATTTGATTGTGTTAACGCGATTGGGGCGAGGTCGGGGGGCCTTTAAAAGACCCGTGGAAATCAACCCATGGGGATAAGTGATGGCTTCAAAGTAAATCAAACTGAAAAGACTCTTCTCTCCTTAACATGCCCCTGCTGTGATTTCAAGCCATTTTTATGGAGTTTAAAGACACATCACAGGAGGCTGTTTACTGCTCTCTCGCTTTCTCTCATTCTTTTTCTGCCCAGTGTGTGTGTGTGTGTGTGTGTGTGTGTGTGTGTGTGTGTGTCACCTTACTCAGGTTGATCGCGGTGGGGAATTTTGGTACTTAGGCATTCATATTTTACCATTTTTCCCAGCACATATTCTCAGTGCATGGGGCCATTGTATTAAAGTATTAACTCTCTATCTGTCCCAGAGAACCATCTAATAGCCAATTTCATGCAAGAATGATGAAGACAAAAGTGGAGGGTTATTAGTGGAAAGGAGAATAGTTTGGTGTCACACCTCAGGGATCCTTGATAAGTAGTGAACAGGGATAACTATGGGCAGCGGCGGAGCTGGAAGACGGTGGCAGTGGCGGCTCTTTGTATCTCGGCGGTAACGTAAACAAACCTACAACAAGGCGGCGGCGTGTCCCTCAGATTATAACACGCACACGAAGAAGGGGAAACGAATTGACAGTCTTATTTGTGTTGGAGCTTACCCACGCAGAGCTATGGACCGGGCTGACATTTCAAATGTTAACATGAAAGTGTGAAGCACCGTGCCTGCCTGGATGACTGGTACACCCATTAGCCTTTTTACATATGTCAACATTTCTGGGACGAGCACGCGGAATAAAAGAGAAACACAGCGGAGGGCACTGGAAAAAGGAGGTTCTTCTTCAAAGTCGACAAAATGAAAGAAAAGGGAGATTAAGCATTTAACAAGTAAGAGCCATTTAATAAAAGCCGTCACTATTTTCGGCAGAGAAAACGGTTTTGCTCCTCCACCCCAAACTACTTGATGTCTTTCTGATACCTGCTGATCAAATCGCAATAGAAATGAAGGGCTCCAAATAAATGTGTGCTTGTATTGGGAGAACTTGCATTGAAGCCATGACCTTGGAATACAGTATTTACTAGAGCTGTTGGAGTGAACTTCAGGAATCTAATATAATTCGAAAAGTAAAAAAAAAAAAAAAAACAGTATTCAAAGGCTGAAATTGGTATTAAATTTATTTTTTATTTTTTTGAGAAACATGTTTTCTAATGTTAGCAGATCTCGCCTTGGCCTACCTGCATAAACAAAAGGAAGTCTGATGAACAATAACGTTTTCTGAATCACAATCTCACTATCAGCCGTCACACACACAGCAGCACACACGGGGGATAACAGGCGGAGATAACACGCGGCAGCACTCGGTGAAATGAAACAAAGATATCGACGGAGCTCGGGAAGCGATGATGTCACGACAAAGATGCATTCATGCTGCTTACTGCTAGCTAGATCGACCCACGTCTCCATCGGCTGAATCATCTAGAACGAGAACCAACAGCAGGATGTAGGTGAGAAAGTGAAAGTGGAGCTGACAGTAGCTGTGTTCGAAATCATTCACTCATTCACTCACTCCCTATCCCCTACATCGTGTATATGATATAGTGCACTACATCATGTACACGATGTAGGGTACAACGGGAGGAGAATTCGGACACTACACGGGTCATTTTCTGAACGTGGTTACGTCAGCAGATGCGCCAGATACTCATGTGACGTGAGTGGGCGCGCCGAGCATCATGTAAACATACCTGACGGTATAAAGATGTGATTCTTCATGGCGGTTGTGTTTCTTGGTCAATAAACTGTTGAAATATCAATGGTGTGTGAGTTTGGTTTTGTCAGCTACTGTTTTGTGTCCTCGTCATGAGCTGTAAATGCTCAGGGTTGCGCACAAGCTGTAAGATACGTAGCGCGTGCGAACTAACGCTAGTGGTCAGTAGCTATTTAGCTCGTAGCTAAGTAGCTAGTTGTCAGTAGCTATTTAGCTCGTAGCTATCGGCTACTTGTGTATCGGCACGGCAGCATTGCATTGTGGGATACGGGAGCACAATGTAGTGTACATCGCTTGTTCACTCAATGTTGCGGTGCATTGTGGGTATTTTGTCGTCCACTACATAGTGGATGAAATCAGCCACGGAGAATTCGAACAACACTACAAAATGGCGAACACACTATATAGTGCACTACATCCGTGATAGGGGGCGATTTCGAACACAGCTAGTGAGACGAGGAGGGCGTAGCCATGGCAACAGGGACCCAGCGTCCCCAGGAGAACGGCAATGTGGTTGTTTTACTTTCTTAATTATGACTTCAACATATTTATCCAGCCATTTTTTTGGAATGCCCTCTAGTGGACAGGAAGTAAAACAACCACATTGCTAATAAAGGCATATGCCTGTGTAGTGTATAATAATAGAATATTCATTAAATATTCAAATATAATTTGAATATAGAAAAAAATATGGAATTAAATTTGAATAGTATTATAAAGGGAAATTGACAGCTCTAGTATTTACAAGGTAAAAATGGATCAAATCTGACATTAGTCTAATGCTTTTCATCAGTCACTTGTGCACATAATTGTTACCACTGACTCTAGGTCATAGGCCAATTTTCCTCCTTTGTTCACATGTGGGAAACTAAATGAGAAAATAAATGTGGTTGTGGTTGATGTCTGGAATGTCCAATTATATCTTTGTCAGTGATTCAGAGATGATAGTTTCCATAGGTGGAAAACCCCACATCAGAGCCAATCAAAGCCTTTCGGGGTTAAGAATGGGGTAGACATCTATCTAATTACTTGCCTAGATACCTAGCTACATCCATGAAAATGAGCACTCGAGCAATCAATGCAAAATGTCAAGTATTCAAGCAAATTAAAAGTTAGACTCAGTGAGAGCACCGCGTCATTGCTTCCAGATGCTACTTTGTGTTAGTTCCAGTTTGAGGTGGACTTTGGATTCAAATTGCTGATGCGGGGTTAAATTGAAGAGTATATCCTAGGTGGGGAAAGAGGAAACTTAGAGTTGGGTCTGTTTCTACATAACAAAGTTTGTCACTTTGTAGAAAATGTGTTAAGGCAGCGTCTTCACTGCATGCTGATGGACAGAGGGCAGAGTCAGCTTTCATGCACAGCAAAAAGGATGAGAGAGAGGCTGCTGAACTGAGCGTGTACTGGTAGGAGGTGAGCGCCGCACTGCATAGACTTGGCAGTGAACTGTGCAGATCTGACACCAAATCCACACACAATTATGCAGAGGATTACAAAATACATTTAAAATCAACCAACATGCGTCACAACTGTAAACCTCAAGAACTGACCTGTGGGATCCGCTAGTGTTACAAGGCTAAGAGGTCAGGGTTCCAAAAGAAAGCTGGATCAAACATAGAAAAGTAAAACTAAATGTCCTATCCCGAATCTGATCCATTTCACTGTAGGTTTGATTTAACATGATATCCATTGCCATTACCGAACACTGGGAGACACAAAACAGTCAAATACTGTTACAAATACTAAAAATAACTATAATATATTATTCAGCCTGCATGTTAATAGAAGCATTAATGTAGAAAATAGGAACAATTAACTATTTCACAACCAGAAAATGCAGTCTTATGAATTATTGTTATTTATTATCAATGTTGACTGATCAAATCATAGATCATAATATTCAGTATATATCTCTGACCTTGTGTAGGTCAGAGAAATATAATGAATATTCATTTTACAGCCCCACAATACTTAAATGTTTGGGTCTGCATGAAGACTGATGACAATACAACGGTTTCCCTTTTGCTGGTACTATTTCAGGCATTTCATTGGTGCAGCTGCTTGACTGAAGTACATTTTCATTATCTTTAATGTATGTAGCTCATTGACTAAGTGATGCTTAGATTTAAAAAGCTCGTAACATTAACGGCCTCTTTCCCGTATCAACATGACGTGCGGCTTAAAAAGAGAGGCGAAGCCAAGGTCTCACTGATGTTCAAATATTCTTGTAACCATGCGGCAATCATATGCAGTTAAGTGGTGAGTTTTAGAGGTCAATATCAGATATTTCTTGAGGAGTGAGTTTTCCCAAGCAGAGGATGATCTCTTAATTCTACATAGAGAAGGAAGGTCATTCCACTTTAGTGAAGGTTTGCAAAGTAAAGTGGGAGTGGCGTCGATGAGCAAAGCCAATGCAGGAAGCTGAGAGTCAAAGAGGGCTGGTGGAGTGCTGTACCCTTGCTTGTCAAAGTATAGAAGTGGAGCGTGACGTTTATGGAGAGCCATTTTCAGCAACTTGAAATTCTATTTGAAATCAGCCCAAAGTACCAAAAACAAAATCAGCAACAGAGGGTGCCATAATGCAATCATTGTTCAGCTTTTCATTTTGCAGAGATCTTGTGCACGAAGGTCAAGTATTTAACTTAAAGATATTTTAGATAAAAAAAAAAAACGTGCAGTTGACCGCGGCATACAAACACCCTGTTCTGTATAGGTGAGTGGGCAACTCTCAGTTGTACAAAGAGTAGCGTGAAATGCAGCTGCTGTCTGTCTGAGAGACAGTTGGTAGGATTTCACAGCGTGGAGAATGGAAATGAGAAGTGGCTGGTTCCTTCCTCGAGGAGTTATTGGTGTCTTCTGCCTCCCTGTGATTACCTTACCAGCCCAATTTCCACAATTCCATGTCTATTTACACCCCATTTTTATTATTTACGCGGATCTTTTATGCAGTTTGTCTTTGATTTATTCAAACATTACGGGTACAAACACATACACTGATGCAACTAACTGACGATAAACTGAATCTTCTATTGGTCACGCTGCTAATCCACGTTTGTTTTGTTTATTTCATTTCTAGATTGAATGATGAGATATGGGCAGAATTGCTGAATTACACCAGAAATCAGTGGCAGCTGGTGACACAAAAGATTGTGTAGAACGGGAGGAAATCCAACCAATGTTGTCATGCTATTTTATTTTGTTATTTCTCTTATTTTGCACCTCAATGATAGGCTCAGTGCTGCTGCGTTATGGCCCATCTCTGATTAGCATGAAAAAAGAGATTAGATTAATCAGGACCTACCTTTCTGTTAGTGTATTGCATAGTTTTGTGTGCATGTGAAAGATCTCCAAAGCCTGAAATCCAGTGGGAGCTATTCTCCCCCACAGAAACACTGCTTCTGAACCGACTGAAACTCCTCGCTTGAAATCTTGCTTCCCCCCCCTAAAAATAAAACGTTTGCATAATACCTGCCCCGCTGCTAGTTATTGGTCGCCATGTCGAGAAGACGGAAATGTCCTTTGTATCGACTTCCGACGAGGAGTTGAGGAACAACAGGCTAAATTTCATTGTTGCCACTATTACCCATCTCAAATATATTATTTCATTTGTTTGTAATGGTTACTGCTGAGTCAGTGCAGTTCCCACTTTGTTGTGCCAGTGTCGTGTGCTTTATTATTTGTAGAGGTTCAAGTGCAAAGCTCAATGCTGTGTTGCTAAGCTCTAACATTACACACTCAGTTTATCGGTATAATTTCTGAAAATTATCAATATCAGGCAATCCATTGCTGCACTGGATAATTTGGGAGCCTGGAAAACTCATTCATGAAGATTAATGTTCTTAATTCTAAATCAACATTTGCATGCTGTGCAGCATTGTTAAACATTATCAAAGCATGGAGGTTGATTCATGGCCGTGAGCTGTCATGATGGTCGCAATTATTTACTTTATTTTGTTCAAACAGTTTTGTTAATCACCTTCATCTAACGTTATGTAGAAATATGACAATGTTTATTGTTCAATCACAAGATCTCCAACAGTGTTAAAGAGTGGAGGTGGATTTGTGAGTACAAGCTCTAAAGTCACGGTCGCTATCCACTTTGATAACTGATTTTACAGTGGAAAAAAAGACTGTTTTTTTGTTGTTGCTGATTGGACTCAAATTTACAACACAGAGAAAAGACTTTAGTACTGAACAGCTCTCAACTACAGCCAGATCCGAGAGTATATGAAGCCAAAGCGACCCTCCACAAACCGTCTCGGTGGGCACACAGCTGTCCTGGGGTCGCCTCCTCTGATACAGATTAAGCTGTGACTGAATAAGTGTTGTGTGTGTGTGTGTTCTGCTTGAATGGAGCATTTAAATGATGCTAAACTCCAGGGGCGTAGGAATGAGTTTAACATTGGAGGGGACACATATCGGAAACCTGACTGATCCATTAATAGTTCGAAGAGAAATATGTCATAAATGAACTACACTGCAAAACATTCACAAATGTATTTTATTCTTCTAAAATATACATTTGTAAAGGAAAACACATTTTGAATTGCAGCATTGAACTGATACATATCAAATTAATTCTTTAATTGCAGGCCTTGTCATACAGTTTTGTAGACTGATAAATAACATGGGAAGAATATTGATCTAAATTTGAATTAGTATTTTCTGAATACCTTTTCTTTTCTTAGTTGTATCTTGTGCCTCAATGAATACAGGCTATGGTTAACGGGAAAAACAGCATCAAAAATTTTAACATACACCAACTTGTTTTTACTCTCGAGTATGTGATATTATTTCCACTAACTAATTGGTGTGTGAAGGTAAACGAAAACAACATTAGAATGGATGTAATGAACTGATAAATATAAAGAGTGTACTAGTTAGATGTTGAATCACAACATCAGCATATAATTATCCTCCTGGATAAAATTATGACCAACTCACATTTCCTTTCTTTTTTTTCTTTCCCTGGAGAAAGAAATCGTTTAAACTGCGCTGCTGCTGTCTTTTCATCGTAACGGCTCTAACCTGTCGCTAGCTGCAGACACCTGCATTTCAAACAGTCTGAGCCGTTGAGGGGATGCAGCAGCGTAGCGCTGTCTTGCGAGACAGCCGTATTCACGCGATTAGAGTGGCAGCGATCAGCAGCGGTGACCGCGGTGCAGCCGTTCCGCGGCGCTTACGTCCCCGGTGGAAATCAGGCTTTATGCCCCCAACTTAGCCTTCTAGGCAGGGATTCGAAGGCGTTCGGGGGCATTAGGCATACAACGCCATAGATGGGGCCGGTGACAAGACGCTGTGTTGCGCTTTCAAAATAAAAGCAAGTGAGTAAAATATTTAAAAATCAGATATTTTGCGGTATAATGTTTGGGTGGGACAAATGCGCCTGTCTCGAAAATTGGGGGGGACACGTCCCCTCCGTCCCCCCCGGTTCCTACGCCCTAGCTAAACTCGCCCATACACTCGTCTTTAAAAATCCCTGAGTTTTATCAGCAACGTTTCTGCTGTACGCAGCAGGAAAGTACAGAGGACGCAAGGAGGTGCAGGTGTTGTGGAAAGTATCTTCTCTGTTTCCACACGAAGCTTTGCAGGAGAGAGCGTTCTACCTCTCAATTATTTTCATGAATATTTCATCTTTCACATTTGCAGCACACTTCAAACGGCCAAAGAGCTTGAGCAGAAGAACTACACAGCCCACAGGCAACCGTCAGCCGTCAAACATCCTCGGCGCCCTCCGCAGATCTTAAAGCAGCGAACGCACATCGGTGAGGGGGGTGAGGGCGGCAGGGTCACTTCAAGGAGGAAGTCCATGATGTGGGAATATTCATTATTAATGCCGATCATTTCAAAACCTAGTTTCTTCTAATCAATAGGCTTTTTTTTTTTTTCAAGCTTTCGGTAGTCACTCCAAACAAACAAGATCAACTTAGGACATTAGCTGTCAGGTGGGTGTTGCCAATGATATGGTCTCCTCTTTCACAGACAGCTGCTTGAACGGTCTGTTAATCATTCATGTCATTCTTCCAAGCACTTTGCACCCCTCGTCTTGAGATGACGTTCAATTTCCCTTAAGCTCGAAGATATCGGGGAAGCACAGTGGCTTCAGGTTAGAAAAAAAAAATCTCTTTAATTTGCGGTTTAAAGACTGCCGGAGAGGGTCAAACTAGCCTCCGGGGATTCTCCTCCTCTGCCTTGAACAGATGATGGCAGCCATATGTTTCCCTCACTGTCAGCACTTGACAGAAACCCCTAAGAGAACATTGTTAACAGGTGACGGGAGGCCCAGGGGATTAGCCTTATTGGCACAGCAGGATGATCAATCTGACCACACCATTAGCATGTGGATCTTGTGCTCTTTGGTGAGGAAATAGTTTCCGTAACCCCAATATGCAGTGTAGTGGAATGTGCCATTATGTCCGCTGCAGTGCAAGCCTCTTTACAGGAGCGGAAACAGCCGAGTCTCGCTGGTGCCTGATGGAGGGGAAACCTGACAGAGGGGTCGCCTGGCCTGTGGCCTACCTGTGTTGCATTTGCAGCTGTTGTTGGTGCACCGAGGGTGTTGCATATTTGAATGAACATAACTCACTGATCTACATAGGTGTAACTGTAAAGTCGTCACCAACAAGCATGACTTCCCCTGTGTCACTTCTCACATTTGCTTTCGTGATCAAATGTAGTTCGGAGACCTAAGGGATTCCTCCGGATCAAATATCTTGTTCCATGTGACCTCTTCGGACTTTAAACACGTGTGGTTGGAACTCGGCTTAAGCTGAGAACTTCATTAGCACATTTTAAGAGTAGTATCAATCTGCTTTTTTCAGCCACTGCAATCAAGTGACAATCCTTTAAAATGTAAACGGAGATCTGTCAAAGACAAAGCCAACATTTTCAGCTACAAAGGTAAAAAAAAGTTCAGCCACACAATACAAAAGAAGACTTTTTTTTTTCTCAACAGAAGCTAATTCACAGAAATTGCAACTTGGTTACGTCTAAATCTTGTTTTTTAAATGTGCCTCAGCCCAATTCAATTCAATTGCATTGCTTCCACGGCCGCTGCAACTGTACAGTGTGACGGTGTGTCACACACGTGCCGTTAGCTTGGGTGAGGAATGCCGGCATGACTAATGGAGGTATTTCAAATATAGAGAAGGAATATTTTATAAAGGCTGTGCTAAAATCCAGATTGGACCACGTCAGTTTTCTGCCTTCTTCAGACTTTCATTACATCTACATCTACATCTACATTTAGGGCATTTAGCAGATGCTTTTATCCAAAGCGACTTGCAATGAGTACATTTGTTGGAAGAAAGTGCAACAGTATATCGCCATCAGTACAGACAGATTTCACAAGAACAAGTTTCAAGCACGGCCAAAGTTTTCATGTTGTTAGTAACATAATCATTTTTCAAAACTAATACCGGTGCATTTCATGTAGAGGCGTTCCATGCGGTTAAATGACACAGTCCTCGTAAAGGGCATGCATAACGTAATCTTGACAACGTATCAGTGTGATTGCTTGATATTTCCCACAGCCCAAAATACTTAATAGCTTTTTGACATAAGCCCAGAGATCAATGCTATATTGAATTTAATACCGCTGTGTCAATATGAATTAATGTTGAGCGCCGCAGGTTAAATGCGTGATGTCAGTGAGCTACGAGGGGGATGTCATGTTGTCGAGCTTTGTAATGTGACTCAAGCTATTGATGTTTGATTTCGTCATTTAAACACTTGACTGCAGCGCAGATAATCCTTCAGGTCTGTATTTCACATAACATGCGGGTTCCTTTGTGCTATTTATTTCAGCACCAATTAAATAATGAAAATGGTGCGATCACACGGTTTGTAACATATAAGATACGACCCACCTGGGACTCTCTGTGATTGCATACCCAAAGAGATGTATATGCCTCAGCTTGATTGTGTGGCATCCTGATCAGATGTGCACATAGGTAGGCCCTGGAGTGAGCCGGCGCTAATTAGCCCCATGGTTAGCACAGAGGTCAATTGCGGGCCAGGTCTCCAAAAGGCCAGGTCATCAGGGAGGCCGGCACTGCAGAGCAGTGCTGAGTCGTGCTCCCCGGGGGGCCCTGGTTGCCATTGCACTCCTCCAGACATCAGTGAAGTATTGATCTGATGGGGGGATGCAGCCTGTTTCTTAGAGAATACTGATAGAGAAATTATTTTCCAAAAGTAATGTTTTCTGGGGGCAGATAGCCTCCTTTGTGTTGTATATGTTTACCTTCTTGTAAGACCTTGTTTCTATTAGGACTCGGGGATGATTGCTGTTTGGGGTGTGGGATAATCCTTGTTGATATTTCCAAGTCTTCATCCTCCAGACTCTGTGCTTTTAAACAAACAACATTTTTCATCCTGAATCAGTCAAAACATCAAATGGGATCAAACTAACGGTCTCTTAATTATAGACTTGAATATTCTTGAACAATATTTTTGACAAGTGTTTTATGTGTATCGTTTGCAAACTACATTATTCTATGTTCTTATTAAGGCTCTGGTTCATGATTAAGCAGTGAATATGCTGAATGAAATCCCATCTTTGCTTAGCTTTTGGGACTGAGGGACTGATACAAGTCCCTTTTTATTACATCCCAGAAATCTACGGAAGCAGAGTGGCCCCCGAGAGTTCAGCAAATCAATGACATTAAATGCTGGCCAAATGGCTGACCCATCCTATAAATGATAAAACAAGGAGCTGGCCCATGTGTCCTAAAGATGTGCATGTGCTTTTTGCCAGCAATCAGGTCTTTGAAGACACAAATAGAGTATATTACTTAATATGAGGTTTCTATTCATCGCCGGGGTAAATTAAGTGCCATTTTAACAGGTTCAAGAAAGATTAGAGAGTAGACATGACAATGGAAGAAATGTAAGTTATTTTTTTGATAAATTAATAATTTGCGAACACTGCTTACTCCCGATTGCAAACAGTAGCAGTGTCATGTTTCACAATTGATTGCAAATCTCAAGTAAATTTCTGTCTGTTAAAGTAACCCAAGAAGAAATTATCTCATGTGAAATTTACAGCTTGGATGTTATGACGCCCCGAAATAGTCAATCTCATCCATGCTCAGTGCTATTTTTGTGGAAATTCTTTCTGTAACCATTTCCTATTCTTAATTCCCACAAGGCTCTGATTAGTTGTGTTTTCAACCAGTAGAGCAACTAAAGCACAAAACCTGACTTATTTGAATCGCTGGAAAGAAAATAGATGAATCGATAAAAAAGATATTCGGGCAACAATTCAGAGTAGTTTAGCTTAGTGGCTAGATTGTTCAGCTGTTTTTACACTCAAGATCTGAACTGGGTTTCAAATTCAAACACGAGGCAGAGTCATTGATCTCATATGCTTTTGGCTGTCCATGCCTGGCTTCACATCAATATCATGAAATCATACTTGTGGAAAAAAATGAATATTATAAGAGGGCAGAAAACCTGCAGCTTCCTAGAAAATCCGATAGCCACAGTTGACAAAGCCACCTCGCTTACATCACACGAGCAAAGCAGACAACATCAAACTCTTATTTCAGAGTGAAAGAGTTCATTGTTGACTACTGTTTTGTGAAACAATCACAATGTGACAAAGACACATTCTGAAAGGCCCGATTTAAGTCCCCGGCAAACAGATTTAGTCGAGTCGGACTGGAGACGGTAAATGACCCGTAGATACGGAGGAGGAAATGATTCTCTGTTCATATTGTCCCTGAGATGAATTCACAACCGGCCCAGTCCTTCCCTCCCATTATGTGCAGTCAGGGAGAAACTTGGTTCACACAATGAATCTGCATGGAAGTAAGCAGTTCAAAGTGTGAATGAATGACCTTATTTGTGTTTCCATCCCCACTTCGATGTTGCCATACGGCATTATTGTGGTCATCTACAGGAGAGGGAGACGGATAGATGAGAGCTCCATGTTTATGCAGGTGGGATGATAGATTTTGCTTTCAATGGTCTTGGAGAATCTTGTTTCTTCTGTATATATGTTATTTTGGCATGGAGATTTTATTCAGCATGAACCAGACTAATTCTTATATATTGTGTTAACTAACGCATGCATACTAGGATCTACACTTTAATTTCGTCTCCAACTGACTTTTAAGGCTCCTAGACAAATTAAATCTACGGGGAAGATAAGACATTTCTTATAATATCTGATCCTGAGGATTTATGACTTATACTTACAATCCTTTTCTTTGCCAAAGAAGTGCTGTTGGGGCAAAATGTGTGCCTGATCATTCTGGAGTCAGTTATTGCTATTAAAATGTCAGTGTCATTGTTCTCCTTATTAAACCAGCCTCGCAATTTTCACCTCACAGTCCCAACGTTCTTCGCTTTTGCAATTATAATTTCCTTGAACTTATTGAAAATAATATGGTGGGCTCAAATTGAATCTAAAAATAGAGGAACATGTTCAATTGAAATGTCTCCTAAATGCATTTAAAGGGTTGTTAACATTTGCAAATAAGCAGTTGGGATCAGTGATTATGATGAAGTGTTGGTTTACAGAATTAGCTCAGGGGAACATTTAGTATGCACACTATTGAATAAAAAAAATCACCCGTCTTTATCCACTATCGGTATCCATTATTTCTGTACAGAGTGTCCTGCAGGAGGAGTTGAGGATTGGCTTCTGAAACATTAATAACTAGAGCAAGTGAAGAAACCGTTCCAGGTGAACCTAAAGAACAGCTAAACCATTTAAAATAATATACAGTCGCCTATTGAGGGAGAAATGGCTCGACTTCCTGGACTGATCCTGGGGGATTCGGGGAGTTTTCCACTGAAGGGATCTTCTGGTTTTGACATACTTAAAAGTCGGTTAAACAGTTAAAGTAAAAAAAAAAAAAAACATGATGTAGGAGAGAGAGAGAGAGAAAAAATGGTCGGGAGAAATGTGAAACACTCAAATTGAATAGCCCCATGTTGTACTTGAAAATGTATTAGGTTTTTTTTTTTAGAAGTGCTCCTGATCTCTCATCTCATCTCAATTCTTTTTTCCTTTTTTTTGGCCTTTAACTGAATATGATTTAAATGCTACCTTTCATTCCAGACACTTGAAAACAGGGACAGTTCTAGTGAAGTGTCTACCTTGCTGATTTGTAGTTATCACAACAATGAATTGTGACTCTCAAAAAAATAAGAATAATCCATTTTTGCAAAAATCATTAATTTCTCCTCATCTTTTCGAAAGCCATTATGTAGCACAGAGGTAGTGTAACCCTTTCATTCACTGTTGACTGGACTTGATGGATTGAAACCTCGTTCAATGTGGGCTCACTGAGGCCGAAGCGAGGGCAGACCTCTTGTTGTGAACGGTGATGTTGATGTTAATAAGAAACTCCGTTTGTCATAGAAAAAGTAAACAAGTTGCTTGACCGGATGTTTGCTGTTGCTATGACAACAAGCGAAAGCTACCCCTAGCATCTTAGCCCAACCACCCGATCAATAAACATCCATAAAATCGACAATTTGGCCCATATTAAAACAACAACAGCTAGCACTCTAAGGACCTTAACAATTTAGAACAATAAATGCGAACATTCATTAGAAGTTAGCTAGCATAGATGCCGGTTATTAGCATTGTAATAAAGTAGCAAATCTGTAGCAAGTAGCAAATAAACTCAAATGTGTGACTTCTTTTCTCAGAATATTACTCACCTCTCTGGTGATCACATAAATGAATAAAAAATATATGTAAATTACATTTCCATATGTTATCACTTAACCACGTCATGTTTTTCTATTATTTCTCTTGCGAAGGATAGAAAAGGGATTTCAAAGAGTCTGTCGATTGCAGACACCAAGCAAAACAGCATAAAAACTCAGAGGTTACATTTTCACAATGGCATTCAGGGGTTCAGGAGTTCTCGAGTCCAATGAGAAGATTCCCCCCTGAAAAAAATTTCTCAATGTCAAGGAGGACAAAGTAACATTTCACTTGTGTAATTGGCCATCACAATGGAGACATGCGTACGTGTTGAGGCACGGAGCTTTCATCAGAGCTTTTTGAAGTGTGTGGATTCAGCTCAGTAACGTACACAAGGGCAGCGTCAACACACAGGCGGGAGTTGGATCCAATTATTTATGAACGTTGTAGGACATCCGTTGTTCCCCCTTTGTCAGCTGGAAGAGCAGTGATCTCCTGCACTCCTTCATTGTTCCAGTTTGAATGCTTTGGGCCCTCGTCCTTTTTTCTTCTTTTTCTTTTTTTTTTGTATCTCTTTCAAGCCGTTTGTTAAATGTCACGACCACACGACCAAAGTTGGCTTGTAGGAAAAAAGAAAGTGGGTTTCTGTGTTCCAGTACAATTTGTGAGGACTGTAGAATACGGTGCAACGTGGGTTTGTGAAGGGTTGTAAAAAGACACAAATGGAGTCAACTTTTAGATGAAAGCATGTATTATGTATTAGCCACTGCAAAGGAGAGGCCTTTAGTTACAACTGAGGCTTGGGGAGGTGGAAGTGAAACTTTGGTTCTTGCATTGGCCTTTTCCCAGCAACCAGCATGCTCAATACCAGGGCCGTGGCCACCTAAGTGGAACCGAACCACAAATAATGTTATGAATTACACTGAATTACACTGCCCAAGTCCGTGGCCGCACTCGTGGACTCGTGGATTTTGAGGTGCGTTGAGGAGGCTTTAGGGCTGTCCCACTGTCAAACCGGCAGGCGCTCTGGGGCTCTCTGGCAGACATTTTGAGCCGTAAGTCCACATTTCTGCAGACTTTGCTTGAGGGAATTACCCACAAATCATAGCGTTGTGACGTTAAACCCTGCCTTGCCAGGGGAAGCCCAGAGACTTGAAGAAAAAAGAAAAGATAAACAAAGAGGATTCAATATGGTATATACAAAACACATTAAATCAAATAAATGCAAGTATAAGCTATATTATACACCTTGTTTATTCATTAACCATTTCTTTTAATTGTATTTATCGAAACTGTGTTGATATAATCGAGTAAATGGATTAATTGATAATTAATTATGTATCATAAGGAAGTCAAAAACTTGTACTGGAGATATCATGTGTTGGTGGGTTGGGCGCTTTAAGGCCTCCAATCCTTTAAAATGATGGACATCTGATGTTTCCATCATTGTGAAGAACATTTCGTCAATGTTTGGTTATAGTGGCATCTGTTTACCAGGTGAAATCAGTGAAGTCCTCTCCCTCCACATTGGAGTGAGAGGGTCTTCTGTGGTTGGTCAGATGGGATTCATTCTTACTTTGTGCCCTTCATCTATGCTTAACTCCAAATCTAATGAGAATGTTAAAAACTGTGAAAAGGTAACACATGCCACATTCAAGCAGAAAACACTCAGATGTGCTCGAGTATTAACTTTAACATTGCAGTTGTACAAACGTATGTGCCCTCATCAGGAGAATAGCATCGATGACACAGTACTACTGTTTTCTATGCGCACAAGGAATAATTCAAGGCTACACTAAAGGCGGGTCCACACCGCACCGACTGCCCGACTCGTGAAGTCGGGCTACTTAACATGGCAGACTCGAACAACGACTTGGGCGGTTCACACCTACGGAACTACAGCCGACGGCATACGTTCCGCGCTTGCGCGAGATGTAATGTCTCCAAAACAACAGGCGGCGCTAATCTGTATCGTGCGCCAAAAAACACGAAAACCGGAAGTAGGCGGTCCTCTCTAGACCACCTTCTTCGATTCTACTGGTTATCTGGTATGTTTACATCGTCACTTCCGGGCTTCACTGATTCGCTAGTCAAGCTGCTAGCCTCCACCAATCAGAATGGTAAAAGAGTGACCGACTCGCATGGCGGATTACACATTTGAATCGGCTGAAATGAACCCCGACGTGGGCCGATTCGAGCGACCACACCAAGCAGACTCGTGTCACGGAGGCCGACTCTCTCAAAGACGCCGATTTTCGGTCCGGTGTGGACTCGCCTTAACACGAAATGTCTGATGTACCTCTTTTTGCTGCATTTTACAAAAAGGGATTGATGTTAGGAAAACTGATATTTGAGGAGACTTTGCTTTTCGTTTGAAGTTTGCTTAAGCACTCCCTCCCCCCCCCCCCCCCCAAAAAAAAAAAAAAAAACTAACATTTAGTCATCTCTGCAGGTTTGAAGGCAGAGTGTACTTTAATAGGTGACAGTGAAACCTGATAACCCACTGAGCTCCGTAGTCAAAGAGAATCCAATCTTTCAGCAACATGTTTGCAGCGCCGCATGTATAAATGGCACGGTTATATAAATAAATAAACGTGACATATTCCACGGTGAATTACACTTCTATCAGAAGCCTCAGACCACAGCTTCTTTTTTTCTTTTTCTCTCCCTCACTGCAGCACACATTATGGCCGTCACATTTCTGGGATTACTGCTATAATTTATTTATTTACCTTTATAGAAAGCAGTCATCAATCCTCTGTGACAAACATGCAGTGTAGTCAGCTCCCCTAAGGCTCCGTGCCTAATGAAATATACCCTATACCTGTCCTCAGCTGCTTTTTCCCTCCGCTCTGACAGCCAGTGACCATTTGCAAGTGCTCGGGGTATAGCCAAATCATTCAAAAATATACTTGAGCCATTTAGTAATGTTTCCATGGCCGGAGTTTTTTTCTTCTCCTCTCTGTGTGCATGACTCAAACGCTCGCATACTTACTGTCAGGCTTGAGATTAATCAGCTTTAGTGGTGTATAAATGCCAACATGCTGTTATCACTGTGCAGCCGATGGAAAAGCAAATGGCCACAATTGCTGCGTGGGCAGTTCAAATGTTAGCTCCCTTGTAATACAACGCCCGGTCAGCGAATCAAGGCTTATGGATGATTCATTTTTCTTTTTTTTTTTAGGGCAAAAGGAACAAATCCTTGCATTTAATGGATACACTTAATATCTTGCTGAGACAATGTTGCCACTTTGAAGCATGTTGCAGATTGCCTGAAGCCACAGCTGGAGTGGCTCGCGCTCCTTGAGAGGAGCAGCAGGGCCCCCAGCCCCCCATATCACGTCCTCCCTTTCAGCTCACGGAGCCAAAAGGAGCCTGAGATCCAGATGGCCTGCTAGGTTCGTGTCTTCCAACACTTAAGAACAGATTACCTTCCAATAGCATGCACTAGACCATTTGTTTTGAAAGCTTTCACACCGGATATTTGTTGGTTGTTTTCAATAGTTTACTCAAAAAAACGACTAAACTAGGAACCGCTGCAGCTGCAGGATTTTAACCACATCTACTGCCTGCACGTTCAAGCTTTGGCACAGCAGGAAAATGTGTTTGATAGATCTGCATATATTACTGTATATCAATCCACTCTAACAGGAGTATACGGTACATTTACAGTGTTTGCTTTCAAAAGCATTTCTCAGAGGCATTTTACAAAGACAACCATTTCTGACGTGTTTTCTTGGTATCAAGCAGAGCGCATGTTATAGTTAGGAATGTTATAGTTATGAATAGTACATGACTGAAACCTATACCCTGACCCAACACATCTAACCCAGAGATGCCTTTAGGTGAAGTTGGACAGGTTGGACAGAGGGAGACTGTGAATGAGGGGGGGGGGGGGGGGGGGGGGTTGCGTGTCAAACGTGAGGGATTGTCTTTAAACGTCAACAAAAACACACCCTGGGAGTGTTTCTGTGTTGCTGAATGCAGACGTCTCTGGAGGAGGTTCACCGTGAGTTGTTTACTTCATTCACTCGCTCACTAACGTTCACTAGTCCAGCTGCTGTTGTTTTGGCCATGTAGGCATAGGGAATGAAGAAAATATACAATACAGCCAGTAAAAAAGAGTAGCCTCAGCGTGTTGTGTGTTTTTTGGTTGTTTTTCAGCTGACAGCTGGTCATGATCCACGGCTTTGCTAAGCCTGAATTAGTTTAGTTCAGAACTTCAGACTCTCTGGGAAAAAGTTTTTTGACCTAAACTTTGAAATGACTTCCCTTCAAAATCACTTTCCTTACAACCCATTTAGTAAAACAAAACAAAATAGTCATATTGTTTATTTATTTGATATGTCCATTGGGAAAATGTTCACAGGAACACATATTTTACACATCCATGGAAGCAAACTTTTTTGTCATAAATGATCGCAAAAGCTACTTTGTGCTCGTTTTAAATTACAATCGGCAGGCAAATAAAATTCAATACAATTAATATTATTATACATCATTTTACAAATGAAAAATACACATGATCAGTTAAACTAATGAGTTCAACTAAGTGGCACATATCTTTATAAGTCCAGGTACAAGGATTTCAAGGTGCTTTCATCTGATGAATGTCCATTCAAGCCGTTCCCACCCAGCTCTCTCCAGACAACCGTTAAAGGTGTTCGGCCCGTCCGCCCAAAATGACAACGCTGCCATAAGTTGAATTCATTTTCGGTTTCAATGAGCACCAGCACTGTAATTGAGTATGAGGAATGGGAGCTATAACCGTTCCCCATGTTCCCCTGTCCACCTCATCACCTGCCATCTATGTAACTGTCCATCTACTGTCCCCATGGGGATCCATCCCATCATTGCCGGTAATGGCTTTCAGGTTGTCCAGATAATGGCTTAACTGAGGTTGGCTTGTACTTTCCTATCATGTATGGATGAGTGGCGGGTCTTAAACTATACATACAGGCATTTGTATTTCGGGTTATCTAATTGGTCAGCTGAAATGACATTGCTCTGTTTGAATTATCAAAAAAATTATGAAAAGGAATGTAAGTTTTGAGGTCATTCAATTTGATGGGACTTCCATAAATTAGGACAAGACTATAGATTGCTTTGCTAATAGAAGAGTAAACTGTTAACCAGACAGCCACTGTCTTGGTTAAACTTGAGCTGAAAGCGCATCTAGCAAGCGCATAATGGAATACGACAGATCATGAACAGAGCAATAAGGTAGCACCAATTGAGTGCCGTTTCACTATTTTTTGTTGTTTGGGAGAGACATTTCTCCTTACTTACTTATCTTACTTAGGCACTTTTGCAATTATGCTTCAGACGGCACTCTATAGACTCAAAGTATTGTGTTTTTTACCTCTGTAATCACACCATTTTATAAAATAGTTACGTTTGAGTCCTCTTACGTGGCGCACCTGCAAAATGTCTGAAATAAATCCACCAAGCCACCATAAAACGCAATTTCCCCTCAGCAAACAGATTCCATTAGATCGGCTATAGCTGCCTTTAACTATGCTGAGTACCAATTATAACATGTTGGTCATCCTGTTAGAAACCCATTTGTGTGTCTGGGATACAAGACCTATGCCCTCTGAATTCAAGGACACTATATGCTGAAGGACAGCACTCAGAATCGCTTAAATTGACATAAAACCCAATTAGTGTTTCCTGCATGTCCATGATTAAATTTCTTTAGGGGACCAGACCAGGGTCTACCAGACCAGGGTCTATACAGTAGCTCTCCCATCTGGCATGAATAAGGCAACAGTGCAAAAAAGAGGAGATGGTCTTATATTATTCTCCTCTCCATTTGACCAACACGTGGTCAATATTCATTTCTATGTGTCCAAACTGCTGTATCGACTGACTTCTCCCTTTCGCATCTCAAACAAATGGGCAGTTTTGTTTCATTCTCTGCTTGACAGCTAGTGGCGTTTTGTTTCTCTCTTGTTCTTTTATGTCCTATCACTCTATCAGTTTTCTCCACTGCAGCAGAGGAGGTCCATTATAATAGGTATAATACTGTATATGCGACCTCAAATCACTATAGGCTACAATACATTATACTATCAAGAGGTCTTTAAAATACACAAATACACACTTATATTTTTGAAAAGTCAAGATGGAAATGGAAAAATTTAACAAAACATCCTCGCTTGAGGTGTTTTTTTCCTTTGTGGGAACACCGTTGATGTACTCAATGGATAATGAAAATGCCTTTGTCGACTCCATTCGAAACCTCATCACTGCTGTCGGCGTCTCCTTGGATAGTCCCATAACGTGAGAATGCTTGTCTTTGTCTCCAGAACAATGAAGCAAAAAAATAAGAAGTAAGTGGTCGTAGAATTATTTGTATGATTGAGAATAATCGTAGTCCACCGTACAGGCGCATTGTCACAAACCTTGCTGTGCGAGATGTGAGATGCACCAGGGAATAAAAGTACAAATTATAATAATTATACATACAATAAACATAGAGGTAAGAAAAAAAAACCTGCCTGATAAGAATAAGATAATAATTCCTGCATCACATTTCATATCTAATAGCATTTTTAACAAAGTCAATACTGATGACATACTAAACTGACAACTGGATGAATATTTAATATGTCAGTAACTATGACGATATTGAACAATTATTAAGGTTGAGAGGACCAAACGAGCTACAGTGGCTGCGAGCAACTTTTCCAGTGGTTACAAACTGATGTGTTCACCAATGCTAACTAGAAATCCTGTCATTTATGTGTTTGACATTCAGGCAACATTCTAGCAGCCTTATTAGCATTATGTCAACAATAGGCATCACATCAAAGCTAAAGCAGCTGCACCCTTAAGCAGGATCTGGATTTGTTCTCGCATGAGAAGAAAGGCGTTTGGCGTACAACACTCAGTCATCTGTAGTTTGCCATTTCAAGTTGAAAGAAGTTGCATTTTATTTTCTATAACATGAGTCGAGGAGATATTATTTAAGTAGCAGCTGCCCCACAATGTTGCTGCACCATTTGTCCGTGTGACGCCGAGCCCAGGCTGAGGAGTAAAGTGGAAACGTTTGCCCCGGACAAGCATCCCAGTGTGAAAGCTCTAATTAAAGTCAAGCAAGGCGCTCGACTTCTCCACTGGCATTTTTGATGTGAATCAGCTCAATTAACATATGATTTAAACTGGGCTTTAACACGCAGATTTGATCATGTTTGACATTGAACATTTCATTTTCTCACTTGATGATTCAAAAGCTGGGAAGGCAGCCACGACTCCATAGGTTTTGCTCGTGAGCTGCACTCTTGGAGACGGCTGAACTAGTATTGACACTTGTGTTAGCATATTACAACTCATTGGCAGGGTAAACTAAAGGTTTGACACCGTTTTGCATCACTTCTGATCACTGAAGTCGACTGCAGCTTTTGGCTTGCGTGGTGAAAACGCCGCGAATGTTGCAGACACAAGCATGGAATTACAGCAAGAGCGCAGTTTTAATGATGAGAGCTGGCTTCGGAATTCATTTTCAGAGCACGGCGACAGCATCTGCTTCTTTTGGGCAGCAGTGATATTTGTGTGTGTGTGTGTGTGTGTGTGTGTGAGGAAGAGGAGAGAGAGACACAAACCAGCATAAAGAGATAAAGAGAGGCTTAAATTAAGAGATAGGGCAACTGTAGTGGGCCAAGAAAAGGTTGTTTTGTACTGCAGGGGAATCGGTGTGGAGCAAAACGATTGTTCGATAAGAACGATGGCAGAATCACTGCGGTGAAACGGAAACCCGATGCAGTGCAACAACGCGGAGTGCTTCAGAGTAATCCTGTTATTGTCTTGATGACTATGCCAACGCCGTTCAGTAAGACAGTGTAGCTGTGCCGATTGGAAACCTGATTTGGGGGGTCTACAGGGGTGTTCTCATCTGTAAATATCTTAGTCCACAGAGTGTCAGCCGGGTAATGAGGCCCCCCATATATGGCCTTAAATGATTGTTCTCTTTCTGTCTGTCCTGTGTACAGATAGATGAGACATTATTGAGTTATACTGCTGTCTCTATACATTGCAGATTTATGAAAAAACTCCAAATTTGGCAAAATCTTGCATCTGAATGGCACATGATATAATACTAATACATAATATATTTCATAGTAAAGCTAAAATAGAGTATGGTGCTATGTTCTCCTCCTCCAGAAGAGGGCAATGAGGCTGTACACTGTTTACTCAACAGAGAGATCAGATACTGCAAGCTAGAATTTCAATGCTATTGTATACGCCTCGTTGGATCAATTATCGCAAAAAAAATATCATTTTTCTCAACAAACTCAGGGCAGGATTTCTTCAAGGCATCAGCTGTGTAAATAAACACACACTGCTTACTCTGGACACACTATAGTCATCTAAATATGAAGGTGTGGCGTTAACGAGAAACAATGCGTTGGTGGTCTTTTCTTAACTAAACTGGATGTGTGGAATCTGCCTGCCTTCCCTCATGCTCGCTGCAATCCAATCTTGTTTCCAAACATAATCAGCTGGGATTAGAGGAAGCCCTCTCTCATTATCTCTTAAGAGTGTCTCGGCCTCATGGAGGTTTTAATTGCGCTTGACTGGCAGGACCTCGGTGGCCCCTCATAAGCATTTGATCTTCAAAGAGCCACCTCCATGTCACCGCACAAAGAGCCCTCCGCCGTCTCCACTCACCTCTCCATTTCCCAGAGTGCGGTCTTTGTAAGGGACGGGCTCTTTTAATACACAACCTTGGAGCGAGTTGTGTAAGCTTTATAGTAGCGTTACACAAGTAGATCATTACGCTCAGCATGTCGACCGCACACAACACCTGTGGCCGTGAGACATGATGCAGCTGGTAGGAACACAGGAAGGAAACACGTCTTGTGTTGTGTGGGTGTTAGGACGTATTTGCTATCAGCTGTCGGATATCATGGAGACACATTATAATACGTGGCATCAGACGGGGAAAAAAATAATCGTCCAATAGAAGATCAGACAGACAACCTTGGACAAAATGGCCCCAGACAAATGGCATCAGACAAAACAATATCTGGCGAAATGGTATCAGACAAACGGACCGGAGATAAACGGTATGAGGACGGACGTCCTCGGAAACAAACAACCTCAGGCTGAATCCATTGAATGTCCCTCATCTGGCCCGTCACGTGTAGACAATCTCACCTGCAGGAATATCATTCCTGACCTTCCAAATAAAATTGCTCAAAGCGTTATATTGCTTTCAAAGCATTAGTTTCTAGTTTATTGTTCGAAATGATTAGTGATAGAAAAGCATAATATTAATCATCAAAGTAGCATCATTTTAAAATAGTAGAAGTCGGGAGCTCTGAAGGTTGGATAATGATGTGGTGGGTTTAGACTGGAGTCAGTTTAGGGCCCTTTGCTTCCCATATAGACACTGAAGGGTGAAATGGTGCATCCATTTGATGTAATCAAGTAGCATACTCATTATATCATTACGTCTGATTATGTTTATGAATTAGCTCAACTCTGCCAAAGGTGCCTTTAAACAACTCCAAAGCCTCCACATGTCACATGAGGGATTAGTAAGCAGCCAGTTTAATGAGCAGTCACTCAACAGTTTGGAGGTATTTACTGACCATTACTATTCCCAACGTTGACTGTAAGCTTCAGCGTCCCATCTGCACAGAGAAGCTGCAGGTTTACACAAAACCAGGTGACTCATCAATTTAAGTTTAAGCTATAGCTGGAGTGGTACTTTGGGCAGTAATAGTTTCTGAATTGCAAATCGCTTTCATAACTTGTTATTAAAAAGTGATGACATAACGGTTACTGCCCAACAGTTGATATTTGTCCTTTATTCTAATAACAGTAAGTGTGTGTTGCTGCGAGCACCACGCAGTCATGTGGGAGCGGGCGGCATCACTGCCGTACCGGAGGCTGTTTTGTCTGATTCGGTTTTGTTCGAGGCCGCCGAGCCTGATGTTCACTTGTAACACACTTCACAGTTGACAGTGTTTGTTCCCGTGACCCGGAGCCTTTTGTCCTCGGGAACGATGCTGCCCAGAAAAAGGTCTGAGAATGGCCAAAAATGTGTGCGCTTGTGTTTTTAGCTCATGCAGGTTATTGATCGTTGTCAAGTGATTGTTTTTCTCGTACCTGGGCCATCTGATTCGTTGCCGCCTCCGCTCCACCTCAGTGTTTTGGCATATTACTCATTGTTTTTTCCCCCTGCACCCTGGGCATTCGCTGTGACATGACACGAGCATGAGTGACAGCTTGAGTGTTTCTTTTGTCTTTGTGAGCAATATTGCACCTTGTGAGCAAAACACCATGTTTTTAGACACACCATGAGGGAATGGAGCAAAGTTCATTCACTGCGCCCAATTACTGAGAACACTCCGAGACATTTTCTGCACTCAACTTTAATTTATTTTTCATGTCAGTGCCCAAGCTTAATACAACGCCCTTCATAAATCTGTTTTTTTTTAATGTGTGCAGTTTGAGTTGGAATGAAAATCTGCATAACTGGTCCTTAGCACATGGTTGCTGATCCTTGCTCTTACCAATTATAAAAAATAAATGTATTTCCATAGCCTTACTACCTTCTTATATTTATTAGTACTTGCCAAAGCAAACAGTAAACTTCGGGTTATTTATTTCCTTATTTTAACTTTTGAAATACATTTAAACATTAAAAAATACTTAAAGGTCAGAATGTTATTTCTACATTTCCCCCCTTTTATCTTTGATCTGCTTTATTCCATTTTATAACATAGTTTAACAGATAGCTATAACCTTGGGTGGTGAAATCTATGGCATTTGCTCTCTTTTCTCCTTTATCACCATCCATTGCCACGGGTTCAACGAGGATGGTGTTGAACTGAATAAATCATTCTGTATATGCAGTGAGCTGTACAGTGTTGACATGCAGAACACAAAAAAGAAAATGCCTGGAACACTACAGAGCTCTCTCATGTGGAGCATCAACAAAATTGCTTTAGGTGGAGATAGAATTCCTCTCTCTTTGAGATGCAAACAATTTGCTTGGACAGGTTGATCCTCGGGAATTCATAATTTGGTGGTAGGATCATGAATAATGTTGTAGTATATTTTGTAGGGATGCACCGATAATAGGAATTATGACGTCATCCCGATAAATCCGATACAATTATTAATACCTCCGATAATCCGACGATAGGATGTGTGTGTTAAAACAGTGCTACCGGTGGATTGGGATGAGGGACGTTAGTTTTTTTCTAGGCGCCTCCCGTTTAGCATGTGATGTGGTTACTGTGGTATCACAGGTTTCGGAGGAGGGAGTTAATCCACAAATCGAGCGCTTCCTTCTCACGCCAGGTTCACACTGCACGCGGAAGCGCCGCGGCGCAGCGCGCCACCGAAAATCGCGAGCGATCCGCGCACCCCCCGTTCAGACCAGACGCGTATTTCTCCGCGGCGGTCGACAAGCGCTTCTGCTCAGCTGTTGTTCATTCAGAGCTATTTTTTCCATTAAACCCCATAAAATTAATACGCCATGTTTCTGTAACTAAGAAGTTTGTACACTTAGAGAGAGAGAGAGAGAGAGAGAGAGAGAGAGAGAGAGAGAGAGAAAGAGGGACACACACACAGACAGAGAGTGTGTATGGTATAGACAGTAGTAGTGCAGATATACCGTTGAAATACACATATTTGTTTATCTACTCTTCACATTATATATATATATATATATATATTATATATATATATATATATATATATATATATATATAATATTGTCATTTTATTGAAGAGTCAAAACTGTTCTTGGCTTTCTTTTGTTCATAGTATTAACACATCATGTCACTGTGATACATCTGGTATGGTGTTTGGTAAAAGGCAAAGCTATGCTAAATCTACCTAAGCTTAGTCATTAGTGTTTTTGACCTGAATTTGATCTGAATATACATTCAAAAACGAATAACAATATTATCGGTTATCGGTATCGGTATCGGTCCCGAGGAGCAGAAAGTTATCGATATCGGTATCGGCTTCAAAAAATCAATATCGTGCATCCCTAATATTTTGACAACACGACATTCATGTTGGAGGTCGAATGTTAGCATGTAAGCATGCAACGGGTATGTGAGCAATAGTTTAAGCAGAAAGTGGTAATATCAGTGTTTTTTTTCTAAACCTATTGCACTGACAGCACTTGACTGTTCCATCCTGGAATCTTTCACAGTCGAGGGGTGGCTGCCAAGTCCCGAGCTCCTCCTCAACCTTGGACCCGACATATATGTGGTGCTGCTGTTTGTAGACTATAGTGTAGCATTCAATGCCATTGTGCCCTTTACGCTTACCATTAAGCTTGGTGACTTACCACTCAACACCACCCTGTAATTGGATCCTGGGCTTCCTTATTGATAGACTCCAGGCTGTGTGGATGTGGCACCACCAAAGCCTCCATGCCAACTCTCAACACCGGAGTCCCTCAGGGCTACATGTTAAGCCCTCTCCTGTAGTCCCTGTTCAACAGTACGACCACATACAGCTCTCGCTACAGTGGGAAGTCAGCAGCTTCAGGTTCCTTTGGGTTCATATCAGCGAAGACCTAACACAAAGACAGCAGCTCTTCTTCCTCTGCAGATTGCCGAGGTGCAACATGGACTCCGGGACACTCTGCAACTTGTACAGATGCCTCCGCCAGCTATGGCAGTTGGACCTCCCTCCACCCTTAGGCTCTACAGAGGGTGGTGGAAACTGACAGACCTCTACTGTTCCACCAGGATTCCTGCTGCACTGTTGAGCTCATCACTTGACATCTTATTGTTACTTAAGCTACTATCACAACTGTTTACACCTCTATACAATATATATTCATACTTCTTCATCCTTATGCATATCCATTTACTACATTCCTGGAAACCAAAACCCATCCAAAATCACACCGAAAATCAAAATAATTGAAATACCAGGCTGAACCAGGGCCCACTGGACCATTGCAAGGTCTGACAAGCACTCCAAGGATTTCATCATGATACCGACACCAGTCAGGATACTGTTGGCTTTGACACGGAGGTCTGTGTGACCCTCTAAGGATACCCCTCCCCAGACATATGCAAATAAGACTGATTAATGACTAAAAGCTATTCCATGACTGTGTGCTATTTGAATGGATATTGCAAAGTCAACTGGCACAGTGTTAAAGACAGATGGAATCTAAATGCTAGAACGACTCGTTGGACAATGGGGATCACTTGTTGAATTTCTTTGCGCTGTTGTAGCCACGGTAGATTATTTCCATTTTCACAGGAAGAATTCATGCTTTCAGCCTTCTTAAACGTATTTATCGATCACTACATATGAGTTCACCATCTATCAAAGCACTGGCATTAATCACATCATGATAAATTCTTCAATTTGGGTCATCTATTTCTGTTAAATAGGAAACAGCTGACCACAGAGCCTGTAGTTTATCTGAGTTACTATTTGCTTATCCAGGATCTAATTAAAACAGGAAGTACTTCCCTCGCGGCCTGTGCGATTGAAAAACAACCCTAGAGAAGCCGGTCGCTCGGAGCCACAATAATGTATCATCAAATGTTTGTAAGCCAATACTTCCATTAATTCTCACAGCAGCATTAACATCTCCCTTGCTGACTAAAGCAGAAATGCATTAGTCCCTTGCACCATGAATTCTCAGTGACTATGTATCTTTCCCCTCGCCTCGTTCACCGCGATCGGCTACGTTCGCATTTACAAAGTAAGCACTCATGATTATCTGAGTAATGTGAACTTTTGTGTCGGTGCCCCAGAGAGAACTCCTGACGAGAACAGAAAGCAACGGCAAGGGAGCAGCCCGAGGTGGAGCCGGCCTTCGGTTTACAATAAGTGAAATAACAATACTTCAGTGATGACTTGGGGGGCTGGGGGTTACAAACAAGGAGAGGGTGTTATGCGAAGGCAGTAGAGCGTAGCCCTGTATTAAAGGTCAGATTAGATAAGTGTGGCGCTTCAGTTAACTGGCAGATTCAATGTGCTCGGCCATATTGCAGATATGTCTCAAGAATAACGGTGTGAAGCAGGTGAGAAGGGACCACGTTGAGGTAATACCTACAATTTGAAGGCCATTAAACACACACACACAAAACATCATCTCAGTTTTTTTTAGAAATAAATATATAATCCTTGTAGTTTCTGGGAATATCATTAGAGCACCCAAGCCTAATGCTTCAAATGCATTATGTGTGCTGCTCAGTAGTCTCTGGCTAGTTGTTTGATTCCAGTAAACACGCTGGCATGTGAGGAACTAGATTTAATCTATTGCTCAGGGAAATGTAAATTTTTTTGAATAACAAATATGTGGTCTGCTTCCGGACACAGTTGCTGTGTTGTGAATGTATAGTCCTTTAGTAAAATGATTTGGAACAGCTGAGGTATTTACATAGACATGCTTGTGCATAACGACCCTAAAATATGATGAGATAATGACATGATTACACAGTCTGTCTCTGTCTCCTGAGTGTTATCAAAAGGAGACTTGAGGGTGTCCTTTCAGGAAATTTTCAGGGAAGGAAAACAATTGCTCCCTGGCCAATACCTTTTAGTTGCTACATAAATATGAGCTTGCACAACACAACCATTGATTGGGTGTCCAATATGCAATTTTTTCATGATTGTATTTGGAGCGTGATTGAAATTTGGTACGTAGTGACCATGTGGATCAACGCTTATCCTACTATAAACAAAGCTATGTGGATCCTGTATATACTGCAGGTATGACTTCTGTTGGTGTAACACATTTATGGATTTCTTGTTGTAATACACACCATGATTAAGACTCAAATAGTTTTAGATTGGCTCGTTAATTTCATAGCTAGACACATTTTTTGCCACGTTAGTTTCTGTTGCTCTCGGGATGTCGGCCTGTCGGTTGAATGGTCTGAAAGACTGAAAATATCTCACTAATTTGGGTGAATTACCATGTATAACATTAAACATGCATGGTCCCCAGAGGATAATGCCTCCTGACTTTTTTTTGCTTTGGCTTTGAGTAAAATCCTAACTATTGGATGGATTGCTCTGAAATTTTGAAGCAGGCATTTATGTCCCCTTCATGATGAAGTGTAATAAGCATCAACATCAAATCATATGTTTTCTTTTGTCCAGTACTTTGGTTTATTACAAACACATCTGCCTCAGCTGTGTTTAATGCTATTAGCATGCTAACACTTTAACACTTATTTACACCGTTTGAGAGGAATGTAGCCTTAAAATCAGATCTGTAAAGACCTTAAATGGTCATGTCATACTGCACACACGGTTGACAGGCAATGCATTTTAGATTAGTGTTAAGTTTGATAACTTCGGTATCAGCAGCGGGCTCTAGTTACCAGATAGTCTGTGCAACGTATGTAGTAGCAGTATGTAAGTAATTACCTCCTGTAGCATTATAGTAGGAATGTAAAGCCGTCTGCAGACTGCAACTCATTTCTTCAGGCATAGCCTCAGGTGGAGTCCAGCCATTTAAAAGATTTCAGAAAAAAACCCACTGGTAACCAAACAGATCATTAACGATAGAAACATGGTAAAAGGTCTGTTGGTGCTCAGGGCATGCCCTGTGGCAACGACTGGATATAATTGTCTCACCCTGAATTGAGATATCTTTGACAAACTTGTGTGTCGGAAAAGCAAACTCGGCAGAGTGAAGTGAAAGGAAAACAGCAGGAGAGAGGAGATGGAACGTACCGAGGTCTCGCACTACACTCTTTATTACAGTCAACTCCTAACAGGCAACTAATGGCCAATTATGATATGTTAAAGTGAATACAGTCTGTAAAGAAGAGATGAAACGTCATGCGGGCTGCAAGCAACACATCATGGCAGGATTGAAGGGACACAATGCATTTGTTGAAAGTCACTCCTAATCGCATTTTAATCACTCAATTACACGGCGACGTTTGAGATGTGACGTGGCCGAGGCGAGTCATTAGCCGAGATTTAAATGTGGGACAGGGGATAACAAAAGCCAAGACATGAGCATGCAGAATCCCCGCAGGCATGCATTATACAGCCATCTGTATCTGTACATCAATCTAATGGAATGACATACAGGACGTCTGCGAAGGAGACATTTAATGCCTTGTCAAAACATTACCCCTGCGACTGTTCTCCCTAACTTTGACGGACTACCTTGTCAAGGCACGGAGCGTTTTATGTCTCCCATCTGCCTCGTCCTGCTGACAGGCGGCTTAGTCAGACAGTCTGGCCTGAGAATGGATGCATAGCGCCACACTCAAACACACATACGCACTGACCCACTTACCTTTTTATTTGTCCACTTACACAGCGCACAGCACACGCGATACATCACATTTTGTGTGTTATCAATCTCCCGACTCCCAAATTCTGTCACGAAACTATGATTGCAGGGGCCACGGTCACAGTCTTAATCAATCCGAAGCTTCACGAGGCGTGAAAAATTAGTCTGACTTCAAATAAAAAAAGGGAACTATATGGGACAACTTGTTTTTTCGATTGCTGCAGTGGTATGACTTGATTGCAATTTAAAGCTGCAATAACTGTGAATAAGCTGTGACATGTCATCACCGTAAGGGCTGTCCTAAGTACCGTTTTTGAGGCTTCGAGCATCACTGAGGCATATTTGATGACATTCAAAGCTTTCACCCTTCGCTCAGTCAGTCACAAAGAGAATCAGATCTCAGTCGGATATACAGCTGCTGGAAAAAACTAAATCTCTCATGGCAGCTTGTGTCGTAGTAAAAAACGCCACTGGCGTTTCGTCTGTACGTGCGAAGAATACCACATAAAGACTAGTAGGATGGAACATAACAAAAACACAAGTTGTCATACTTTCCTCAAACTTGCAATCTTTATTTACTATTAATGCCTCGTGACAGATGAGGACAAAAATCGGACTTCAAGGATTTTCCCTTCAACGAAAATGACTGCAAAATGTGCAATGATCACATCAAATAAAAGACAGACCCATGAAACAAATGTGCTAATTTATGGGCCTAAAATCGATAATAGATAGAAATGTATTATATTAAATAAACTTGTTAACTGTCCATTGATCTCCTCGGGACAGCTTCATGTGGCCCACACACACCCACACACACACACACATACACACACACACACACACACACACACACACACACACACCACAACAAACAGCGCTATCTGTCTGAGAATAACTAATGTTTATAATATAAAATGAATAATTAATTGCATTCTCGATGATATGAGATTACCTCCTTATTTCACAGTCTTTTGGGTGTTGTGCATAGCCTATATTCAAACATGTAAAAATTATGCTTTAAATGCTGATTTGGACGTCGACTACTAACGGTCGAAACTTCAAAGCATTTGAGGTGTCGGACTTAGTCAACTTTCAAGTTGATATGGCAGACTGTATAGCAAATGGTCCAGCAGTTACAGTGCAACATTCACTGAGAGTTGTGTTTCTGACCTTAATATGAATCTTGAGCAGTCTGAGTTAATATTAAGTTATGTTAAAGTAACTCTTTCAGCTTATAGACTGGTATCAAAATATACCTGAACCTGTTCTTCAATAAGGGACATTAATGTCAAAGTAATATCAAAGCAGAGGCAGTACCAGCAATCTAACCGTGCAATCTCACTTTCCCTTGTCATGGTGGGATTTCATCTTAGACCCATGTGAGGCAGCAGGAAGCAGAGGAGGTGACACAGTCCCCTGGGAAATCTGGACACACACACACAACACACACACCTGTATTTCTACGGCTGCACTGACAGACTGAATTATTGTCACTGGACAGATGTCAGGAATGTTCTCTGGGTAAGGAGATGTGCATGGAGCAGACATCCATCTTAATTAATCCATTGTAATTGCACCACCAACGCACAGCGACGTGACATATTCAAGTTACCACACATTTCTCCTATTTTAGTCATGCCTGTCTTGCTTCTCAAGCTTTTAGACTGGGACTGTAAGCGTAATTGATTAAGTTATTAACCCCGTTCTGATTTGTCTTTTCCCCTGAATTTTGTTGTTTCACCTTTTTTCATTAATAAAATAATGAAACGTAGCAGAAGACATATCAAACAAACCTGAAGGTAAAAATCAAAAGCACAGGACACATTTTGATTGATCATCTGGATAATATATTAAACTTGTCGGAGAGGGTGAATATAACCCAAGCCTTAACAATTTGCAACAAGCTGATTGGTTGGGTTTTTGTTATGATGCACAGAAGCATCACCGAGGGTGGGGGCAGAAATCCAGCCAATTACTGTGCACACGCCTTGTAGCTCATGTGATGAATTACTGGGACTTACGCCATTTCTTGAGTAAACATTTCATTCTAATTTAAAAACAAGCGTAGGAGACAGAAACCCCTCCTGTCTGTTTTCTCTCCATATTGTGATGGATCAATGTAGCCGGGCCCCTGATAACAACTGACAAACATAATGCATTTCAGCCATGACAAAAAAGGGACAAAAAGCTTTTAGTCAGAGACAAAATCTTTGAAGCCTTTATTTCTTCAAAAACAGAAACTTATACATATGTGATCATATGTTTACTTACATTTCCATTTTATTCTCTGTGTCGCTGCATCCTGAATGTCCATTTCTTTCATTTCATTTTTTATTGTAGTAGAATTACGTTTATTTGTATTAATAAAATGCTTCAAATAATAACATTTAGCCTTTCCCTTCATCCGATTAATAATCTATTAATTCAAGTTATAATTGTCAGATTAATTGATGATCAAAGTTGCAGCCCTACCTTTTCCCAATTTGTGTTTGCTGGGCATTTTAAATTGGATAAACACCTTTTTGTTTGCTTTTCTTCGGGTACAACCAGAGGGAAAAAAACAATCAATTGTGTCTTTTAATGAAGGAGGACTGAAGTTGATTAATTTGAATGAAAAGCAAATATGTGGAGGCGAAAAAGGTGGAGGAGGTTGCCAGGGTTTAAACGTTTTGCCTCATCATTTTTCCTGCGAACAACCAAGTTCAACACTATGATGGCCAGCTTCATACTCCTTCTTTTGGTGTGGTCATTCAGAACAGTTATACAAACTGCATTTCCTCCCCAATAGGGTGTAGTTAACACAAATAATAATAATGTCTATATAATGTCTATTTCCCAGTCACTGTTCAGTGAAAGGTAATCAATCCATGCAACACAAATATAATCACATTCTATCCAACAACAATATTGTATACTCGTGTTATAACTGAGCCTAATGACTTCACACCCACACAGCAGTTCATAAAATAATTCATACCTGCAGTCAACAAACGTAGTAATGATATGCATGCAAAGGAATCTTAAATTGGAGAAACAGCTGTTGAAGAAAACTCTTCAGGTCCAATTCTGTAGCTGGTTCAAATGAGGTTTAATCACTGACAGTGGAGAAAAGACAATGTCGCGGTTGCCACACAGCCCAATCTGCCCTGATGTGAGGCAAGAGACAACTTATACAGAACCAAAGGGGCAGGTCTAAACAGTGGATTTACATAGATTCAATACGCGTTTCACCCTGGGTAAGAGACGTCCTGAGACAACATAAAGGTGTGACTTCCTCGGAACAGCTGGGTTCTTGCTAGATAGTGTCACAACAGGGGCCATTCATGAAGGCCTTGATCAAGTATGTGGGATGAAGGTGTTTCGGAGACGGTCCAGGAAGGGGGACAGATCAGAGGGTCTCATCATTAACATGACAAGGCTTACATACAACGAATGCAGCTCAGCAAGACATTTGAGGTTCCCGAGAGGAAGTAATATTTAAACAAAACAAATTGGAAGGTAACACATTTTCTTCTACACAGCACATATGGTTACTGATTTTAACCGTGAGACTCACTACTGGCATCCTTTCTTTCAACTAGAGCCACAAGCTGCTTCAGATGCGGATGCTTCCTTTGTATGTATTAGTTGAGCACAGATTCCTAATTATCTAACACCCCATGTGTACTGAGGTATTTATACACCTATAATACAGTGTGTATGTCCAGTAAAGAAAAAAGTGTGATAATTAAAATATGTGTCTCCATTTGGGTCTTTTATAGTGGTGAGGAACAGAAATATGATTCCTAAAGAAAGTTAAAAGAAGAAGAATGATTTGCAGCAGTGAATGGCTGCTCCTCTATGGTAAGTAGGAGATAATGCCACCGGCACATGGGAAGGCTGAAGGACAGCAGCTTTCAGGACTGTCAACCTCAGAGCACATAGGTCCACTGGGATGATGAGCTAATGCAATCTCTCTCCTTGCTGTCCTCTGCCTCTGATCTCCTCCTCATCCTACCCCACACTTTACTCGCCTTCCGTATTTCCTTCTCTCCGCGTCTTATCCTTCGCACTCACTCACTCAGCCCCCCCCCCTCCCCTCCTGTATCTCTGCCGCCTCCCCACCACCAGCTTTGTATTGTAGCTGCCAGGAAATGAGAAAGACACTCAATTACTGTGCTCATTGAATCATTAATGTCAAGGTTGTGGTGTGTTCTGATGGCCAACAGGCAACAGCTCACAGACAGTGTGCTTCATGGCAAATCTTCTGCTTTATGTCCCAACAAGACAGACACGGCTTGATACGGGTCTCACACTGATAACAGCCTCGGATGGGGAGTCATGGTGGACAGAATGATAAGAGCGGTATTAATGATGGACCTGGCTGGCCCTGCATACACAACGATAGCATGATTTGGGGCTTCTAACGGCAAACTGGAACATATCAGATGAGAGGATGGCCTGGCAAAGAGACTCATTACAATGTAACCTTGTAAACCTGCCCCTCGGAGATTTTATTCTACTTAAACACACATGGAGCACTATCTGCCCATCACATGAGGTGGTGTGTGGAGGGAGACCTGCTGCTTTGGCAACATGCATCGCAGATAAAGGTAAAAATGCCATTTATGATGTACTGGTTTATAAACTTCAAGCTGAATTCATGGTGATATTCTCTGACTTTTATTCATTTTGCAGTATAGACATTGTGATTTAGTGCATTGTTTTGAGGTGACAGTATGTATATGAAAAATATACTAGGCAGGGCTCCAGACTAACTTTTTGCATTGGTTGCACTGGTGCGCCTAACTTTTTTTTTTAGGTGCACCAGCACAAAATTTAGGTGCACCCACATTTTTCATCGCGTCGCCTTTAACGCCAAAAAGTCACCTTTTTATTGCTCTCCTTTTACATAATGACACCCCTTATGGCCTAGGTTAACTGCAGCACCATCAGCACCCAGAGCAACCGTTTTCTGCAGCCAATCTGCACACTGATGCTGTTTGTGGCACAATAAAAAGATCATACATGTCACGAGCCTATAGATTGCAAATGGAAAACTGTTTATGTGATCTTAGCCTAGCCTACTTATATTTTTACTTAGGCTATTCATTTTTAATAATAATATTAGGAATAGGCTACTATACAATTTCCTATTTGTGATCTCTCATGCTGTAATGTGGGCCTTCAAACATGTCCGTGTCCATGCTCCACCTCGACATGTCCAATTAACATGTTGACCGGCCTCCCTTTACGCAGCTGTCAGCTGTCTTGTTCTTCAGTGTGTCGGCATTTTTTTTCATCAGAATAATTTCTGACTTAAATTTAGTGAACGGCAACTCCTCCTTTGCAATATTGTATGCAACGTTTAATTTTATAATCATTTCAGATTCCTCAGCGGACCTGATCGATACAGCCTGACGCTGAAATGCAGCTGGATGAGGGGCCACTTTATTAACACACTTATCACGGCATGTAGTATGCTTTTTGGACATATTGCGCTTTTTCAGCGTCTCGATGTGAAATGTTGACTCTTCCACAAACGCACTATTACCGGAAATTCTGACCGCACTCCCGACAATAAATGCAGTGCATTGAGTCCCTTTCTTCATCGTACATCAGCCAGGGAAATTGCTTCAACCAGTCCTGTCTGAAGGCATATTTTTGTGCTTTTTAATTAGTCTCGGGGCGAGGCTTTCTGCCTCTCGTTATTTTCAAAGAGAATCGAAGCGCTCAGAGTACCTGCTCAGCTCGCTCGCATTTTCGAACTGACACAATTTACAGCGGTGAAAAGGACCACAGCCAATCAGAGGCAAGGACCCGCCTGCGCTCTGTCTCTTATTGGTTTAGACCACGATACCGTCAGGAGAACACAAAGAGATGCTGCGCTTATGATTTTTTTTTTTCACCCGAGCAGCGTTAGGTGCACCAGTGCGACCTACAATTTTTTTCAGTCGCACTCATAAAAATTTTGGTCGCATATGCGACCAAAATGGTCGCACTCTGGAGCCCTGCTAGGTGTATTTCAGTCCAACTCTCATTTCCTTGTGTTTTTGGAGATTATTTCACTCAACTTTCAGGCCGATCTACAATGAGGTTACAGAAAGTTTTGTCTTTAAATCCGTTACAGTCAATATTTTGTATTAACAATGGATCAAATGACTGCATGGAGGTGATATAGAAGTGACGGATACACAGAGGCTTAGCTGACGCTGCGCTTCCCCTCCGATCACCAGACAGTTTCAGCATCTTTCACCGTTTTTTGGTTTTCATCCACAGAAGGCAGCTGTTGTCAGCAAAAGAGCTTTTGAAAACCCCCCAAAACTTTGCGATATCCGCTGGAAAGGTAATAGTTTGGTCACGGTGTGTTTACAGTTTGTTTCTGATGTCCCAAACTGGCCAAATAGTCCATTAATTACAAAATAAAAGTTTAATTTTATGGTACCTGATGCATCCACTTGTCTAGAATTGAAAGGGAAAAACTTACTTCAGAGTCAATTATTACACGGGAAATTGGGCTGTATGAATGGATTATTCTCTAAAAGAAAATAAATAAGAAAAGTGTACACAGTTGTTAGTTAATCAGGTACACTTTGCTAAGATGAATGTCTAAAATAGCTGCCCTGCAATGAATATAAACTTTCTCAAGGTCACAATGGAAAGGTGTTAATTAAAGTTTCAACTTCCGAGGCTATTGTTGTTTGTTTGTTCAGTTATATTGCATTACACCGAAAAAAATGTCTCTAATATTGTATCCATCCAATTGAAAGAAGACTACATTATCTACTTGAACACAAGGTCTTGCTCCCCTGTCTGTTTTTACCTTTCTGTTTTTCCAGAGATAGATCCACTCGGGAGGTGCTGTCACAAAGGACTTTGAGTGTGTTCTGTAGCTTTTAGACATGCCGTCTTGAATGGAAAGAGTCAATATTGCTGAAATTAATGGAATATCAGAATCCGTATGTACACATAAGGACACCAATTTTTGGTTGTCTTACAATCTGCCTCATAGGAATATTTGTAAAAGCTAGTATACATAATTAACACAAAGAATATAAAGAAAAAAAAACAAATAAGATGTCTATATGCAAGTCCGGCAGTCCGTTGTAGATTCTTCCTGTCCTGTATATGTAATATTGTAACGTTCCCATGAACCTACCTTTTTTCTATTCCATCAAATCTCCTATTTTCTGCTATTAACTCCTTCAAGGGAGTGATTCTATTTCCGTCGGCTGTATTTTGGCATTCGTTCGCCAAAATATAGTGAACGATGCGCTTACATGCGATTATATAGCACCTGTTCCAACGCAGAGCATTTTCTATTTCAGGAAGCGTGTCTTTATACTGTAGATAGGCCTATATGTTGGCATGCTCACCACCATAGTGCAGTGCTATCTGGCTCATTGCCAAGCTCCTATTCCCTACCACCTACAGATATAAGGAGAGGTTAACTGGGTCCAAGTCAACCCTATTGTCTTCATGAAGCCTCTCCTGGCTCTTTGCCTCTTGATCGGCTGTCAACCAGACACACACACACACACACACACACACACACACACACACATATATATATATAGCACTCCTCTTAAGCATCCCAGTAAAAGGGTATTGAAGTGACTGCTCAAAGTATGAGGAAATATCAAGTATCTTCCACACACCCAACCCGTGAACCTGTGCATATGTAAATCATTTGCTATAGTGATGTTTGTTAACTGGCTGCATGCAGTGCAAAGGCAGGAAGTAGTGTGATCTTAGTGCATGTGAAGGAAGGCTGTGGAGGAGTGAGTTGTAATGGATGGGCATACAAAGTGCTTGACACTCCATTGGGGTGTGGCCGCCTGTTGCCAAGGTCTCACCAAGGATGGGAATTGTCTTGTGAAAGAGACTGCACTTAATTCAAAGCAAGCTCCTCCAGATGTCATGTGATTGAAATACATTACCTTACTTGGCTGAAGCCTTCCAATCATTGGTTGTTCACTCCCTCATACAGTCACGATTTCGCACAACACTCATGGCCTGCATTCCTCCGAAACGGAGCAACTTTTTAATGCCTAATAAAGACGCTATCCAGATCTATTTGCCTGACACAAGAAAGCATGAAACTTTAGAACTGGATTTGATGATTACATGAAGACACCATTTGCTGTTTTTGTGGGTGTCCCACGACCACCCTTAAAGTCCCAGTCGGCACCCTTTTTTTGATCATATTCACTGATGTCGACACTATGCTTTGATAGAACAACATAAATCATCCAGTTTAAGAAAAAAAAAACGCGCCTCTATGTGCACGTAGAGCATGCTGTTTGTTTTGCAAAGATCCGACAGCGCCCGGGTCATCCTGTCCAATCAGCACGCAGGGCTGTGTGCACACACAGAGCCCCTCCCCCCTCGGGTCGTTCCACTATCACAGGGGGGAGGCGGAGGGAAGGAGCAACAAGCTTCCAGCTCCTCGGTTAAAAACTGAAACGAGGAGGTCCAAAACAACCAAGGAAAAGAAAACCCCGGTGGAAAAGAAGGGAAAAAATAAAGATGGCGACGGTGCCCGTGTTAAAACGAGAGTCAACATCGGACCCGCGTTTCAAAGGTGGCTCGAGGGGGAGGAGCTCTGTGGTCGTGGGGGAGGAGCGTGAGAGTTGTAAACATTCAAAATCTGACAGAGTGCTCTCGATCCACCAGACTTGTCGACTGGGACTTTAATATTTCACTGATAATTCATCCAGAGCGGCACAGAACACATCATTACACCCTCACTCCCTCATATCACAAATTGCTTCAGACTTGTCTGCCTGGGCCCTGCGCTCCAGCTTAAAAGAACAAGTCAACAGATGGCAGGTATTTCTCCTTCATTTCCCTCATCTCACAGATCGGTCTGTGGTCCGTTTACCTATCTGGAATCACCCACCGTTTCTATTTTTAACAATCACGCTCAAAACACTGCTTACACCGGTACTATCATCATTCCCCTCTTCTACTCCACATGACCTTGCTTTCCTCACTTTGATGCCCCACGTATGTAGCAGCATTGCTTGCAGCAGGTTTAATAATGAATCATTAATTGGCGTAAAATATGTGATGGCAATTAATAACTCAATTACGAATCATCAACCCACGGATTAGTGTGAAAAGTTGAAGGAGAGTGATGCCACTCAGCTTCGAGACGCAATTAGTTTAAGAAACATAATTTAACATTTGAGCACATTTAGCACGCCGCCCAATTTTGGAAAAACAGAAAGCATTTAAAAACATATCAAACAATTAAAAATATGATATTAATCAATGAAGTCTCCATCTCAATTACATATGTTGTTTGAAGTTTATCAATCGAATTTGGTTCAAAAGATTTTTGTCATTTAACTGAGATCATACTTGAGTTCTGAAGCTAATTGATTTATATTTATTGCTTTTTTAATAAGTGTCAAGTATCTGACGTTAACTTATCAACTCACTTTATTAATTAACACCACATTTATTTAGGTCTCATAATAATACCTGATAGTGAATTCACATCTGAAAATCTATTGTTTCACCTGATGGATAATTCTGATGTGAAGATGGGAGGTTGCTCTTGTTTGGATGGTTTGTTCGTTTTTCTCTGGTTTCTTCAGTTGTTGGTGGTGTTCTTCGTCGAGGTTCAGCCGTTTCCTTCGTCTCCATCTCTCTTTCTCTCAGCAGGAGCGGTCTTATCATCCCTCTTAGCCGCAGTCATTATGGTATCTTTGCCCATCTCAAAAATGTCTTTCCATTTGAAAATCTTTTCCTTTAAAGTCTATTTCTCTTTATAGTGGCTGGAAATCGTCTTCAGCATGCTAATGCAGCACAGGTGGGAGCTGCAGGCTGCAGAGTTACAGAGCTTCTTCTGACTTCTTCTTGCTGTTCTTCTGCAGTGTTTAGTTGGTGTGGACACCAAACCACTTAATGAATGTTTATTTTCATTTTGATTCTTTTATGTAAACTTATTTTACATAATTAGTTAACTTACAAGGTCCATTGAATTCTTCCATTTTTGAAAGCTGGCCTTTCTCAGACACAGAACCATACCAAACAGTGTGATATAAATCATTAAAAAAAATCAGATCAGTTGAAGTTCAAATTAATTAAGTCATCATAGACAGACCTTATCGTGAATTATCCGTCACTACAAAGGACATGCCTATATATGATCATATATGCATGCATAAAAATGATAAGATGATTTTATTCATAAGAGTGAGTATTTAACTAATATAAATGGAAACCAACTTAAAAAATAGGACACCAACTTAATCATAGATCGTGGATTATAGCTCAAGGAATCGGTCTATGGGAGATAGGTCAGCAGAAGGTCCAACAAAATATAGAAGTTCTCTTAACATTATTAAAACTGTGAAGTCTTGTGGTTAGTCTTGTAACCATAATTGGAAGTGTCTCTGTGTTGTATCTGCTCCTCAGGAATGTGGAGAATCTTAAAATGCGAAAGGCGGGGTCACCAGGCCTCGGGTCTCTAACTTCCTAAATTGGTTTGGGTCTCGGTCCTCAGTTGTGGTGTCTCTGCTCTATGAGTGGACTTTTGTTAAATTGAGACACCAACCACTTAGTGACTGTGGGGTACTGAAAAAGTTTGTGGAAGACGTTAATCAAAATGCAAGGTTAAAAATGACGTTCCAATGTTCTTCGTCTTTCTGTGATTATCCTCATCTGCGACCAGGCCATGTCGGTACTTCCACGCCACTTCCACATCCAGCTGTAATGAGAGAGGACTGAAAAGAAGCCGCTGGATCACGGTGACTAACTCTTTGGCTCGGGATGATGCGTGCTCCCTCTCCACCTCGCTTCGCCCCACGCAACTCCTGCCCTTTTCTGCTGCCTTTCCAAATGGATGAATTTCACACTCTTCCTGTTTTTCCCTTCCGGCCTCCGGGGGGCAACACACCCTCATCAGCCCTCCCGATCCCCCTCCTGGGTGTGTTGCTCCTCTCTTCTTGTACTAACCTTTGACCACCTGGCTGCAAATCCTCCATTTCCCAGTCCTTTAATGACATCTGATCACCACCGAGGGCTGCAGATTGACTGCTGGTTTCTCATCATATGATGAAAAAACGTATTTCTTATAATATTAGCAATCCAACATTTGATATTTAGCACTAAACAGTACAAAATTGACAGCTGAGGCTGATGGGAATATCCATTACCCTACCAAATGTCATGGTAATCCATCCATTACATGCCGAGATATTTTACTCCAAAACAAAAATGCCCAGCCCTTGTTAGCGTTAGAGGAAAAGTCAGTAGTATTCATCCCCCGTGGAATATGTATACCTGCAGCAAAGTGGCAAATCAGCTAACAAATGGACACACAGGTAGAAATATGATAAGCTTCTTATTTAACACCAGTACTATAACATAGCCTTTCTTTGCTTCATTTCTAAGTATTATAGTTATCACCTTTCTTCAAATATTTAGAGAAGTTACCCTTTTTTTTGAAGATAGCCTACATATAGAGAACGAAACTCACAAACAAATCTCCTCCATGCCCAGTCTGGAATGTCCTCCATTTTATTTGCTAAAAAAAAAATGGAATAAAATAAACAACAATTAGTGGGGCCTGAATAGAAACAGCCAGGCGAGAGGTGTGAGGCAGTGATTCATGCTTTGAAGGAGGGCATCTAAGAGCCCTCAGCTCCTTTCATGTATAATAGAGTAATAAAGCAGGCACTCTCTCAAGCAGGTAGTGTATTTCATTACCATCCCCCCCTGGACTAATCAGTATGCCCTCAGGAGTGATCCCCCCCCATGCTTACCCAAAGAGAACAAAATAATACTGACATATTCTGTGATGAAGAGGGTTGAAGATGGAATGTGATTGTCGCGGCTTTCTGTTCCTCAACATTCTTCAATCATCGTAGAGACAATGTTTCATTTAGCGTTTCCCTCTCTGCACTTGGTCTAAAGTGTGTGTGCTCAGTTTAAGCTATTTATTAGCCCACGTGCTTTCTTTAGTATCGACGGAAATACTGAGAGAATTTTTGCCCGGCCAAAATCAATAAGATGATACAAAGTGTACAAAGTACTTTGTACTAAAAAAGTGATTACAGGATTGCCAGCTGATGTCGGTGCCACCTGCCAGGGGATGTTGTAGAACTTCAAACTTGTACTGACTGGCCTAAGGGGTGCTGTTTTATTGATTTAACCACAAGACTTGTGGGAATGATGCAAGAGCAATCTGGCTCCGGTCTAAAATTATCAACTGCCGACGCCAGTAAAAATCTTGTCTTGTCCTCCCTCGAGTGATCATCAGAGGAAATACTGTTGCATGGTCAACATTTATCTGTACGTAGAAAGAATGTGTTCCATTTTATTTTTTTTATCTGCAAACAACGTAGCGGGTTTTCTTGCTTTCAAACATACCTCATGCCAACGGATCAATGGACACTTTCTCTGAGAACGGCTCCAGTAATATGTTATGACAGTCGCTGCTATCTGAATAAACAACTGCCGGCAGCAGGGAGCTCAGATAGAGCTCCGAACGCCGACAGCAAGGTGATGTATACGTACTAACAGTCATCTTAACATAAGCCATCTCAAATAGAAAATAGGACTTAAATAAATAATACAATTACTCAGATGATTCAGAAATTATAGGAAAAGTGACATTGTGACACTTCTGGTAACGACCATTTAATGTTGATGTACTTGGCGAAACTCTCAAACTAACATCTCCATGGTTACAAAACTCTTATAATTGTTGTTTGACAATTTATGACATTGTTCCTTAGGTTGATTGATTAATGATAACACATCTTTAATATGTTATGAAGATCAAATTTTAAAATCAAATTTCCACAAATAGTCACAGAACTTTGTGTAAGTTCGCAGTGTCACAGAGCATTTTAGCATCTTTTAGCTGGTAGTTTTAGTTTGACAGTTTACATCTCTGATATGAGCACTGTACTGTAATGTAACAACATAGCTAGCTCATTAAGCCGCATATCTGTTGTATGAAACAGCTCAAAGGAGGGTGAATCATGGATTTATGTCTATCGGGGGGACCAAATGAATGCTCATGAATGTCTGCTGGATGTGTACACAGACAAACTCCAAAATCAACTTAGATGGAAGGTAAAAAGTCTGTGTTGTGTTAAAAAGTTTGTTAAAAAATGAGACTACTCAGGCTATTTAGACCACTTACTTCATACCCATCCATTGTATCTTGATATTGTAACTAATGTGTCTGATATAATCATGGTGTGATTCATCATTGCGTGGCAATGAATTATTATGTTGGCTTTAAAAAGGTTTTTTTCCATGTGCCAAATCTCCTTTGAGCCACACAGCATTGTCATCACTCCCTCTGGCTTTTAATGCGCCTTCAAAGACAATCTGACCAACCTTAATACTCCGTGCACTTTGACCTTCGTGTTGCTTTTGGGTCTTTAACATCCTGCAATACATCACTTATATTGCAGATAGTTTGAGCTGGCTTTTCCCGTTATGATGACAGCCAGATTTGGTTGGAAGCGCAGGCCCTCAAATTAGGATACAGTTTCAATTAATAAGACTTTATGAACTGTGTTCAGTTAATGCTGTCATTAACAGTGCACGGGTGATTGACTGACACCCTTTTTTCCACCAGCCCATGCCCTCTTTGCAGTTAGTCTCATTAGTGAAATTACCGCATGTTATATATTCATCTTCCCCACGTCGGGCGTGTCCACGTGTATTTGTCCATGATGTCATTACTTGTTTACAATTTACGGGCGTGTTTCCAGGGTGCCTATATGCGCGGCGGGGCCCCTTCACACTGAGCTAATGTGGGAAGAGGTGGTTTCCTCCATGATGAACTGCTTCAAAACTGATCCCATTATTTCCAGGCCTGTGCCTGGCAGTGGCTGTAAAAGACATAAAGTCTTGGTGCTTAATCCTGTTAGTGCTGCAAACCTGACATCGCTTATTGGCTCTGTGGTAGTGTGTGAACATTCGGGACCTAACTGTTTGCCCTCCAAATATACTGTAAGGAATTAAATTATTACAGTTATATTGTACTGCCATTACACTGAAATACGTTTTTATCCCTTGTGTGGTCTGATTAAGTGCATCTGTGTATATATCATGGTATAAAACAATTACAGCAATTTCAAAAATGAGTATAAATGAACGGTGCAAAGATTAAGAAGACATTCATGAATGTCATGACCATTGAGGAAGCGGTAGATGTTTTAGCATATCTATTTCAGTTCTCCTTGATAGAGGGCGGATGATGATGACAAACGGAGTAAAGTTACTCTGCAGGTGAAGATGGATTGGCTTGTCAGCCTCGGGGATCAGCAGTAGCCGTGGTTTGGCAGGTCTTTGTCAGGATGGGGATCCAGGGACCACGCCTAGAGGAGGGACACCGACGGTTTGAGGCGGTAGCTGAGCGGAAATGGGACAGCCACATTCACTGTGGCGTAAAGACCGCACAGTACGACTGTCACAATGGCTTTTTTTTGTCTGATGTAACTTGAAAGACAAAGCCGGTCGGTCAGTTCACTTTGGAAAGAGAATCAAGGTCCCGTAAAGTCAGACCGCCACCACTACTGTACAAACTTGCTGTGAAAGTGCAATAAAATTGCGGCAGAGTTTTGCTTATTAATTGAAATAGAGTGGGGAAGGGATTGTTTGGTTCGAGGCGACAGGGAGGTTCTTGACCATAAATTCTTTAACGCCCACTCTGATGCGGAAAATGACAACATCTCACTTGAAAATAAGTGTCCTATTGCAGAGGATAATGGACCAATCTGCATGGTAATGGATACATTTGGAAGGGTAAGTGAGGAGTTAGGCAACGCTGAAATGGGCTGTCATGGTTTGGTAATTGTGCCGGGGAAACATACAGTTGCTTCACGTAGAAAGATGAATATAGTATCCTAACGGGAGACTCAAGGAGCCTTGAATGAGAATAGTTGCTCTTGGATAAATCAAGAAAAATAACACTTTTCCTAAAAGAAAGAAATGAACCCAAAATGACTATCTCAACATTTTAAAGTCACAAACATTTTTACATATTTTCATAGTGATAACATCTATGTGCATTTAATGCTTTACATTATATATTTTAAGAAGGTATTTAGGTTGGTCTTTTGCATTGATATGACTTTCACATACATGACGCAATACAATTCATAGACTAAGCAATATACCTCGTAGCTGCAAAACCGCTGTAATTCTATGCAAGTTTCCTTTTTCTCCACCAAATGACATGAATGTAGTACAAACACCTATTAAAGTAAGAGTCAAATCTGAATGTTTGTTAATGGTATAGAATGAAAACACCTCTCTGCCCGAGGAAAGTTAATTGGTATGTGCGAGTGTGTTGGTGTGTTCAAGCAGAAAGTTTCATGCTCAGTCTGCTATCAATACTTGCACATTTAATCCCCATAATAATGTGTTTACAATACATGACCTATAACCATTAGTGGGCAATTGGATAAAAACCGTGAGGCATAAAAATCACACCAGAGACAGAAGACAAATCATGTAATCTTTTTTTTAAATATTATATTTCAAGAAGTATTTTTAGTGTGAGAATAATTTATATGATGGTGCATGATAAGATGAATAGTGAAGAGTCTTCGGTGAATAGGTTGGTGTCCTTTAGAGTGAGCATAGTCATAAACGACACCCTAATATTTAATGCTGACCCGCTGCCATTGACCTCGACGGAAAACGTCATCAGGTCAATGGAAGATGAATTCATAAGGACTTAGCAAAAGACAGCTGCAGGGTTTCTATTTCTTTTTTTTAAAGCAATTTAAATTGTAGCACAAAAACAATGAGTGCAGCAAAGATTCCTGTGCAAAACAGAATCCCACCTCTGTTCAATTCATCCATAATATAAGATTGATCAGTGATGGTGGGTGTTATTGATGGGGGAATGGTGCCCGGCTTTAAACAAGAAAAATTGTGGAATGGCATTAAATTCTTTTGGTAGAGATGGAGTGACTTGACAGCCCGATTGTTTTGAGGGCGAATGCTTCTGTGATGGAAAGTCGCACCAGCAGCGTAGCTACGTCATGTCGTTGCCACAACAACCCAAGCAGATAGGTTGTTGATGTCTGGACACACAAACCTGATCACATGCACACAGTCTGTCTTAAAGTGACCGTTGCCACGTGCCAACAGTGATCCTGTCATAAGACTGAGAAACTGCTTTCCCCCTCTATCTGCCATGTCCTGGGGTCTTATGTACATATCTCACACTTCCCGTATGGAAAAGTTGCATTTCATACTTTTGATAGACAGGCTGTGAACTTGTAAAAGCATTTTTTTTTGTTGGGGGGGGCATTGACAGGTCTGTACAGGGCTGATTGTGATTATAGATTGGAGTGTGTTGCTGTCTGTTTTCACTGATGTGCCGGACACATCATCATTACTGTGTCATCGGAATGAATTGGTTGACTGAAAGGGACGCCGCTGCACTGTACAGCTCTCAAAACAAATATTGTATATGTGCCATATGCGAACTTCAGACAATTGACTGCAGTTTCTCTTTTATGCTGTTTTTTTTTCTCTTTCAAGTACACTCAATTACACATGTGGTCAATATTATAAGCATCAAACACCAAATTATTTGCATTTAAAAACAAAACAAAAATAATGTTTATTAAACTGAACGTCCATATTTAATGTAATTCGGAGCAACAGCTTTATGTAAATCATTAACATTTTACTGTCAATTGGAATCAGGCAGGATCTAGCTAATCATTCGTATGCACCCTTAATTAGTTTGAACGGTGTTCCTGCTGTGTGATAACCCGCTCTATCATGTGAGCTCCCTGTTCTCTGTAAGCGTTCGTCACACACAATCTGAACCAAGCTGTGTTCACGGCTTGTTGACAGATACTTTTCCCACAGCCCAAAGGGCGATACCACCATCACCGACACATCTGATGCCAGTCACATGCATCACATAAAACATAGCAACCCATGACATACTGCTCCAGTAACGGATCCACACCGAAAACACTTATTTGTAATGGCTTCTGGTCCAAATGTGCACTGCAAGCATTTGGAACCACTTGTTGGGTTTAAGTTAACATTGTGAAAGGTCACATTGGCAAAGGTTGTATTGTAGTATTGATGTTGCTCTCTCTCGCTCTCTCTCTCTCTCTCTCTCTCTCTCTCTCTCTCTCTCTCTCTCCCACACATGGTTCACATGCATCGTTTCTCAGCCATTTCTACATTCTATACATTTTGTTAAATATAATGTGAAATGTGAAATACAGATTTGCGGTATTTATAGATAACTGCAGTTGCTCCTTGCAGAGATATGAGGCAGGTGCTTGGCATCAGATTGCCATAGTAACTATTTAGATAAAAAATCCAATAAAGACGAGCAAGCTTGAAGAATTCTCAGTGTCGCCATGATATTTTCTTTTCTGCACCAATGAACACACTTAATAATTTTTCTACATAACACACGTGTTATCACTCTATTTTATTGGTTAGCAGACATATCAAACAGTCATGAAATATGAAAGCATATTAAGCAAAAACAACAGTAACACAACCTCTGTTGTAGAGGTGATGTTGTGTTTGACATTTCTACTTAGAAGTCGCTGTGTGTTATTGTGCGTCATGTACATAGAGTGCGTGTCGCTGCCGCAGAAAGGCGTCTGTCTGAGCCCGACTTATAAAAGCAGGCAGAGGGGAATTGCTAGGATCTGTAATTAATGCACTCAGGGAATGCAGTGCATGTGATCTGAGGATGTTCTTGGGAACTAATCACACACACAGAGCTTTGCGTTTGAGGGCAGATGCAGTGTCTCGTCTCTCTCTCTCTCTCTCTCTCTCTCTCTCTCTCTCTCTCTCTCTCTCTCCAACCTAATTACTCTTTATTTTACAAACGGAGCATCGTAAATAGCACTCACCCATTATCTGTTTTAATAACTGCGGTTCCTCCTGCTCTTCAGCCCTCGAAAGAGGCCGACCGTGGCAATTACGGGAAAATCAATTGACTTAATCATTGTGGTGGGGAGTTTTCTTATGAGATTGTTAAGGTTTGGACAGAACACTAAGTGAATGTGAAAGGTTTGGGACATGTTTCAGCCTCACCTAATGTCACCACCAACAGCACGGCTAAAATTAAGGTAAAGAAATCTGACAATACAATGGCAAATACAGGGGACTTTAGCAAAAGCCTGTCTGTTAATAATAATAACCCAGCAATAACCTGTTCATCCTTGCTTTTCCTTCACTCCAACATGAATGAATTCTCAAGGAGTATATTTTGTAAAAAAAGAAATACAAATAAACTCACTTCTAAGTGTGTTAAAGGAGAAAAGATTTCAGGACCTGGGTTGACAAGAGAAGATTGCAATTATGTATATAGAAGAAGATTGAGATTAAATGAATGTCCTTGTTTGACATGAAACAATGTGTACATGTCTTGTGAAGATTTGATTGAAGCAACATGAGAGAAACTAGCCTTCGGGAGCATCTCAGGCATCCTCTCAGGGTAGGATACCTATATGATACTAAGTGCCAATGCAATACCAGTGTCTAATTCATAAGCTGCTTTTTTCCAACATCATCATCATCATCATCATCATCATCATCATCATCATCAACAACATGTGTAACATCAGGATTGACTTAAATATTGCTTTCCTAACTTTGTAATGCAAAATTCGACAAACAAATGCAGATACAAATGTACTGAATGGGATGTTGAAAGATCGATCCACCTATTTGAGTCAGTTTCGTAATTATATCTGATCTCAGTATCGGTGCATCTCTACTACTCCTGTGGTCTTTTAATTACTCCCCAAAATTAAAGTCACATCAATGACCTGTGACACTTGGGAATAAATTATAGGAGGCATCCAAACTATTCTGGGCCCCTTGGCCTGTTATTAATTTTTTTGGTGTGAAAATGTTTGACTCTCCGCTCCCAATGGGCACAGCATTCCTAATTCTCAGATGTTTTATGTTGAAGCCAAGAAGCACATCCGCCAATTAAGTGTTGTCACATTCCCTTTTATGACGTCTAGACATTGTGGATGGACAATGTTTCCTGGCTCTTATTCTGTGTCCTCTAAAGCTAAAGGGGGAATATTGTGGCGCTCAGCCTGCTCTATTTGTCAAACGGGCAGCGCGAGCCAGGTGACTGAAGCCGAACGGCTGCACTATAGGTGCTCGCTCTTGTTTGCGGCCGGCGCTCCGGCGAAAAGCTGCAGACGCAGGCTGTTTTCAGGCCTGATGAGCAGCAGGGAGACCTATCCACGACACACAGATCAAGTGATGTCGGGGACACACCAGGGACCGCCGGAAATGACCCGAGCTACACCAACATTTCTGCAAAGTTAATGAGCTGTTACATGAAAGCACAAAGCATAAAAGGACATGCAGAATATTGGCAGCGAGATCCGCTCAGCCAGTCATGATGGATTTTAATTGTAGGTGCTATGCTGTCGCACAGGTATTAAGATGGATATCATGAGCCTGGAGGCTGTATTTTATCCAAATCTCCCCACTGAATTCAACTTTTTTTCAGTCTGAGAGCAGGTTTTGGCTCACAGACACTGCTTATGTATCGGGCCCAGAATTGTGTGCGACACCCCTTAAGCTACCAGACAAATATTCACTGGGGAAAAGTGCACCACTAACATCAGTTTGCAGCCTAGATAGCCAATTAGCTGATTACCTGCAGCACATTAATCAGCATGTTACCATACCTGCAAATATCGCTTGGATCCAGTTAGATGCTTCAACACCACTGCAAGCAACACACTGTCTGACATACGTAGGCTACAACGCACAGTTTTACCCCGAAGGTGGAACAGCAACACTGTTGTTGCTGTCAATCAAAGACACTGAAAGGCCAGCTGGCTAAGATGAGAAAGAGCTGATATCTCCCCAAAGACCTTTTTCTTACATTTCCATAATAAAATACCATTAAAAACATATATAAACAATGTTTAAAATCGCAGACGTTTAAAGTTAGAACCCTTAAGATTCCAGTCTTAATTTGGCAACACTTATACTTAGTGGTAATAGCAAGTCCAGTTTCTGTCTCCCTGAGAAGCTACTTTCTGTCAAAGACACAACATAACAGTATCTGGTGTATCCGTCTGGAGTGCAACCGAACGCACATTGTTTTAATCAAGAAGTCAGTCAAAAATTACACATTTTCAATTACACCATAAGCAGCCGTGTTGTGATGTCATGCTGTTTTCCCACACAAAAGCAGGGCGTAGTAGAGTTGGTTGGAGGTGTGCGCCCTGTCGCCAGCAGCTCTTCATCTCACAGCTCAGCATGACTGCTCCCAGTGCTAATATTCCCTGCTACATTTTAACGGATTTGCTGTCAAAATATTACCAAAAATAACGGTTCCATTTGTTTTGTAGAAACAATTATGACGATCACGGTCGGCACTTATAACTTGCGTAATTTCCTGTGTCTGCGTTACAATAAAAGCCTCCCCCATGCTCCACCAGTCGTCTGCAGCAGCAAGGAATTATATTAATGACACTGATGATTTATATGGGAATGGCAGACTCCGCCACTGTAATATATAACTGAAACTATATTATAGAGGGAGAACTACAGAATGTTGACGCATTGAATTGTTGCAAAATCAGCATTTGATTCGTGTTTCTGTGTTGAACTGGAGGTTTAATCGTTTGTGGGTGTTTTGGAGAGCAACAGCTTTAATGTGAAATAGTCAAAACACTAATTCAGAACAGATTGGCATGAAGGCAAACACAAGAGATTTAAGTCAAAATGTAGACTATGTGGAATTGGTGTAATACATTTTAAGTAGCCTCTATGGAGACCAAAGGCAGTGTGTTTTCATAACCTCCCTTTTGTATTCAGTGTTAAGAACATATGTAAACCTTCAAATAAGAAGAAAGAATTTGTTAAACTAGATATGAACAATTCTGAGGCGGATGTGTGCTACATGCTTTTAGCCTCGCTCCCACATCTTTCGCCCCAAATAAACTTGGCATACTGTATGAATCCTTCTCTTTGACTTTAGTGCTAATGGAAGGGATGAGTAAATCAATAATGCAACTAAGTATTTAAGATAATCCAATTCAAGGCACTACTTTGAGCCAGGCGCCTTCTTTGAGAGGCAGCAAAGCCTACAACAAAAGCGAGAGGAAAATTCCCTTTTTTATATTAGCACTTGGCAGAGTCTTGCTGAATGGAGTGCAGAAGAGCTGGGAATCTTAAAAGTCACTAAAAAGCAAAGGCTGTCAAACCTTTATAAAAAATCCACTTTTGAATAGGTGAAGCATGGCTTTCTAGGTGATAATGTTACCTGGAAATACACAAGAATCTGATTTCACAGGCCATGACTGTTTAATTACTATGAGTTGAACCTTTCTTTGTTTCAGCTTGTTCTTTTCCAGGATCTTGATGTCTTGGTAAGTGTAGTAATAAAGGCTGATGTAAATGAATTACGTTTTACGACTGTATTGTAGGCCGACAGGCGTTTCTGAATATAGAAACCAATTAAAGCGTGTTGATGCTGAGATGTGACATGAGTCACGTGATTCCCTCTAAAAAAAGTTTTTAAATTTACATACAGTGGCCCCCAACCATGTTTCCTTTCAATTACTATAGATTAAAATGAAAAGTGCAGGCAAGGTCATATTAACTAAACTGCGTGTTTTTACACTCCAGCCACACGAGCGAGGGTTGGACATTACGTTAAGTTATTGCAAATCATCACTGAATTGCCGTTACGGATAGAATAATAATTCAGGCTTTTATTATTGCTCGTGTGTGATAATCGTCTTTCTCTGCACGCATAAATACTAGAGACAAGACCTCGGTCATCGCCTGGTGCCATCTAGCTTCTAGGGGCTGGAGCATGTGAACCAGAGTGAGACCAAAAACCAAACAAATAGTGAAAGGTCAGGGTGGCCTGTGTGGATGTTTCCACAACGCCATGCCCCATGGCAAAGTGGTCAGATCTGAGTCTGTCTGACAAATCGCCCAGGTCAAAGCACTAGATCGCCCTATTTGCACCCCCGCCGGACGAATGTACCAGGCAATGCTCAACGGATCGCTCCTCAACTACTGTTATTATCGCATGCAACCAGGCCCCATGCGAATCGCTGGGCTGTTTAATGTATATTGAAAAGGTTTGAATTCTGTACTTTTGGAATTGGTTTTAAACAATGTGCAGGGAACGGCTCGCTGCTGTCACACTCCATCTCCCAAGAATATAGAAGTACATTAGTTCAAGGCTTTTTCATTGAAAGGCTGGTCATGAGCAGCACTAGAGAATCAGAAGAATCCATTAAAATAAAGAGCGCTACTTAAGACGAAATGAAATCGCGGCTGATCCACGGCTCGTTTCACCGCTGTGTTTGTTTAAGCTGTGTTTGGTTAAGATTACCTTAAAGCCAAAGCCATATGAGCACCTCCATTGCCCGAAGCATAAATTAACCTTCCCCTTAAGTGCTCTTTCTTTCTTGTGTACAAACATGCATGTGTCTGCATTGGGTTTGCATTTAAAAAAAACATTTTGATCAAACTAAATTACATTGTTGACACTGGCCAACCTTCCTGAACCCAAATCTGTTTAAATAGGACAACAACTGTAAACAATGGCTTACAAATAATCAAAAATTAATCTTTTTTTAAGAAACGTCAGATGACAGTGGCTTGGTTTTGCGTGGGAGATGCAAAACATTCTGGGTACATGTCAGAGTTGAGTGTAGGCAGCATGCCAGCTTGAGGCTTCATACCGAGTATATGATCAGGTTTTATGATGGGAAATGCCCCATAACACAACATTAACATTATACCATAAGACCTGTCTGTCAATAAAGTTCAACAATGTACAAACCTGAAGTTGTATTTCTGCTTTTAAGTTTGCAAGTTTACTATAGTTTATTGGAAATGGAAAACATTTTGTCCATAATTTGAAAGGAGTGGAGGCTCCCTAATGCAGAAAGGAATAATTGGTCCTGTTGACAAGTTTATTCAGAATGTGCAGAACAAATGTTTTACATTAAAACGGGAGGTGAAGAAACTGCAGAGGCTCACAGCAAAGCTAATGAACCAGCAAATCACACAATTAGATTGTTATTTCTATTTTTGGAACGACTCTGTATTTCTGTCACAGTGCCTGTAAACTTTTTGAACGTGGCTCACTTTGTTTGTCTGTGTGCACGCTTTATATGAGACAGTCTGTTGTTTGAATGTGTGTGTGTGTTTATGAGGTCACACATGGCTGTGCTAAGAAACTGCTGGGTGAGTCTGACCAGTCAGGCATGATTAGATGATGTGAAGCGTGGGTCAAGGTTAACATCTTCCATCAGGCATGGTTTAAATTGCAGCGAAACCCTCCGCCAGTCTCTGCCTTCATGAAGTCGACAGTGAGCTCCCTCCCCTAACGTGACCTTGGTTTCATCCATTTTTCATGAGACAGAATGGCAGCGGGAGGAGGGCACCGCACCCGTGTAATAATTAGTCAGCAAAATTCGGGCTAATTCTACCCCTGTTCTTACACAGTGCTTTTATCTCTGCCCGATCCTTGAGTGAATTTTAAAGAACTAAGTCAGGTGGTGCGCTCACAATGCGTTCACAAGAAGGTCTATTTTATAAAATAGAAAATAAGGTGAAATTTGCATACATGAATTTCAATGAGTGAGTAATGTACTCAAAGCCTTTCTACTTATTTTTAACGTTCCAGATTTCTGCTATGTGTTCTGTATGAAAATTAACAGCAATTTGTGAGAATGGAAAAAAAAAAACAGTGGGATGCTTTTGTACGAGAGAGAGAGAGAGAGAGAGAGACCCCCACGCACGAGGTCTTTGCAAAGCAGAAGCTGTCAACCAGGGATTAGCAGAACGAGCAGAAAACTGACAATAGGCTGAAGCTTATATACTTTAGAAGACAGGATTTAAATTTTAATCCACTATAAATGAAGAAAAAAAAAGGCATAAAATACAATCGCCACTAGTAGGCCTAAATATCCAAGCTCAGGAAGCTTATATTAAAAATCAGAACGATGGTACTGTACAATGGAGAGAGGAAAACGGGAGACTGAACAGAGGCAAACATGTGGTTAACATGCGATAATCCTGAAGTGTTGGTGAATACAGCAGGTACAGGTGTGGCTTTGTTCTGCTACAAAGGAGATTTCCTGTCATACTCTGTTATTGACAGGCGGTGATGGGAAATTACACAAACGCTGGCTGACTAAGGAATATTCTGAAGAGTCTGGAGAGGACTTCCTAAAGCAGGTCCAGCAAACTGAATATTCAAGATTTCATTCTGGCAGTGAGAGCCAAAAGCATGCCATGCATGGCGGTGCCTCCTCCAACTACAGACACAATTAGAACACCTCAGGAGGACAATAATGAATCATAGGCCTAAATCTATTTTATTTTCAACTAACATGTTCCTCTTTTCATGTTCAAAATCACTGAGGGAGGTCTCCTTTTGTCCCCACATCATATTTGTCACGTCAGCCATAGGCTCAATTAGCCTTTTTTGTTCTTAGATAATAACCTCATACCAATGCCATCTGCTCACAGGCTTAGTGATTCACACACACACACACACACACACACACACAAAACACTGCAACAATACCAAAGAACTCCACAAGGGAATGAAAAAAAAAAAAAATCAGTGGGAGGAGAAACAGTAGGGCAATCATGAAAGACTCCATGTCACCGAATTAGGACAAAGTAATAGACAAATTTGAGTCTGTTACTTTTATACATTTTACATACATTGCTGCCTGTTTTTAGTTTGAAGTGTTTTATGGCATTGGCAGTGGACTACACACTACAGCAATGGTTGTTGCAGACACACCTGGCAGGGATCTTCTGACAATTAACTTTCCCATTCACCCTTCTACCTTTCTAATTAAAGTCGAGCTGAAAGGCATTTCAAGAGTATCTAGCTCCTGTACTGTGATGTATTTCCGAGCAAACCAGAATAAGCAAGTGGGACGAAACATTGGGAGGAATTTGATTTGATCGTGGAAAATATTAGCTCACAACCTCCTAGCTCTGTGCAGCACCGAAGTTGTAAATCGATTGATGGATGGATGTCATGATATTATTAGTTGAAATTGGTTGGTACCACCAGCTGGTAATTTTGCTTTCCAAAATGAAAAAGACATCAGATTTTGACATAAAAATACAATGTATTTTTTCTTAACATTTTCAGCATATATTATTAAATAGATGCACAGAATGACTGAGGATGTGATGTAAAATTTTGATTTCAGGGAAAAAGCCACAGAGTAAAAACACAGCCTAACATGACTTCTGTTATAACTTAATTTGCTTTCTGATATAATTAAATATGACTGTACTTTTCTCAGCATATCCAGTTCATAAATGATGACGTGATTGCTAAAGCACATTCTCATCCCATTTTCTATTTGCTTTGGTTCTGTGTAAATAAAAATGCTCAAGTCTTGCTCTTAGAGTCAAACTGAACATCTGTTCTCAGAGGCAGCGATATGTTGACCGAACAACCTCTAGTTATTCATGGCTGTTAACTGTTTCTATCTGACAGCATAGATGACCAACATGGAGAGGGAAGGTGTGGTTAACTGTACATCAGACCAAAGTAAAAGCAACTAAATGACATCTGACCCTTCCATGGGCGGGAGGGAGAAAAGGGGGGGAGTGAGTACCACATTATTATTAAGTAGTGAGAGAGTAGAAGGAGAGGGAAGGTTAATAACTGTTCAACCCAGCCCGAAGACAAGACACATTACACGGGTGCACTCTAAGCGCACGGGAGACAAATTGGATCCAAACTGCCATCTTTCAATAAGTCACTTGACTGGGCTTTTCACTTGCCATATAAATCACCTGCGAACACTGGCGGAGAGACGGCTAAGTAGACACTTATGGTCTGCCTTCAGGTTACACAGTGCTATTGTAGTGAACGAATCAAGTGCGTTGAAAACTGTATTCCGTATCTCTGCAAAGGGTTTTCAGTGCAAAGATTCTCAGGAAGCTGGCCTCTGATCCAAGTCAATCACTCACAAACTCATATCTGCTGGTGTCCTGTGAGTAGATTTCCTTAATGCCCTGAAACTATTCTTTTTCCCTCTCTGCATGCTTGATGTTTGACAGGCGGCAACTCAAAAAGTATATTTGAATGAGATGCAAGAGATATTGATATAGGTTTGTGTGTTTTATGGGCCATTCTACCGAATTCGTGCAAATTGCTGTCCCACAATAAAAAAACTATTTAACAAAACAATTAAGAATTCAGACCTTCAATATTTACTAAGATTATGTTATGATCTAGTTAAACACAAGACTGTCACTAGATAGTAATTAAGCTAAATATATACAAAATCATCATTTATGCTACCTTCCTAGGTACTTTCTATTGGGAAGAAGTTGTCCCAATCTCTAAACCCTAAATTTCAATCCATGAAAATAATACTTAAAATAATTTTGTCATTTTTTCCAATGGTGTATTTTAAAATATATGTTTGGTTTATTTGAAACAGAATGTAAAATATTTAGATTAATTTTGAAGTTTTTTTTTAAATTACAAAACAAGCTTTAAAAAATGCTGTCCCACACTTTCATGTCACAACCGTAACACAAGTCATTTTACCACATGGGTGGAGCCTGGTTTTAGCCACACCCCAGAATTTCTGACCAGGAAGGGACACTGCATCCCTGTCCCTTATGGCTGCATGGTGAGTGATTACCTCTCATCATTTTTAAGTAAATGTGTTCCAAAGTCTGAAAATCAGTATGTTACATTAATAACTGTCACAACCGTACACATATTATCTGCAAGTAAATACACTTTTGGGGGCTCAAATCAAAATATTATGTTTTGTTGTGTGTACAACTGTTCAAACATCTGTTGCTAGCCATTTACTTGTTAGCATGTTTGAGTTATCCTAGGAATTAGCTAAAAATGTCACAACCGTAACAGTCACAACCGTAACAAATTGTAACGTTACGGTTGTAACATAATCATTATGGTAGTGAAAACATGCAATGTTCCACATATTTAAGGCAATGTTTGATCATTATTATTACATTATACTTTTAAAACATAATAATAATATTGTTATTATATAATATTTGATTTGTAAAGCACATTTCATTCTAAAGTGCTAAATAATGTATGATATGATAAAACATGAAGATAATGCTGATTTATATTTGACATTATACAGCTAAACTGGGAGAAAGCAAGCAGCAATGCCAAAAGAACATACAAAGAGTGGAGCAGAGAGGGTGAGAGAATACAGAAAAAGATTGAGGGAAGACCCAGAGAAGTACGAAGAATATTTAAAGAAGGAAAGAGAACAAAACAAGAAATGAAAGGAAGAAGGAAAGGTCAAATCTATCAGTGATTTATCTCAGGGAGTAAAGGAATGTCAGAAGATCATGGCGAAAAAGACAGCAACATCACAGGGTATTGGTGAAAAGTCAAAGAGAGATGGAGAGATTGTGCACGGCTTCCACGCCACCTCCCACACCCTCTGCCACGCCTTCTCCCATGTCTTCTCCCACGCCTCCTCACCTTCCACGCACGTCTAGTGAGACTGTTACTCCACGCACTTCTAGTGAGACTAATAAGAGACGTTCTGGAATGCGTGACCACAGAAAAATAAAGACCCTTGAAAGACCCTTTCTGGAGCTCTACTTTATGTTTTTGTACTTTAATGCACTTTCAAGCACAAAACACTTTCTGCTGTGTGTATATTTGTTTTAGATCTTTAATGTCATCTTGCAGTAGATGCGCTGCTCTGTTGAAGTAATGTAAAATAAATGGCTCTGCAATAGTAAATGACCTCATTTTATGGATTATAAACATTTGTGTTTGTAAAATTCACATTGTAAGGCAGGTTATGAGTTAGTATTAAGCAATAAGGTTGAGGGGATATAATACAACCTTGCAAACAAAATACTGTGGTCACGACCAAAACAGTGCAGTCACTACCGTAACAGTGCGGTCACTACCGTAACACTGAGTGTTTTGTCAAATAAAATAAGAATTGAATCATTAAATAACATTTTATGATAACTATTGGTTAAATGTACATTCAATGTAATAACTAATTAACTCTGAGATCTCTATGATCAGTGTAATTCATTTTACAAAAAAGATTGCATTTAAATTTTGATGAGTATTAGAAAATAAACTTTGAAATTTGTTTAAAAAATCATTTTAATTGATTTAGTTGTAAAACCCTTCATAATAAATTACTAAAATTATTCTTTAGAGGGTGTATGGACACAAAATATTAACAGATTAATATAATGGTTTTTATTGCAGTGTGTTGCTGTGTTACGGTAGTGACACATTTCAGCCGCGGAAAAACATTTCAAGAACAGGCAGACATTAATATATAAAATTTGACTGTGCCTTTACTAGATATGTACCATAGAAATATGGTACAATATATGTATGGACAAAGTTTTTGGAAAAAAATAACTTTTGAAAATGAGTTTCCAACTCTGGAATTTGCACGAATTCGGTAGAATGGCCCTTATAACATAATATGCCTCTTTTTTGCTTTGATTGTAAGCTAAAATATTGGTTCAGATGAGCTCACTTTAGCTCGGTGTAACGGTTGAGACTGACAGATAATATAATTAACTTTTAATGTCAATGTTGAGGATCCTATTCAGCTATGAAAATGTGCCAAGGATAATAAAAAGAGTTGCCAGCAAAGAATTCCTTCATCTTTCTTGTCAGACTTTTTCAGCCACACCAGACAGACAAAAGCTAGCAGCTAGCTGGTGTTCACAGTGGAGCATTTAGCCGCTACGGAGCCAGGTATTCCCATAAGGAGCTGGTGGAGACCAAAACAAAGCTGCAAGGAGAGGGAATAATGGACAGTACGCTAGGTGGAGAGAATGGGTATGGCTCCACATTAATGTTAATGTTGCTCTGTGTCTGTTCTTAAAGTAGATAAATGATTAATGAACATGTTCACTATACAACTATTAGTAAGTAAAACATCAGGTTTTACAGCAGATTTTGCACCATTTTATCCGTAGTTGCAACAGTGAATTGCATCTGATAAGCTAACTTCAAGTACAGTTTAGTTTTGTGTTTGGCAACGTTCAGAGCTCGTCTGAGTAAAATCCCCCTTTGGCTTAACGTTCCCTTTCAGCAGCTTAAAAAAATGTATTCTCACTGCATTTTGGCCTTTACTGTTATAGTAACTATATACTTCCCGCTGTCATTACCAAGCAGCAGATTTACGCTGTGCAACTGAAGAGATATTTCCATTCTAATGCATTTCTTTGACACAAAGCACATCAAAGATGGTGTCTGAGCAGCAAGTTACTGCTTTTATTGCCGCTGTGTTGCAACCTTTGTTGCAAGTCACACATTCTTCTTATTGAGACTTCTACAAGTCAGTGACTGTTTAAGTACATTTTCTGTCTCAACAACACGGAGCATGTCAATATGTTCCATTTTCTTAAGCTAAAATGTGACTCAGCAGTGCTGATTGCTGATAGCCTGTGTCCCATTTTCTTAAGCTAAAATGTGACTCAGCAGTGCTGATTGCTGATAGCCTGTGCCCTTAAGCTATGGCTGAATGTCTATTACAACAAGACAGCCTCTCCGAGGAATCTCCCGAACCTAACCAAGCCTCACCAAGTGTCTGGGTCTGTCCTCCTGAGACAGAGAGGGAAAAGTGCAATTGTAAGTCAATTCAATAATGTCTTGACTCTGAGATCCGTCCTGCTTCATCGTGGGACAACATGAGAAGACGTGTCAAAAGGTGGCCCTGCTGGAGGCATGCTCCCTTCATTTTCAGTATTGATTTTTTTAAGAATATAAAACAGCTATATGCTCCATGTACACCGCGGGCAAATGATGGTACTCTATTAAGAGTGAGTGTGTTGTCACAAGCACACACGGTGAGCAGCAGATTGACCAGAGGGATGCTAGTCAGTAAAAAGACATGTAACAAGCGTTTGGAGTCCATAAAAATGCACATAAACAGCCTGTATAAAAAGTTTATAAAAGGCATGAAAAGAGATAAACTGTTGCTGTGTCTCAAGAAACAAACATTGAACTGTGTCATGCAAAGTGTTTGTTGGAGGCTGCAGGCACGGCTCATCACCCATTTTAATGTATCCCTGCCCTGGATGGCTGTGTTGGCACACGGTCTGGAGAAGGTCAGTAGCAGGTTTCTGGATACTCGTTAACAAATAAGGAGTTTTTTGTTCTTCTAAAAGCATCTCTTTCATTGGTTGCAGCATTGTTTGCTTTTGGGGATTCTGTTAAAAACAGTCCAGCAGAGTTAAATTAACTGATGAGTATGACCACTGGCAAAGTTTTTACTTTTTCTCCCAGTGTTAAATTAACATTCGCAGTTTTGCTTTTTGAACAAAGTATTGACTTAAGGGCTTGTTTTATTAAATTAGACATTGATAATTTCATATTCACTAAATTACAGCCTTGTCTTTAATTTGGCAGTTGAATTAATTTGGTGTGGACTTTGGAAAGATAATTTTAATTTGCCTCTCAGTACTTTAAAGGGAAACAAGAGAGAGGGCGAGAGACCAAGCTTGGGGACACAAAGGTGACGCTTCTGATTATAGCCAGAAAACTACAGTGTGATACCAAATAAACAATGAATTACTTCCTGTGTACAGGAGTGATTGGTAGAAGGGAAGAAGTAGGGCATAAGAGGTAACATGGGTCAAAAACGGACACGCATTAACATAGCAGACTGTGTGGTTTCCATATAAATTAAGTCATTACAGCACATTTGTGATTAATCTAGCATTAACCTTATCCCAACAAATATGCATTGAGCTTGTGAATTCCTACTAAATATATAAATGTGTTCAGGAAATGCATATTAAATGGCGATCTTAAAAAACAAAATCTAAAAACAGTCAAATCCACTGGGCTGCTTATACGCATGTACTTTCGTCTGCTTATTCTTTCTAAATTCAGAGAATTATCTTGTGCATTCCTTCAGTAGATGGTGGTATCCTCACACAGCCACTGTGCAGACATCAACTCACCACCCACTGGTGCTGCACAGCTGAAAACAAACCAACCCTTCTGCACCGGAGCCAGCAAAAGCATCGCCTGCCTCATATTCTGTGGCGCAGACAGACTAAACAAAGGTCGTTAGACAGCATGAAACATTCAGCATCAAAGAGATTTGTTTATTTATTTTGTCTTTAATCCATATAGGCTGCAGCAAAAACAGAAAGGCTTTACACCTTGTTGCAGGATATTTTTATACCATACTCCATAAATCCCACAGAACAAACACATTTTCACATTCACGTCAGTATAATTCACACCAAACTAGGGGTGAGTATTGGCAAGAACCCCACGATAGGATACGTATCACGATACTTTGGTCACGATACGATACGTATCACGATACTGCGATATAAATAAAGATGAAAACACAAGTACCTGTACATGTAAATTGATCAGAGGACAAATTGAGTCAAAACTATTTCATTCAAAACAGCCTCTCCATTGTATTAATTCCCATCAAATTCACTGGAATAAATATTGAAAATAAAATGAAAAAGACCACAAAGCGTCTAAACATGAATCTTTTTTCTTTTTTTTTAAATCGATCTTTGGAGTTGAAAAATCGATATTGTATTGTATTGCACGATGTATTGCTGTATCGATATTTTTATCCACCCCTACTCCAAACACGTTTCAGTTTTTCTTTTGAATTAAACATGATGAATGAAAATAGCAACGCATGTTTGACTCAAGTTAATTGATCTATTTGTGCACTTTAACCTATTTGTCGGACACACAGGCTGTGAACATCGTGAAGAGAGAGCGTTAGGGGTTGAGCTGAGCAAAAGACATAAGATATTAATATTTTTATCCATAAAATATGACAGCACATGTTGGTCTGCCAACCAGTTAACAATGCTCCTGTTTACCGAGGCCAAGAGAAGAGCGGACCCAGCAGGTTCATGCTCTTTCTCCTCTGAAGCTGCTGCTGCCCTCTCGTTATAGCCGGGGATTCAACCAGTGTTAAATTCCCCCGAGGAAGAAGGCACTGAAGCATCGGCCAGACAAGCTCCCGATATTATTGGTTGAATAAAGACCCCGTACCTCTGGAATCATCATGTAACAAGATACTTTATACCCTCATTAAAAAGGAGAAGAAAATGTCTGGCATTTGAAAGCAATCTCTTTTGTTGTTGTTTATTGTCTCATATTCGTTGTCTCATCTGCTGTCGCTTATTACCATGCAGGAGCTTTTGTGTTTTGTGATGCAACACCCTCAACGGCATCTTAACAAATGAACAACTTGAAATTCAACAGGCCTCATGCGAGAACCACTCGTAGGAACAGATTTGTCTTCAAGTGTCTTGTACGCGTAATTTAGGAGGACTCGCCACATTCCCCAATCTCCTCGTACTTTGAATTTCTGTTAAACTCAGAGTGGTCAAGACCTGTTGCATTTAGTCTCCCATTGTCCAGTGCTAAATGATTCACTGTTTGATTATATATTTCATTCATTTGAAACAATCTTTAGTTTGAAAACACTAAATTAATGAGATTTTTCTAAATGTATTCATCTAGCCGAAAAAATTTCAACATGAAAAAATATCTTCAATTATTTCACCACCTCCCACTGTGATCAACGGATATCTTGCTGTGGTGAGATGTTTTTCATATGATACCATTTCTTCTTTAGTGAAGTATACATACAAAACTGAAGTAATTGTTTGTGTTGAGACAATGAGATTCTCTGTCTATCATTTCAGCCAGTTTTGGCTTTAATACTGAATATTGACGCTTTCTTTTAGCTTTTTGAGCCATTTGAAGACTCGTGTTACAAATACTTTGAGGCAGAAAATTCCATATTTCAAAAATGTGCCCCTAATTTGACGTTTGATTGTCTGTATTCCTATAATTTATAACTCTGAAGCAGGTTCCAGTCGAGAGCTGCTTTTATTGTGCGACAAAAACCTTTATCAATCCCACTCAGCAGTTGGTCACATTAGCAAAGACAAAGAGGTTTGACCCTCGAGGCGGCTGTGTCCTATTTAACAGACACTGACGGGGCATAAATAGTGACAATTGCTATTTGTTTCTCAGCGTGAGACTCAAGTGGCATTACATCAGCGTTTTATGAGCCCAACCACTTCTAATAAGAACTGGTTTTTAAAAAAATGTCCTGAGAGATATTCTCATTTCAGGTTTTCTAACTGAAAAAAAAAGATTTTTCTTTTCTTTTGACAGTTGTTTTATAAAACTGTCAGTGTCTGACAATGCAGATGTTCAAAGTAAATTCATTCTGCGTTGTCTTTCTTGCTTCAGACAGCAGTGAGCCTTGGAAACAAATAAGTATGCACACCAAGTGATTGGGAATCCTTAAAAATAAATCACCACAACTAGACATGAATATGCACCTAATTACAGAAGGCTTTCCCCAGGTGAGAACATTCATGCTTTTACGACATCCTGCAAGTACACTTCCTGCCTGAAAATCTGTATTCTGGTTACGTTCATCATCTAATTTGAAGATTCAACTTTTTTATAACAACTTGTGACACAAAAAACAAATATGAGAGACACCAAAGGGGAACTGAATCACCAAATGTGCCGCTTTGCTCGAAAGCCAAGTGCTTGTAGAAGCAACTGGCCAGTGGAGCTGAGACAAATGTGCCCTTAAGCTAACCTCGGGCTGGCTGGAAGTGATCTACCTAGGGAAGCACAGACCTAAATGTCACAGACAGTCATGGTTCATGGATGCTGTCACGATGAGACACAAGGAGCTGCTTCTTCTTCATCTCAACAACCTTCCCCCCGGTGTCACTCGGTTGGTGTAGAGGTGCACTTTCAGTTTAAAATCCGACCGTGCGGTGAAGGTTTTGTTTTCACCGAGCTTGTCTCGTACCAAAAGGAAATTACCTCTGTGTGGGAACTGGGAAAGCTAGAAAATCATTCTTATTGTCAGATTAAAAAAGTGAAATTGGGTCCTGGCTGCATAGACATGACATGTGGAGGGAGGATTGGATGCTCAGAATAATTACAAATGAATGACACACTGGTGGACTGCAACCCGTCTTTTCTTCCCATCGATATATTTTCTCCAAGACTTTGTAGGGTGACGTAAGTTGATATTCTGGTGCTGAGATGTTGACAGGGCATAAAATACACAGCAGGGGTGGATGCTATGTTTGGATTTCCTCATTTGTCTACGAGCTAACACTTTGACTGAGATCTGCATCTTTTCCAGGAACATTCCATATTTATCACGTTTGCCAGAACATTAAAAATTAAAACACAAATCAATACGAACAAGTAATTTGTGATAATCACTGTCGTGCAACAAAATTAATCCTGGGCAGATGATGAGTGATAATGACTTTGAAAACTCAAGCAATGCAAAAAAAAAAAAAAATCTAAAATAAATACACATAATAGGGCAGCAATTAATTTAGGCTGCCAAAGCCAAAGCTTTTTTTCGTGTGTCATCTGATAAATAACACATAGGTTAAAAAATTCAGACAAGAATACTTAAATAACTCAATTCATCAAATGACAAGAAGTATTTTCCTCGGCTGAATTTGGGTCTTTGTGTTGGAACATCTATGACATAGATGAAGATTGTTGAATATAATATATATTGGTATCAAGCAAAAATATCAGAATTCCAACTTTCTATCTTGCATTTCATTGTTTGGGCTCAAATTAAACATGTGTCCACTAAGGGTGTGGAGATTCACCGAGATCCACAGATACATCGATACCCACGTGCACGATGGGTGTGCATCGGTTCATTCACCCCGCATCGATACAATTGACGGGTGAAATCTAGATTCATATCGGTGCGTTGGGTTCCATCGGTTAAATCCGATGGTAATTATGTAAAGTCCGATGCAGGCGCCGTGTTTTTCATGTTAAATTTCACCCTATCCCGTGATTCCCAGTCGCAATGAACGCACCTCTCTTAGTTTCGCGTTTTGCTTTGAGCACGGACAGAAGCCGCGAGGAGGCACACACTCACACAGACTAGTAGTAGTAAACAAACATGGAGGATAGCGTGAGCAGCAGCAGCACTGTGGACGCGCCGCAGCCTATATTTAATGCACCTCCAAATCTTATGTTTGGAAACACTATGGATTCTACAAGAAAGATGGAAAGCTGGACAAAACGGCCGTTATTTGCAAACACTGCCGTGTTGCAAAGCCGTACAAGGGCAGCACAACTAACATGCAGACCCACCTAAAAAGAATACATCAGATCATCGATACGCCTCCCGCCGCTTCCACCAAACCAGGTCAGGGGCAGAAAAGTATTGTCGATTGTTATGCGGAGCCTCTTGCAGACGGCTGTGCCCGCGCTATGGCCATAACTAGGGCAATCGCCTACTTCATATCCAAAGACATGCAGCCGTATAGCATTGTGGAAGACGAGGGCTTCAGACACCTCATCCGCGTATTGGAACCAAGTTACAAAATACAAAATACAAGTCACAAAATAATATTTTCATTTTCTTTTCTTGTGAGAGTAGTCTTGTTTACACTACAGCAGCAGCTGTGAGCCTCTGACTGCCATATAGTTCAAAATGTATTTTCTTTACTCTATTGTTTTCTTATGGACATTACATATAAGACACTCAGTGAGAGTAGTCTGTTTACACTACAGCAGCAGCTGTGAGCCTCTGACTGCCATATAGTTTAAAATGTATTTTCTTTACTGTATTGTTTTGTCTTATGGACATTACATATAAGACACTCAGCTGCTTTCTTTGCACAAAACCCAGTTGTGAAAGGGTATAATTTGTTTTATTCATATAGAAATAGCACGTTCTGCTCCTCATTATTGCATTAGCCTACGTCCTATTGAGTTCATATGTGTGGCAGACAGGGATATGGACAAACATTGATGCACTATTGAAAGTGTCACTTGAAGTTAGTCATTGAGAGTAATTGTTTTTTTTATTGTTGCAGAGTTAGACTCAAAGTCAACTCTAGCACATTTGAAAAGGCCTGATTTTGAAAAGTTGTTACTGTGCCAAAAAGAAGAGGAATAAAAGCTAATCTTTTTTAAAGTACCGTACTGAATTGCATCTTATTTTTTTATTTAAATGTTATCTTTGTTTATTCATGTTGAATCGCATCGTATCGCATCGTATCGCATTGATTTGAACTAGAAGATTATCGCAAAGTATCGCATCGGGAAGAGGGTGAGGTGTATCGCATCGTATTGCCAGAAAATTCCATGTATCGCTAAAATATCGTATCGCTGGCAGCGCATCGAGATGCGTATCTAATCGGCCTCAGTGCAGAGATTCACACCCTTAGTGTCCAAAAGACTGTGACTCTGGTCCTAATAGCAATATCCACTTGTTTTTATAAATATATTGAGTGGCAAACACATATAGTCGTGTTAACTGGATTACAGTAAAATACAACATTTTGGGAAATGTGCATATTTGCTTTCATTCAAAGAGATCTTGTTCATTAAATATTGAGCTAGAACCAACAAGCGATTAGGTTGGTTTGGCATAAAGACGGGAAGAATGGGGGAAACTATTTGACGGATACTGAGATGTAAATACATTGGCTTTGGATTTATGAGGAGCATCTCCCTCCCAAAATGGAATATTATCATCACCATGAGGTTGCCAGGCTCCCCATGGATACATAACTTCTTGTTTGTACATTTTGGTTTTTGCACCGATGAAACAATCAAAAATGTAACAGGTGGTGTTAACATTAACATTTATATTTACATTTAGGGCATTCAGAAGATGCTTTAATCCAAAACAACTTACAATAAGTACATTTGTTTATAAGTTGCTTCCAGTAGCCTATTTGTGCGAAGCTAATATAATCAACTGACATCACTACAGTAAATGCAAAATCCTGAGGGATGTATCACACCATCGTGAATTCTTGACAAGAAAGTGAATGAGCATATTTCAAAAATGAAAACATTGTGTTTTATATAATTATATATACGCTGTATATACAGTATATATGCTCTAATCTGTGTGAGGGTTAGGTAATATTTTACACATTCATACACATTTATCCTATTCCTCATTGAACGCATGCTCCTGTAGACTAGATTAAATACTCCTCTCTTCAGGGTTAATGCGGCTCATTTTATTATCAAATGTTCCACTTGATCGCAGAAGCTCATAACTCTACACAGTATGCCGTTCTAACCTGATATGTCCAAAAGGGGCCACATTAAAATTCCAGCCACACTCGGGGCACCGACACGACTACATCATCAGGCCGGAGGAGAGAAACCGTCCTCTCTCTCTCTCTCTGGTAAATGTTGGAGGAGAGCTTTTGCTCTTCTGAGCACACAGAAAGGACTGTGGGGGGGTAAAGCTGGAGTCACACAGGGTCACGTCACGCATTAGTGAAAGAAAAACAATAAAGCATCTTTCTCGCACAGACCTTAAATACTAATTTAGCCTTTCCCCTAATCTGTAATCAGATTGCTCTTGTGATGAATTGATGAAATTGTGGGGAAAAACACCGACAGATATATTGAGACCACCATGAAGGCGAGCACGTTCAGAGTGAAATCCCTGTCTGACTCTTTTCAGCTCTTTCTTTTTTTTAAAGCTGAATTCTTTGCTCTGAGTCACCTTGCTCTCCCTTCCCTCCCTCCACCCACATTTTGCAGTAAGTCAGTGGTAAAAAAAAAAAAAAAAAAACAGCATCTGCGTTAGATGCATAGCAGTACCCCTGTGTCTTCACAAGTGATCAGACTGATTAAAAAATGAAATTGCAAACAGCATGTATCAATGTTTGATGATGTTCTTGTGCACAGAATGCTGTAGATGTAGTATTTATGAAGTGTTTAAATAAATACTAGAGTGCAGAAAATAAACTAAATGCTACAATACTCTAATATATGTTGATAAAATGAGGGGAAATCTTGTGAACTCACTATGCCCACAGCCTTTACATTATTGTTTTTTTTTACATAGATAGAGATTTCCATAGGGGGAGAACAGTCAAACTGCTGCCATAATACCAATTAAGCCCTTAAACCCAGATCCCTGCAGCGGAGTGGCAGTTGTGGCCACCCATCATGCAGTTTATTGATTGAATGGAAGTGGTGAGGAGCGGATGTCCAAGGGAGAGGTTTAGAGGAAAGGATTACAACTCAGCGAGTTTGAACAAGAATAGAAATACAGTGGATTTTAAACATAATCTGATGGGTTTTAAACATTAATTTGACATCTAAGTGGTCTTTTCTTGTAAAGGGAGGATAAACAAGGTATTGATACCATTCCCGCTCTCAACAGACCTTCAATGGTTTTATGATGTACTGTCCTTCAGCCTCTCAGGGCCCTAGTTTCGTAGACCAGGCGCAGTCAGCTTTCAGCGCACCTGCGCCGCGCCGACGGGGCGTGTCCGCCTGGACTTTGCAAGTTTCGTGCACCGCGCAGGCTCGCGCAGGCACACCTCCGGTCTCGCCCACCGGCGCAAGTGGGAAAGAGGGAGGAGAAAAAGGCGTGAGTGGGAGACGAGGAGGAGACGAGGCGTGGACTGAGATTAATACAGCCGATTCAGATCTTCACCAATCAAATGAGCTCCTCTCCTCTCCTTTAATGCGTTAGGGGAGGTTCAGTGCAAGTTCCGTCACTTGACAACCCGATGACAGATGCAGCGCCGCCGCTCCCAGCACGCGCATCACGCGCTGTGCGCGCGTATCATAATAATATCAATGCCGATATTATAAGAAACAGGAGAGAGAGAGGGAGATGTTTTGGTCCGAGAGGCTGAGTTTCCGTTACGCGTGCCATCCGCCTTTGATCTGACGTCAGATGTGACGGGACAATCTATATAGATATAAATTCACGTGTTGATTCATTGGTTGCATTAAATAGTGTTTGTTGTGATTATGTATTGCATTTAAATGTGCCTGGAACTGTGGAAACCTGCCTGTGAGGTCTCGGTGACGTGTGCGCACTGCGGGCCGGTCTGCCAAACTTCCGATCCGCCAGCTGTGATTCGCATTGAATCAATGGACTTTATTTACGCCTTGCGCCTTGCGCTGAAAGTAGACCAGGTTGGAGCTGGCGAGCTTTCAGCGCAGTCTCGGCGAGGCTTTTCGTCACGAAACTTCCGCTACGCCAAGCTGAATCGCTGACGCCTCCCCCTGCTGCGCCGCCACACCCATCTTGGCGCAGGCGATCCACCAAACTGCCAAACTGACGGTGCGCAAGGCTGCGCGGGTCGAAACTTGCACTGCGCCGGCTGCGCCACCCTGCGCCGGTCTATGAAACTAGGGCCCTCAGTCTTTCGTTAGGAGCTCCCTCACAAATCTACATTCTTATGAGATCAAGTTTATCAAAAGTGTGATTCGGATTGCAATCAATGGACTTTATTTACGCCTTGCGCTGAAAGTAGACCAGGTTGGAGCTGGCGAGCTTTCAGCGCAGTCTCGGCGAGGCTTTTCGTCACGAAACTTCCGCTACGCCAAGCTGAATCTGTGACGCCTCCCCCTGCTGCGCCGCCACACCCATCTTGGCGCAGGCGATCCACCAAACTGCCAAACTGACGGTGCACAAGGCTGCGCGGGTCGAAACTTGCACTGCGCCGGCTGCGCCACCCTGCGCCGGTCTACGAAACTAGGGCCCTCAGTCTTTCGTTAGGAGCTCCCTCACAAATCTACATTCTTATGAGATCAAGTTTATCAAAAGTGTGATTCGGATTGCAATCGTCTGGCAAGAGGGAAGCATGTAAAGTGGTATGTGCCTCATAGTCTAATTCAGGACGCAACGGAGAGAATAAATCACTGATAGTGTTAACCAGCAGCAATGACATTATTGTCTTGCTGACACTGCACTCACTTGCGTGTTGTGCTGACGGAGCCGGCAGCTGATGCCTAATAGAGCCTTCTTTCAATCTAGATTGTAACAACGTGGCTCCGACGGAAAATTGAATTAGAAAAAGCAATTATTTAGACAATACTAAAATCATAAATCATTAAAATAAGTTCCCCCTCTGTGCCATTAGAGCTTTGTTTCACATGATCAGAAAAATTGCTTTGCAGTACTATTTGGCAGCCTCATGAATAACATCATACTCTTCTCCAGTTCATTAACCAGCAGGAATAATAAACCGTAGCATATACTAACATTTGGAAACACAATTTAAAACAGATGTTTACATCTTACTCTGAGCAATTTGAGTTAAAAAGATTTGCATGTTTGGAACTTTTGTATCAAAGCATTATATTATTTGGGGAATTTAGTTGCTCCTGATGATGACTAATTGTCTAATGTTCTTTTTTTTCTTGAACCAATTGACATTAATCCAAGCAGGATTTTTTTCTTCCACAGTTTGAAATATTAGGAAACAACTCAAAACTATAATTATGAATTAATCAATATGAATTGCTTGGATCTGCAGTATTTGTTGAGTTGTTGACACAGTGTGATGTTAATACCACAGACATGGCTCCCCAGTGTGAGTTTCCAGGACGCCGTGACCGCCCTCTTCCTAATTGGTCTTCAATAGAGTATGAAAATCAATAATGGAATGTTCATACATTATTCATTCAACTATTTCTTGCTTTTCTTGTGAAAAATTCTGCATTTGTTGATAATATATGTTGTCAATCATATCATGGGTCAAATGCGGTTTACAATTTACCACTTCCTCTTTAAGGTAAGGGGACTTGGATAATTTATGACTCAAGATGATACGTGTGGTGCACCTTCAATCAAACAGTCTTATAATCAACACTATAGACGCTGGCATCAAAGGACGTGCATCAGACAAAGGTCATAGCTTTCATGATGAATGTGATCAGTGAAGGCATGCTTTTGAATAGTGTAGTGTAGTGTAATATACAACGAGAAACAATGCGATCAAAACAATATTAAATAAAAAATCAAACAGAAACAAATAACTATAGATATTTAATAATCAGCCAAAGGTTGGTTTCAGAATTAATGTACCCATATCATGTGATTATGGAAGTGTTAAGATATAGTATGTGTTTGACAGATAACATGGTTGTGTAAAGGTGGTGTGTATACAGTAGTTGGGCTGATTTCTGGTTTCACTGATCCGGTTCAGTGTACAGGGCTAAACCGGTTTCATTTATGCAAACATTTTCACAATGGTAGCCTGATTGCTGTCTTACAGGCGTCTTGGTGAATCTTTCTCCCACTTCTTTTTGTGAGCAGATCTTGACAAAGAAGTTAAATTGCAAAGCCTGAGTCATTACAGTTTCACACATAATGGGTTTCGATGAGACAGATGGATGGTTGTCAAGTTTAATCAACACGAAACACTAGTTGGAAACATTATTAGTTGTTTCACAGTTGATTACGAGAGCCATTTTTAGAAAATGAAGGCACAGGATATTGAGTTGCCTTAGTTACCTGTCTTTCCCATTTCCAACTCTCATTTCTGCCCCAGAGTGAGGGATATTTCAACAGGATCGTGCTTCATTATAGGCTAGCATTTATACATCCATCCATCCATCCATCCATTTTCTACCGCTTATCCTGTATTTTAGGGTCGCGGGGGGGCTGGAGCCAATCCCAGCTGTCATTGGGCGAAGGCAGGGTACACTCTGGACAGGACGCCAGTCTATCGCAGGCATTTATACATGTATAACATTTATAAAAAGTAGCTAACAATATTACAACATTACACATTGGGTTGATAAATACTATAGACCACGGGTTATGTGTAGCATGCAGAGCATCAAAGTAACATGGCTGGTAGCGAGATACAATACTGTACAGCAGACCTGTGTCATAATGTAACATAAACACTGAAGCAATGGAGGGTAAAATGGAGCAAAAGAGCGGGTTAACCTTCGCGCCAGGGTTAAAAAGGATCCGTTTCAGTGATTCTCCTCACTGGTACATTTTCACTGCACAGAGACCAGTCCCAGATGTAACGTTGTCAAGTTCTACATCAGAGGGGGCATCTGTTAAGGTAGCATAGAAATGCTACTATTATGGATCCCATCCATTCACAAATGTGACATGGGAGAGCACTATTAAAGGGATATGTCCAAGGTAGGGCTCTGAGACGAGGGGTTGCAGCCGTGTCAGGACAAAATCGATGCACATCTGGGAAATAAATGGGCCATTCGCTCAGACGGTCAGTCATATTGCACGGGTGGTAACTGGCAACAGGCTCATAACGGTTAAGCGACACATGACAGAGTGCAGATTCTATAATATATGAGACCGTGGTTGCCACTGTACATGTGAGGTGTCGGTCCCAGGCCACATGCATGGGAATCATGTGACGGCCCTGAGAGCTCAACATGCTACAAAAGGGAAAACAAGCAGAAAGATTTTGCAAGCAGCTGACAAGATAATAGGATTATTTACTGGGGACACTAAAAGTGATGCACATTGCTGGGACAGGCTTGTTACTGCCATGATTTTTGGCTTATGGAATGATTGATGTTGACTATCCAGTAGTGGTGTTAGAAAATGAGCTGCAATATTTACTGCAACTTTGCAACTCTGATTCAGATATTGTTGCAGATCTGCTGTGAATCTAGTATTAGCATTTTGCTTATTATTAGCCCACAATATTATGTTACTGTTAGCTGGCTATCGTTTCGTTTTTTTATTTTCAATCGCACGTTGTTTAATTCATTGTTTAAAACAAGTTGAAATAACGGCATGAATCCAATTTTTTATATTCCACATTTCACATACTTATAGAAGTGATCTCATTTCTACCATCTTTTGAATTATATAAAGGTTGTATGCTTCAATCATGACTCAAGCAGTCATTAATCTCCCTGCTAGGTAATCAAAGACTTGAGTGAAGACATTTGTTCAAGGTTTGACCTTCCAGACTCCGGGGTTGCTCCTTAATCGTTATGTCAGTGGATTACCTGCATCATTCCTTTCAATACGACGATTTCTCTTTCAAGGCGTTTACCTCACCTCGCAACTGCTCGCTGTGAATTGGAAAAGAACAGACTTGAAAAACTGTCAACATAATATGCATATTTTGGCTGTATCTCTGGAACGGTAAGTCGTAGAGACACGGGCTAAGACTGGTGTAGTCAGAAAGGTCGAAGTAGGTCAGATGCCAACCACTCCCGAGTCTCTACGACAATCTTTTCCTGAGATATAAGCAGAAATGTAATTAGGGTTAAGTTATTTTTTTATTTTGGCTGTATCGCCAGAATGGTAAGTCGTAGAGACACGGGCTAAAGACTGGTGTGTTCAGAAGGGTCAAATTAGGTCAGACGCCACCCACTCCAGTGTATCTACAACCCTTCGGTCCCGAGATATAAGCAAAATATGAAAATTGGGGTTAGGGTTATGGTTGGGGGTGGGGTTAGGATTCCTGGAAGGCCTGTTTGGTATTTTCTTGGGGTTTATAGAAGAAACGAAATAAATTATAAATAAAGGTAGAAATTCTGGTAACTTTTCTCTCACAATAAAGATATGGAAGCATTTCTTCAACCAGCTCCTCTTGAAGCCTCTCAGAATCGGATGCCACAAACCGACTCCTTCCAACAACTGCTATTTATCTGCAAAGAACTACAGAAGGATGCTTCAATGCATACAGATTAAGGTCATTGCCATTGGGGCGCTGTGACTGTGAGGCCACTGTGCATCAGGTCTGCCAATATGCTGAACAGCTTTAAGAGAAGGCCATTGAATCATGGGACACCTGTGGGGGATTGAGAAAGGGCAGCTCCTGCATTGATTCTGACAGGAGCCGTGTTAGACATTGCCTACTGAGGCCCAGGTTTTTCTGACTGGCAGACAGACGATATTTATGCTCTGTTTTATGAGCAAATTTGTACCACAAAGCATTTTTGAGAAATAGTGTACACAGCAAACACATAATGAGATATTTCAGACCGATGTATTCGTATTTGATCAGACTCATTTCTAATATTACTAATTATCATGTCCCGTAAGTAAACTACTGTATCTATTACTCCCTGCAATGTGCTGCATTGCATCTCACATAGTCATAACTGTGCCTAACAAGAGTGGAATCGAGACCAGAAACGACAGAGTCACGGATCAGCAGATCCATTCTTCTCATTTATGGTTGCCTCTGTACATCAGAAATCTGTGCCAGCATGGCAGAACAGGTCCAGGAGCATGTGAGCAAAAGGACCACCATCAAACCACTGCATGACTTCACTTATGCCCTCTCTGGGGAGGACAGTACCCTGATAGCTGTGGGGCTGGATCCTCTGAAGTCCACATTTCTAGACGGAATATGTCACAAGGGGCTGACAAGGCCCATTTCAAAGACTGCTCCAAATGCAGCTGAGAAATATAACTGTCTTTTGCCAGAATTTGGAGGACACAGCCAGTTTATCTTTTGCAGCATTCACAATCCCACAATCTATTGTTATGGATTGAATGCTTCCACCGTGGTATTTCCAAAGTTAGGAAATACCAACACAAGCGTGTCATATTTGCCACATGTTTGCATTCAGATGATAATCCGTCAAAAGTAAATATACCATATAAACTAAACTAATGAAAAAATCGGATGCAAACAATGGAAGTCAGGAACGCTTTAATATTTGTTTTCGTTGGCAGCCTGGAGATGCTTTTAATCGCAGGCAGCAAAAACGTAGTCTTCCTAACATCAACACTTACTAGAGATAAACCTGGAAATGTTTCACCTTGAATGTTGATGAAGGACAACCTGAGCCACACTAATTGTTTTGGTCACTGCAGTCCCACTGACTTGACTTTTATAATGGAACAGGACAGAGTGTGGTGACAACACACTGACTCCGTCTGCCAGCCGCCAATGCAAGTTCATCTTGCCTGAAATCCACTTACCTTTGCTGTAAAAGGACTCGGTTATCTATCTTGTTGTTGTTGCATTTTTTTAATGATCAAACACCTGCCAAATTCATGACATTCACATCAGCCTTTATACTTTGTGTTTAGTGCTAATGTTTGCATGGTAACAAGTTACCTCTGGCACATTATTTTCTTTTAAAAATACATGTGTTAATAATTAATAATTGGCAAAACAATGAAGTGTGAACCACAAAAATGGAACTACATTTACTCCTTTATTACACTTAAGTACAATGTTGATGTACTTGTACTTGATTATTTCCACTTTTTGCTAGTTTATACTGCTACTCCACTACATCTCAGAGTACATATTGTATGTTTTACTTCACTAGCTTTCACAGCTTTAGTTACTTTGCAGGTTCAGATAATTAAAACAAAATAAAATCACCCTAATAAATGATGATGAATGCATCAATAATTAAAATGCAATAATATAAAACATTATTTTGCATAGTGAGTATTTTTACTTTTGCTTCTTTAAGTACATTTTGATGATAATGCTTTTCTACTTGTGCAGTACTTTGACTTGAAACATTTTACACTGTAGTATTACTGCTATTCCTTAAGTAGACATCTGTGTACTTCTTCCACCAATGTAAGATTAGTTTATTGAATTATTGAAAGGGTTTTCATTCAGATCCAGTTCATGCTTTTTTCTCTCTACTGTGACTTTTTAAACCCTTCTGTTCTGTTCCTTTCTCCTCCTGACTTTGTGGTTCCCGGTCAAATTTGACTGGTCTGTTTCCATGCCCACTCAGCATTTTTAATTTAGAGATTTACATCTTCTGACATGCTTTTTGACAATGTCTGATTGATTTATTTTACTTCATATTTTTGTGAGAAAATGTTAAATAAACACAACAACAATAATTCTGATTGTTGACACTGCTGACGGGCTGCACGGTGGTGTAGTGGGTAGCACTCTCGCCTCACAGCAAGAGGGTCCTGGGTTCGATTCCCGGGTCGGCCCAGGTTCCTTCTGTGTGGAGTTTGCATGTTCTCCCCGTGTAAGCGTGGGTTCTCTCCGGGTCCTCCGGCTTCCTCCCACAGTCCAAAGACATGCAGGATGGGGATAGGTTGATTGGTGACTCTAAATTGCCCGTAGGTGTGAATGTGAGAGTGAATGGTTGTCTGTCTCTACATGTCGGCCCTGTGATAGACTGGCGTCCTGTCCAGGGTGTACCCTGCCTTCGCCCAATGACAGCTGGGATCGGCTCCAGCCCCCCCGTGACCCTGAATACAGGATAAGCGGTAGAAAATGGATGGATGGATGGACACTGCTGACACAGAACCCTTAATTGGCATGGAGGGCCAATGAATAAATTAAACATTATTTTTTCCTTCAACTTTATAAGTGTAACTGCATTTAAAAAGACAAGATATTCTTCACCAGAGTCATACTGCAGTATAGTTGGTGTTTTGGATATCTGCACAGAGGCATCACTGACCATACAGGTTGTTTGGGTTGCTAGGGAATAGCAACCCTGGGTCGCTGAAATATGGGCTTTAGCCCCAGAAGTAAACATAAAACGAGGCTACCACAAGCCTTATGGAGTCTTGCAGCTGTGTCCCATAATGCCTTGTCCAATAAAGTGCTTCAGAATTCTCAGGTCCCCCTGACTAAATGACAGAGTGACTTATGCTGCCTGCTGGTCTCAGCTAAAAAACTATTTCGTTCCCTCTATGCTTTTCTCTGCAGTGAAATCTCCCCCTCAAGCTTACTCTTCTGGGCAATGTTGTCTGAAGTTTCTGTTCCACTTCATCTCTTTTTGTAGCGTGTGCCTCTTCCAGTAATAATTGCCCCAGACAAATCCCTTTAAATGCATAGATCTGTGAAAAGTGTAGAGATAAAGGCTAGTTGGTGCAGTCAAACCCTGGATGTTAGATGCCTTGAAAAGCCCTTTTACAGCATTCCTGCACAAGCTATGATAGCATACCACGTTCAAGTCCATCATTGTGGATATAATGTCAAACCTTGCAGTTATACATAGAAATACAAAAAATAACTTAACACCATTTTGTGATGGGATCTGCTGCGATGACAAACCGGTGGTGGTGCCAATGGCCCCTTCCCTCCTTCTTACCCCTCTGCTTCAGGCGCCCTCACGCCGACCACAACTTCAAACCCTTCATTTTGATCTCAGCTACACACCTGTTAAATTTCATGACTCCATCTTGCATGGTTGTGGTGCAAAAATCTGTCCACAGTTAGAAAAGTAAACACCTGGCAAAGCACCCCAACAATCATATATTTGTGATGTGGCCTTTGAATTGGGAATAAACATATTTTGATAAACACATAAATGGATTAAGCTATGCTTTAAACATTTTGTTGAAAAGTACATCATAATAATAAGCTGTAATACACAATCTGGTTTCATATAAGGCTCATATATAAATTATATATATATATATATATATATATATATATATATATATATATATATATATAAACATTTTGTTGAAAAGTACATCATAATAATAAGCTGTAATACACAATCTGGTTTCATATAAGGCTCATATATAAATATATATATATATATATATATATATATATATATATATATATATATATATATATATATATATATATATATATATATATATATATATATAGGCTCATATATAAATTATATATATATATATATATATACCATCTGCCGTGAGTTCCCCGTGTCTGGAGAAAAGGTCCTGCCAAGAAGCACCGTACTTCCTCGATGGCATCTGTTGCCAGATTTCTGACACTCTCTGCATTAGCCCTCTCTCCTGAATCCGCCAGTGTAGAGCACTTCCTGTTGCAACGGTGGGAGAGGAATAGCATCTTCCACTTATAGCATAGCATGCTTTTCTTGGCCGTCACATGTTGTGGCTGCCTCAGCAAGTGCTGAGTCGTAAGCTGATACAATGAGGCCAGGTCAAACCGCCAAGTATCTGCTCTTTTCTTGGGCGAGAGTGTAGAATTCAAAGGCAGCTTAAAGGTATGTAAGGTCAGGGCTAGAGAATTATGTCGCCTGTCAGGGGGCTCAGTGGATTCAAGACGACAGATCTGGGGCTAAACGATTTAACATGGACACTGGGTTTCCATAAGTGTTCTCACCCACCTTTTGACACATTTCTGTGTGTATTGACTTAAATTAAAATTAAAATTAAAAATAATATTCGATCAATGAGTCGATAAAAGAGACATGAGCAAAACAAAAGTGAGAGTTGATCGTTTTGTTTCTTTTTGCATGCTTCGACCTTAAGTAGGCTTTGAAACTGGGAGCAAGCGAGGCACGCTCTATTTTTACTCTATAAAATCTTAAAATAAACCATTCCGATATTTCTCCTAGTGACCTATTGACTGAAATGCACATAAAGACTTGAACAGACTCTCAGTCTATTGCACGGCTAACACTTATATGAAATATCAAGCACCATAATTCACCTGACATGCATATTTAAAATATGGGAGGTAATCACAGCACCTACAGAAAACCCTTCCATTAAAGCAGGACCAGGATTTAGACTCAAGACATTATTTCTTGGATAGCAATAATCATAGTGACCAAATATTTAAAAAAATGTAATAACTATATTTAAAACCATGATCTAATATGACTAGTACCGTACCATGTGTTTGACTCACCCTTGGTTTTGGGGAGTGTTTAGGAGATATAAAGAGAAACCTCTCTCTGCTTCTTCACTCATAGACACGGTTCCCAGCATTTCCCCTTGAGCTCATTGTGGTCGAGCTGTTGGCTCACTGATAGGGAGTTGTGAAGAAATAAATTAATAAGTGGATGAAAATGATCTATACTGAGCCAGAGGCTCTCTAGGACTTTAATTTACATGAGTACTGTATTTTTGTTTGTCCCCCTGAGTGTGATGGATGGATCCCCGGACCCTGATGAAATGGAATGCATCAGTTAATTAGTTTTCCTCGGACAATGGACCATGGACTCTGCCGTAAAGTATCAGTACAAGGTTCCAATGTGAGCATCCATAACATATGTATTCACTGAGTCTATATGCATTATCAAAAGTATTTCTACTACAGGGAATTATATTTGCACTAGCCAGCACCTGAAAGTCTGGCCTGAGTCATGCAAGCCAGTATTGCTGTCGGAATCCGAGGCAATTTATCGCTTTGATTAACAGCATACGATCCTGTGCAGTAATTTGCATAAGTAAATGTTATCCGCATGCAGTACAATTCTGTCACCCATCTGTAGGTCTGCTTGCCATCTAAACTGACATTGCAATGCTACAAACAAGGAAACGGAATGTGTTTAAGCAAATAGCATAAGATCTTGAGTACAGAGGCAGTTTGCCACTTTAGACGCACATTTTCCTATAATAATGCCCTCACAGCACAAAAGTGTCTGAATGTGAAACGGCTCAGCAAACTTGGGATAAGTTACAGATAGTAGCCCTGTGAGAAACTGTTATTTCAGTCAGAAACATTCTCCCTAGAGAATACGATCATGGCAAATCCAATTAACTTTGATGGAATGGCCCGATTTAAATATAGGCACGTCCAGATGTTTTTGACTGGGGCACCACGATGGGGCACTGCCTTATGTAGGGGTGGCATAGAGTATGTGTGGGCGACACACACATACACACACACACACACACACACACTGTCTAATATCTATTTTAAATTAAAATAGATATTAATTAAAATATCTATATTATAATTAAAATGTTTAATTACTGTAAGTATTTTAATTTCTTAAAATCCTATGTTTTAAATATTAATTCAACTCACCAAACAGTTAGGGCAACAACTAGGGCAAAAATGGGAAGGGAATGGGTGGGAAAAAAGTATCTGCCTGAACCCATGTCATCTTTTTAGGACTGCATGTCTTAGTGCTGCTTTGCATATTTGTGATAAGTATATATGACTGTTGTCTGCACTTTAAGAAGTATACTAGCACTGAGAAAATGTATGTTTTGGAAGGGAGCTTGTTATGTCTGTTATGATTTTTGTAGAGTTTGTTTGAGGATACTAGTGTTAGTACATGCATTGTTCAGTATGTCTCTGTGGCTTGCATTCTGAAAATGTAAACCCCGCTCCACCGAACAAGGGTGTCTTGCCACACTCTCCCATTGTTCTGAAAAATGCTGCAAACTACAGTTATTTAGCGGCAAAAATAACATGGTTTCCCAAGATATGAGTAATGTTCTGTATTAATAGGGAGAAATCATTCGGGCAATTGAGGAAATATTCATCCAACACCACACATAATGCCCATGTCCACAATTTGCAACCGGTCTGTGTAAGCAGTCTGAAGTGCTGTGGGAACAATACAATGCTTATGAGTAAGTAGGTGTGTTACTGGAATAGATGTATCTCATTCACTCACCGAAATCACTGCTGGAGAATGTGTAATTACTCATATTGTCTTGCAGTAACGATGCCGTCCAGGCTGAAGGGCCAACACAACCTTTGTAATCAAGCCATACCTGACAGCTTCACCACCTATTAAAATAAGAATTATGAAACTGGATATTAAATACATTATTTTGTCTTTTGTTGTCAGTAGAGGGTGTTGCATATCATTACATCTACTAACCTAAGCAGCATCTTCCTAACTCCTCTAAAGTTGAATATTACTGGACAGCTGGAGATACGTTCAAATAATGATGATTATTTCCAGTTAATGTTGGAGGCAGACGGGTTAATGGGTTTAGGCAAACAATGAGTGGTGTGCCTTATTACTGATTAATGCACATTTCACTGTGAAAAGAATACAAAATACATTAGGGACCAGGACCAGTATTTATGGAATGAACCACAGGAGGAAAATAGGAGGGGGTTATGTCTTAATATTTTTTGTTGAGGGGTCATGAAAAAAGCAGCATTTCAAGTATAGTATAAAAATACATCTCAGCAACGCATTCATTTTTTAAAGTTCTATAAGTTATGCATTCACACAGTCTGCAAGTTTTTGCGACTGGAGTAGATATTCGTCACACGATGTTATTGATGTAAAATATTAATAACCGATCATTCTTCATACAATATTTGTGACATATTGAGTTGATAAATTGTCCAGGGGGGAATATTAATTCTGCCATGTTGATTGCAGGGTCATGTTAAAATAAATTATATCGCCGGGGGGGCTATGCATAAAATGATCAGAGGTCCGAAAATCCCTCCGGTGGGTCTTAAAATAAATAACAAACAGTCCCTTATTAGCCAGGCATTGCTATATTGCAGATCAGAATTAAGCCGATTTCCCCATGTTGGAATAAGCAGTCTGTGGTGAGAGCCAACAACGCTCATTTTTATGTAATAATCTGTAATGATTTATGTTTAAGAGAATGTAGACTACACTTGCCTAATTAAAGTGAGCATGTGTGATTAACGAGGAAGATATTACTTTATAACCTAAAATGGACAAGTAATATATTTACTGAAATGTTAATTTAATTACAGTCTCAGACACGAACAAAAGGTCTTTGATGTTTGAGGATTACAGTCTATAATTGAATTGTTACTATGGTATAAAACGATCTTATCTGCTAGTAAGTATAAAGTAAAGTCATAGTTTAAGTTATGTATCATAAAATACAGAGTATAAGTTAACATAAAGCAAAACAAAAAAAGTTTGGGAAACCAGGATGGGTAGGCTGGCGAGTCTTTCTGAATCTGATTGAAATGCCCTCTGAACATGATATTTTGCTTCTTGGTTCTAACTTTGCAGTCCGTCACCATGGCTGAGGTCACTAAGCTCCTCGGTGGTAAGGAGGCAAGGTTAGTGACATTTGTGCTAAAAAGCTGAAGGCCTTGGATATTGATAGGATGTCATGGTTTTATTAAATGTCGGGGTTGGTGACAAAGGAATTGCATTTCTCCATTTTTTTCGATGACGCTGGGTCTAGGTGAAATCTAAAATTTAAAAAATGAAGTGAGGTGAGGAACCACGAGCTACAAGAACAGTCTCAGTGCTCCTTTGAATAAATTAGACAAGTCGCGACCTGAGGGATGAATGTCATTCTTCAAAGCGATGCTCCCTCCTTTTAGTCTTTTGATGACGATGATGGTGGAACGTGTTCAATTGGGTTGTGATCTGACATGGTTTTCATTCAGTGAACCCTACGGGCCCGGTGTGGAAGCATCTGTATTCTCCACTCATTTATTCAGGTTTTCACTTTAATTTGTGACCCATCTGCGTGTTTGTCCAGAGTTAAACTATCACGCATAAATTGCAGAGATGCCAGTCCTATGTCTATATTTCACACTGGAAGAATTGCAATTTTTGCTGGTTTGAAAGCACTTTCAGCTGAAAAATGGCGAGTTGGCGAAAATTGCTAGGAAGCATGTTCAAAGTTGGTTCATGTGAGTTTTGTGATACCAAAACGCATGAGTAGCAATAGCATACATAACGTTCAAGAGTTAGAACTGTACTTCTCTTTCATTCCATGTCTTTGGCAAAGCCTTTGATCTGGACATTCATCATTCGAATACATCTTGTCCCGGCAGTCTTAGATTAATGAATTGGCACAGTTAGGAGGATTGTGACCTGACCTTCAAATGCAGCAGGCTCATGGTTATTCAACACCTCGGTGACTATAAAAGGGCTTTGTTTTACAGCAAAAAAATGTAATTAATATGTTCACAAGCAGATCACTCAGTGATGAACTAAACTTGTGTACACTGGCTGATGTACTACATCCAGCCACCTCATTTTAATGTAAGATACATATAGAGTGCACTCTCCTGATGGATTGGATCGTGTAATGGGTTCTGTAATATACCTTATGGTCACTGTTAACACAATTATGTGATACAATATTGAAATGTAATAAAACCCCAAATCAGTGCAACATGGAATGGAATTATAGAGCTTGTGAAGATGGAGATTCTAGCCGTTATAACCGACTTTAGGGCGGCCTTTCATACGGGGGGCGATGACATGCAGAAGTTGTGTGCTTGTTAACACCAGATCGTCACAGAAAAGCTGTTCCAGCTGCTCTGCTTACATGCTAACAGAAACACACAGGCGGTTCACTCACTGTCGCTTAAAAAAAAAGATAGAGAAGCTCTTCTTTTCTGATAGACAGTCGCAGGTTTTATTCCTCCAGAATCTCGGGCTCCCTCCCAGCTCTCGACCCCAGAGCCATCTGTCCGGCTGCTGAGCATCAGCTCCTACTCCCCCGCGCTGTCACAGACAAAAACTCCTTCACAGTTTGTTCATGTTTGCAGTGAAACATTAATTTCACGCTGTCTTCACTGTGTAAGAAATTAGGGCGAGAGCAGAATTCCTGGTACGGTGCATCATGGTGATTGGCCAGTACAAATCCAGGAACTCCAAAAAATGTCTTCCCCACATTGTTTTAAGACACATACATTAACCGGGCTACTGCCAACATTACATGACCTGTATCGCTCACACTGGAGCATGGATGAAGTTGATTGCCAAAGTGGTGGTGGTACAGTACAGTAGTGTCAGGGAACCCCCATGTGTTTAATTGGAGCACATTCTTTGGCCTCTTTCTGCCATTCCCTGACATCGCCTCTCACTCAGCTATCTAATAAAGGCAACATGCCAGGAGAGTTACCCATGTATAGGGGCATCGCATGATATATGAGTTATCCACTTCTTCTTTTTTCTGCCAGAAAACACATTTGTAAGACTCTTCAAATGAGAGATGTGTCATTGGTTTGCATCTGACCGGAGTCGATTCCCAGAGATCTAGGACAATGGCTGTTGGAAATTCCAAGCATCTCATTTGACAGTCATCATCATCACCCTGGGCCATAAAATCAACACAATCTCTTTGCAAGTATACGACCTCAGTGTTGCATCGGCAATAAGCCCTCCACAGTACCAAATCACTCAATGTGTATCATTATGCAAGAGCATTGTGCACACATATTGAGAAGCATTTAAGTTGAATTTATTACACTTGAATTATTCATCACTGTAAAATGGTCGTTATTGTTGGTGTACATTCATCAAAAGATTTTTGATGACTAATTAATTCATATTTTACAGTCACATTAGCAGGGTCTTCTAGAGACCACATATTTTCAAGAGGACAGAACGCTAAACACAGCCATACATATTATCCTGAGAACTTTATGACCATAAATTGATCAACAATCTGAAAATAAATTAGAAACAAAAGGCAGAAACACAGTGAGATCCTGCATACAAAGTAAATGCAATGATTGTAATGGGCAAAAGCTGATGCTGAGTCACTCTAGACAATGCTCTATAAGCTATAAGAGTGCAACTCATTTATCTGATCCCTGATCATTGCAACCATCTAATGACCTGTGAGGATGAGAGAGCACACTGATCTGTATGGATGCCAGTAATGTTCGCCTCACCAGCAGTCCATCCACGCCAAGTCTTTCATGTCTCTGTGTCAGTTGATGGATCGTGTAAGCTAGTTAATAACACTGTAATTCTTCCTCTGGCACGTTTTGGAGTTTCCCCAAACAGCTTCAGCTACATCAGCACCACGCTATGGAGTGGAGTAGGGCTGACACATTTGCATCAAACGTGGGACAAAGCAGGAATAATGTCTTCCACTTTCTGCTTTTTTGTTCATGCTCAACATCAACTTCCCATTTAACTTACATTTTCAATGCACATTTACATTTGCAAGCAATGATGAATAATAAATGGTTTAGGCTTCATGGATCTCCCAGGCTGAGGACGAGTGCCGGTCCTGCCCAAGGCACACACACTCTATTACACACTTAACGAGAGAAGGTGGGCGTTAAATGTATGGTATCTGCTGGAACTTACAGCTGTGCTATTGTGGCACACATTTACTCCTAAATATAAATTAATTGATAGTATACTTTTGAAGAATTATCATTCAACATGCAATTCCTCCTCCTTGCCTGGCTTTGATCAATGCTTCCCAGCATTCAGTGCATATATTCAAGGTCACGGTGCCGTCAGAAATTCCCCAAATTAATAATCTGATTTAGCTTTGCTTCAATATGTTTAATATCCACCTGACAGAAACAGATGGTTTCTATTTCAATTTATTGACCATTCATTTTCCTGCAATGACCCATTTACACTCCATGACTATCAATAACTCATAGTTTCCTGAGCACCTGATCATTTCCCCAAGAGACCCTAGTAAATTCTAAATTCAACAGGAAGTCCATCGCGGATTGAAAAACACTTTGAAACTTTGAAATTGACATATTTTCCAAATTGTGTATATTGTTGTAAAGGATCTGAAAGAAATTCATAACCAATGTCTGCCACATAATGCAGTCTTCATGCTTGAATACATGCTGGATTCTTAGACATACATATCTGCAAGAAAATGACTGGAACGGTTATAGGATTTCCCTTTCAAGGTATGTTGTGAGGCAAAACGAAAACTATTCTTCAGTAGTGTAAATGAGTGAGTCACTTCTATTATAACTTTATTGGCTATATGCCCTGATATGTATTATGCACGTATGTGACAGACCAAAGATACCACATGCGGACTTATAATCACCTGATTGGTGACAGGGATGTCTTATAGCTCCCTCGCTGGGACCTGGGCATTGATTTCCACTGCAATACAGACAACATGCAGCTGTGCATTTCCATGCCACCTGAAGATGTCAACCTTAAGTGGTTCACTGCATTGATCCCATCAACTTGTGAATGTCACAGCAGTCCTGCGAGCTGCACAGAGGTGCGACACTAATTGTTTTTATAGCTGCGAGTTCCGGAAAGTAACGGCCGTCAACAACATTTGGAACCAAAAGCTTGGAGCCTCGGAGTCGACTCTGATGAGTCTTGATACTCATAAGATATAGCATCATTTCATCACTACAATTTTAGGAATGTTGCCAAAGTACACCAATTTCCCCTCCAAGTAGACTCTGAATGACGGCGTGCCTTCATTACCAGCAGACTTAATTACTGAGATTATCCAAAATGCGTTAGCAGGCTTGTGTATTGACCAAGACCAGATGAGGAGCCCAAAGTACACCTGTTCATAGTTGCTTCACCGGCTCACAAGGAGGCTGCACTGTGGTTCCCAAAGCAGATAACTAATCAGTGGGCATGAGGTGAGCATTTCACTCTCACAGCAGGCAAAGCTCTTACTCCACTTCCTCTACACTACACCAGTTTGTATTCTGCTAATATTGTTCTCAATATAAGAAGAAACCAGTGGGTGTGTAAGGGCCTTCCCAGTGGGAGTGAGACATATAGGGAGAGTGAAATACACTATTTGGTAAGACAAGTGAAGCCCCTGAAAAACCTCAGAATATTAATAAAACAACAGGGAATGTTGGCTGTTGTAGAACATGCGGCTTGAAGTGGCGCTACGTTTAAAATGATTCCATTAGACTTTAGAATTGAGTGGTGTTCCTTGTTCCTCCCCTGTGGAACAGCCTGCCAGTGGTACAGTCTCAAACAAAACCATTCAAAATTTTACTATTTCCTTTACTATTTTTATTTGGGTTTTCATAATTTTTTTTAACATTTTAATTAAACTATATATATTTTTTTTCTATCTGTCTCTAACTTTTGTTTCGCTCATACATTTCCACATTACAACTATTTTCCCTGAAAGGTGCAGTGGATATACATATGATTTGATTAAATCAAAATAAATCTGAACTAGGTCATTGGAGTAAAACATGCACAGAGGTGCACACTTTTAAAGAAAGGAGGTTCTGTGTATGACGAACTCCTTGCATGCTAAACAGGGTCAGTCGGTACATCCTACATCACTTGTTTTCCACTGGAACACAGAGACAGAGCACTGCAGCAGCCGATGGCGTCTCCAGTGATCGCCCACACAGAACCAAGCCCTGCCATTACCTCGCTGCTTTGCGTTTGCATATGAGAACACAAGACAAAAAGGAGCGAGAGACAGAGGGTCGATGTTTATATGGCTGGCTACCCACGTCTACTGCATGCAGCTGTTGTGGTTGCTTTGCTGCATTGCTGGTAAGTTCAAACATGGTGAACACACCCTCTGGAAGTAACTTTCCTTACAGGGAGGGGAAGCTCTACGATGGAGAGTGGGGCTTTTTTTTTTTAACATACTGCAGCACTCCTGGAGGATGACAGGGGCTGCATTGTGACTCTGCTCTGCTCCGTTATCCTCTAACAGACGTGTGCTGCTTATAGGACAGGAGCTGCTGCTGATATCAATTGCCTGCACATGGTAGCAATGTCCTAAGCAATTCAAAAAGTTGCGTGGACCTCAGCTTTCCCTGCTGTGCACAAACATCCTAGTGTTCCGACTGCATACTGCTGCATTTAGACAACGTTGACTGTAATTACACCTGTTGCACACTGGTGTAGTAGTTTGGGGTTTTGCGCGAGCAAGCCACCCGAGAAGTATGCAATCTCCTCACTTGGCTCTCCTGTTGGTCAGCCTCGAGGCCATGAGCTTGAAGTAAAAGTCATCTCAGAGCACCACAGCACTTTTCAATTTCCCTTTTTAAAATCTTATCTAAAATCTAAAAGATGCTTCATCTTAGGGGAAAAGAAAGATGATAGTTATTTCTTTGCAGTCAGTTGGCAAGGCTTTTGGGGGATTTTAAATTGGCACATAAATGTGGGGACGTGTCAGGGAATAATTCTCAGGGACATTAAGGACCCGTAGTCAAATGGTACAACCTCTGTAGTGTGAAGAATATTTCATTTTTCATTCACTATTCCTTCATGTTTATTTGGAATTGCATAGATGGAACAATGATTTTCTATTACTTTTGTGATGTTCAAGTCCTGGTGGTAAACATGACCTGGCAAAACCTGCTGAAAATGGTACCACGCAATCAATTAGACTTCCTGCATCCTGACATTACATCAAGTTATACAACTTAATTATACTTGAATTGATTTAATTTACTCTGAATTCTAAATATTTCATCAGCTGTGAAAGCAAAATGATTGTGATTCCATCACGGCAGTGTCATAGAGTTTAATCCGTAAACTCTCATTTGAAAACAAATTACACACAATTTTAGATTTTCATAACTGAATAATAAGAACACGCGTATTACAGTTTTTTTTATATATGATTTTGCAACAGGGTACGTTTATGGCTGCTACCTCTTAAGACTTATTCTGTGAATAATAATAATAATAATAATAATAATAAATCTCTGCAGACTCTGGCGCCACTGTGGAGCCTTGAGCACTGACATTCGTATGCAGTTCAGTCACAATGAACAATCCTACACAGTGCAGGTTGTATTAATCGCCATAATGACGTAACTTGACATCCACCTTCTTCAAGTATGACTTAAAGAGCCATGTGGCAAATTGCAGAATAACCTGCTTGCACAGATATGCCTCGTCTCCTCTTTCTTTGATGCGGTGCCATCCCTCTTCTCCTAGTCTCACTGCAGCAGCGGATCCCTCACTGCCAGGATGCACAGCTAGCTGCTGGCATCCAGCTCCCAGATTCCACTCCAGATTGCATCCCTCTCAGGCCTTATCCGATGATGGAGGCTTGGAAATGCTGGGGTTATGGGCCTCTCCCTCTCCTTAAGTGGTGACCATCTCTGCAGAGCGTGGAACAACTTTGTTGTCGTTAAGTGACGGGAGATGTCATCAGTCTATCGAGTGTGCCTCTGCAAAAACTCAATCTGGGTTTGTACAAAGTCAGACTCATTTTCTTCTCGTTCAGATTCATATTCCAACATAAATGTGTTGAAAGCCTTGTATTTTTCTCACCTTTTCACTGACTGGTTGTTCCTCAGGTACCGTCCATTCATCGGTCTATGTTCACAGGTTCACGACACAATGTGTAATCTCTGGCGTACGCTATATGTTAATTGTTTGATTTCTCCCTGATGATCGAGAACACACTTTTCTTTGATCTCATTGAACTTGTCTGCCATCATGCAGTATCTGAAGGAAAAGGGCATCTACTGACCTCAATAGAGGAACTGTCATCTCAGGGCATCTGGCTGCTTAAAGTCCCAGGGCGGCGGAGGCTGTGAATACGGGCACATCATCAAATAAATTAAACATAAAAATGTCTCTTTTTTTTTTTTTTTTACTCTTTTTTAGGTTTTTGGCTTATATATTTATGAATCCAGAGCTTGCCTCAGTGTGAAAAGCTTACCAGAAAAGTTTTATGTAAAATATTCTGGTTGCCTGTGAGTTTTTCTGCTCTCGGTCCACACAAGCTGCCTTATTCCCCGTGCTTCACTGTAATTATTATCTTTGGGGCCAAACTTTCATATGTCTGTACCTGCGTTTTGGAGCCTGTAAAGTTGATTTCATCCTTCTTGAATGTGTTGGACAGTCTCCACTGATTAGGCAGAACGTATGGCCTCATTTTTATTCACGTATGACTGTATAGGTAGAAATATACAGCTGCTTGGGAAACTGCAACGTCCCTGGAAAAGGAAATGTTTCTGCCTCCGCTGGCAGCATAGATGGTCGGCAATTAATAAAGGTGACTTTTTTTGCCCTTTGTGTCTAAAATAGATGCAATCTGACTTAAGGGCAACAGTTTGAGAACAATGGGAGAAGCAGCTTGGCAGCTTTTGGCAGTGATCTTTAAATATTTTTAAATAAGACCCCTGAATATATTCCAATTCACTTCAAATCCTCCAGCTGACAACTGCATGACCTGCTCTTGAACTGGTGTTGTCATCTCCAGCGTACTTAATTATTGTTTTTTACGGTGTTATACATGTTGTCCTCTCTAATTATGTGAATTATATGTGAAAGACATAACTTGAATACATAACTCGAACCATAATGTGAACATAAGCAATAATTAACTATTTTGCAGCCTTTTCTCTCAGTTGTATACTTTTTCTTCACGGTTTTCTATATTAAGTCCAAAAACGATACACATAAGAAAAACACTAGCATACCAAACACTGCGCTGGCATTAAGCACCCATTAATTTACCCGAGCCTCAGGAGCAGAATAAATAAGAAAATGAGGAGTTTAATGGTGCATTAGTGAGGAGCCAGTGGAACCGGCCCTGGGCTGTGTTTTGAATAGGCACCTATTATGAAAACCAACCTGTCACACACTTGAAAGAGCAGACCAGTTGGCATTATACATTGTAATGCAGCGTTTCCTTAAGGAGTACTGCATGCTTTGGCTTGTTTATGACACGCATGAAGGGGTTGACTGAGCTCACCACTTTGGTAGGAATAGTTATATAAAGGAAAACTGTTAAATTAGTTTAATAAGTAGTGCTGTTGTGCATCATGTTACGTTATCTTACAGTGAACGAAGTTGGACCCACATCACAGATACATTATTATACTGCAGAAATATGCTTGTTTTCATTCTCAGGATTATAGAACAAACACATTTTCTATGTGAGGTGACAGCATGTTTTGCAGTGTTATTATTTACTTCAGTTATCATATTGCTGTTAAAAGCTCTGTATTCCCACGTCACACAGACCTTTTACATTCATACTTGGTTTGACTGACACTGCTGGTGCAGAAGCTTTAACTCTGGTGGATGCTGCTCTTCAAAGCTTCCTGTTGTAAAAAACAAAGACGTAACTTAATTTCAACCCCACTTACCACCTCCATGTGTGCACTACAGGACACCGTATTTGGGGAGGTTTCGTAAATCCAGCTTCCGTAATGGTATGTGATCCAATATAACAGAATGAAGATGCACACTGTGAGAGCGGTGCCTCAGTTATTGATGTAGTTTCTCAATATAGTGAATGACATCAGGAGGAAAGAAAAAGGTAGAGGGCAGCAGTTGATAATAAACACAATACGTTAAAATTGTAGAATTTAAGAAACAAATGTATGAAAATAACGACATTATTGTTTCCCTAATGTGTTACTGTACAGACTTCATTACATTCGTTATGCTAGTTAATCTCTGTCTTGCATATTATGCATCTGTTTTATTAGTTTAGTTTGGACCCAGTTTTACTTTAATGGGCATGATTCTCCTCATTCTGTCATTTGTCTCACATTACCGACTGCTTAAATACTGCAAAGTTGCTCTTGTAAGCAGAATTATCTCATTTTGGGTGATGGAAACAGGCTAGTAATGGCAAATCAGTTTACTCTGATTTAAAGACTGAAGTCTGATTTAAAGACTTTCATATATATATATATATATATATATATATATATATATATATATATATATATATATATATATATATATACACACACACACACACACACACACACACACACACTGTTTCTACAGTGGCTATTTTTGGTCTTCCCAATTTCATTACAGCTCAGTGATTAATTGAATAATTCTGGACCATGTTAGACAACATCCCATGACATAAATTATAAGTGAAAGTACCCAGGCTGTGCCTGCTCCTGCTGTGCACATATTACACATACTGGAGAGGTCTGAGTGTCTGCCAATGACTAAACAACAAAATAACAAACAACTCAGAGCAAAGTCACATCCACTCCTCTCCTATAAGTTCTTCTTATACTCAAGGGACAACATTGTGACTGATTTTTTTAAAGATGAATGCTGATTGATGTAATGATTACACCACTGTATGAGCATAGTGGTATGTGTGTGTCTTTCTTCTTGAGGCAATTCATAGGCAGTGTATATGTCAAATCAAATCAAATCAAACTTTATTTATATGGCACCTTTCATACTTTGCAGTAACACAAAGTGCCCTACAGAAAATAAGAGCAAAACAAAACCAAAACCAAAACAAAATATGAACAACAAAGAAACACTATGAAACCCAAACCTCCCACCCCCACAAATATACACAGAGATACACAGAGACATACACACTCACGCACACACATAGCCAAATGCACCGACATACACACCCACACACACAAACACACACACACCCACACATATACACTATCTGTCACTGAGGAGACATGGCTGGGCACCAAGATCTGAGGTGAGGAAAAAAACTACCTTTGGGGGCCGACGCACACCGAGAGGAATCATGGTCCATGACTGCAGGAGGCGCCACCACAGGGACCACCCCAGCCCAGGCAGACAGGAGGCTCCACACCAAGGTGTAGAGCTGTCCAGCCACCCGGTCCAGGGCCGTCCACGGGACAGCACCCCCATCGGTGGACCAGAGACAGCTCCCGGTGCGGTAGGCCCCCAGGAGGAAACACTGGAAAACCGAGGGGCTAAAACAGTAAAATAAGATAAAAAGGTAGAAGTTAAAAACTGAGGGAATAAAAACAGTAAAATGCATCAAAAATGTATAGAATAGACTCAATAAATAAAACAATAAAAATAAATAAATAAATATAATATATAAAACAGTAAAACAGGATAAACTAAAATAAATAATATAAAATAGAATCATAATAAAAAAAAAAAATGTAAGAAGCATAAAAGGAAGTAGAAAGAATGAAACAGGTCAGATAAAAGCCTGATTAAAAAGGTGGGTCTTGAGCCTCTTTTTAAAAACATCAACATTCTCTGCGGCCCTGAGGTTCTCCGGCAGGCTGTTCCACAATCGGGGGCCATAGAAACTGAACGCCGCCTCCCCGTGTGTTTTAGTTCTGACTTGTGGTATGGTTAAAAGGCCAGCACCGGAGGACCTCAGGGTCCGTGAGGGTTGATAGGGTAAAAGTGTTGCAGATAAATAAGAAGGCCCAAGGCCATTAAGACATTTAAAAACTAGTAAAAGAACCTTAAAATCGATCCTGAAACGCACAGGGAGCCAATGCAGCGATTCTAAAACTGGTGTAATGTGCTCCCGCCCTCTGGTCCTCGTCAGCACGCGTGCGGCTGAGTTCTGTAGTAGTTGTAAATTGTACATGTTCTTTTTGGGAAGACCAGAGAGCAGGGCATTACAATAATCTAAACGACATGAGATAAAAGCATGCATCAGCACCTCCGTACTGGCCTGAGAGAGAAACGGGCGGATTCTGGCTATATTCTTAAGATGGTAAAAACCTATCTTTGTTATGTTTTTGATATGTGGAATAAAAGTAAGCTCAGAGTCAAAAATCACGCCCAGATTTTTTACAGATTTTGGGGGTTTAAAATCCTGTAACTTTGGTAAAAGTTTCTCTCTCTGGCCTTCAGGACCAATGACTAAAACCTCTGTTTTGTCCCGGTTGAGCTGTAGGAAGTTTGCTGCCATCCATGACTTGATGTCTAAAATACAGTTAAAAAGGGCATCAATTGGCCCTGTGTCATCAGGAGACACGGCGATGTACAGTTGCGTATCATCAGCATAACTATGAAAGCTGATGCCGTGCCTCCTGATGACGTCCCCAAGGGGTAGCATGTAAAGGTTAAAAAGAGTTGGACCTAAAATTGACCCTTGGGGAACCCCACACTTTATCTTATGGGTTCCTGAGGAGCATGTATCCATACTTACAAAGAAACTTCGATCAGTAAGGTAGGACGTGAACCAGTTAAGAACAGTACCAGAGAGGCCGACCAGGTTCCTCAGTCTATTTAATAAAATGTCATGGTCTACTGTATCGAAGGCGGCGGTTAGATCCAGTAGTACCAGGACTGTGAGTTTATGATTATCTAAATTACACCTGATGTCATTTAAAATCTTTAAAAGTGCTGTCTCTGTACTGTGGTTCCTCCTAAAACCAGACTGATGAGTCTCTAAAATATGGTTTGAGTTTAAAAAATCATTTACTTGATTAAAAACAAGTTTTTCTAAAATTTTACTTAAAAATGGTAAGTTGGATACAGGCCGGTAGTTATTTAAGACATTGGGGTCTAAATCACTCTTCTTCAGAAGGGGCTTCACCACCGCCGTTTTAAAGGAGGTGGGGAAGACACCCGTCTGAAGAGAGCAATTCACCAAATACAGCAGCTGTTCCTCGAAGAATCCATAGAGTGTTTTAAAAAACGGTGTGGGAATTGGATCTAAAAGGCAGGTTGTGGGCTTTACCTGGGAGAAAACTCGACCAAGTGTCCTCGCATCAACCAGGTTAAAACTCTCCAGTGTTTCCTCAGGTAAAAGCAATGATCCAGGTGTTAAAAGCTGTTGGGATAAAAGACTGGCTCTGATGTCATTGATTTTTCTTCTGAAGTGGTCTGCAAAGTCCTCACAAAGGGCGTTATCTGCTGTCCTGGAGGATTTTTTAAAATTTGTGTTTGTTAAAAGATCGATGGTGGAGAATAAGAATTTGGGGTTATTTTTATTGTCATTGATTAATTTTTGGAAATGGGAGATTCTGGCTTGTTTGACTGTGTTATTGTAATTTTTGAGGTGTTGGCGTAAAATTTCATAATGGACTGTTAATTTTGTTTTTCTCCACCTCCTTTCTGCACTCCTGCAATCTCTTTTCAGTTGTTTAGTTTCTTCAGTTCTCCACGGGGTTGTAGGTCTTGTTTTAATTGATTTTATAAAAACTGGAGCAACTGAGTCCAGTATCGACTTTATCTTATTATTAAAATTGTCAGTGATAAAATCGCAGGGTGCTGGTAAAATTTCGGCAGGAGTGCTCTGTAAAATCTGGATAAAATTTTCAGCCACTTCAGAAGTTAGGTAGCGTTTCCTCACTGTTCTCACAGGGGCCTCCCGTTGATTAAAACTGGTGATTGTAAAAAACACACAAAAGTGGTCAGATACAGCCAGGTCCACAACAGAGGGCGCACCAATGGACAGGCCATAAGATATAACCAGGTCCAAGGTGCGCCCTCTGCTGTGGGTCGGCTGCGTCACATTTTGCTTAAAATCAAGGCAGTTTAAAAGGTTTAAAAATTCTCTAGACATTGAGTCTGAGGAGATGTCCACGTGTAGATTAAAATCACCGGTTATCAAAATTCTGTTAAAAGTGGTATGCATAATTGATAAAAGTTCTGAAACTTCACTAATAAAAGAAGTGGAATACTGGGGTGGTCGGTAGACTGTCATACATAGAATCGGTGGGCTGCTAAAAACGAAGGCATGGTACTCAAATGATGAGTAACTGTTAAAAAATACTTCGTTAATATTCAAGGTGTTATTTGTGATTGAAGCAGTACCTCCCCCTCTTCTGCACCCCCTAGTTGAGAATAAAAAGTTAAAATTTGGTGGGGAAGCCTCAGTGAGAACAACAGGTGCATCAGTGCCAAGCCATGTCTCTGTAAGGAGAATGCTGTCAAGGTTATTATCTAAAATTATATCATTTATGATAAAAGACTTGTTTAAAAGAGAGCGCACGTTCAGCACAGCCATTTTAACGTCTGTGCTGAACGTGCGCTCATCACATTTTTTCAGTGGAATGTTAAAAACACATTTTGGTCTAAAAACAGTCCTGGGTTTCAACTGTCTGTGTGAGATTATGGTTGTGATTGTGTGAATACCGTCCTGTGCCACTGGGGTCACTGAGGGAGGGGCGTGTATGATAGGGACGGGTGAAGATGAGTGTGAGTGAGATGCAGAGGGCCTGTGTGTGGGTGTAGTGAGTCAGGAGGTGGTTGTGGGGCAGGACTGGACAGTGAGGTCAATGTTGAGTGCTAAAAGCCTTGACCCCTCCTGGTTTGGATGCAGGCCATCCCGTTTAAAAAGGTGGGGTCTGTTTAAAAAAGAAATAAAATTGTCCACAAATGGAATACCCTTCCCCAGGCAGTATCCTTTCAGCCATAGGTGTAGCTGTCGTAGGCGACTGGTGATGACGTCACCAAAACGCGGCGGGGGAAGCGGGCCGGAAACAATCAGCCGCTTCCCCGTGTCCAGCAGGTGGTCCACCATGGACCTGAAGTCCTGCTTGAGGACCTCCGACTGGCGGTTTTTGAGGTCGTTGATACCGGCCTCCAGGACCAGCGTGGAGGCCGAGCTGTGCTGTGCACACAGCTGCAGGGCGGAGGACTCAACCTCCTTGACGCGGGCTCCAGGGTGGCAGAAGGTCCGGCCGCCGCGCACCCTCACGTGCCTTACCATCGAGGTCCCGACAACCAGCACGGAGGGAGTGCGCTGATCCCCGGGCTGCCTGGAGGTGCGCCGCTGGCGGGATGGGCCCTGAGGTTGGTGGCGTCGGCCCGCTGTTGCTCCTGACCGAGACGGAGAGGAGGGGTCAGGCTGGGCGAGCGGACCCCGGCTCCTGGGCTGATGAGAGCCACGACCAGCTGGATGGACAGAACCCGGGGGCGAGCTGGACGCACCCACAGGAGGGAAATCCTGCAGACTTAGGATGTCATACCTGTTATCCAGCGGTAGATCCGGAGGCGGAGGAGGTGGAGATGAGCGAGCCCTAGCGCCCCTGTTCACCACTGACCAGGGCTCGCTCGTTTGAGTGGTGTTGAACTCACCAGCGCCGGGGCCATCGTTCCATCCTCCCTGATGGAGCACTGCCACTCTGCTGGGCGAAGGCAGGAGGTGGAGGGTGCCGATGACTTCGGCTTGGTTCCCTGCTGGTGCCAACGGGACTCCGAGAGTGCTGGTGCCGGAGCTCCGGTGGTGATTGAGCCAGTCCACGGCAGGGTGGTGTTGTCCGCGGCCGTCATGCTCCGGTCACCAGCGCCGGATGCCCTCAGATGGGCGACGAGCTTTGACTGGGTCGTGGCAATGGTGGAGAGATCCAAGAGGATTTTTTCCCTCTCCCTGAGGTCAGCCTTCAGGCCAGAGACGCTCTCTCTCAGCTTTGAGAGGGTCGGAAGACAGGACTCGCACACCGCCATCATACCTGCCAGCCTGTGCCGGGGATCCGTCACCCCGGAGCACAATACCACCACAGGCAGGTGAGTTTTGTTTCGGCCCTGGTGCCGAAATGTCCAAGGAGATCTTCCTCACTCCTGGGCGGGCAGTCCACTTCACTATATCGTTGCAGATATGTAAAAAAGTTGTTGTTGTTGTTGTTTTTTTTTTTTGTTTTTTTTTAAATGGCGCCTTGCTTGGCGGTCGTCACGACTTCCGTGTTCACTTCTTTGGTAAAAACAGAGGCAGCCACAGGCCCGATGCTTAAAAGCTTTAGTCCGTGTTTTTTAAAAAATAAATACAATAAAAGCTGGGCACAAGTGATTCGAATTTTTAAAACGAGAAACCGTGTTAAAACTAATGTCTACCGGAGCCGAAGTGACGGGAGATCCAGTGACGCCGCACATGCGTATATGTATTTTGTTATGTGATATAATTGGCCACAATTTACTCTGTAGTAGACATTGACATTCAGACATGCTTCAGTGTAACTTAAACTTCCCGAGAATATTATTGTCTGTGATTTCCAGAACCTTAGAATACCTGAAACTGAAATTACAGCTCATTTAAGAAGCACACTTGTCTTCTTTGTTGGTTTTCAGAGAAAAGACACATTGTGTGAGGGGAGAAGCAGCAGACTGGATGGAGATGAACACTTCAAGGTGAGGAGTGGTGGACCTGAAAACAGTACTATCAATTCACAACTGCAACATTCAAATTACATATTTTTTTAAATATTTTTTATATTTTAATGATTGTGTTTCTGTGATGTGTTTTGTGTGTCTCCATCCTCCATAACAGCTGGAGAAGCAGCTGGAGAACCACAGGGATGCTCGTCAGAAGCAGCTCAGCCGCCTCCGAGACGAGATGGATGAATTCACCGAGTAAGGAAATACCAGTGAAGCAAAATATTCTCTTGATACTTTGATTATTGTTTCAGATATTCTTCATTTGTTTTTTTATGCATGTGTCAAAACTCTACTAGACAATCTGGCTGCATGTTTGATTCATGTTTTATTCATATTTAGTTCCATTAATTGTTGTGAAAAAAAGGCCCTGTACAGTATGATAAAAATATCAGAAAAAATGTCATTAGAAAAGCCCTAGTATAGTATGCATAAACAATGCATCGTTTCCTATGCCATGGAATTTCAGATGTCATAGCATAGTATACCATAAAAATGTCTTAATTATTGAATGTGCCATAAAAACTTTTTTTTCTGGAACTTTTCTGGAAAGTTTTCACAACTTTTTGTGAAAGTTTCTAACTTTTTGTGAAAGTTTATCTTTTTTGTGATAGTTTATCTTTTTTCTGGAAAGTTTCTAACTTTTTGTGAAAGTTTCTCTTTTTTGTGAAAGTTTCTCTTTTTGGGGGTTTCTCATGAAAGTTTCTCTCTTTTTGGAAAAGTTTCTCATGAAATGTTCCCCTTTTTTCTCCAGAAAGTTTTTTTTTTCTGAAAGTCTGTCATGAAAGTTTCTCTGTTTTTGGACATTTTCTCATGAAAGTTTATCTTTTTTCCAGGAAAGTTTATCTTTTTGGGGGGGAAATGTCTCATGAAAATTTCTCTTTTATTTCTTTTTTCTGTAGGACATTGTTTCGGGAAAGTTTCTCTTTTTCTGGAAAGCTTCTAATTTTTTGTGAAAGTTTCTTGTTTTTTGGGAAAGTTTCTCATGAAAGTTTCTCTATTTTTGGGAAAGTTTGTCATGAAAGTTTCTCTCTTTTTGGGAAAGTTTTTCATAAAAGTTGTTATTGTTTAGGACATTTTCTCATGAAAGTTTTTTTTTTTCAGGAAAGTTTCTCTTTTTTTGTGATAGTTTCTCATGAAATGTTCTCTTTTTGGGAAAGTTTGTCATTATTTTGGGACAATTTCTAGAGTTTGTCTTTTCAGGAAAGTTTGTCATGGAAGTTTCTTTTTTTGGAAAGTTTCTCATTTCCGGAACATTCCTCATGAAAGTTTCTTTTTTGTGAAAGTTTGTCTTTTTTGTGAGTTTCTCATGACATTTTCTTTTTCGGGGAAAGTTTCTCATGTAATCTCATAGGATAGTATGTTGAAAAAAGTATGAAAAATGTAATTGTATTGTATCTAATTTAGTTGGCTTGAATGTTGTGATATGTCTTGATCACGAGATGATCACAATCTTATAGCATTTGACTAATTACAGGACAATAGCTCATCGAAGCTAATGATGAGAGAATTAATTAAATATTGAAATCATTGTTCACTTGTTTGTCTTTTGCTGGAATCTGCTCAGGAAGCGCTCCATAATATAATACAATAGTACAATGATTGAGCTTTAAAAATAACATCACTGACAGTGTCATTAAGTATATCTTGAGTTCCAGAGTAAAGTCATCAGATACAAGATGCTACTCTATATTATTGCTGTGACTTAGTTATCAAAAATAATTTAACAATATTTTATTTTAACAGTTATGATCATGTTAATTGAAAAAGTACTGATAACCTCACCTTAATTTTAATTAGTAACATATTTTGAAAACAAATTTCTATTAAAAAACGTATTATAAGAAAACAATAATGTGTATGTGTGCCAGTATGTGGGGTGCATTATAAATTCTCCTGCATGACTATACATGTCAGTACATCCCTGAAGCAATGCTATGAAAATGAATGCCTGCAAATTCCCTTTAAATTGCTGAACTGATTTTGGATTAACACTTGCTTTCACAGTTGAGATTGTACAGCTATATCCATGTTCAGAAAGCATTATGATGGCATTGTCACCATGAATCTTCATCTTCATAATTACTTCTGTAGAAAATGAAAGCTATGTATAAAAAGAAGATAGAATGAAGCACTCAATGCTCTTTATTTGTTCCTGTTTTTGATGATGATTAGAAACAGTTCTATCACTACATCGGAAGTTGAAACTGTAGTCTATTGAAATTAATGTGATTAATTATTACTTTTTTAAGAGATATAATTTTGATAAATCTTGGCATATAAGGAAATGAATAGATAAGAATGTGTGAATGGAGGGGAAAACACAATTAATTGTACAACAGCTTTGCAGCCTAAAGTGTGAGATTTTCAATACAATCATATCTCTTGAGAGACAGGATGAAAGCAAGAATCACACAATACAGAAAAAAACAACAATAGTTTATTTTAACCATATTTTGTGTATGAACTACAAACTCTGGTCTCTAATCGATCTCCATATCTTTTAAAGGTCATGAAAGAATGCTTACATGAAAATTACTCTCTTATTCTTTTACAGCATGTTTCTCTTTTTCACTTTTAGAACAGGTTGTTGGCACATGGAAAATCAAAATGTTTTAAAAAATTATTTTTGTTTTGTTTTATTCTCAAAATTTATTTTTATATAAATCTACCACTAGAACAGCATTCCCTCTCAGAAAAAAGAAAAGAATGTGGAAAATAAAAAAGAATATCGACCAAAAATATTTAGATATCTTACATACATGAGACAGCTCGACTAAAATGCAACAAATTTACCATTTAAATTTTCAGACGATTTACCTCCAACTAAAGACAAAAGGGGATGATGGTTACACTCTCTTACGTGAACTGATTAGAACTGTGATCCACATCCCACCACTAGGAACTTAAACACAGAATAAATGACACACACACATGTCATTCTATGGTTTACAAATGTGCTAAACTCCACAGAAGTGCAATTATGGGATAAATAGCATCGGGATGATGGAAAAAGGTATATGGGGCAATCAATTACCTCATTCCATCTGGACTAAAATTACCTGGGGACCTTGTGTTATTTAGGTACCTAAATGACGTGAGGTCCTAAAAAAGAAATAAAATGATGCTGTTTCACATAGGACTCATTTGATCAGTTAAGTGAAATACGGAAGGTAAAATGCCGTAGAGTTTTTACTTAACAGATTACAGACATAGATTATTAACATATATAATCTATGCAATTATCGTATTACATATCACAAGAAGACCCCAGGTAATATTAGCCTTGTGGGAACAGGGCTTTAGATTATTATCTTGTTGTTTAATTTAATTCTCTTTTCAGATCCTCGTCATGAGATACCGGGACTCCTACTGTGTCTCATTAATTCTCCCTACTTGAAAAATGCTGACACGTTAAGCTATGGGAAGTAGCCATTTGTCTTGTAGGTCTAACATCTGTCTTCTGAGTAGAACACACTCCGTATTCGTATCAAGTTTATGTCATTTTGTGTGTTTGTCTTTATTCTCCAATGTGGGATAGGGAACTCTTGGCTGGACTCTGCTTTGTTTAATGAGTTCCGAGTAAGGTTACCTAGTATACTTTTGGGTGGCTTCGCTCTGTGGGAGGGCAGGAGGGTGGGTGCTGTTACATGCATGGACCTGAGCGGACATCACAGTTCGTAAGCTTAACATTGCTGTGTTTTAACCAACCGCTGAAATGTGACCAAATGAAAAAACTGGAGGATGCAGATGGACAGCAGAGATGTTGATTATGTAGCGAGGGTAAAATCCAAGCCAATCTCAGTATCTGGTCTTTGTAAAATAGAAAATCATATACTTTTGCTGTAGAGGAGGAAAGTACATGATGCAAATTTTATTTTGAATTCCACTTCCAGCCTTAAGGTTTGTGGAATGGTTGATGACTCCACATCTACTAACAGTAGTTTTGAATGAGACATCGTCCTCTGTATATTTCCTTACTGTGACACCTTGATTAAATGAAAACACAAAAATGAATTTAGCATGACGGTGGCCTCACTTTTTTTAAATTATTATTATTACTGCCACCATTTTTCACAGTGGAGACTTTGAAATGGTTTCCAAGGTTTGGGCGCCCGCGGAGCTCTGTTCATCCAAAGCCCACGGGCACATCAATTAAAATGGAAATGATGCCGTCGCAGAGGGAGAGAGGCAGGTGCAACCCAAACATCTGGTTGCTGCCCGATCCCACACATTCACCCCTAAAGCCTCTCGCAAACGTAAGCCCCTGCCGCTCGGGGGCCAAGTCCTGTGGCTGGCAGGGGCAGGGCGTGAATCTGCGTGCTGCCAGGCACGGCACACATGGAAATGTGGCACACAGATGACAGGCAATGTGCTCAGACAGCTGTAGCTCTTTTCTTTAGCTCATCGGTGTTTCGGACAGCACCCAGCGTGAAAAATGTGGCTTCAAAGCAGTCACCTTCATATGCCACACTACAAAGCGCGAGGTAAAGGTGAGGTCGTGATACACTGTTAACATTTGGAGGCGGTGGACTTTTGCCAGAATTTAAGATCGTCTACATTCACAGACGTCCTCACTTTCACTTTCACAATTATGCAGATTCTAAAGTACTCATTAATGCTGCTCCTGTATGATGATCCTCGGAATCTAAATTGGTCTTAATGCAATTACTGCAATGTTCTCTATAATAATTCGAAGACGTCTCAGAGAAGCTGGGGACTTCAAAACAAGTGGAGATCAGCGGTAACATTTTTTGCAGATACATTAGGAACACAAACACCAATGTTTTTTTCATAGTTAATCAATTGAATTTAATTTTTGCTAAAATGCACCTCTAATAACGAGCCTCGACTTTTACAACAGCAGAACGCAGGACATAATTCCCTCATTTGAGATCCTCAGTTTATTGATGACAGAGCAGAGAGTGCCTATTATGTATGTGACAGGTATAATTAAACAGTGAATTATGATCAAATTTCACCACTGACGGTTCTGCCACTCACTGTAAAATAATTAACAAGTGTCCAATTCATCTCAGTTACAGATGGTCACAAAAAATTCCATCACTTAATCCACAGTTGGAAGAGATCACTAATGTGCTCTAGATTACTTTGATACATGGGGGAAATGAGGTCACTATCTTATCTGATCCAAAGTCTGCAGTTTACCAAAACAAAAAGACAATAATTTGCTTCAGGAGTCTGTCTTTGTCTTCAAACTGAGTTTGAAAGCATATTAGTAAACCAATCCTGTGAAATGAGAGGAAGGAGGGAAAAAAAACAAAACATGACGTGCTGAAAAAATAATTGCAGAATACAGTTTTTCTTGATTTAACCACAATTGTTTTTTCTTAAATAAATAACTTCTGTTTTGTAAAGACACTTTTTGAAACAGTAGACATACCCTTATTCCCAAAGTCATTGAATAAACATCACCAGCCACTGATTTAGCAAACACACAAGTCTGTTCCTCCGTGTCGGAGCTGCAGTTCTCACAACCAATTGTCAGTAATGTCCTGTCAGTAATGTCTTTTTGTTGTTGTAATTCCATCAGTTTTATAATGTCTCTTTTTGAAAAAGAAAAAAATTAGATTTGGGTCTCTTGTACATTGTCTTTTGAGCTGGCCCGGATTAACAAAGGTTCGTGCGCCGAGCTGTGTATGGAGTTGATAGTGGAGGCATGGTTGTATGCAGTCTTATAGGCGTTATAGTGGTTGAGGTGCTCATGCTCAAGAGGAGGCAGGGTCAGGTGGCCCTCCATGCCGGGGCCCCCTGTCACACAGTCCTCATCCACATTGATGATCTCAATGGTGCGCGTGGGAGCGTGGTGGTTCTGCTGGTGGTGCTGTTTGCGCATCTTGTAGAAGATGATCAGCATGACGGCTGCCATGAGCGTGATCGCGACGAAGCATCCGATGATGATCTTGGTCGTCTTCATCACCTCATCCAAGCCGTTCAGCGAGCCCTCCCCGCCGAACTCCGTGACGGGGATCGTGTACGTCTTCTCCGTGGCGCGGGTGGAGATCGGAGTCCGGACTGTGGTGGTCGTCGTAGAGGTGGGTGAAACGGACTCCCACACGCCAGCAGAGGGTGTGGGACCCACCTTTTGTTGCACGCCGGTGGTGAAGCCCTCATTGTGTGGCGTTTCTATGGTCTCCACTGTCACCGTGGTGAAGTAGCTGAAGCTGCTGTTCTCCGTAGAAGACACGTTGAGCATGGCGGACGCCGTCGTGTTGCCTGCAGAATTACTGACCATACACGTGTACGTGCCCGTGTCCTGCATGGTAACGTTGGTGAAGTTCAGAGTGCCGTCGTTCAGCACGGAGATCCTGATCTTGTACGCGCCGTGTGTCATGATGGAGCCATTGGGTGTAATCCAGCTCACCGAGGTCAAGGAGCTGGCTCTGCATTTCAACTCCGCAGCGCTTCCCTCGGTCACGTTTAGGTCTGCGGGAGGCTCCACAATAACAGGAGCATAACAGTGAAAGTAGTTCTGGTCCAGTTCGCCAATGTACCGTCCCTTGTGGTGGGTTGGGGAGCTGCAGCGGGCGCAGCAGCTGGTGTTTGCCGGTACCATCTCCTTGAGCCACCAGCTCAGCCAGAGGATGTCACAGTTACAATTCCACGGGTTGTGGTGCAAGTGCACCCTCTCCAGGTGATGCAAAGGAGTGAAGAGATCATGGGGCAAGAGGGTAAGGTTGTTATGGGCTAGATTGAGCTCCACTAGTGACTGCAGGTCGTCAAAAGAGTTCCTTTCTATGGTCTGGATCTGGGCGTGCATCATCCAAAGCTTCTGCAAATGGATGAGGCCTTTAAAAGAGCCCGGTCGGATAACAGTCAGCTGGTTCCCCGACATCTCCAATTCGTCCAGCTTCACCAGGGGAATAAGGTTGGGAATCTCCTTCAGGTTGCACATTCCCAGATTTAAGTAACGCAGATTGCTCAGCCCTTCAAAGGCCCCCTCAGATATGTAGGAGAGCCGTTTGAGCTCCCCAAGGTCCAACCGCCGTAATGAGGGCACTCTGTTAAAAGCATAGGAGGGAATGCTCTCTATGGGGTTATTCCTCAGCCAGAGCTCCTTTAGTTTGGACAGGTACTCAAATGCCCCGTTTGGGATAGTGGTGAGACGGTTATCAAAAAGCTCCAGGGTATTGAGGCTGGCCAGTCCATTGAAGGCCCCCAGCTCAATTTTACGTATGTGGTTTTTGCTCAGCTGCAGGATCTCCAGATGTCTCAGGTGCTTGAAGCTGTCCACCTTTATGACCTGGATGAGATTCTCTTGCAGATTTAGGTAGCGTGTGTTGGTAGAGATGCCGTCGGGGACATCCCGCAGGCCTCGTCGGGTGCAGATGACTTTGCTGAACTGGTTACTGCAGGAACAGACAGAGGGGCACGTCTGAGCACGTACCAGCCCTGCCACGACCAGCAGCTGGAGGGCCAGAAGCAGCACAAACAAAGGGTCGGACAAGGCCCGGTTCCACCTAGGACCTCGCATCATCTGCTGCTGCTGAGAGGAGGTCATCTTGTTTAACATTCATAATTCATTGACTGGTCTTCCACTCTTTGGAATGAGGATTGGGGCTCACTGGAATGAAAGAGGAGACAGAAGAATGCAGAGATACATTAGATAATTGACCATTGTTGAGACTCTCATAGGCTACTTCCAATCATTACCACTTAAATACCCTTGAAAAAAGTCAAATAGTCAAAATAGCAAATAAAAAATCCCAGAAATAGTACATTTTGTATACATGTACGTACACCCACACACACTTGCAGCTGTTATAGACTGCCTTATATGCATCTCTGTTTCTGTGTGCACAGTCCTCCACGCACTCTCAATCTCAGTCACATGAAATAAAATCACAATGAAGCCGCCAACTCTGCGCTGTATCTCCGGGGGGGGAGGAGGGGATGGGAAAAGAAAGCAGGCATGACTGCTGTGTTGTGTGATTTATATTTGAGACTCAAGAGACATAAATAATAAGGAAGCTTGCCACCCACCAGTCCTTCAATCGAGTCGAGATATCTGGAAACGTCTGATTACAACGCACAGTTCCTCAAAGGCATGTATGTGACTGGAATGTCAAACAAGCAAGCCAAAATGGTACCGGGAAATTTGTCTGCGTAACTCCTTTGTGTGTTAACGCCGGAGGAGGCTGTGGAAAAACAGTCAACGTATTCTTTGATTAAGATTTACTATGTGCAAGAGAGATGGTGGTATAGCAGCTTTGGAGTGTGACTAAATGACAGATGTTTATTTAATTAATTAAGTGCATGTTATCTTTCTATTTTCTTTTTGGCAATAGCAGTGTTCGTCAAAGTTGTTCACATTTTCATGTTTGCTCAGTGATTAATGGCAAAAGCAAAAGCGGTGCCATTCATAAAGTATAAATAACCAGCAGAAAAGTAAAGCTAGAAATAAAAACTTTCACATGTAAATCAAAACTTTAAAGTCATAAATTAAATTAATTATTTAAACTTCTGAATCTTCTACTGATCTTAATACATATGCATGTCTATAGCATGACCGTGATCCAATAAATTAATTAATCTGTCATAAATTATTAAAAACATGACCACCATACCATATAGTATATAGATATAAATATATATAATGAGATGGTGATTCTGATGAAATCAAAATACCAGAGATACCTCTTTTGGTTGTCACGTACAACCAAGACAAATTGGTTTTCTCGAAGAAATGTATAGGGTTCAGGTATTAATTATCCAAATCTAGACCTTCCGTTTTAGATCCACAAAGACACGCCACTACTAGCATACTAATTCTAGCTGCAGCTTTCAGGTGTCACCCCTTTGTGAAAACTTCAGAAAACGTAAAATCCTCACGATTTGAGTAGTGCGATGACAATCACGACAATGTTCTGCTTTGATTAATGAATAATAATCATATCACACATTTTTTCTTTACCGTCAAAGAAAACTGAATTTTGCTCTCCAAGTGAAGACAGCGAAGCGCGGGTCAGAAGCGAGTCACAGAGCTAACACAGTTAAATAGAAACATTTTAGAGCCTCTAATCTACCTGACCTGGATGCTTTTGAATGTGGGAGGAAACTGGAGCATGTTCAGAAAATCAATGTGAACACGAGGAACAAAACGTGAACTTGACACAACCTGCAGTGGAACGACAGTGATGTGTTGTTGAGCTGCAAATAGCTGGCGAATCTGTCCAACTGTCATAAAAATAAGTTTTAATGGAGGAACAGAGTAATCGTATGAACGCGGCCTCCCTTGGGAGTGATTTGATGAATAAAGTGAAACAGCTGTCATATTTAAATAAGGTAATTAAAAATAAACATTGTTATTTATTGTCAATGAGGCAGTTGTTAACTGTGGGTTTAGAACACAAATTAGCACAATTATACAATTTAAAAACGGTGCGCTAAATAGACGCTGTTTTTCATCTTTGATCTTTCAAATTATACAAAGACATGCCCTAACAAAGCAAAAACAAAGCAAAAACAAAAGCATTAGCATGACAGCTGATTTCTGAGCAGAAAAGGTTAAATCGACTGCATGAATTCTGCTGTGGACTAACAGTTTTTTCTGCCTCTATACATTATGTTCGACACGCGGCCTGATCTGCCACAGAAACCTCGTCACTTAGGAACGAGGGGGCTATTACTGTAACTGCTGATTAATTGCTTGATTACCGACTCCATTTATTCTTCAATTACAAAATTTAAATTCCAAGCAGCAAAAGCCTGACGGTGGGGGAAGAATGTGTCGCCACGCGGGGGTCCGGCAAATGTGACGGGGATCACACATCAGGCTGATAATCACATTTCTGTCTGGCAGCTTTGATTTGTGAGGAATTAAAACCTTACACAACCGGGTGTCGTAGAAACCAGCGTTCAATGACGTTCCTGCTTGCATCTTCTACTGACTCCAAAATGGAGTTATAATGAAAGTCAACACACACCCATTTATTATTCAGACAAGTGTTTTTTTTTCAAGGAGAAATTTCATCAATAATATGAATGAGTCGAAAAATATGCTGCACATTTTGGATTTGTGAATAACTATCCCCTCAGATAAAAATCCCTGTATCTTATTTCACTCTTTGCTTATCCTCCTTTTCAAGAGATCAAACATCGAAAAGAGATAAACAATGAGTCAGCAATCCAAATTATGGCAGCAGAAAAGATGAAGTTGATTTATATAGCAAAACAATGCGTCGTCGCGCCAACAATGAAAAGCAGCAAAATTGGATTTACGTGGCGCAGTGAAGGAAGTGGATGAAAAAAGATAAGGAAAAATGAGATTAAGAAAAAAGAAGGCATTTTCAAACTTTTGTCCTCACAGATTATGAACTGCCAGCTGTATCTTTGTCTGCTAGAGAGTACAAAAGCATGACCCAGATTAGTAGGACCGCAGACAATTGAAGAGCAAGATCTGCAACTTTTCCGCATTAATTTCTGTTTTGTGAAACTGAAACAATTCACACTGAAGCCAACCATGTGGATACACTCTGTAAGTGGACTTCACACGGCTGTTTGGTGACAAAAAAGGATTACGTGTTACACATGTCACATGAAAAGAAGCCACAATGTCAATGCATATGATACATATACATTATTTTACAGTAATCAGGACACTCTATAACTATAACTCTATAATATGGATGCCAGTTAGTTTCACAATTGTTAACTTGCATTGTATTAGTCACTAAGTTGCCAGGGAGATGTACATCAGCCTGGAAATCCACAGACCCAGTATGTATGTAGGCTATGCATGAAATGATTGAAGGTGCTAAATATAAGCATATATATATATATAAATAGCCCTCTCTACAAACTCATATGCGAGTGGAGACTGGTCATTAGACTGATCTGTTTAATACAATTCAAACGGTGCCAAACAATAGCTGCTCTGCCTTTATCATCACAAATCTTTGGTCTCTGTTGACAACACAGTGCAGCTTAATAAAGCAGTAACAGTATAGCCCTGTATGAATTGAAAACATTTACAAATAAGCCTGTATAGAATAGCAGGGAGTAATTACAGACACCGGCTCTTCACTTCTTTCCCACACAAACCCCCCCTGAGGATCTGCCATCAGACCACTTAAAGGTAACCAATGAGATTTCACTTTGCCAGCCGTAGAAACAAGAGACTCCTCTCTTTGCATGACACGATTAATCAATAATCTTACTGCATAAATACAGTGGGTGTCTTGCTGATTTTGCTCAGCTATATCATATAACATAATATAAGGAGGTACAGAGTTTGATTCCATGCCTCACTCCTGATATTCTGTAAATCATAAATATGTATCAATATGTTTAGTAAGGGCAATAAAGCTGACACTATTCCATGTTTATTTGTATAAAATCAGCTGGTCTTATGTCTATGATTAGATTATGTGCATTAGGAAGGACCCGCGAGGTAATCGCCCCGAGCACTGACCCTAATAGCAAACCATCATTTCACAAGTAGTGACCATCTATTCACCCATTCAGCCATGTGTGTCTGCACACTATTTACATTCTAAATGTATTCCATGCTTGCAAACATCTCATTATTCATAATACCATTCTTTGATATGTTTTGTGGTTGAATGTGCAGCTAGCCCTCCGTAGCCGGTTCCACCAATGTACCCCTCGGTTTCCACTGGGTCCTACTCCCAGCCCTTTTTTTTCATGAGTACAGTAATTCTGGAGTCTGTGTCATTTTTTTTGCATTATAAATCAGCCAGAAAAGGCAGCATGAATTATTTAGTAGGGCTACAGGAAACTCTTGTGGGGCTAAAGCCCCCTAAAATAGGCCTGGTGACACAACTGCTGGGCAGAAAGCACCGAGTGATTTTCTTCTGCTCTCTTTCCGTGGTCAACAAACATCTTCAGCCTTTACAGACGCGCTCACGGCTTCATCTGGAAGGTGAGGAAAGCGAGAAGGTGAGGAAAGCAAGATGGGGACTCGACCTGAGGCTTTCTACACTCGAGTGCCCACTGATTAGGAATTTTGTAGCAAGGAGTGACAGACAGAAGATTTGGCTTTCACACGGCACGGCTTGGAGACTGACTGTGGGAGATGTGTGTGACAGAAGAAGGTTGGCATGTATGCTATGGAGGGAGGGAGGGAGAGAGACAGAGGGTGAGGGAGAGAGAGATTAATGAGATATAAATCAAATCAGGTCACTTCTTGATAATGCCAGCAATCTCGCAACAGCTCCAAATATAAACCACAATCCTTTACGGACTCCAGTGTGGGAGGGATACCCACCACACAGGCCTTCTCCTCGTCTCCCTTGTAGGAACATCCTCCCCTTGAGCCAGTGTCCGGGCCGCTGTGTGTCTGCTGATGGAGTTGTGTTCATGTTTTAATGCTGGAACCAGTGTGTCATCCGGCATGACTCAACTGCTTTGCTTCTATATTTATCATCAAATATATTTGTATATGAATTTAATGTTTTGTCTTCTGGATCCCTCATCTAATTGAACGTATCGTCACGGTTGTGCATAAATGTCACTGAGTCTTGGTCACCTTAACAGCTTGAATGTTTAAGAAATATTACTTGACGATGGCTATTAAAAGAGACTGGTATTTTGTTTGTATTTATGACAGCCCATCTCTTTTGTTTATTTATTAATTTGTCTCCATGATATTTTGTAGTAAATTAATTTAAAGGTCCCATATTATACTGTTTTTCTTCAATTCCACACAGCTGTCAGAGGTCCAACAACACTGTTTTTAATATGCATTGCCCTAAACCCATCCATGGTCCTGAATTTCAGCTGTCTAAAAGTTGCTCAAATGACCTCTCCTGAGCTCTCCTGAGAACAGGCTGTTTCTGTGGCTGTACTTTTAAATGCTAATGAGCTCCGTCCGTCATCGCCTTCTTGGAGAGAGACGGAGACGTTGCCGCTTACGCTAGCGGCAGCATGCGCCACTGTTTACGTGGATGTATCGCTATGGCTCGCCTATGTAGCTCAGGTGAAGTTGCTGGGTCCCGTATGGTTGGGACAGATCCTTTGACGAGGGGCAGTGTCAAGGCAAAGCCCTCCAGCTTCACCCGCACCGGGATTTATTCACGGAGCACCAGCCGGATCACCCAGTGCCATAACCAGTAAGTCGAGCTGCGCTCTCCCCCCTGTGTTGCGAAACGCCCCCTCTCAGATATCTCCTATCATCGCGCAGAGGAGTTCGGCTTATGCAAATGACTCAGCCTGTGGGAGTGCCGTTTTACCAGTGGGTGGGCTGCAGAGACCATGCAGGAATTGCTTGTCTTCCTCATTCTGGGAGTTGACAGGCTCAGGGAGGACCAGATTATAGGTGTAGGGACCAGAGAAACCCTGTTTTTCATAATATGGGACCTTTAAAATCTGGAACATAACTAGCGGTGATACGTAGCATCGTTGACCTTTTTTTTAATCAATAAAATGCAATACTTTATTTCCTAATTGTTTTAATTGTGTTATGCAAATAACAACTGACTTTTGTGACTTTTGTACTGAGTCATTTATTTCAGCAACTCTCCCAGCAACATATCTGATGGTTCCTTTAGGTGGATTTCGGCAATTAATACACAGCGGAAATCAACAGGAACAGAGAGCAAACAACACGCATACGTTAAGCCCCACACTATTAATAATTAACTAAGAGCTTCATCTGCAGTTAACCTCTTGATCTCAACAACCACCTGCATGCATCACGCACCAGCAGTCTTGCTTAATAAGCTGCGTATCATCTGTAGGTGATTACTGAATTTACACATATTAACCAGACTACTGCAACCGCCATTATGGTGCATGAAACTGCACTATGGTGTTTGATTTGATATTTGCATAGCATGGTAAGAGTCAAAGAAGATATTCTTTTTGATTGTCTTTACTATTACTTCTTCACTGCTACTCCTCAAATAGGATAAAATTGAAGTTATAAACAGCAATATGACAACCTTTTAGAGCTGGAGATGTATTATCTGACAAACTGGATTTAAAAAAAAAAAGAAATTTGCACCGTCCAGTTTGACTGAATCAATGAAAATGTTTTTTTTTAAGATATGTCCAGATAAACAGTGTTGTGAGAGCTTTTGCTAAAAAAAAAAAATGCTTTTAACACTACAACTGAAACTTGACTTCACTGTAATTTATAGTAAAGTGTTCAGAATTGTTGAGAGAGAGAGAGAGAGAGAGAGAGAGAAAGAGAGAGGGAATGAAGACGGTCATACTGGAGCTTATCTTCAATGTCTTTTCTTCTAACCAGCCGAGTGAAACAGATAGGCCGAGTACTTTGAATTGGTGCTAACTAGCCAAGTGAGACAAAACTGACAGCTGCTCCCCTGCCCACAGCCTCACATGCTTCCTCTCACAGCTTGTCTGTCTCATCTATAACAAGATGCTGAAATGAATTTGATTCATCTAACAAACACACCAGCAATCCATACATGAAAGCGTATTAGGAAATGACTGTACAAATGATCAGTTCCCATTTAGAAGTCCATCCTTGATGGGTGATTCCAATTATACCCACACTAATAAACAATTATCGTCCCATATGTGTGTGGATCTTCTCCGGTGTGAACTCTTTGGTACTCCAAGAACATAACTGAGATTCTGTTATTTTTTTTCGTGTGACCAATGGAAGAAGGAGAATTGAACTGGGAATGGTTGAGGGGGAACATTCTCAGTTGGGGATTGCGGTATGTGTTTTAACCGCATGGCTGTCAGACGCCTCCCAACAGTCTTTCTGTTAATTACCACTGTACTCGGACAATAAGCTCATTTCCTACAGGCAGCTGTGGTTATCGAACTGTTTATTGGACTGGGTTAATTTAAAAACCTCAAATTAACTTATCTGGTTCTCAAGGGTTGAAAACACAAATGCATAAATCATTTAGAGACAACTGGGAGGAGGGATCCATTTGGCCTTTACCCAGTAACAGAAAATAGTTGTGAACCTGACATTTCTGCAATACTGTGTGCAACTGTAAGTAATACTGAGACCCATTACTAACGGAGACAAGGGTCACATTCAGCAGGAAGGGTTGAATTGGTTTGCATCCCCTTGAAATATTGATACAACCTGCATTAACCTTTATTTGTATTTCTGCAAAAGTTATTTTCACCACGACAAAGGGAAAACCTATTTGGCAAAGAGAGGAGAACAACCATTATATTATTAAAAAAAGATCCCCTCAAGACATGTCTAAAAAATACTCTCCTGAGAATAATGACTTGTGTCTGATGTGAATTTAGTCCACAAAAAACAATAAATTACCTGGTTATTAAGTCTTAATATCTTCTCCTTCTTTCCAGAACCTGTAGATACATAAATATTGTTCATTTCCACAGCTCAACTACTAAACACAATATCTCTCGTATGGAAAACTCCATGCTCGGTGTTTGAGCACTGAATTTCAAGTTTCCATATTAGAACTGCATACTGGACCACAGTTGGCTTCAAACTTGCCGTTGGCTCAACTTTTGTTTCTGATTAACGACCTCACAAGCAAAGCGCTACCTGTCAGTTTCTGTATCCTCGAGTCCCACTCAGTGCTTCTCCATGCAAACAAACAGCATCTAGCTGTTTACTATGACACATCTTCCTCTATTTTTGAACGGAGCCATTGTTGGGTGATGATGCTTTCCCCGTGAGTCAATGTTTCGGTATCCGCGAGAGCATGCGGTGTCTCACCACAGCGTGATGAGGACGGTGTATCATTACTGCGGGGCATCACACTTGTTATCCAGGCCCCGGGGCCAATTCTACGCAGAGACAGAGCAATTGGCCTCCCTCTCAGTCAGAGAATGACCCTGTGAGTGACACATTTCCCTGACAAATGAGCCGCGGTAATTTCAGTGCCCGACCGGGAGCTCGTTTAGGGCCGCTGGCCTTGAAAACCCATGCGAGGATAAATTGCACATGACCATCTGCATGAGCTATATACACACCTAAGTACAGATATGCACGGGTTAAAGCCATTACAAACATCCATACTATGATTTCCGATTTTAAGCCTTTTGCTACGATCTGCACACCGCTTCATTATTATTCCAGAAGAAATAAGGGTTTGTAGCTTCTGCACGGATTTTCAGCAGAAGGTGTTTATGTACGTGTGCCTTGCTTTCAGCATGTGAACATCTTCCCAAGCTGTGCACGAGAGCGTTTTTTTTTTGTTTCACAGCGAGCAGAGTGTTGGCGGTGGGGGCCTGCGGGTGACAAGAGCTATTGATAAAATCATTCTTCACCCTGTGAACATTTCAGAGACGCTGTGGGCAGAAAATGGCTGGTAACTACTACTCTTCAAGGACGTGGGATAAAGGAGTCCGTCTGTAATTCAGCCGTCGCTCCGGTGTCCGTTCGAGGTCAGGGCTGAGCACGCATCGTCTGAACGAGTCGCGCAGAGGTCATTCGGAGGTTGCGAACCCAGACATCCAGGCAGCGAAGCCTCCCTGTGATTGAGTTTGGTGCTTGAGAGAACATGTGAGATAAGAGGAAGATAGGGAGCACACTGATGATATCTGGGGACCAGCGGCAAAACCGGAGGATGCGGTGTCAGAAACTATAATAACATTATGGGTTTGTGAAGGTTGAATGTGTGAAATAATTCATCAAGATTCAAATTAATTATTGTAGATTTAAAAATCATTTTGAACCACTATCTGAGCATATGCTTTTTAACATCTGTTGAGCGTTGATGTGTTCAAAGACATGCTTGATGTGTCAGCATACATGTAAAATCAGTTCAGCTGCTACGAGACTCTAAGCTAATTGACAGTAAGAGAAGCAACAAGTGTGAGAACAATAATGATGTATTATTATGTTATAATGGTAACAAAGAGAGAGGGGGGCCCTTGTCACTAGGGGGCCTAATCAGGGTTGAGGAAGTTTTTGTTCAGTGGTCTTTTGTCTTGCTGGAAGACGGTGGGATTTACATGAAACTGCAGTTGAAAGATTTGGATTTTAGAGTTAATGGGAGAGAGAAGAGTGAGGGACACTTAAAGGGCAGAGTAGGTGATTCTATTCAGAAACACTTTCAGTTCTATTATTTGAAACCCTCGTAGCATAACAATAGCTATCAAAACATTACATGTTCTGACGTTAAAAAAAAACGTAATAAATGTAATTTATGGCCTTGGCAGGACTATAAAACCCCATCCAATCAAAAATGTTGGACCGGAGAAAACAATTGGCCTGTCTGTCAGTGCTTACTTCCTGATTGCCCTCCTGTCGATCTCAAGCACTCGTTTGGCGTTCTGAGGGAACGGCTTTCAACAGAGGCCTGAATGGAGGGGGCAGGACGTTTTTGGTTTGTTGGTTTTTCCAAATGGCCTATTCAACCTTTAATGACAGTATAATTAATGCGGTTAATGTGTTTAATGTGATTAATGCATTAATGCATCAGAATGGATCCAGATCCATTATGATGTTTTTCACTCAATAATATACACGTCATGTTTTTTTCTAAATCCTGTTGTCAAAGGAAAAAAGTGACGTTTGAGATGGAAACACGTGAATTGAATCCATTGCACAAATTAAATATCATTTCCATGATGAAACACAAGCTCCAGATATAAAATGGGGGTGAAATGAGAGAAACACTACATGAAAAGGAGCTTTGAAGTAAGTGTATCACAAATACAACTCCTCCAATACGATGAATGCCATTTAGCTTTTAAGTGGTCGGACAATCATCACTTTTATACGTGAGTTTCCATAGCAACACGACTAAACTCCTAGACTACCAAAGAAGCCAGATAGTCAGTCAGCCTGATTTCCTTCAGCATCGGCTGTAAAAACTCCTGAATGATTTATTGTGGCAGGGATAATAGACACAAAAATGATGGCAGCGTATGGCCATAACACAGACAAAGCATCATAAGCCTAGAGGAACGTTGGTTGAGAGTAAAAGCTCCCTGCGACTGTGGTGCACACGGAAAGCAGAGCAGACGTGTAGTGGAAGTTACATGCATGAGTTGCAGCAGCGTTGTTCACACCAGAGGCGGATTGCTGCGTGCTGTACCTTTGTGAACAAAACAGCATTTTTTTGTTTTTGTTTTAAATGCCTGACACAAAGGTGAATGTCTTGTGAAGATGGAGTTCTTACAGTGTGAGCAGAGGTTTATCTCATACTTCATTCAGTGCAGTGCTGCGATCGGGTAAAGCCTACTGGAAAAGAACTGTCAATCGACTTTCCAAACACTTTAATCCTTCAGTTCACTTATGTACAGTTTGTATTTAATATTTCACAAGCAGAAATAACAGTTGTCGATTTTTCTGCCAAAACTACAGCTGGAGGTTTATGGGCTGTGTATATGACTCCGCGCCACATGTGGGTGACTAAAGCATGCATCTGCTACACAGAGTAATGGGAATCAATATTATAACTAAACACTGCAAAGCTATTGCCTCACTAATTAATCAACACAGTCATGACTCAACAAAAACTTCGACTATCCATCAGAATGTTATTATACACTGTACGTGTCAGTATTCTGGCCTTGGATAAATAATAGCACATATTCTATCATCATTATGTTTTTACCCCCAAAAAGACAACCTGCCAAAACTTCAAGAGATCCATACATTATTCTGTTTTATAGAGTGTACAAAATGTTCAATGTTCAAAATGTTCCTGAAGGAACAGAAAGTGTCCCCCTCTTATTAAAGCCAATTACTCATTAATATCATTCAAATGATGAAAATTCAAAATCTCAAATATTTGGGAGGTAAGGGCTTACATCGTAATATGATGCTGTTATTCTGTCTGAGCTCTGAATATCGTGGAGCAAAAAACGATTTCAAAGATACATAAAGTATTCAATGGCTGGTTATGGTCATGAAATAGCTCAAATAAATTAGGGGAAAAAATAGAAATAGTGTGAAGCTTATTCATTCAGCCATTACTTTCCCCAATAAATTATTTTCATGATCACGGGAGGCTGGAAGCTAATCCCAGCATACATTGGGCGGCAGACAGAAGCATGCTGGTGATTTATAGTTTCAAATCCACCGAGAATTAGACACCTTTGGATTGTGAGGCGTTCCCACACTTTAAGAAGTGTGTGTTTGCTGCGGAAATAAGAGTGATTTATTTGGGCTGAAAAGGTCAATTCTCATGGTGGGTGAAGAAGAAAAAGCCATCCGTGTATCCGTATGAAAGTAGTTACTTTCTTCCTCTGCAGCTCTTTTTAAAATAGCTGAATAGGATTTGAACAAACGTCATGTATGTCATCATAACTAGAGATAAGCACATGACCATATTCAGTTCTTACCTGCCAATTCAATCACAGTTCCAAGGGGTTCTGTTCATCCTCATGTTCACTTCCAGTCCCCCATTACGCTGTCTCTGAAAAGGCAAGAGGCAAACTGTCAGAATATTTATATTTATATATATGAAAACAGATACAAGATTTACAGTTTCTGGCTACTCCGGGCTCCGTGGAATACATCCATGAATAATGCACTGTTTTGGAAAGATTATGATCTATCTACTCAACTAAAAAAAAAACAAAAAAAAACAACACTTTTTTTTCAACCCCTAGGTTAGAGTACATCTAATTGAAAATTCTCTTTACTGTCTCTAAATAATCATTGAGTCATCTTGTTAGTTTTCCTTTCAACCACTTTCTCAGCGCTCTCTCTGCTGATGCAGATGTTTTAGTGCCTCTGAGAACCTCCATTTAACAAGAGGAGCTTTACGGTGCGCTACTGTACGTCGGAAGTGCTCGTTCCCCCGGGGACGAGGGGACAGTCAAAGCCACAACGACTCACATATACACACACACACACATAGACTGCACATAAAGACATGCACACACAACACAGAGGACAGACCCTGCTGAATAAATGATGAGGGACAAAAGCAAACAGAGATAAAGCGCTCCATTTCGCCCGCCGTCCATTAGTGCAGAGCAGGAACTGCGAGGACAAATAAGAGCGCTTTTGATCCACTGCAACATTATTTGGTGGTCCTATCGTTGACCTTTAGCTTTGCTTTAAGATAAGGATGTTGCAGTCTCACTGAGTGCTGTTTTCATATTACAGTTGCATTACAGCCAGACGATCAGCCGCTGATAAAACACAAAACATAGCTTGGAACATCGAATGTGTTTCTGGTGACAAAACCAAGTAGGAGAGGAATTAAACAGAATATGCTTTCAATTAGGGACAGTTGCTCATGATTAAGCCAGTGGGAGTGGAATGGTACAGTTTTGCGGGAGCTGTCTTGTGACTTGGCCCAGTAATTGGAAATTCAAGGAATACGCTTATGCAAGCAAGCATGTCTGACCAAAACCAAAAATGTATTTGTGTCTCTCTCCTCAATACTTAACATCCCCAGTCTGGTTTCTGGCAGCGATCCTGAAGCACATTTGTTCCGTTTGAGGATGTAAATCTTTAAAAATGGGTAAGAAATGTATTTTATATTTGCATAATGCCGCAAACAGCTTGTTTTTTTTTGCAAATTCTAATGTAAATAATGCATCATTTGGGGACTATTTTCATGCGGCGGGGATTCAAGGCAGCAGGCCGGTGTTTGTGGGATGGACTCGAAATACAGTGTAGTAATCAAACAAGAGGGAGATGTCTCTCAGCGTGACTGTGAGCTCAGTGAAGGGATTTTCTTTGGCTACACAGACTACAGTTGTTAGGAGGATCAAGTCATTATTGTTTTTCGTGGTTTCATGAGATTTATAGACAATGAGGAAAACAGAATATCACCATACTTTGAGTCCTATGCGTCTCAAATATCCAGTCCACTGCTCTAAATTCATCAGCAATGAAACAATATTGGTACAATTGGTTCAATGCGACTTTTGTCATCTGATTATGACGCATGAACTGTCACATCTGTAAGCTCCAAGATTGGGCCCCACGCAGAGTAAAGTGTGAAGCCACAAACAGTCTAATTGATCAAGTGAAGGCCATGCGTCATCACCCCCCCCACACACGGTGAATACATGAGGAATCCTGCATTGTCGAAGACAGAAACGACTGTTTTTCAATTGAGTCTGGTTGGTTTCAGGCGAGCACAACTGCTGTTTCTTTTCACATCTATTTATTTAGACAAAACCAGAGCTAATGATTGTTGAAACAGCGGAAAAATGGAACCCAGACAGTCGCATTAATTGTGTTTCTGTCGAGTTTGAATGAAGTGTGATTTACAATTGGCAAGGTAAAATGTTTTTCAATGGAATCTGGTATTATAACAGCGGTTCCGCTTTATGTCTAACATGATAAATAATGGGTTTGTTTGGAACATTCGGAACAAGGTATTGTTGATGAGTTTCATTTTGTCTCTATTGAGTTTGATTGGAGTGCGTTTTACAAGTGGCAACGTGTTTTTCAATGGACTATGGTGTTTTTTACATTCATAAATAATAAGAATTTATTTTAAATAGGCCTTTATATTTTGAATCTGGGTGTATTGTTTTGAGGAATGCAAAATCATAGAAATTGCATTATTGACATATTCTAAAGACAATGAAAAGCATAAAACATTTTGAGGAAAACACATGCTTTCTGAGGTGTACTTGAACTGAAACTGAAACTACTGATGAAAACACTTTTAAATCACAAAATTAAGGACGCCTTTTATTGTGGAGAATTAAATGAAATGGGTTCATGCACCTTTTTTGAGCCACCCCTTTGACCACAAACTGTGTACGATCTCTATCCAATCAGGCAGGTCGTATTGAAGTGCGAGTGTGGACACACATATATGCAGACACAGCGGAGATCCGATCTGGCACTTCCAACACAGAGGTCACATTGAAAAGACAAGTGTAACCACAGCTTCAGTGACACAACTGGTACATATTGTAAAATACATCAAGTGCAGCCCAGTATGATGAGGAAGAACTATTTCATCCCAATGACCCAAACTTCACTAAGAATGACAAATGATGTCCACAGACAGCAATTGCGGCACGCACACACACACACACACACACACACACACACACACACACACACAGAAAACACCCCTGGCTTTCCTCCCCTTTTTGACAAAACACTGCATTGTTGCTTTTTTTTAAAGCTCCTCTCAAGTCAGTGTTTCAGAATTTATTATTATTATTATTATTTTTCTAATTGAAAATGAAACAACCACACTCAAACCTTAAAGAGTTGGACAGTCTGGTCTGACTTAGACAGCCGCTGCTTCAATGGTGGTTGAGTTTTGGAAATATATGTAACATTGTGTACATATGCCTTTTGTCTTTGTAGTCTTTGTAAAGTCCGTATGTGGTGTTTTGTAGTGCGCCGCAAAAGTGCCGCTCCTGAAGATCGAACCACGTAGTGTACTACTTGAACTGGAAGCATTTCAATTCATCATAAAAAAATGATGCTAATGAAATATCACTTGTCTTCTCGTCAAATCTAGTGTTCACATTCAAATAAAAAAAATACATTTTGACACAATATATTATGTGCTGCACTGCAACTGATTGGCTCATGTGCTGCATTCAACCCAGATAAAGGAGAGAAAAAAACAGCAATTTATAGCTGTTGTTTTGCAAATGTTATCAGATTACATCGGTTAAACCATCGTATCATTTCACATCACTGCCACTGTCACAGTCACAGAATTCACAAAGCTCCATCCAATGCAGAGAGGCAGCATTGATCCCCGTCAGCGTGGTGCTAGTTGGACTCGCTGCCTTTTGAAAACTCTCAATCACAAACATTCTAGTTAAAATGAATTGAAATGAAAATCACAGCACCTACATTGCAGCAATTACTTTTCCAGATATGTTTTATTGCCCCCTCATATTTTGCAGGGACACCACCATTTATTATCTCTTTATTATCTCATCACATCTTCAACATCAGTCAGTCCAATAAACTTCCACTTGTATTGGGTCTGCAGGACATCAAAGATCTGCTCAGCCATTTTTTTTCTTCACTCTTTATCTCCCATAAACTCACAGAGATAAAGTCCCTCTCTGGTCAAGTAGTAGTCCAACAAATCAAGACTAATGTCAGTGCCTTCTGCTCCAGATCTCAGCATATTTTGACCCGCGGGTCACACTACATCACCCGCTGGAAATGACCAGAAATGCATGTCAGGCTGAATCAATTGGCTTCACGGCCACTCGTTCAATTAAGATCTTGGGCGGGGGGGTTGGTCAGTGTGGTTTGCAGTGTGGTGAGTACAGGCTCCCAAAGGAGCGGTAAGTGCTGAAATCAGCTCAGCTGCGCCTGCCATTTGTCATTATCTAATGGTAAATCCATCTGTGTCTGGTGGAGTTCCCTCGCCAAGCCAGATTGCTAAGTAGCCAGACAATAAGGGGGTAAAAAAGATAGATAGATAGATAGATAGATAGATAGATAGATAGATAGATAGATAGATAGATAGATAGATAGATAGATAGATAGATAGCAATAAAGAAATGGGTCAAATATAAAAATATATCGGGAATTCAATCTTAAATGATTGCGTCATGGCGCTATTCCAACTGAGTTTGCTGGTAAAGGCAGAGAGATCATATCAAGTCAATATCATATTAAGTTAAGAAAAGATCTGTGAAATAGAGCGAAGAGTTGCGTTGACATGATGCAAATCCACACAGAGATTCCAAGGCGTATTTTCCATGATTAGTAGTAAAGAAAAAGTCTCCAAAAGATGATGGCGACGAGATAAAACAAATTAACAGACTTTAAAGCGGGCATTAAGACGGAGCACAATTATCCGGAACAAAGAATGTGATTTTGTAATTCTCTCAATTACATGATCTGTGACTTCATTCAATTAGAATGTAACTAAATCAGTACTTTAATATGATTTGAATGAATACACTTCTAAGCTATGTACACCATTTGTCAGTAGACAATGTGAGAGCTTACAGGCTTTTCAGGCATATTCTGTTTATATCTGTGTGTACGTGTGTGTGTGTGTGTGTGTGTGTGTGTGTGTGTGTGTACAGGAATGCTTGTGTCTGCCAGTATGGTGAATTCTGGTTGCAAGATGAGGTCTATCTACTTTAATAGGATGGCGTCATGTACTTCATGTACTTCTTCCCATGAAAACACGGCTATCTACAAGTCCAATGGGATTGAAATGGCTTTAGGGCTGCAACGTCGTGGTCAACCTGTCATCCTTGCCGTATATTTGTCTTTGAATGTTAAGTCTGTTTCAAATAGATGTTTTTCCACACCACGGTCGGCACCGCAGTACAGAATCTACCACGGATAAACTCAGTGAAGAGTGGCATTAGTGCAGTGAGGGGAGCTGTGGAATTAATATGTCTGATTAAGTGCCAGGCGGAATTAGCATTCGGAGTCCAAAGAGAGTTCAAGCAGGATGGGAGAGAAGACATATGCGATAAAGCTGTCAGGTCTATAGAAGGAAAATAGAGCAACAAAGACGAGAAGGGAGGAAAGGTAGAATGTGATATGGAGTACTTTATAGAGTATTCCTTTTGCTCTTGGTTTCACTCAGACCAGACGTGCCTTTGATTAATTATTTTTGACAAGAATCCATTCCTTCTCCTCATCTGCCTGTGAAAAGGAGGTACCCTCCTGCCTTTTCAGTTTTTCCACCAGCTGTCAGTTGTTCATGACGGCAGAGGAAATTGGTTTGACCCTATCAAAACGCTCGACTTCGAAGACATGCGATCTGTTTTCATGAAGACCCTGTCATTAGGGATGAGAGAGCTACATGAAGACGAGAAGAAAGATGTTACGGATGGCACATAGAGGGAACTATTCAGAGGGAGGCAAATAGGGACACAATGCCAACACTCAAAAGGCAGAGGGAAAAAGTCAGGCAAAAGGTAGTTTGAGGAGAAGCAGGGAAGATGAAAGACACAGACTGCATGGTTAGCCCCAGAGAGAGAGGGAGTAAATTACCAATATGAAATCTCTCCCTCGAAATGTCTGACTCTCGTATGAAAGGCTGGCAGGAGCCTCTGAAGAAAAATTGCATGAGAACGGATGCCATGCTACCACGGGGCGTTGCAGGAAGCATAACACACCAAGCCAAAAAGCATATGTAATGCAAATGAATGCGAAAGCGAAAAACCCGGGATTGTATAATAGGGAGCTGACGGCGTGTGCGGTTTGAGACTAAACTAGATCAAAACGGAGACATGATCACAATTTTATGAGGTAAGAGGAGAGGGCAAAGAACAAATTGTAAGGCGAAGGAAAGAACACTTTGAGCAGAACAAAAGAAGAATACCAACCAAGAGGAAGTGGTATTGAGACATCTGTGGGGCGAATGAGGGGAAAATGTATGGAGAGAAAATTGTGATTATCATTTTGATTTCATTTTGTGGTGTGAGGGACATCGTGGTGAGTCACTAGGCGTGTCTGAACGGTAGGTGAGGTGGCTAGCATGCCGCACCATCAATAGAACAGCATGCTGATAAATTAAGGAGGTATTTTTCTCATTATCTCCTTCTGTTTCTTTCCTCGGATTTGACTCATTTGGATTTTTCTTCCAGGAAATAAACAGATGCAGGAACGGACTTTGTGGCGCATTTAACTGGGTTATGATGAAAGGCCTGCATCTAACTTCTGAAAATCTGGATTATTTAAGGGAAACTTTTAGGATTGTCAACCCACTTTGTATCATTGCAGCGTGGTTGGCGTGTACAAATGAACGATGCTCAGCTTCTCTCTGTGTTACCGCCTCAACTGCTGGATGACGCAAAATTTAATTTCACGCCAGCCTGTGGCCTTTTGCCAGTGGGTGAGCGGGGACTCAGTGTTCAGGGAGGGAAGCTGGTCATCGGTCATCTAAAACACTGTGATTCTTTTCATAATGTTGTTGTTAAAATTTGGTTTCTTGATCAGGACCAATATCCTAATAACCACCGTGACAATTACTATGCATATAGATAGTCTTCTGAGAATGGTTCATGTTGATTTAAGTGACCCCTTGTCACCTTTATGTAGGACACCTGTCTGATCAATCTTAGCTGTGGATATTCACGGTGCACAGAGATGAAATTCATGAATTTGCCCCAGATGATAAACCTGCCTGTTCTGGTTTTTTTGTTTTGTTTTTAATTTGTACTGCATGAGTTTTCATCTGGTGCTACTATTAACAGAAATTAACAGAAATTAACAGAAATCTTGAGAACAGATCCAAGCATGGATCCTGTTCTCGGGTCTCTTTAGTATTCTGATCTAACTGTGTCTTCCAGAATAAACAAAATGTCCTGCTGCTACAAGCAAATATTCCACTTGATTGAACATTGAATTTGCGCGCCTGTGCTCCCCAGAGGATGAACCCTTTTGACTTTTTGATACCATAACATTTCCTCTTGTTTTGCCCTGTGCATGTGTAATCTTTTGCAAATAAAAAATATAATCCATGAGGAATATTACAAAAAATGCTTCCTGCATTCATTGTTCCAAGTAGATAGACCTATTTGATTTGAATGACCCTATAACCATTCCTGTCACACCCTCTGGTGAAACATCATGCTATTATTAGTTTTCCTTCACTATTTTTCAAATAGAAAAGTGTAAATGTAGATTACATGCTGTAGAATCGGCTGAAGGGCTTGAGACGTAAGGGTTTGTTCATTAGAGTTCACACCATTGTCTGTACAGCATTCATGCTTGAGTGCACTGTAGATGAACAAATGTTTCTTCGAAAAATATAACCTTTCACTTTTTCTTCGCATCAAAGGGGGAAAACCAATTCACAAGCAAGCCAGCGGAACAGCCTTGTAGTGCACGCGTGTTTCTTTCCACACACTGTGACAATTCTTCACCCGGCTTTCTGAAAATCCATGTGGACACATTTCAGTGTGATGTGCAAAATAACGCAAAATTGCTTCAGACTACAACGATGAAGTGTGCAGGAGAGCGAGCATACAGGAGTGCAGCCCCGCCCCCCGATCCCCACTGGATTCAACACTTGGGATCCTAAGCGGATTTACAGTGCGATATCAGCCCTAAGCAGAGTGTTCATTACAGGTATCAGGAGTTGAAGTAGATAGTGGAGTTAAGAAAGGAAATGCTGACGTGCTACCAGAGAAAGGATGTAATATGAAGGCCAGATTAGGATGCTGAAAATGATCACCCTAAATGCCGGCAGTGGAATAGAGAATTAGAAGAGGAAGACAGGAAGTGGTCATCTGTATATTATAATATGCGTTAATGTGTGTCTTCCTAGAGGAAGAGGAAAATGGTTGGATGATGTTAAACATGCAAATTACAAAAACACAACACGTGCCAATTATTGCTGAGTTACTTGTATCGCTGGATGCATAATTATTTGTGTTTGCAAGCACGCTGTGGACTTGTAAACCAGATATACACACAGGAGACATCCTTTCCTCTACTCAGCCGTTTTGCATGAAAGCCCAGGGTGAAGCATCAGATATCAGGGAGTCCCTCGTCATGCACAATCGGCCATGAGTATCTCTCTTGTCAAGGCCATCAGCCTTACAGTGATTTCCAGAACAATCTCGCGCCAGACCAGCCTTTAGCTTCAGTGCCTGGCAGCACCAGCTGCCGTGCTCTGCCAGTCGCGTTTGCGAGGGGGAGCGATTGCTCCATTGTGGACCGGACGAGTAAATGCTACTTATTCCGCGTTGCATGATGCACATTGACAAAGGCTGATAACGCAGGATTGAAGTAGACAGCACACAGAGGGGAGGCTGCAGAATGATGCATCCAATACATCAGCATGTGAGTCATCACGGAGCTGGATGTGCTTCCTATAAGTGGGGAGGAATGAAGACAGCAAGGATGATGCAGGGTGAGCGTTAAGCCTCAGTTGGATTGTGGTCACTTTATTTTCTGGCAAACCTCTGTCTCTCTCTCCCTGGTGGATGAACAGACTTGAATGTGAGAATATTTAAAATACTAGAGAGGTACGCCCAGTCAATAGCAGATCTCTGCCAGGTTGTGTCTGTAACAACCACTGCTGTGTTGTGTGATTGAATGAACACAACCCATAACCCCCAGTAAGTATATCAGATACGCTCTCATTTTCATCTATGCAGATGTCTGCACCGGCTCTGTGCAGGTGCACGCCTCAGCTCCGTCTCACAGGCGCAACTGCGTTTATCAGGCTTCGGTGGTGACGCTGCAGTCAGTTGTGTGTTGTTCCCTTAGCCGTTGTTAACTGCTAGCCAAACTATCCAAAACGATAAAAGTGGGGGAAATAGTTTTTTCTCCATAGACATCCAGTTTGTTTCTGGCCAGAGCAGCGACTGGGGATCGGTGCACTCAGCTGTGGTATAACTAGTGGCACCTACTGGAGGGTTGGCTGGTTAAGAGGAGTGAGTGAGGAGTCAGTGGAAGTATAAGACAGGCGGTAAACGTTGTTTTGAGAACGGGGTGAATCACCGCGACAATGAAAGGTGCCTGAGCATGCAACCACATGATGCAGTTTGTTGCTGCAAATGCAAGATTAACCACGGACAACAGGGAGGTGCACACTTACTCACTTACACACACACACACACACACTCCAGGCTACAGTGAATACATGATGCTCCCTGCACTGTAGTTAGTAAACATGTTGGTATACATGTCTGAAAATGTGTTGTGAATGGAAAAACCCTCAACATTAACATGCTGCGGTCGTCCATATTGACAATACGTATGGACAGAGGGAATAATGTGACAGTGTGTGAAGAAAGACTGCGTTAAAGAGGGAAGACAGAGAGATAACTACATGGAAAGTGAACACTGCTCCTGGGAAAGCTCTCTTTCTCTCTCGGAGGAGAGGGAGGCCGTCTGAAGAGGTTATTTATTTTTCATCTGGAGATGGAAACTGAAGAGCGGTGGGGAGAACCCCAGCGGAATTACTGACTGGAGATGTACCCTCCCGGGGCTACTGTCTCTCTCTTCTCCCACTCCTGCTCACTTTCCATCTCCCACCTTTCTGATCTTCACCAGAGAGCTGCCACTGCCTCTCTGGGAGATGGGGGAAGAGGAGAAAAGAAAAAAAGAGCTTCTCATTCTCGATGCCATCTTTTTGCCTGCCTCACAGTCAAACTCCATTCATCCCACACTCCTGTGGTCTGCGGAGCTCTGTTTGGCTTTGCTCTGCTGTGACCGCATCAAGCGAGCCGAAGCCGAGCTGTTCTTCAGGCTCCTCCCAGGCTCGTCTATCGCTACGTGGGAAGCAACGCTTCTTATCCCAGCCCTCCTCATTAACAGCATTCCCATCACACACCAGAGTCATTAAAAAAGCCACTTGTCCTCCCCCATCCCCTCTGGTGTTTTCCTTTCATCATTCCATTCCTCTGTTCGGATGAACCGGCGGTATGAATGTCTTGGCTGACACCTTTACTCCACCAGGACCAGAGTGAATTATTGGGAGGCAGAGGAGTGCGGCTACATAATCTCTGTAAGGCTGCCTCTCCATGGCCCGTTCGAGGCATTCCTGTGTTGTCATGGGAGCCCATGAAAGGCTGCATCTCTGCTCCCTATTTCTCTTAATGAACACAGGTGTCAAATGCGTCCTCATATTCAGGTCATTTGGGAGGTTCCCCATAGCTGCAAAAAGTCAAGATACTAAAAATAAGAGTGCAGTGCAAAGTATGCAGGGGAGATCACACTTTGAGACTCGGGTGAGGCAATCCTTTCCCCTTTTCTGCCATCGAGGGAGGGATCCGGGGGCCTTGTGTCAGTTCCGGTTTTCAGCAAGCACATTATTAAGATGACATTGTTGCTACAGTCCAGTAAAGTGCTCCTCAGCAGCAAAGCTCCTCAGTAAGACTTCTCACCTGGTGAGAGCCTGGTACTCCAGGAGTTTGCCATTTCCACATGTCTTTCTCATGTCCCCGTCTAGTAGCTTATTTTATAAGAGAGATAAAAACAGGATGAATGAACCATCCCATGCTTTTGCATTTCAATGGAGGGAGAGTGGTTGGTGAGGCCTGCTGCAAGAGTAGAGTAGGCTTTGTGAATGGACGCACTCTTCATTATTCCTCAAAAAGAAACAAGCCCAGACTCTGCTAATCTCCATCACAACACAGTGGACTCTGCTTCCTCTGCCTCTCAAAGCCACGAGCTAACAATGAAGGAGGAAAAAATCAAATTTGCACCCGTCATGCGATAAACCCCCCACCCACATTGTCTATTCCATTCCATTCTGCATGCAGTTAACGTCATTGGTTGGAGGGGAAGAATGCTGAGGATGCAGGACCAAGGAAAGACCAGCATCAATTAGAATCTAAAGTGCACTTTTTTGCCCCCCCAAACCCCATCTAAAGCCAAATTAAATTGCGCTATAGATTTAGAAGAAAAAAAAGAAGCGCAATGGAAAAGCAATGAACTTTAATTATCGAAGCAGATCCTCAGCATGGGTCACTGCTCGCTACACTGCGGTTCACATGTGCTGGCTGGCGGCCACCGTAGCGATCTGCTCGGGCACATAAATTTCACAAAATCAGTCTCACATCTAATGAACAAACCTATCTGGTCACGTGTCACATTTGTCCACATCACTGCATGCAGCCTGTGATGACACAACATGCATAGAGAAAGGAATCATACGTCTTTATCAATTCATATTGTTCAAAAAGAAATGGAGTCATTATCTAACAATGGCTTATCATTCTCTTCATATGTTCTTCTCTCCCTTGGTTAGCATTAACGCTGCATGGAACAGCAGAGATCAAGCCTCTTTGATAAAGCAGCTGAGAACACTAGAGACACAGCGCGACACAAATTAAACATGATAAATAAGACTGCGCCCGTGTGGACGGGCTAGATGGGGTAATGCCTGTCTGAGAGAGAGCGAGACACACGGGGGAGAGAAGGTGTGAGACAGCAGCTGTGATTCCCCTCTATTTTTTTTTTTTTTTTTGGAGGACTGCCAGGTCAGATGGCATGGCAGGATGTGAAATGTTACGACCATTTGCCAGGGTTTTATCTTTCAATTTTGCGCGTGCAGAGTAAATTCTGACTACTTAAATGTATGAGGGAAAGGTTCGCATGGAATGCCAGCAGCAGCCTTTGGTTTAAATCCACTTATCTTTCCCGCTGCAGTAAAGTGTCAATGGAGAAGCTGAGAAAATGGCTGAAGGCATCTCATGACTAAAAAAAAAGGCAGCGTTACAAGTCACAATACAAAAGAAATCTAAGGTTATTCAATTTGTATGAGTAAGGTGTCCGGTTGTGATTCATCATGTAAAGTAGGATTTCAGTTTGTATATGATTTGCTGTTTTACAACACAAGATTGTACAGAGAATATCAAGGTGCTAAAATAAAATCTAGATTACAGTGATTTGGCTTCATCAATATGGAGCACATAAGGACATCAAGGACATCAAGCAAAATTACAGCAAAATAATTAAAGAGGAAGATGAGGGGATAAAGTAGGTCCTCCGTCGGGTGTTACAGGTCAACAGATAAAGATTGCTGAGATGTCCTTGTTTACATTCTGCTTTCACATGCAGATACTGCATTTGTTTTCCATAATTGAGATCAAACACTAAACTTTTATTTTGGATAACTAATGTAGGGAAGACAACAGTACCTTAAAATGGAGTGTAATAAGAAAACATCATTAACTGTGGCCATGAAGATCGAGGATGAGTTAACACACTATTTTATTGCAGCAGATTTTGGATTCTGTTGACTCCTGTGTAGTTCAAAAAGAGAAGAATGAAACATGTAAATCTCAAATTTGAAGGACGTGATGGCAGAACGTGGTTGTGTAAGTCATAGTCCTAATATACTTTAGCAAATAATACATTTCATTTTCATCATAACTATTCAGGCGTTGGTAGTGTACTGGATCTCTTGTCATTCGATTTGATGAATGTTACTTCTGCAAATTCAGAAAATTGTATGAGGGTAAACACCCACATTTACTCCCTTGATAGCTGCATGCCACGGTTGGTTATATCCTGAAATACATGAAGCAGGAAGTGGTGAGATGTTTTTATAATATAACAACGGGGATGTTGTGGGTGACAGACCAGAATCCATCTGGTACCAAACAAGTCAAAGTGGTTTTCCTTTAACCATGAAGGCACTCGTCTCTTCACCATAATATAGTTCCTTTAATGATACTTAAAATAAGTCTTGTTTGATGTTAGAGTGCATTAACTAATGACCTAGTTTGTGTTTTTAGATACATTTTGTGAAGGAAAAAGGTTTAGCTAACGTTAGCTACCATAAGCTAGTGGTCAACTCAGGCTCAATGAAACACACCCAGATCAGACCGGCAAAGGCTGAATTATAGCTTATGAATCATTCTTAATTGTAAAGTAATTGATATTTGCTAGTAACCGTCTTACTTTGCAACAAAATCGATATTGCCAACTGACATTTCATAGCTTGTGCCAGCCTTTTTTTTGAAAAGCAGATTCTGTGTAAGAAGTCGAACCGAGCTGAAATCCATCTTTGTTACAATGGATGTCTGAATGACTCAATTTGGAACTGCAGAGACACAAAGATCCTCTCGATCCCACCATCACCCGCTTGGACATTTCGATTACCTTAGAAAAACAGGTTTCCATTAAAACTCACAGTCAGTGTTTTTATAAGCAGGTGATTTCAATAAGCAGCCCCCACCCCTTACACATTCTTACACTCACGCACCGCCTCTGATTTCCTTGTCGAAATAGGCCTGTTATACAATTGAATTATGGTGAATCATTATTCGTTGGTGTCGTCTCCTGGTGGTTTACATAACCGGGGATTTAATAATAGAACGAGTGTGCTCTCCCACAATACTACTGGTGCTCACAGACCAAGGAACGGTACTCAGGTTTGTAGCTCTATTTTGAGAATGAGTCAAGCAGAGAGAGAGAGAGAGAGAGAGAGAGAGAGAGAGAGAGCAATGAAATGAAGCGAAGGAGGACATTTCCCCGCCACATGCCTGCCGTTCACCCTCCCGAGTCACAAGCGTCTTGGCCTCTGCGGTTTTTACAGATGCAGAAATGTCTGGAGGGCTTGTGCATTTAATTTGGCATCACAAAGCATAGATCCAAACAGCGGCGTACACAGCTTTGTTTCAGACTTGCTCACGAGACGGGGTGGTGTTTCAGTTTGAACTCAAACACACACATCCCATTACAGCCGACGCCGGAGCACTCAGCAGCTACAAGCTGTAGACGGCATAATCAGAGAGCGTGACTTCAGCCGGTAACGAATGCTGGACACTCACAACCACACACACACACAGTGTAACTATGTGACTGGTTACGATATGGACGGAGAAACGTTCTAGATTCTGCAGCAATTTCAGGTCTCTGCAGAGGCTCGTGCCCTAAAATACAGAAAACATTTGCATTTCTTGACCTTCTTTGGAAAAAAACAACTGCTGTAAAATGTGAGATGATAAAAGAATAAATCAAATCAAAGCATGTGTTTTTAGATATAACATTTGCCAAATTTTGCAACACTAAACCTCCATTCCTGACAAATTACTGGCAGACAAATAATAAGGTTCAGCTGGAGATGAACAAAAGCCTGACTGAGGGACACGCTCAGCTGGCAGACATTTAACTTTAGCTGGAGACCCGGGTGTGTGTGTGTGTGTCAAAGAGAGAGAGACTCCATGTTAGCAGTCACATCACATCACAGTTTGCAACCACATTGATTAAGAGAGTCGCCATGCAGACTCGGTTGGACATGCAGCAGACAGAACAATTACTAGCGACCGCTGATTTTACGTGACAACAGAAGAACAGAAGACTTTATGGGTTATTGTGCTTGTACATCACCGGATTCTCAAAAGTTATTTTCTAGCAGCTTTCAATCATTTTATTCATGCCCCGCTTGTGTCGGCACACGGTGAACAATGCATTCCAGTGCACATGTGTGATTATATATATGCGGACACATGTAATCATTTCTGTAGTGTGTTTGTGTGTGCATGTCTCCGTGTGGTGAGAGAAGGGGAATTGAATGTGTGTGGGGGTGTTTTATTTATCTCTCTCTATTGAGGCTGCGGCCCTTCGAGAGACTCAAGGCAAATTCTATTGTAAACCCTGAGCTACTGAGGGACTGCGGGAGCCAAAGCCATCCATCAGAGCTGGACATATCCCCCATATGCAAACAAATGAATTAGAGCACTCGCCTCCCACCGGGGGGTGGTGGTGGGGGGGGATAAGGTGTTGTGTTGGTAGAGACGTAATAAACTGGAGATTAGATAACCCTCTCGTGGCGCCAAAGCGAAAGGACGGGCGACCATGAGGATAAACGAGGAATAAGGTCAAGTGAGTTGGTTCTCTGAGAACGAGAGGAGGCCGAGACGAAACGCTTTGCCTCGTCTGAAGTGAAACGCCACTGATCACGGTGCGGCAGTGAGATCTGTGGTTATCCTTTAAAGGGGGTCTGTAATCACTGGAAGTGGGTGCATAAGAATGCACACGGCTGTGTGTGTGTGTGTGTGTGTGTGTGTCGAACTGTGGTGCCGTCATCCTCTAGGAATGATTAACCCAGAAGAGCTTAATATAGAAAGAGAGAGGAAGAAATAGATAGAGAAGAGAGAGAGGAGGGCAGATAGGACATCATTGTATTCCACTGAGAGTCTAATATTTAACTCCGAACATCAAACCGTGTTCACCGCCGTTTAGCAATCTGTCTGCTAATTAATCATTCACTGTAATCAGTCAGAGGCCCTGATAAGCTGTGTGTGCATCATGTGTATTGGTATGTCTAACTTTAGCTGGAGACCCGGGAGTGTGTGTGTGTGTGTGACGAACAATGGAATGTGTGTCCGCTGATTGTGGCAACGTCTGCAATCGACGTGGTTGGGAGATGGATTGACTGCACTGCCACCAGGGCGAGCAATCACGTCTGCCACTATTCTGGCTAATGGTGACACGGTGGCAGCGGCAGCAGGGTCCGGGTCGGGTTAGCATCCGACACAGAACACCAGCCAAGCCTGCGAGCTCACACACAGCCATCAGCGCTAATCTCCCGCCATGTGCTAACAATAGCGCTGATGTGCTTGCTTTCTGGAAGAGCTTTGCCCCCCCCCCCCCCCCAAAAGAAAAACCCTGCCTTGTTTGTGTGATGTCCCAACAGCCAACTGTCTTTAGCTTTCCCCATTACCAGAGGGAACAGCTGAGCTGGAATCAGCCGGGGTACTGTCGCTTCCCTGGAACGGCTGAGTGATTGAAGGTACACAGGTTAGCGGATTTCACACCACATGAGCTGGGAAATGTGGAGGATCTGGATAAACAGTTCTCTAAAGCACTAGAGGAAGGTACCGTGGTGTGTTTAACCTAGTGGAGAGGATGAGAGAGAGATATTTCTAAAGACGAACTAACTTATCTACTTTTTGCCACTGAGCAGCTCCAGCAATGGGGAGCTTCCTTTCTAAAGGTTAGCAAGTAAATAAATAAATAAATAGCCCAATATTTCATTTATACATCGACATGTTGTTTCTTGCTACCAGAAGACAGTGATGTCCACAGTTTACAGTCAGTAAAACAACAACATAACTTATTTTGTTAGGAGGATTGGGCTGTAGTGTAGTGTAGTGTACACACTATTTGAAACACATAGAATCTCCATGTCGTATTATGCAGTGTCCCATTACTCATATGCTAATACATAAACAAATATAACGTTAATTGTTGCTTATTTCAAAAGGGTTGTTAACCCACTTGTTACTCCTCATTAAATGCTTTTCCAATACACATCCTCACTTACATTCAATAATGGGATAAATGTATATGTATTAATACTACTCTCCTGCATGTGAATGCTTGCCAATAATCTTTCTCTCATGCCTACAGTCTGAAACCCTTATTTACTTATTATTTTTTATTTATAAGCATATGTGGTCTAGCACATTTCTTAAGGTCTTTAAATCCTGTAACAGCCCCATGGGCACTGAGTTTAAAAATGACGAATTACACTGGACCTCAGCTGCACTGAAACAGGGAGGGATCCCCCACGGTATGTCAAAGTCTAATCCTTTTTAACACATTCCCTCAAGCTTTCATTATTTGTTCTCTGTATTTTTCTCTTCCCGCAACTTGAGGTTATTTAAAGTGTAGTCTGAGATGTGGTATTTTTTTGCAAATTGTATCTAGATTTATTCATTTTGCTGGATACTTCCTTGGTTTGGTTTCCCAGTCCCACTAAGCTGAATGACAGCCAAAGACACAGTTGGAGAAAGTGGGAGTGCAATGTCACACGCGACAGCTGGCTAGTAGGCATCTGGCAAGAGGACACGAGGTTACTGTCTGAGTTCACGATCGGGTCTGACACACCGAAAGCCACAGCAACCATCAATCCGTACACGGGACGCTCGGAGCACACAGCGCTCTTCTTGGCCCGTTATCCATTTTTCAAGGTGAGGGAGGCATTACGCTAAATGGGTGATGCATTTCCCAATCAAATCAAGTACAGACTGATGCAGCAAACTCTATTCATGCATCTATTCACTTCTATAATACAAAATGCTGAATTGTGGGTACATTTTGACCCACAGGTGAAGTTGGTGCACCTTCATTCTTAAATTATTTTTTTTAAAGCATTTTTGCTCATAATTGTCTGAGCACAGTTCAAGTATATATATATATATATATATATATATATATATATATATATATATATATATATATTTTTTTTTTTTCAATGAATACTGATTAAATGATTTCAAGGTGCTTGAAATAGTATATACCCCTGAAATAATACTGGCTCTGACCCTTTCTAAACACCCTGGTAGACCACAATATCTTGATACCACGACCTTGCCTTCATGCATCATTTACCATTATTCTACAACTGCCACTTATGGCCACAACTCAGCAAAAGACTCACTTTTTTTTTCTTTTATTGAATTGAGATTGTAATGCCAACTTTTTTCTGAATTGAAGGGCTACATTTATATTCCACTTTTATAATTAGTGCTTTACAAGGTATTTACCGCTCATTCGCAGATTCACGAAAAAACATTTTGGGGTTCAGTGTCTTTCCCAAGGACATTTTACATGTGGACAGGACGGGGTGGGGATCAAACGGCAAACCTTGCCACCAGTAGAGAACCTGCTCTCCCTCCTATAAATGTATATGCAGGCCACTTAAGGTGCACGTTTTCCACGTTTAAATTAACACTATTCGACAGTAAAGCGTGTGTGTGTGCTTTTACTGACACAACATGTATCCATCAATCCATCCATCCATCCATCCATCCACCCATCCATCTGTCCATCTGTCTGTTCGTCCGTCCATTCCATCCATCCATCTGTCCATCCAACCATCCATCCGTCCATCCATCTGTCTGTCTGTCTGTCTGTTCGTCCGTCCATCCATCCATCTATCCACCCATCTATCTGTCTGTCTGTTCGTCCATCCATCCATCCATCCATCCATCCATCCATGTCCGTCCATCTGTCCGTCCATCCATCCGTCCGTCCGTCCGTCTGTCTGTTCGTCCATCCATCTTTCTGTCCGTCCACCCATCTATCCATCCACCCATCCATCTGTCTGTCTGTTCGTCCATCCATCCATCCATCCGTCTGTCCGTCCGTCCATCCATCCGTCTGTCTGTTCGTCCATCCATCCATCCATCCAATCCGTTCGTCCATCCATCCATCCATCCATCCATCCATCCATCCGTCTGTCCGTCTGTCCATCCATCCGCCTGTTTGTTCGTCCATCCATCCATCCATCCAATCCGTTCGTCCATCCATCCATCCATCCGTCCGTCCTTCCATCCATCCATCCAATCCGTCCATCCATCCATCAATCCATCCATCCATCTGTTTGTCCATCCATCCATCCATCCATCCATCCATCCATCCATCCAACCGTCCATCCATCCAACCGTCCATCCATCCAACCGTCCATCCATCCATCCATCCATCCATCCATCCATCCATCCATCCATCCATCCATCCATCCAACCGTCCATCCATCCATCCATCCATCCATCCATCCAACCGTCCATCCATCCATCCATCCATCCAACCGTCCATCCATCCATCCGTCCATCTGTCCATCCGTCCATCCACCCATTGAAAACCCTATCCCTGTATGCTATTTAAATTAACCTTAAAGAATTAAATCTTGTGGAAACAATAGTTTGTGTCAGCATGTTCCGGCATTGCTGCATTAACTCATTTGGATTAGGGTCCAGTTCACAGAGGCTGTAATCACGATGTAGCCGATCCTTTGATGTCGGAACAAATGAGTATAAAAGTGGCAGAACAGCCTTATGATGGTCTGTTCCTCTATTTGACCGCAGAGAACACTTCATCTCCCCAAGTCAGTGAATCTCTTTTCCCACACAATGATGAAATCCTCCATTGTCACATTAAGAGCCGATGGAGGATCTTAGATTTTTTGGTGTGGAAAAAAAAAGCCCTCCTCTACACTTTTCCTGTTTGCCGAACCATCCATTGAAGTCTATTTGCATTTTTTGACATTTATGGCTGTTCTTCCTACACTCGTAGTATAATTTATATGACTTCTCCAACTCATTTACAGATTGATAGCTGTCATTCTTAACTGGCTATAATGAATGCCTCATCACTGCGTAAAAGTTACTGTGCTGGATCCGACGTTATGCCAGAGATTCACACGGAGTCACTTTCATTCTTCATTAAAATCTCATTAGGAAGATAGTGTAACACCTTCTGTTTTTACGCATTGATATCACATTGATATAATTATATTCTGTACAAGGAAACAAAATACGGTGAAACACTGTAATTAAATAAAAAAAAAGAATTTCAATTGAGGAAGAGTCCCATACAAGGCAGAGGGAGGTGAAGTTAAGCTCAATACACAGTGATAAGGAAATGGTGAGGCAGCGGTTCCCGACTTATACGTCCCACAATCGAGATGTGTCACCCATTTGCCCTTCAAAAGACCTTGCCCTTTCTTATCAGTCAGCCAGTCATTTCCATTGTGATCTGGTCCTGACTACAATAGGAAGAACCTGTTTCTGTTCCGCCCCCACACTGAAGTGGTTTAGCCTCCCTAGCCATAAGGGACACCTCACATTCACATGACCTCTTTTAACTACAAAACTCCACATTCTAATTCAAGCATCGCAAAAAAAAAGAAAAAAGAAAGAAATAGCACAGCAGAATTGTGCCTCAGAGCAGATAAATATGCAATGTGATGGCCAGGACATGATAGGGCCTTTATAGACTAAAGAAACACCTAGAGATGAAGCTAATGAACACAGAACGAATCTGACTCTCTTTTATGCTCCGATTAGTGTTATGCAAATGTGGAGCACACTGGTGGGGGGCGGGGGGAGGAAGAACTGCATGCCAGTGACTGTCGGGGTCCCACCTGTTTCATCAGGCACAGAAGACCCTTTTAACCTGTCCACAATGCCCTAAAACACACACCCACATCACGCATGGCTTTGTCATTCTCTGCGAAAACTCCTCATTCTGGATTTGGCTTTTGAAATGGATCATTTAATATGGACCACCTGGTTTTGAGCCCCCCCCCCCCCCCCCCCCCCGAGTCGATACAACACTCAGATGCAGAATTAAATCAACACAGACCTGTATATCAATGGCACTGAGAATAAGGGGGTGAATCACATCACAGAAACGAGACTGCGAGCGCTGTTACCGCTTTTTAGGCACACAAAAGGGATAAATTGAAGAAGAGCTGTACACAGTGATTAACCTTTGTTTCCGACACTCGGGTGCACATCAACATACAAACTCAAGTGTTCACACACACATCTGCACCACACAGTCGCACAAGACAATCCTCACAACTCATGAATATTACAATGAGCTGGATCTGGGTCATTAATATGACACAGTCGTTAAACTGGAGCCCAATTAGCAGTCAACACAGTGCCTGGATTGTGCCCTGTTACTATACATAATCAGGATATCACTGCAACGGACTCCAGAGCGGGCGATCAAAACACACAATCACAGAGGACATATCAAACACCCTGCTGCAGATAGCTCGACGAGATGGGGAGGTCACAGCTGCTTGAGATTATTCACTCAGCAACATTTAGGCGTAGTAGTAGTACCCGATCAGCTGACTTCCACACTGCAGGACATCCTCTGCTAGAAGCAAATTAAATATCAGGAGATGTTGCTGGTGCCACGCCCACACAGTCAACAAACACACAATCACCCAATGGGGTAGGCTAAATGACATTATCTGCGATATCTATACCAGCCAGCCATCACATAACACGTATACTTGTTTGATGACGTAGAACCAGTGGAAGCAGGATCCAAACAATTATAGTATGTTGGCCAAGATAATCGTGACAAGAAATCATTAGTCTAATCCTTCTATACACAAAAGAACTGGATTTTAAACTTAACTAAGACTAACTTGCTTGCATCCGTTTTGTGCATACATTTGACACAACACACCTACATTCCCATAAAAACACATCTGCCAATGGTTAAACACGTGTGTTTATTTGTTAATTTATTCGCTCAAAGGAAATTGAATATGACAACGCCTTTAATGTGTGTGACTATTTTCTTTCCTCAGTGACAGACGGGCTGCAGCCAAATGCTGAGGAGTCTGGCACAAGCTGCAGGAGGCTAGCCATTGGGCTGCAGGCACACACACACACACACACTTTCCATCAAGCATGGTCGGCTACCTCTCTATTGCCTCTCTTGACTACATATATCCATCAATTTAATATGTTGTTTTCATTCATGAGAAATACCTGCTGACATACAGATTTACACTGTCATGGATTGAGAAAACCCAGCAGTCGCTCTTGTGTGAAAATGTTTCTCTTACCTAATTATGTATTAGTTATTGTTTTTATTCACAATGGCCTTTATTTCTGCCTTATTATGAGCTGTGTGCATTTTAAGAACCAAGAAGCTGTGACATTCAAACTTTACAATTGAATAATCATCCGTATGAAAAAAAAGTTATGGTTTCTCGGGTCTTTTTATCTATTTTTTTCCCCCTTTTGATTCCTGACAAGTTTGCAAACAAGTGGGAGAGACAGCTGCTCGGGATTAATTCTTGTTGTGTATGAGGGAGATTACCCATTAACCAGGAATGCATGATCTCCGGCAATTCATTCAGACCGTTTTTCTACAGCGAGTGTTTCAGAGCTCAAAGCATTGCTTTCCCCTCTCACACATGCAGTGGAGGAGCGGACTGACAGCCCATGTCACAAGGCCTTGACCTGAGCGGTGAAACAGACTGGTACCTCAGCAGACTCCACAGAGACAACTTAGATTAAATCAAGTGTAAGTCTATCCTTGTCAGATCAAAACTATCATGCTTGCCTACATGCAGGTGCCGGGATGAGTGACACATTAAGGTCAGAAACTAACGGGGTGAGTGAGGAGAAGAAAAAAAACCAGACAGCGATTCCGTCACTCACACACACACCCACACACACACACACAGATACAAACTCACTTAACACACACATCATGTACACATGCATGCACATGCGCTCATGAGTGAAAACATAAATAAATGTGAACACGGAGTAGGAAGTCTGCCCTGAAATTAGAGCTGTTGTTGTAAGCTTCTTTCTGTGAGTCAAATATTTAACAGTAGGTGTGTATCCTTGTTATTTACAGTGCTAGTGTGAGAATCTACTGTCATGGACAGAAAGGTGTTTTGTTTTTTTTCCCTCAGAATGATCAAACAAACAAGATGTGTGCGAAGCTCAGCAGTCTGAGAATGTGTGATTGCTAGCTCTGGTGTGACCACGCTGTGTTGTGTTGCGGAGGCTGTGACTGATGACCAGATTCCTGCCGCGATAGCGAGTTGAGCTACCATCTGATTGGGTTCAAGAGTTAAAAAGCAGATCTGGGAGACAGACGGTAGGCTGAAGCTCGACCCAGATGTCCAGATCCCAAACACTCACTCTCCACCCCTGGGTCTGCAGAAGGCAACGGTTAAGGAGGGCTCAAGCACGAACAAACACTCACTCACACACACACACACACACACACACACCCACACACACACTGTAGCAAAGAAAACCTAGGGTTCATTATGAGCTCTTTGTTTCGGAAATCATGCACACTTGCCTGTGATAAAAAAAAAACGAGTTCACAATCACAGAGGCCAACAATTTAAAATGTCATTTTATACTTGACATGAAGTTGAAATGTCATTAAAATGTGTAGCCATCTATGAACATTGCTCTTCCTCCCTTCATCAAAGCAGATCTTATAAGATGTAATTAATAACAATATACACGCGCAGGGAACTCCTCTTAACCAATGAATGATCAGCCACCTGTTCTGTAGTCACGGCACATTGAGACTAATCTGCTTCTCAGCCTAGCTCAGGGTCAAGTGATGAAGGCTACTGACGTGCATTGGCTTTTAATGTGGGCTTTTGTGAAGTGTACTCAAAGGCCTGCAGTTTGTTTTTTGTGTCGATTTGATTCAAACACCTTGCAATAAACAGCTGCAAGGTTGATTTTTTCCCCTTCAGTAGGCTACATTCTACTACTCGGAGTCCTGCATTTTGATGATTCCACCTGAGGAAAGTGTACTGGAAATGAAGTGAATCCTACTGAAATGCTTTTTTCCCTCCTGCTTTGTTGGCGAGCCATGGACAATATCTTTGAAACTACCGCCGCTAGCAATTTGTTATGGACAAAACACTGTATGAGAGAAATGCTTCTTCTCCAATGGGAGAAGCCCAACAGTTCTAACAGGTCAAGTATCCATTACAGCTACAGGGCATTTCCTTTTCATCAAAGAAAACAATAGAGAACAATGCCAGTTTACTTGTGGCGCACACATGCACATGCAAATGCTGTACTATACTATAACCCCTGTCTCAGACTGACAACGTAACAAATTCAGTTGACAGGACATAGGCTGCATGTGAAAAACATATCCACATTAATGAGCCCAGATCCTAGAAGTTAGAGAAAACCGTATTTGCAGCAGACCAATGATCCGTGCATTTTAAAATAGCCTACAGTCATAAGTCCAGATTCTTACTGGTTTTCTTACCGAAGGGCTGGTGTCCAATGGCAACCTTTGTTTTAGCTAGCAGCTCAAAAGCTGGCTGGGGATGCGGTAGTCATGGCTGTGTTGCTATGCGACCACTAAAAAGCTGTTTGAAGGGCATCTCTCCAGTTCAATTGTTTTTAACTTTGAATGTTAAGGGCACCGCCCGCATTCAGCTCACCTTAAATTCCACTGTCAACAACAAAAAATTGAGGAGACAGCACCTGAGAGCAAGGTCTTCTTTTTACCCTGCCTTCAATTTTCTTTTCTTTATCGTCCTTTGTTTTTTTCTTTTTCTTAGGACTTAAATATCTTACCTCCATGAGGCACAGTCTGGAAAAAAAATGAAGGAGGGCAGTGAGAGATATCCCGCTAGCCTTTCCCAGCCCATTTAACCTTTTAATTTAGCAGCAGGAATTAATGTGGTGGCTCTGGCCAGTATCACTTTAAACAGACGCTGCCCAGGCGCCCCCAAGGAAAGGAAGAGTGACTCCTCTGTGATGCATACAGTATGTACACAATTCTGTTCAGATGTGTGTGTCTCTGTGTGTGTATGTGTGTGTGAGAGAGAGAGATAGAGAGAGAGAGAGAATGCTTTTGTGAGTATTTGTGCTGTGCTCTCGCGAGCCGTTTTAATGGAGCCGTATCATCGGTCCTACCTCGGATGCTGTCGCTCTCATTTCAGCACCATGCGACATCCCGGCGAGGTCAGGAAAAGAGAGACTGGCAGCAGAGAGCAAGGTGAGGATTACTAAATCGAAAAGACACAATCATCGTCAAGCGGGAAGGTATGTGATGTAAAGGCAAGTGGTGAGTAATGATGTACCCTGAATTCAGGTCAGTGCTCTTAGCTGGGTTTCATGGAGGAAGTGAGGAAACAGAGATAGTGGAGTTGGAAAAATGTCCTTTTTTAGCTCTGAGTCACAGCGGCAAATAAAAACATTTCAAGCTGTTCAACATAAAAAACACAAGCAAACACCTCCGAATGCTGCCCTGCTGAACACAATCATCTATATTCCGTTTAATGCACTCCTTTTCCCACTGTAAGAGTGGCAGTAGAGAGAGAAAGAGTCAGGGAAAAAAAAAGGAGCAATGCTCCCTGGCCTCTAGAGTGACAGAATGGCACTTTTATGATGTCTCCCAGATTATTCCCTGAGATGGATGGGCTGAGCTGGAACACCAATTGATTAATCCATCGACTGGCGGAATGTGCTGCGGCCGTCCTCCCGCTCAGCTGTTCTTCCCCTGGACAGAACATTCAGCCAGACGTGCTGGAGAGGATGACTAATGAGTGAGACCACTGCACATACCGTCCACGTCTGTCTGCGTATGAGTGCTGCGCTCAAGATGCTGGCTTGTGTCTGCTTGATAGAGTGGATTATATTATACAAGGTTGAACAACATACAACAACAGCTTCAGGTGATCATCCGCAGCGGGAAACAGGATGGAAACAAGTCCCGTTCCCTCAATAAATACTATATGGGGGATGCTGTTGTGACAGTGATACAGCGGTGACAAACTGCTGCATCTTTTTACAGCCAACCTATCTGACCACAACACTCTCTTCAAAGCAGCGCACCAATCGAACCGAGGTGGGTTTTTATCAAATTCACAATGGCTGCCTGTGACGTAGACGGCGATTCCTTTAAAGGCGGGCCCACACCGGACCGAAAATCGGCGTCTTTTACAGAGTCGGCGTCCGTGACATGAATCTGCTTGGTGTGGTCGCTCGAATCGGCCCACGTCAGCGTTCATTTCAGCCGATTCAAATGTGTAATCCGCCATTCGAGTCGGTCACTCTTTTACCATTCTGATTGGTGGAGGCTAGCAGCTTGACTAGCGAATCAGTAAAGCCCGGAAGTGACAATGGTAAACATACCAGATAACCAGTGGAATTGAAGAAGGTGGTCTAGAGAGGACCGCCTATTTCCGGTTTTCGTGTTTTTTGGCCCACAATACAGATTAGCGCCGCCTGTTGTTTTGGAGACATTACATCTCGCGCAAGCGCGGAACGTATGGCGTCGGCTGTAGTTCCGTAGGTGTGAACCGCCCATGTCGTTGTTCGAGTCGGCCATGTTAAGTAGCCCGACTTCATTTACCGACGCGAGTCGGGCAGTCGGACCGGTGTGGACCCGCCTTAAGGTGACTCTCTTCCTGCCCACCTTTGAAAATATACACAGTTAGTTCATTAATCGCTACGAGACTGACCTTGTGTGTGAATGCAGCAGTCATCAGAGGCTGTGCATTTTGCAAAAGCGTCAACTGCTTCTGCCCCTTACCTCCACTGGGAGCCAACAAGGACTAACTTGTGATAATTACATGGATGGTCATAAACCGGGTGCAAGACAGATAATAACAGGACACATTTGTCTGGACTTTTATCAGTGCACCAGATTTGAATAGTAATTACAATAGGCATATGCCGTGGTCTATTGTGGGAAGTTCAATCCAGCAAAGCGAATATTTGATTGTGAGCTTGTGAACTTACAATACTCATATTTAATGTCCATACGCAATGTTGGCGCACCGAATTTGGTATCTGTAATCCATTATGTCGGCTATGTCTCCATACAAAGGCTCCTTTCACCTCCAGCAGTAGGACTCCTATCTGGCCTCCCACTTCAGACACCTCGCATCGCTCTGCTGGTCTCCAATACAAAAGGCAAGGGAGTAGATAATGGATCACTGTAACTGTTCCCTTTCTCGTTGAATGAAACCCCCCCCCAAGAGATTTTATACTCAGAGAAGATGAAAAATGTAGGGGTAACTCCATTATTGATACAAGTCTCTGACAGTGAAAGAAATGAATGCTAATGGTGTCCTAAGCTGGGCTTTACAGAGATTAATCCGATTTTGAGAAATTAACATTTTATTATATGGCACAAAGTGCTGGCCCTGATCTGAACTGAGTCACAGGCTGAGGGGGGGACAAAGGAGTGTGGGAAGGGAATATGGGCATACAGTCTGTCGCTTTGCAAGACCCTGGCACCTCATTGCAGTAATGCCCTTTCGAGCTGACAAGTTCATTAATTTTCTGACACGGCTGCTTGGAATGATATTCAATAGATAAGTCAGACAACAATGGCTGGAGAAATTGAACATTAAAAAAAGGATATCTATGGTAACAACATTATCAGCTGAGGACGAGCTCTGTGTGAGCAGCAGGATGTCCCTCTGTTGCACCGATCTAAGGTTATTTCCCACTGCTAAAAAGGACTAATAGGACACACTGGGGATACAGCTGAAATAAACACTGATCAGGATACAGTTTCCCAGTGAGTCAGTCTGTTTTAAAGTAATTTGCTAATGTTGGCTGGATCTTTAAATAGCCTATGACATCCCAAACCTGCAGCCCACACTCGTCTCAAAAAGAAATCTCCACTGGGATGAGAAGGTTTGAGGAGTGTTAAATGGGGAGGTCTTTCTGCTTATCGCTATGAATCACTCCGCACCAGTTGCACACAAACAACTGCAATCTTGGGAATACGCGCGGAGGATTCATCACATTAAAGCTTCTGACAGAGCAAAAACATAAAATCAGCAGTCTAATTTGTCTCCCCAAGGTGATGTCACTCCATCATGTGGAGGGCTTTTTCTTTCAGCCGGTGAATAATGTCCGCCATGTTTCTCACTTTCACAGGTGAGAGAGGCAATTCATTCTTTGTCTGAGGAGTGACAGCCACCTCTATTTACGCTTTTACCACCAACCCCAGTTTATCACCAACATGACAGACATCTATTTTTAACCCGAACCCGCTGCCGAGTTCAAAAGAACCGATATGAAAAATGTAACATGTGTTTGTTCTAACCTTTGTTGAGCTCATCCTAAAATATGAGGTAGGCAGAAAGACAGACAGACAGGCAGACAAAGATAGATAGAAAGATAATATCACAGCCTATTTATTTATTTGGCTTGCTTGTCATTAGACGTATTATAACATTATGTTTCTAATACAACTTTTTAACTCCTTGTCTATCACAAGCATACATCCTCACGTGTCATCTGTTGCTTCGTTGCTGGGGAAGGATTATATGTGGAAGACCACGGGGCTCAGACTATCGAGCCAGGACCTACGACAACCGCGTCCTGTCCAGCTGAGCAGAGGCAGAGCGAAGACGGCAGATTTTTCATTTCAGCACCACGTAAGAAGGACAGCTCCCTCCCAGGCTTCCACAGCGGCGGCGAACAAGCGCCTTCTGTGGAAACCACGCGAAGCAAGCGAAGGGATAAAAGGACGTAATCCTTGAATTTCAAATCCCAGTACTATATGATTTATACATACCATCAATGATTTCTCAAATGTCACTACAGCTGAGCTGAATACGGCAGATTTTCAGATATGTGGGTTGAGAGCATGCAGGTGGATGGATTGCCTCGTGCGCGTTCATCGTGTTACCATTCACTCCCGTTCAAAAATACTAAGCAGCTGTGTTTTGTAGAAAAGCTAAGCACTTTCTCCTTTTTTTTGGACTGTTCATGACACCTAAGCTCGATGTTCGCGCAACTCCAAGGGCGCGCAGCGAAACGCAAGCTGGCGCACACGAGCGCGCGCCTCTTTCCCTTTATACCTTCCAAATCAGCGCATGATTAGAGATCTTTTGGTCAGAGGCCGCGGTATCAGTGAGGGCAAAGCCTTTGGGGACGCTGCTCCCTGATGTACTTCATATCATCGCAGCCATCGAAATGAGAAGTAAAACATGGCCACATTGGGACACCCAGCAGGGGGAACAGGCTGAATGAGGGTAGTCATGTTGAGTGAGGTAATCAACATCTTTTTTTTTTTTACATCAGAACCCCAAACTTACTTGTTCACGAAGATGCCGAGGTCTGCAGGATCGCTGCTTTCGACGGCGAACGGCCCCTCTCCGGCTCCGTCCCCCAAAACGGCATCGAAAAAACATCCGCAATTCTCAGGCGGTTTTGCAGAATCCGCGATGGTATTTTCTCGTCAGACACATCGTGTTCCCACTTTCAGGACGACCTGGTATGTAATCCACACATCAGTCCGGATGAACAGGCTATTAGGCGCTAACAGTGATCCGATATTTCCTCTTCTGCTTTTTTTTTTCAGGACGCACATAAGACGGAGGCACCCACAAGTGCCATTGTTGGAACTAGACTCTCCCAGGTTTTCTCCAAATGATGAGTTCGGAGATGGAAAGTGTCCTTTCGGATCTAAATTAGATTGTTAAAAAAGTAACCTCTCCTCAACGTGTAGGGCAGAGAGCACACGCTGTGGTCAATTTCCAGGTAGATCCATCCAAAGCCCTTCATTAGACTGGATGACAGACCGATCCGCGCATAGAGGGGCAGAGGTGTGTGGGGGGGGAGGGGAGGGGGGATTTTAAGGTCCCGCGCGCTGTCGTTTTAAAACGTAACTTTTCTTCAAGTCCCTATTACTTCTCAGTCATCAACCCTGAATGTGATTAGATTTCACCTCACAACACAGTGCGGACTTCAAGATTTCTGTTTCCCCTCCCGGTAGCATCGACGAACGAAGTCCCGCAGTTTGGTGAGTGAGCAGGCATCCTACGCGTCGGCTGAAGTAAGTTGTCGAGGTCGCACGATATCTCTCTTCGCTGGCTTCCTCCGTTCTCCACGGGGAAGAAATGCGTTAACGTCGAAAGAAAGAACAAAACAAAAAAATCCAGCAGGTATCCTCAGCGTGCCTCAATCTTTCAGGCAGCGGCTGTAAGTGTGATGAGCCTTCGTTTCGTACACCCAAAGCTCAGTTCTTATGTTTTAAGCGCCGAGTCTCGGGCTGGACGGGAGGTATAGTTCACGAAAGGGAGTCATCACTTCTGCGCCCTCGCTCCATCTATGTGCGCATTTCGGCAGCGCAAGCCTCGCCTCTCCGTTGATGAGAAAATGACTTAAGGGGTTATTATCCACAGAGTGCTGCACGTCCAAGCCGCCGCTCTCGGTCTCTCCACCGCAGTGCGTTTGAAGCTGCTTCAGACGTGGTCACAAGAAATCACCCCGTTCCAAAACGCGCACGCAGGCTGTATCCATCGGTGCGCTTTCACAGTGCCTCAGTGCGCTCGTGCGTTCGTGTACCCAAGATAAAAACGCACGGCGCAGCGCGGACTGACGCTGGATTGAGAAATGCACGAGGGGGGCATCGCGTAGGTTACCTCCCACCGACGAGCTGCTCTCTCCAAGCGAGACCGTTCAGCGCCACCGTCGGCTGCAGGACTGGAGCTGCGAGGACCGGAGAGACGGTTCCCCCTCCTCTCTCTCAGGCGTCATATCGCTCTGCTGGAACTTGTGGGGCTCCTACTGCGGGCGGCCCGCGCGCCACATCTCACCCGAAAGACTGGCATTAACGAGTTGATTCTTGACCTTCAGTCGGTTTTAATGGGCAAACAAATGCAAAGTATGGATGTGTGTGCTTCAGTGAGAGAGAGAGAGAGAGAGAGAGAGAGAGAGAGAGAGAGAGAGAGAGAGAGAGAGAGAGAGAGATTCCTCCCAAGTGTCTTTCGCAAACGGGACACGACTGCCACCTACCGACCCCCCTCCCCTGCTATATGATAGTGGCCTCAGGCTGATTGTCGCAGGATTGCTCTCCCATGACCGATTGCGCTGTGTATTTATAGGGTATATATATATACACACACACACACACCATATATATTTGTATTTCAAAACGCTGTAGGGTAAAAAAGAGGGAAAATGGCCCACATGTGTGTCTGTAGGGGAGATAACTGTGATCACACAGGGTGGAATAAACGTGAAGCACATGAGCGGGGGACCACTGTGGCAAGTCTGACAATCCAGAAGACATTTTAATAGTGTTATAATCTTTCTCAGGCTTCAGCACTTTAGACCTCATTTATAAATGCTGGCTCTGTGTTATGAATTATGAAGTAGACGTTGCAGATTTTTTTTTAAGCATGGCGGCTGATGCAGGAGACTTCAGGTCTACAGGAAGATTATTGCTTGTGAAACGTTTATCGCAGGCAACCTGCTGTACGGCACACATTATGCTAAACTCAGGTCGTAGTATACAATGTGTGGAATGGAGCTTCAAAAAATAATGCAGAGGCAGGGGACGTGCATCTCATCTGCAAGAGGATGCATCCGCAGATCACATGGCTGTAGATGTGAGAAAACAGATCACATTTGAATGCCAGACCAAGGGTCTGTCCATCGCACTGTCCACATCTGATCTCATTTCCCTCCATGCTGAAGGCGTTGCATCATTCATCCGTCTTCATAACTGTCGACCTGCCTGTCTGGCATACAGTAAAGAGCAACGCCCTCTTGCTTTCCAGTCGAAGGAGACATCATTAAATAACTCAATTCTTTTACTCCCCTCTTCTCGCCTCGCATTTTCCTCTGGCCAAGAGAGGGAACAAAACATTGTGTTTGTTGAATACTCCTTTAATCTAAAGCATCTCCTTAAAGTTCACATGTAACCATCAAGGTCACTTCTGAGTGCTTTCTTCCTTACATGGTCTTTTTGCCACGCGGCAGCCTTTGCTAATAGTTTTGATTCAAAGCTATCCGTGGATCTCTGGTGGCCACTCTTTACTTTAGGTCTTATTTGCTGCGTGGGAACCATTGCTGGAGGCCATACCTTTCATCTTAATGTAGCTTTTGACGACCACAGAGTCTTTGCCAGTTGGAACACTACTTCTCCAAATTGAGGCTTAGGGATGCTGACGTATTGTTGCCAGGAATCCATCACCTTAAACACTACATCCGTGCGTTAATTGTTATTCAACATCGTTCCAGCTGACATGACACATGCATTTACGTTGTTTTTTTTACTGATGTGAGTCCTGAATGCTGCTACAACATCACAGTAAAGATGACTCCACCCATCATTGGAGAATGTTAAAGATGTGCTGCCATTGTAAACAATGTGACCTTGTTCCCTGAAAGGGCAACACACCATACAAGACTCCTGGGGCCAGTTATTCCTGGAAGGGCGAGTAAAAAAAAAAAAAAAGAAGACGTACATGAGGGAATTCTTGAGTACAGATTATTGCTTATGCTTTCAGCACTCTTGTAAAAATGAAGATCTCTTGACATTAATAATGGGAATTGCAGACGGCTTCGAAATTTTTTATTTTTTATTTTTTTACCACGCGGCGCTCCTTACTGAACACTTTACGGAAACCCACCCTGGAAAAGAAAAAGATGGTGTTTTGACAGAAGAGAGGAAGAAGCAGTAAAGTGCCATTCGGAGACAGCTTAAGGCACACAGATCACTTGGTTTTCCCGGAGAGTATTATGTTGTCGGGGCTGAATAATACATGTGTTGGGATGCAATTAGATAATGTAATAATCATGTCACGCCATAGGTCTCATCCAGTGATCTAAAGGTATATATATATATATATATATATCACACTTAAGTCAAGGACTCTGCGTCAGTATTTGTTCTGCAAAGATTCCGTTTTAGCTGACGGACTAAAGAATGGGGAGACATTTATACAGGCTTATTGAAATATAAGGGGATAAGAACTCAAGCATGAAGCTTGGCATAGTGCTGATGACAGTGATGCCATGTTACATGCCTGCGATCTCTGCTGCTCTGATCTACAAACCCAACGACTTGAACTGCTGAGAAATTCTCCCCACATTTTAAAGATTGTATCTCAGCAGTGTTTTTGTTGGTTTTTAGAATTTCAATACCCCTCCCACTCACTGATCTTCTTCAGAGCCTGAGGGAAGCGGGGGGGGGGGGGGGGGGGGGGTTTGATGGCACCTACAACTGCCCCTTTTAAAAAAGGAGCCCCCACGAAAACATTAATAATGTGTGTTCTTTATTTTGAGATCTGCCATTCATTATTCATGATGTTGTTTTGAAGGGTATGAGACATCACTGCTGATATCCTGCCGGGCTCAGAGGCGATGCAATAACGTAGTCAGGTGTGTTGTGCGAGGCAAGGCAGCGAAGTGAGTCCGTGGGCCTGAGAATGTGTCACACGTTGCTCGTTTTCACTCCGCTCCATCAGTCTTAGTGCCACCTCGGGTTGTGTAGCGTAGGAAGCTTGTCTTTCTCCATCTACCGTTTGATACCTGTCCTTGCCTCTCCCCCCCATTTCCACCGTACTCGCCGCGAACACTTTCAAGAGGAATTGTGCAAACACCTTGGCGACGACGTCTCTGCGATTCAAAGCAATTCATCAAATTTCACAGACTTGATAATTAGGTGCATCAACGTTTTTTCCATCCTGTTTAATCTTCACTTTGATCCACACTAATCTCCAACTGTACTATTCATCCAAGGCTTCTTTTGGCCTATAGGGCCTGTGATTGTAGAATGAAATCTTGGTTTCCATTCTAGGCCATTTTTTGGCTCGGGTTCCATGTATCAGGGGTAAATTAAAAATAATTCAAACCACACTTCACCCTAATAACACTCCCTAAGATGATATAATGGTGAAGGAGACTGGATGACTGACTTAGTTATTGGATTTTCGGCTGAGGCTCAGAGCTGTATTAAGAGATGAGAAGGACCACACTCACTGAAGGATGAATCGGTTGATTATCGTTATATAATCAGCATATTACTTATCATATGAACATCATCTTCTGCCAGTGGTGTCCTTTAACATGCTAACTCAAACAGGAAAACTAAAGCGCACACACTTGTTCCAACTGGGAGCCAAGCTCTTCCGCCCTATTAAGTCCAGTTTAGAAAAAAAAGAAAAAAGTATGTTTGCTACTCTTCTTCAATACAGCATGATGTCCATTTAGTAAATTATGGTAACATAAGAGTGAAATAGAGGAGAAATTAGGGTCAGCTTTAAGGTGTGGCTTACCTTGTGATTGACAGCTGCGTTTTGTAAGACACTAGGCATCACCTCACAGTGACAACCTTGCTCATCCATTCAAGCATACTTCCAATGAGTAAGGTACACATTTGCAGAGAGAGCCCTCTCCTACTGTGCCAGTGTTGCTGAGTGGTATGTTTAAAATTTCAATGAGCCTCGGTTCAATACAACAGAAAGGATGGCGATACGATAGAATATAGCAAAAACTTTGAAAAAATATGGAAAAACAACAACTAATCAATCACACATAAAAGAGATACGTACAATAGAAAACATAAACATACATTGTCATATATATATATATATATATATATATATATATATATATATATATATATATATATATATTAGAGAGATTTCTGATTGAAGTCAAGATGTCTGCTTTCATAAAATTTTACAGGCAGGAACAAAATTGCCACTTCCTCGTGTTTTTCATCTGGACTAAAGGTTTTTACCTGGCGAATGAGCTCCAACATTCGTAAGGATGACGTTTTGAAACTAAAAGATTGATTTAATATTTTAGAAGCACCGCATTCCTCAGGGTAGGAACATTTCAGGGGAAGCACCACGACTGCTGCTGTTTGGCCATATGGTAAAATACCACCCAACCAAATATGGTCTGACAAACTTTCATGCATTTGGTTTCTGAAATATGTGGGCATTTAGAAATTATGTATTCCTTCTCAGGCTGCAACTTTTTTTATGGGTCATGACTAAGTGCCAGTATCAAAATTTTGTGATGCAAAGATGATGTAGGCAGTTGAAATATACTGTGTAAAATTGATGGAGAGAGAGGCGATAGGGGAGGGAAAAAACTGATATGGGTGCTCCAGAGCATGATGAAACACAGTTTATTACAATCTAGGGTCCATCCTGTATGTGTATCTTAAGGTCTGTTGCTCTAGTTTTATCTCACTTTTTCTCACTCTGGGATAAAATTCCCACAACCCCAGAGATTTACAGAAAGGTCTGTGCAAAACATAAAACACATAAGATAAAATGAAATAAATATGTTGGGAAATTGATCAAAATAGAGATGAAATGTAGGCACCTCTAGACATTATCTTTAGGATTTGGACATTCAAACACACAAGTGGACTGATGTATTTTTTTGGTCGGCTGAGCATATTCTAGGAGACACGTGAAGTCTATTTGTAGGACTTCTAGGGGAGAGGAACATCAATCCTCACACAAGCAACGTGTTCAGTCCTTCAGCCAGAAACCTGAAGATGAAAGTTGTGAACACGTGCCAAAAGCTCTACATCCTTCACCATAATTAAATGCATACTGCATAGAAACCTCCTCCCATGCTACTTACTGTAAATGAAGAAAGTATTGAGCACTTGAAAGATTATCATGCTGAAGCCGGAGCCACCCCCAACGCTTTTATTCCAGGAATTAAACTGGAATTTATTAGTCATTAGCGCTTTCCTCAATCTTTCATTACGCTTTTTATAACCCTCAATGAATATTTTTAATGTCCTCTTCTCAAAATGTAGAGCGTTTCCCTCCACATTCATATATTGTTTTTTATCTGCTGATCAGCCATCTATTAAAATGTGAAATATCACATCCGAATAGTTTGTAGGAGAAGGATGACTGAGAAGAATCATCAAGTTAACAATGACTATCGCTGTTTTATCATAGTGACAGAAATATTTTCTATAATAAATATTGTTTATTCTCTGTAGAAATGGTCCACCGCAATAAGGAAAGATGTTTCAAGTCAAGTATACTTGTCTGTTTACTCTGCGTGGGATGAAAAGCCCACAAAGAAAAAACATTAAGGATTATGTACATGGGTACAGATTTTGGAATGGCTGAGTATCTATTTCATGTCATTACGGTCGAATAAAATAAATCCACTGATAGTTCGGCAACAGTATGCTGTACATCCATATTCCTGCTAGAATCCTCTATTAATGCACAACCATTAAAGGCTCGCTAAGTTTGCTAAGGAGAAAATCTTGACTGACAATCAGAGGATGAAGCCTTAAGCGTAACATAAACCTTGTAATCCTGCATCAGAGCAGATTTAGACTTGGTATAACCTCCGTTTCAGCTTGTTTATCTCCTTGGCCGTGTCTCTCCTCATGCAAAACAAGCAGCGCTCCAGACAATGGCGTACCTATTCACATGTGAGGCAGAGAGCAGATTTGCAGCATCTGTATGTGACGGACGATTCCTCCCTGGCTAATCCTCCCGCGTGGTTGTCTCTCTGCTCAAACACATCGGGGATCAAGTGGGCCATCCGTTCACATCCTGCCTGCAAAGGGGCAGATAAACAGAGGGAAACGGAGTAAATGGCCACATAATCAATAAGGAACATTGGAAGCAAGTGCACATTTCATTGGCTGTGTTTGCGTTTTGTTAGCTGACAAAAAAACTTGCACACATTTAGCTGCGGTGGAGGATGATTAGCTCTCAAAGTAAGAGTCTCTTCAGGTTTTTAATCACAAAAACGGTAACATGCGTGGGAGAGCAAGAGATCACGATGATAGAAGAGAACATGTGATTGTTTTAGCGGCTTCACTTCGGCTGTGTGATGTGATTCGTACGAGCACTCCTTAAGATACATACTGGCCTCTTTATTAAGTCCCCCTATTTAGCATTCATAAGCAGTACGAACATGTAGAACTGTAGGTGGTTTAAAAGCACTATTATGTTGTTATGTGCAGACATAAGGAGGTCATTATAAATGTGTAATATTTACATGCTCATATACTGGTTCTAAATGCTGAGCAGGGGACTTGAAGTGAAGGACGGACGACTGAAATCAAATATATCAGAAACTCTAGTCTTCCTGGAGAAGCAAAGTGCAACTTTAAGGGGGGTTAAAGAGGCCAGTAAGAGCTTTATTTGGCCACTGCAAGGCATCACCTTGAAAGGTTGGAAATAATTGAACACCATTAGGTTCACTCCTGATTGCCTTAATCATCTTTCTCCTATGAAAGGTCATTTTACAGTCCGGTTAACTACGGACAATAAGAATCAATGGCTGGTAAATTATGACATTCATAAGAGCTGCTTGTGTTAATGTCTAATGGGCAAGCTAACACTATTTTAAAGAGATTAGCAAGATGAGGAATAGAATATGGAGCCAGACGTGACACAGCATGACAAACTGTGACCATTAAACACAGTGGATCACTGGATAGTAATTCACCACCTCTGCTGTTGCTGTGGTTACTAAATGGTCACTTCATGATTACCTTTTAACCTGTTTTAATCATGAAAATATATCTGACAAATTGGATGGTACCAACTAAGTAATTCAGTCAATGTGTATCAGATTGCCATATATATATATATATATAATATATATATATATATATATATATGTTGTGGTAATGTCATGGTACAACTTGGGATGTTGTGAATTGAAAAAAAAAATGATGTTATTTTTATTATTAAAACCCTTTTAAGTTTCAATAGCTGAAATAGTTGTGACACTCATGAAATTGGGAGTTATTCCAGTTTTTGTGAAGAGGAATTCAATTGTCATTGGATTCATTGAATAAATATACTTGACAAGAATATACTTTATCTCCTTCAGTTTGAATTTTGAACATAATTTCTATGCAACAGCATGAATTACACTTGTAACCGGTATTAATGTGCTTCACACCCAAAGGGAAATCATTTTGTTGCATCAATAGCTTTTCAATTCAACACAAAACTGAAGTGTTGTACTTGGTGCATGTCATTCACACACACACCACACACACACACACACACCGATTGTACAATCAATAATCTCCACACATTGCAATAAAATTAAATTGCACTGATTTGTTTTTGTTTTGTCATCGAAATGTTTTTTTCTTCATAAAGGGCTGGACAGCCGAGAGGAATATATTTTAGTGATACCAATATATTCAAAACGTCCTGCAAAACATGTCCACACTTAATCAAAAAACACATGCGATCCAGTATTTCAGATGAGTGCGTCTTTCATTCTGAGTATACATTACTTCTGTAAATGGACAATCAATATGATGAACTGGAGTCAGTTTGTAAAGCCTGCAGCCAGAAAGGTGGTGGGCAGTTTGTATATTGTTCCCTATAAAACGCTCTCAGGCATCTTTCTGTTAGCTTCACTGCACAAGCTGCTCCACCGCACCAGAGACAGCTACCGGCAAACAAAAAACCAAACGCTTGATCCCTACCACATGCAGCATACTAATAAATAAAACCATATCAAAAAACTGCAATTCTGTTTGGATGAGGAACACAGTGGGGTGGATAAATGGTTCACTTTGCCCAAAAAATATTCACAAGTGGGATGCGAGGATGGACAACACAAAGTCAAGCATTCAGACTGGTAGAGTGACTAAATTGAAGTATTTTCTGTTCTGCAGCCTTGGCATCGAAACAAACTATGCATTTAAATTACAAAAGAGATCTGACGTGGTTGCAATAAAACTGAATATACAAAGTTTCATTACTATAGGATATAATAGCGTGTGTTGTATTGGATTGCATGAGATTAAGCTGCATGCGCCTCATATGTATTATATAATAAACACCACAACCAGATACTGAACCCTAGTTTCCGTTCTATATTTAAGTGGGGAGCTCAGACTGACCCTGTGTAGATAACATTGTGCATTGTCTGTGTCCCACAGACACCAGCGATAAGCCTTTTTTCTGCAAACTCTCTGCCAGCAATTTAAGCCTTGCCCTTTGCCATAATCCCTCCCAGACTCACTACTGACTGACATGCAGAAGAGTATCTATCCTAACTCAAGTTCCCAAACTGTCCCTGGCTGATAATGTTGGCTGGAAGTCAAATGCCAACTGATCTGACAGCGAATGAAGTGTAACCCCATATGATATTGCCGTTCCATAATGTGCTTTGATTGTAGTTGGATACATAGAAATCCTGACATTAATGACAATTATTGGAAATATTACAGAACAAAATGGTGCCAAAGTAAAAAAGATAAAATATGTAAGCTTCAAGTGAATCGTAGAATACATTTTGACACAGAAAAAGAATGTTGGCTTTGCTTAACTTACACTTTAGGGAGGATCTCTTTGTGACACATTGTCTCTTCCAATGTTTATATGAGTATTGTTTTAAGACAGACTTGACACCAGACAATATAAATGCTTATTTTATGAATTATAGCCATACTCAAACACTATGTATCTGCACCTATGGACTTTTTACCATGGATGTTTTTTCTCACAGCTAGACGAGAAAACACCCGTTTTGCATTTACACTAACCTGATTACTGCAATCAACCAGATTAAAGTCATTATTTTAAGAATTTAAAGTGTTTTCATGGTTTACAGTAACTCAATATCTATTTGATTGGAGTTTGCATGGATGTTTTTTTAATCGGGTTAGCATCCAGAATAATAAATATGAAACAGCTGACAGCAGCGACACTTTATTGGAGCCACAAAGCACAATAAAGGAACATTATTGTTTTGTCTTCATAGGCTTTACTTTTCTTCTACTCTCCGTAGAGCCCATTAGGTATACATGTGCATAGAATCACCTCTTCACCATTCAGCAACACTTTACCCCAGAGCAACGCGAGGCAGAGGAGGGGTGCATGTTCAGACTGACAAACAGAAAGAATCAATCTTTAAGATCGAGGTTTTAAACATCCCACAGTATACTTTGACAAGCTGATGATTAATTCAGTGCCATTGTTTGTTCTGTTATTGTTTCTCTGATTTCAGGCTGATGGCATTTTAACGAGGAGCCCGGAGTGACAGTTTGCGTATTTTGACCTAAAGTGGTATGAGTCTAGTCCTCGTGAGCGAGTCGTAATGGGTGCAGATCTCTCAGTCAGTCGATATAAGTATCAGCAAACAGGGTCCTGCCAACACAAACACTTTAAACCCCGATGTGACGTGATTTACTTTTACCAAACACAACAGAGGAAAACAAATTTGTTGTCGTGCTCAGTTCTGTTGTTTTCAGACGTCAATGAAAGGTGTCTGAAAGGAAGGATTTGAGCTTTTTTTTGCATTTAGCAAGTCAAAATGTACTAGTATTGCTTTATGAAATATAGGCTATCCTAAAGAGTTTAGGTGACAGTTGCATTAGTATATGTATTGCTTTTATCTGGTAACACAATGAAACACATTGGCAATAGGACTATAAATATATTTTTTCATCATCCATTAATCAATTGATATTACTATATCAGTAGCAACGTATATTTTCTGCAAGAGTTGGGCATGATATGTGGTCTACGGTACTGAAAATCTATATCTGAACTCTCAACGTTCTTTTTAAGAAGCTCATCGGACCATGTGTCACAGCACAGCTCTTTTGATATCTTTTTCTTTGTCTCCCTCCGCAGATTGATGGCCTGGCGACTCCATTGGCCAAAGCATAAAATGAATCATATAAAAAAAAAAAAAGGGGGAAAAAAAGCCACCACTATGTCTAGAGCCCAGCTGTGTAGCACCTCCAGAAACATCATCACATGCTCCGTTTTAGAGCGGACACTAGAGCTGTTTACATGTGAAGCATGAGCGCCATCCGAGCATGTATCCTGTTCAATTCAGCTGGTCAATGACAGTGTTTCTGCAATGATACACTTTTATTCACTCAACACATCAATTTCACTATTTCCTGAGCCAATAACCACAGACAAAATGACTAATTAACTTGTTCAGGTATGATGTAAAATGTGGAAAACCCTGGAAGTATCAAGACAAATTAAAAAACAAAGGCCTAACAAAGAGAGACGAAGAACACACAACTTGAACACGCTGCCTGTGCAGTATGCCGAATTGGAATTCCTGCACTGTAGACACCTCTAATGAGTGATTTCTGTGATTTCAGCGATATCACTTAAAAGGCAAGATTGTGCACATGTGCGATCCCATTCAACGGACTGTAAAATGGACATAAAGAAAGCCTGTAACCGAGGATGAGTCTACATTTGAAGAGAGGCTCTCTCTTTAGTACACCAGAGCACAGATGTTACATGAAGTACACACAGATGAGCAGGGCGATGCTCATAACTTGAGTTTGCCTGGTGATTTTGGTTTCGTCGATACCCGGCAACACAATACTATGCTCCTAGCATCCTAAATATGGTATTATTATATAGTATATAACGTATATAGTAGTAAACACTATCTCAATCTCTGGGGACAAAATCAGTTGTTGATTTGTGCCATACTGGAAGTATTTTTATGGAGTACTAATATGGTTTTACAGCCAATAACTCTTCCATAGTAAAGCTGTTCTTCCTGTGAGGAACTTACAATGGATATACTTACTGTATATTTCTACTGCAATTATTCTCATTTATTTTTTTTCCTGCGTATTGAATTCTCTTCCTCCTTCCGTATCATGTTTACCTCGATGCGGTTGGACTGGACCAATAAGAGGACATTATTTGCTGCTGTTCTTTTGTGTTTTACCTTTGACCCTGCTGACAAACCTAAACTACAAATGTTATAACAGCTGAAACTACATTAATGAGCACTTACTTACAAACCATATCCCTTTACTCCAACACATTATATGGTACAATGTTTTTAATATACCAGTGGTAATGCTATTTACAATGGTGGAATATTAATCGGGTACTATAATCAAAAAAATGTTGCAGTGGTATGCTACAGTGCATTTTCAACCACCATCTATATGCAACATACAGCAAATTCAGATTTCCCAGCATCGTTCACTGGCTCAAAGCTATTAAATGCAAGCAGATGCATTGGAAGGGAACATTAATAAACATAGACAGTCCTGTAGGCTTACGGCAGGTGAGTCAAACCTCTTACTCCCTCTACCCTCTCTCTCTCTCCCACTGACTCACCCACCCACACACACACACACACAATAAGCATTGTATACTTAAGAAAGCAGATTTGTTTAATACTAGCTGTTGTCCCACAGCTGCAGCTTTTCGCAGGGCTTTTATATAATGTAAAGCAATGAACTCAGATTTGCTAACTCACAAGCTGAATTACTTTGCGACGGAAGCCCTGTGGCCCCGACCAGCATCCAGCAGCCTGCAATAACAGCACAGCCTTGGCAACCTCCGATGTGCATGGGTAATATTCTGCTTGTAGTTTAGTGAGACCGCTCTCGTTGATGTAATATAATTAGAGACTTATATTACAGTAAAACACTTTCCCTGAGTAGAAATGCATGCAGTTTATCAAGGTTTCTCAATCTTGTGTGGGTCCAATAATTCTCCAGATCCGACCAGTAAGAGCTGTAAAATGCCTAGTTTTTATTCTATGCCTGGTGGGAGCTCCATGTAGACTACCATTATATGTAAATGTTATGTTTTCATTCAATGAAAATGAAAAATAAAACATCAAACACGTGTAAATGTATTTCTCTGACTAGAGACCAGCCGGTGGGTGACCTTGCATAAGGCCCCGGTGCGGTTTCAAGCCGAGTGCAAATAAAGGGTATTTTGAAATTAAATGCATTTATTATTACACACATGTTCAGTCTGTTATTATGAAAATAAGAATTGTAAAATAGTTGAGGTGATGTTTAGTATTATGTTACTTAGCACGCAAAGTATGTTTTCATGGATGTATTTTACTCGATGAACCCGTTTTCTCATATTTATTTTCCTTTAAACTTAACTGCTGAAAAGATGCCACTGTGCTTGTTTGTGTGTACGTTTGTTTTGCTGTGGCAGTAACTGGATACAAGCTGCACAGTTTGTGCAGCAGCAATGTGCCATCGTGCTTTCTCGGCAAAATGGTATGAATATTAATGTCTCGGTTTGTATTGCTCTTTTATTTGCACCTGCACAGGTGTGTAAATTATTTTCTGAACTTCTATATCTACTATCTAATTCATAAAACACTGTGCTAAATATATGTATACCACTGTCCCTTACAAATAGCTTAAAATAAAGTACATAACATGCATGTGCAACCTGTTGTTAACACAAGAATGACATTATCTACTTATAAATAATAAGCAATAATATAGGTATATAATAATAGGTCTGCTATTTCCTTATTCACTCCCACCATTTGCATAACCTCATAATTGTTCCTTTTTTGTGTGTTCCGCTGTCAAAAATGAGGCCCACAATGAACAAATGTGTGCTTTATTCTACTGAAGTTATTACCATGTCGGCGTACTTTGACTTTGTTGTGTGTGTCTGAGTAACGCACACATTAAGGAGGCTAGACACCGTTGACTGCGTCCTTTGAGATGTCTCCTAAAGGTTCAGAATTTAAACACATATGCTCCTCTGATATCGCCTAGCTCCCAAGGTAACCATCGACATATGGCTGAATGATGTGCTCCTAATTTCTGCCTGTGCCTCTCCGTGCATCTGCCTAATGCATAAACCCTTTGAAAATAACCCGATGTAGAATTGATGCGCTCCACTGCTCCCCACGCTCCTTTTCTTCCTCTCTCTGCAGCTCCTCCGCTCACACACAAACCTCGGGAGAGACACATCATGGATGATAATGGCTTTCCTCTCGTGTAGACACTTATTCATATCCCCAACAACAAAGTTGGCCAGCAGATAATCACTACGAGGTGTGGGCAAACACTCCACAGACATCATCCTGAGGGGCCGGAGCCTTGCGTGTAACAGGTACTACAAATCGATACCACCAAATGGCAGCTCGCACATCCCCCATAATTAGACAGAGGCGTGGAAGGGAGAAGGAGAAGGAGAGGGCTCCGCTCGCGCAGACAGCCCAACATTAAACCCTTGCTTTCAGCCTGCCTCTTACCATATTTCACCAACATCCATTGTCTTCCGATCGACTGGCAAAGCTACTCTCCCCCAGAGTGTTGATTGACCGGCAATTGGCGGAGATCCAAGGTATACCAAAACAAATCAGCTAAAAGACAGCGAGCAGCAGAGGTGCAGCGTGGAATGCTAATGAACGATATCTTCTATTTCGCCCTCTGCTTTCACCTGCGTGAAGTGATCAAGAATCATATGGTTCACCGCATGTCAACACCGCATGAGTTCTCCCGTCACTGACCCCTGGACACGTGAAATAAAAATAAGTTGTTCTCTATTTTATTTGAAGTAGAATTGTTGTCTTAGCATGGCTGTTATGGCTGGTTGTGAAGTATGCTGGCATTAATAAAAGTATAATAAAAAAAAAAGAAAGCTGCACTGTTATGGATTCAGTTTTTCAAATTGGTTTTGTTTTGATTTATATCCACGTCTCACTCCACAGTGCTTTCTACCTGCTTTGCTTCACTTGGATGTGCCAGTGATGTGTTCAGCCTTCTATTTTAATGACCCGTTTCCTTCATAAGGGTGTGGACTAATGGCCCTAGCTATAGCAATTAGTCATTTGTTTCTGTCTTGCTTAACTCCCTCTCGTGTCCCTTTCACTTTTTTTCCAAACTTTGATTTACATTCAATGCAAGTCGGACCTGACAGGAGATGTGATGGTGAGAATGTGCCAATCTGCTGATAAAGTAGGACCATTCATAGCATTCAAAAATGCTTGTCTTCACAAACTGTCAAAAATCCAGGCTTCAAAACAACACGGCAATGTAGAACATTCTATGTTCTTGTACTTACTTACATACTTATGACTTCTTTTTGTGTGCATTTGTGTTTTAACATTTGGCTCACTCCTCATTAATTTAAATAGACAGTACTAATTAAAAAAAAAAAAAAAGCTCTGTCCAAACGTTTTAATATGCTGTGATTCATATGCTATTATGAGAAAGTATAAAATAATGCAAATTAAGCACTACAGCAGATACAGCATACTTTAAAATCAAACAAAGTATGTAAATATATTTTTGCTGTATTGCCTTGCCATCTAAAATCTGCATTCCCCTCTGTGTTGCTCAATTTATTTGATCGGTCAATTACAGTATAGTCAAACAGCAGAAGTCTCTCTCTCTTTTTATCCTAGTTGAGCAGTGATTGATGACTTCCTCTGGATGCTACCGATTCTCCAGAGATATCAGCAAATTTGTCACTAGATTTAGTACTCAAACTCTGGCATCTTTATAACTCCAGATCAACAAATCAGAGTGTTTTTGTGTTTTAACCATGGGGGGAAACTGCTAATGTTTTGATGATATGCCTTTGGAGACAAATCCGTAGAGCTAGCACAGATTTGTTCTGTTTCATGTCTAATCTAGGGCCTCTGATGATCACAGTGCTTCACTGTGTCGCCATCCCTTCCCCCGACAGCAGAGGCTGTTGGAGAATCTGGTATGTATATTCAGATTCCTATATGATGTCATCTGGTAAGAGCATCTCAGTGTTTTAATAGCCACTCTCATGCCAACACTGTTAGCACATTTTCCTGTCACCCTGAGAGCAGTCATGTGTGAGAGTCCCACCTCGTTATAAATGCTCAACAGCTTGGACTAAAATGATTGATAAGGAGAGGGAATAAACACAACATTTAGAGCAGCCATCTGCATTTATGTGTATGCAGAATCAAAGCACATTCATATTAACATTTTTTCTCTCGCTACACCATTTCCAATATCATAGTGCTTCAACCAGCCATCACGGGGACTTACTATAATTACGTTCCATCCAAGAGAGCTAAACACTTGGTAAAACAAACAAAACACAAATACAGCCCCGAGGACTCCGAGTTCAGGTTTCTTTTTACCGTTTATATTGTTATTTTGTTTGGCCACGAACAACAGAACAGCTGCCACCAATCTGTTGCTGATTGTACTGTTTCAAACTACTTTGGAGCTGTAACAAGTTGTTTCTGCTCAGACTGTCACTTGGCCACTGTTCTATATGCATCTGCCAGCCTTCTGGGAATGGTGGAACGATTTCGAACAACTTGGACTACATAAAAAACTGGAGTGATGTGATTCAAAGTAACAATAAACCAAAGTCATTTTACATATTATGAGTCAACGACAAACAAAAATAGAATAATGTTTTCACTCATTTACTGTTTATCATGGAAATGAAAATACAGAATACTAGTTTTTCTAGAGAAATGCACGAACAATCAGTTTGTTAGGAATAGAAAAAAACCTTGAGATACTGTCCACAAGTCCACAGGTAAATATACAAACATGACAACATGAAAGAAGAAAACTGAAACAACCTTAACCAAGACTCTCAGAGAAGGGATATGCTCGCATTCATAACACTTTCATCTCCCATTATAATATTGCCCTTTCGAGAAAATGACCTTCATGTTTCAAATATGATGAGCAGGATTGCAGCTAATGCATGGATTATTTTCTCTTTCATTATTACCTCCATTCGCATTCACAGAGGACACTGCTAGATTTTTGTTGACAGCTAAGTTTCTCTCGTTATCTCCTCGTCGTTTAATACAGCATAAAGTCAAATTATAATTAAAATGATACAATTAAATGTAGGGATTATTAATGTCCATTTTCTTTAAAAGTAATTTTATTATAAAAAGAAAAATACACAAGCAATGTGTACTACATTTACTTTATGTAGTGCAGTTTTGAAAAAAAAAAAAAAGAAACATATTCTGATCAGCAGCAAACTGGAGATTGAGAGAGCAGCCATGGATAAGTTGACAACATGACCCATCTGATGCGCCACATGTCCTCGGGATGAAGCGTCGTATTGCCAGGTGTTAGCTGAAGTAACGGTGTTTTTTTGTGGATGTGTGGGACGTCTGTTAAACTCAGCATGTTCAAACCATTTCTCCTTGCATCCAAGTAGTGCCATCTGTTTCAATGATTACTTTAAAATTCAACTTGTGTGTGAGATGAACTTGTTTATGGATGTGGGAGTAGCTGCCATGGTTGACAGTGGAAGCCAGAGCAAGAGATGTACGACACAACCATGTATCAGATTTAATGCAAACAGTCAGGCATAAATACCACTTTCATAATAGTAAAGATTGTAATTGCAAAGTTTGGAGTAAGCAGTTGTATTGTTTTTTAATTAATTAATAAGATGTTAAATGCTTCTTAAACATGCAAATGAAAGACTGAGCCTGAGTACGCTGGATTCTTATTGTGAGCCATGCATATATGTGTATGGAATAAAACCCTGAACAAGAGGATGTTTAATATTCATAAGTTGGTGATGTACTCCAGCACATTCAAGGAATTTACTATCAGATATCATAGCAATGTAATGATTAATGCACAAGCAGCCCAAATACGACTTTTTTATTTGAATTTGTTTTACTTTTTAGACTTACTTGGGCATCACATCATCCTGATGACACAAAGAGTGCATTCAGTTGTATCGTTTTCAAAGGTGACAGCAGAAGAAGATATTGATACAAGATGAATGTTTTACAGAGGAACAGATCCGTACACAACAGGGTCTGAGTCCCTCAGCAGAAGCGGATTCGCATGGAAATATGTACTATTCATGAACCGCTAGTATTTTATTCTTGTCATGTAATTTTCATCTAACCAGACTGAGTGACATTACTGTGCTACACTGGTACGTATTAAATAGAGTGTTGTATTAACAGGCACACAGGAATACCGCCTGTGCAAAAGGTGCTTCTTTGAGGATGTTCTCATTTCCACTTTAAAATTCTTTTCAGTTTTTCGTTTTGTTTTAAGTGTTTTGGTCACAATCTAAAGCAAGCAACTGCAGATATAGAATGAGACACACACACACACACACACACACACACACACACACACACACACACACACACACACACACACATCCTTCTTCAGTCTGTTTGGATCAATTTGTTTCACTTGACATCCCCACGGTATGTGGTTAAATCCAATATTCCCTATATAAATGAAAGGTAAGAGAAAGCACACCACACAATTCAATGCATATTTGCCAACCTTGAGACCTCAAAAATAGGGAGGATTTCAAAACCAAAGTGAGGAGTCTGAGGATCCTCCCCAAGAAAAACAAACACTGCTTAAGTGACTTTGTTACAAAATCCAAGTTGCCGCCGGCTAAAATGCAGAACTCAACAATCCAGTCTGACGTCACGATGACTACGTCCACTACGGCAGAGGCAAAAACAGTTTGTGATGATGAAAAGGGGGGGAAAGTTGTGAAAATGTCAGGATAAATACAGGAGAACTGTGAGGAACACAGCTTTTGTTTTGTATTAATTTACATTCACACATGAAGACGCTTTGTCTGATGCACTGCTCATTCTAAAAGGCCAAGGATAATATTGTGATAGTACTGCTAATGTGTCTGAGACACACAGCAGCTGTGAGTCTTGTCACTGTTTGGGTACATCATGCATTTAGTTGTGCAGGACACAGCCTGGAGCATGCCAGCTTGTCACAACATTATGAAGAGTGAAAACAGCTTCTTTGCAGTCCATCGTGTGAAGCTACAACAACAGTTCCACCCAGTCTTCAAAGTAACCATTCATATACCACCTTCCCAAACAATGTTGGCATGCAGCGGGAGGCGAACATTAGCTTACCATTGTCATCTAGATCCATAAGTAAAGCTGTATCAGCTAAAGTACATCATCAGATATTCTGATGAATGACTCTTCCTTGGGTTTTTGAGGTGACATCAGTGCATGAGTGCCAAAGGAAATCCTGGACAGCACAGAGAAGAACAGATTTGACCTGAGCAAGTATCAATGGTGCAGCTAACTTGACTGGAGTCTATTTAGGTGTGCGAGCCAGGATGATGGACAGGAAACAGCGCACAACCTAATCTGACTGAATGATTGTAGAAAAAAAATGTGACAGAGATGTCCCAATGTTAGGATTTTTTCATAATTTCATTTTACTCAGAGCACGGCAGCATTCCCCAGTAATCTCTCAAGTACGATGCCCTGGCTGCCCTTAGATACCGTTACAGTAGGTGCCAGAAGAAGTCGTACAACAAACAAAAATACGCGTCTCACGGACCACCAAGAGCAGGGATTTGTCCCAGAGTTTCCCTGAAACTAGAGCCTGCTTTGAGTGTGATACAGCAAAACTGTGAAAGAAGGCAGATATACTTATTGTGGCCCACAACTCTATGGGAGCAACATTTAGTGATGTTTGCACAGCACTGCTGTTTTACATCACCATGCCACAGAGAACTCCTTCTCCAAGATCCATAGTCTTATTAAAGGAGCAGCATGGGACAAGACAGACTCAGTAGATTGGCCATACCCTTAACAGACAACAGATAGCAGATACTTTATAGCATCTTGAAGAGACGCATCAGACTTTTCGGACAATAGCTGAGGAATCCTTGCTGATGACATTACATCCATAGTTTATGTTTACATACGTTTTTTCTAACCCTAAGTGAGTAGTTTTGTTGCTGACACCTAACCTTCAACCATGTGTCACCACCATCATCCATGTATTCATACTATGTGGGCATGTATTGAGTTGCTGTGCTTTTCTTCATGGCTATTTGTTCTATGCTTATCAACATACAGTGTAAGGTACATTTGTGTTGATGTGCGAGTGTAGGCTGGCTATGGTAGTTGGGAGTAAAAAAGGATGTGGTGGTTTGAGTCCAGGGGCCCGTTTCACAAAGCAGGTTCAACAAACTCTGAACCTAACCCTGAACTCTGAGTTGAACAACTCTGAGATGGGAAACTCTGAGTTTTCGGTTTCAGAACAGCGGTTTTGAATTAGTTCACTCAACTCTGAGTGTGTAAACTCTGAGTTACGCGCGTGCCTGCCGACTCTACAAAGCCATCATCAATGGAGCTCCGATACTACGATTCACCATGGCAACGGGGAGAGCGTCATTAGATATTACCGAGTGTTTATGTAGAAAACGAGCTCATCCTGAGAAAGCGGAGCAACGTAACTGCAGCAACAGTAGCGATAGTTGGCGTGGCAGACATTTACTGCCCGATCTAATGTGTATAACTGAATTAAACAGTCTATTGATCTAAAGGTAAAAAGTGTTTATTTTCTGAGTTGCATAACGTCACGGTGGTGTAATGGTTAGCAACGCCGCCCACAGTGCTGGCGACAGCGGTTCTATCCCCGTAAATCACAAAGTAGCGCAACACATAAATTATTATTTTTATTGGGTATAATCCCCCTAGGCACAGAAAGAAAGTGGCTTCAGTTGAAAATTAAGCATAAGAATATTGCGCAAATACGTTGACTAAGGCATATGATTTTAATCATATTTCACATATTAAACAGTAAATATAAGCAGGTATTTCAACACAGGAATGTACTTAAACATTTCATAAATCTCCCGTTCGCAAAAACACTACCTCCGCAAAGAATCTGGTTGCGGATTATGTCCGCGATATGAAATGTTGAAAATGTCGGAGAATATTGTTTAGATAATATCTAATGTGATTGAAAGGAAAGGTAATCAAAATCCTCTCCCGACGCAAAGCTGCTAGAATCACTTTTATTTCCATATCGATTAGGTTGGCGATGAAAGGACGGCACATTTTTTTCAGAGTTGGTTCAGATTCCGGAAAAAGGCGGAGACATGTAGGGAGAAACTCAAGGTTTGTTGAAGCAAACCTGCTAGCGAGCAGGTTAGTTTCACGGAGCATGTTACCCGGGTAACTGACCCAGATTTATGCTGAACTAGCTTTGTGAAACCGAAAAACCAGAGTTTCCCTCATCTCAGGGTTAACTAACTCAAGGTTTTCACTAAACCTGCTTTGTGAAACGGACCCCAGGGCAGGCTGTTAGATTAGTGTTGATAAATGTACCACTTCAGAGGCTGTGAATAGTGCTGATCAAAGGCTGGTTTGCAGGATGGGAGTAGCATGGCGAGCCTCTCCATCGTAACCTAGCAATTTTCTGGAGTGGTTGTCTGTGTATGTGTGTGTGTGTTGGCTAGCATCCTGTCTGGGGCGATGGTCCAACAGAAAATATTTGCACCAGAGCCAATTCCAAATGGTTACACTGCTCTACCAAGACAAAGAAGGACAACTCTCACTGAGCAAACTAAAGGATGAAAGTGTTACATTTCTGACCTCATGATATTCATGTGCATGAAAATTTGTTAACAAACGGAAATGTTTTTCAAGGAGAAAAATTATGAACTGTGAAAGACTGACATTGACACTGAGATGAACAATGACTAAAAGAGCCAGAGGGTGTTTTTTTGTCTGAGCAGACATGCCTTTGTTACAGTGGAGGGTTTGTTAAGATAGAAACTATGAGAGGCCGTTTAGGAAATAATTCATATTTGCTCTCATATGTTACATCATACTCTCTCACAAACACTACTATAGTCACGCACACATACTATCATACTCTCACAAACACTACTATAGTCACACACACATACTATCATACTCTCAGAAACACTACTATAGTCACACACACATACTATCATACTCTCACAAACACTACTATAGTCACACACACATACTATCATACTCTCTCACAAACACTACTATAGTCACACACACATACTATCATACTCTCACAAACACTACTATAGTCACACACACATACTATCATACTCTCTCACAAACACTACTATAGTCACACACACATACTATCATACTCTCTCACAAACACTACTATAGTCACACACATACTATCATACTCTCTCACAAACACTACTATAGTCACACACACATACTATCATACTCTCACAAACACTACTATAGTCACACACACATACTATCATACTCTCACAAACACTACTATAGTCACACACACATACTATCATACTCTCTCACAAACACTACTATAGTCACACACACTTACTATCATACTCTCTTACACGCTATTATGGATGAAACAACATAATAGTGAATGTATGATAGAATAATATGTGATGTGTGTGAGTATAGTAGTATGTGTGAGAGAGTTTGACTGAAACGGAAGTCAACTTGAATTTCCAGTTATCTGATTGGCTCATCACAAGGTACCGGATGTGTCTCTCCAGCGGGATCTCAAGGACAATGTCCCGCCTCCTCTAAGATGACCAATTTGCATGGATGTATACAGTCTATGATGTTAACATGTGAAAATGGTCGACCGGGACCGTGTCAATGAGGCAATTGGACTTTTAAATAACATTTTAACCCGTTCCGATGTGATAACCACAATGTCGGAAATTTCAAACCGTAATCAACAGCCCTCACGTAGTGCGGTCGATGTGGAAATGCGGCGGACTGAATGGACTTAACTAGCAGCTCTAATGATAGGCCTAAACAGGAGGGCAGCAGCGTTTATTATAAGAGGAAATCCTCGCGGCTGGTTTGGTTCATCAACGTTCTGTTTCCCCCCCGTCGCCATGGCAAGGCGTCCCCCGCACCGACCCCCCTTAGCTGCGCGAGTTTGACAGTGCGTGCGCGTATGTCAAAACCAAAACACCAAGGAAGGCTGAGGAATAGTCACCCACTTATATTATTAATAATAATAATAATAAAGAGCAAAGTGTCCGGCCCGTGCGGACCCAGTGACACTATGCAATAACCTGCTGAAATAAAGAGTTCTGTAAAGTTGGAAATATATTCACAGATTCGGGATCAATAAATCTGAAGAGAAACGTTTTCAAACACAAATGATGCCTCTTTTCCACCGTAATATCATAGACTACGAGCTACAAGGACCCCGGACCCCCCTAGAAGATCGCAAGACACCCCACGATAGAATCCTGTGGGAAACACTGCTATTGGTACACAAAACTGGTAGATCGGCCCCTTAGTCATGATTGATTCTGGGCTGGACCAATTACAGCCGAGGGGCAGTGCCCGACAGTGTACAAGCATTGTCACAAAAAAGTTTGTTCATAGGCTTCATTGTCTTTCCATCGATACCTGGTGGGCCAGTCTCGGTTGAAAATGCCCAGGACAATTGTTGGTCCCAGTCCAGCCCTGTTGGTGGGCCTCTTGAAGTCAACATTTCCCTTTGGCTCATTTGCAGTGATCTTGAGTTTTGAAATTAATTTATGATGGAACAAAAACATAAATGTAGGGCCTCCAGTGTTACAAAGCTCTCTTTGTAACACTTTGATCGACACCTCCTTCAAACTGCTGGCTAAAGAACAAACTTGTCCGTGCATATAAATCATGCTGTCATATCCACCTCTGTCAGTTTCCCTTGCAATGTGCTGAAGGCACCTCATTGCATTAGTGAACAAAATCCTAATACTCTCCTCATTACCATTTACTGCTAACAAAAAGTTGCTTTGAAAAAGAAGGTAAATTAGTGGAAAAATCATATTTGCAACTGCAGCTACTTACAAAAATATAAAGTTGTGCTTATAAAGTTGCCTTCTTGATTTCAGTTCTCCCACACAGCTTCCATTTAGCTAGCAGTAAGCTCCCAGAGCTGTGCACCAATCAAGGAATGAGGCTTTATACTATTTCCTGTTTAAACAAAGTAACTTCCTGTTTTAGTAATTTTGAGTATAATAGTGTATGTGAGAGAGTATGATAGTAAGTGTGTGTTACTATAGTAGAATGTGTGTGTGACTATAGTAGTGTTTGTGAGAGAGTATGATAGTAAGTGTGTGTGACTATAGTAGTGTTTGTGAGAGAGTATGATAGTAAGTGTGTGTGACTATAGTAGTGTTTGTGAGAGAGTATGATAGTAAGTGTGTGTGACTATAGTAGTGTGTGACTATAGTAAGTGTGTGTTACTATAGTAGAATGTGTGTATGTGACTATAGTAGTGTTTGTGAGAGATTATGATAGTATGTGTGTGTAACTATAGTAGAATATGAGGGGCCGTCTGGGACATAATTCAGAATTACCTCTCACAAACACATGTGAAATGCTCTCATATCCACTACTGAAACACTCTCACATAAACAACTGAAAAATTATTTGCTCACACACACTACTGAAACGCTCTCACACACAGTACTGAAACGCGTTCACACACACTACTGAAACGTTCTCATACACACTACTAAAACGCTCTCACACACACTTCTAAAATGCTCTCATACATACAAGTAAAACTCTCTCACACACACTACTGAAACGTTCTCACACACACTACTAAAACGCTCTCATACATACAGTGTGTATGAGAGCGTTTTAGTAGTGTGTGTGAAAGCGTTTTACATGTATGTATGAGAGCGTCTTAGTAGTGTGTGAGAGCGTCTTAGTAGTGTGTGTGAGAGCGTTTTACATGTATGTATGAGATCGCTTAGTAGTGTGTGTGAGAGCGTTTTACATATATGTATGAGAGCGTCTTAGTAGTGTGTGTGAGAGCATTTTACATATATGTATGAGAGCGTCTTAGTAGTGTGTGTGAGAGCGTCTTAGTAGTGTGTGTGAGAGCGTTTTACATGTATGTATGAGAGCGTCTTAGTAGTGTGTGTGAGAGCGTCTTAGTAGTGTGTGTGAGAGCGTTTCACATGTATGTATGAGAGCGTCTTAGTAGTGTGTGTGAGAGCGTTTTACATGTATGTATGAGAGCGTCTTAGTAGTGTGTGTGAGAGCGTTTTACATGTATGTATGAGAGCGTCTTAGTAGTGTGTGTGAGAGCGTCTTAGTAGTGTGTGTGAGAGCGTTTTACATGTATGTATGAGAGCGTCTTAAGGCCTGATTATGCTTCCGCGTAGTGATCACGCAACGGCAACGCAACGGCAACGCAGTTGCTTGGAGACCGTGATGGTTCTGCGTTGGGTTTACGCGTCGAAATGCAATTCAATGCCACACCGGTAAAGGGCGCTATGTTTTTTGTAAAGACTGACCGACCGACCGAGACTCTTGACGTATATCGTCGTTAGCCTCGGTATAGCGTATTTGTTTACTTTCCGGCTTTAAACATCCACTATTTTTCAGAACTTGGTGTTTTATTTCTTTGTGCAAAAGCGACAAGGTGCAAACAATAAAACGAGGTGAAAACAATAAAAGTAGCCTTTTAAAAGTTTAAATGGCGGTGTTTATGAATGGAAACCGGATAGCAGTCTCCAGCGGATGTAGTTAGCGGACCAATCACAGCTGCGTTGGTGTTGCGTTGGCGTTGCGTCGCCTCGACGCGCGTCGAGGATTTTTGGGAGGCACACGTCAGGCCCTTGCGTTGACGCAAGGGGGGTCCGCAAGGACGTAAGGGGTCCGCAAGCTCCCTTGCGTTGTGTCGACGCGGAAGCATAATCCAGCCTTTAGTAGTGTGTGTGAGAGCGTCTTAGTAGTGTGTGTGAGAGCGTTTTACATGTATGTATGAGAGCGTCTTAGTAGTGTGTGTGAGAGCGTTTTACATGTATGTATGAGAGCGTCTTAGTAGTGTGTGTGAGAGCGTCTTAGTAGTGTGTGTGAGAGCTTTTTACATGTATGTATGAGAGCGTCTTAGTAGTGTGTGTGAGAGGATTTTCAGTTAAAGCGGAAGGTGTTTCAGTAAAACCGGAAGGTCTTCGGTTCAACAAAATTGCGCAATTCACAGCGCGTATTGATCGGCAGCCACGTTGTTAGCTACATGTCATGTCTGACCAACAGCCTGCAAGTAGGTTAACCGAGGCAGCAGCGTTGCTTCAGTCTGTAATAGCCTCAGCGGAGACCATAAGGAACCTGTCAAATGCGACGACAGTCGGGCAGCAACCGACCGTTTCAAATCCAAGCCGCGACACGCTTGACAGCCACCTCGCGTCGCTTTTCCCCTCCGGACAGCACAGCAGCATGACGCTGCCAAATGCAGCGCCAGTCCGGAGAGAGTCTGCGTCGCGTTATCACGCGCAACGCTTTAGCTCATGGACATCAAGGAGGAAAAGGTAATTATAGTTAGCCTTTCCAAATTATTGTTTAATCCAACGTAACGTAACGCAACGTAACATGGCATGGTAGTGAGCTAAACAGTTAGCGTTTTTATGCCTCCACTACAAACATGCGGGGGATTGAGCCCTCAGGTATACCACCCTAGGTAGGTGCCAGGGACGGAGCCGAGAGAGGTGGGCAATATTCTGAGATTAAAAGTCGCAAATTTGCTAGTTTAAAGTGGCCTATTTGCTAGTTTTAAGGTGGCAAATTTGCTAGTTTCTTAAGATGCTAACAACCGGAATTTATGCTAGCTAACGTCCAATGAATGTCGCTTTTATCTTTCTAATTAATACATCCCAACGTGTGACAACGCCTTGCTGAGGTCCATAGGGTGATGGCTGTTGAGCGTTATTGTTGGTTAATTTTATATGGGCCAAATTGTCATTTTATCGGTTTTTGTTGGTCGGGTAGATTGGCTAAGCAAGCGGTAGATCATAGAAGAAGTAAACACGTAGCTTGACCCGGATGTTTGCCGTTGCTACGACAACAAGTGAACGCTACTGGTAGCTTAGCCAATACACCGGATCAATAAACACACAAGATGACAATTTGACATTGCTTGGCACGTTGTGATGTATTAATTACAAAGATAAAAGTGACATTCCTGGGACGTTGGCTAGTATGAATGCCGGCAAACTAGCAAATTTGCGATTTTTAATCTCAGAAAATTGCCCACCTCTCTCAGCTCCGTTTTATTTATTTTTTAACAGTGGCCCTAATACACTGTCGTATTAAATGGGTTAAAATGAATATATTTGACCTAAATAATGAATATTAATGGATTAAATATAACTGATATTAATAACCATTACCCATTATTGATAAAGTATTGATGGTTAGTATTTTGTATTTGATTTCCTATAGCAGTATGACTTATATTGTACTGGTTGTTTTGATGTGGTCTGATTGTTACATTCTTATTTCAGAGTCAGGACACAGCAGCATGACAATTTTAACAAGGACATAATACTACTCCCTAATCAAACATGGGAAGTAGTGTGCAAACAAGGTCCAAAGTCATGGTTACACAAAAATGGACACATCCTCAGTGCCTTTGAATTCCAGAAGGACTGGGACCACCACACTGTTCTGGAACGCATCAGGGATGGCTTTGGTGAGCAACTTCCAGGCGATGTCAGGTAAATCCCTCTTTTTTCCTCTTATGTATTTTATACATTATTATTTTATTAAAGAACACTTAAAAAAACTTGAAAATGATAAACACAGATTTACAAAGTGCAATCATGATTATTACAAACATTTGCTCAGCATTTGTTCTAAAATCTACTTGATTCAGTCAAACATTTAATTAGAGTAAGAAGCCAAAGTGGCACCCCTACACACACACACACACAGTAACAACGACAATGACTTACTAACGAGTGTACAACACACTGCTGTGCTACATAGCCTAAAGCTTTTGTTGTTGTTGTAATATCCCCATCTTCTTTCTAGCCTCCAGTTTCTCATGGCTTGTGGTAACAAGCTGGTGTCCCCTAAGCTCCAGGGTGCTCAGGAGCTGAACGGGATGCTAATTCACAAGGTCTTTAGAACCAAAGCCCTATATGTGAGACCATCAAGGACGCTTTTAGTACGTTTGCGATTTTGTTTGTTTTATACCACTTAATAAAATTGTGCTAAATATAATCATTAAAAAATAAATAAATATGTTTTTTTCTTTCTCTGTTTAAGATTGACTCCGAAGAAGAAAATTACTGTTCTCCCATAACTACCAGATCAACATTACGCATGCGTGCAACTAAGGGCAGCGATGATGATTGTGTGGAAGTGAGCAGTATTGCCACCACCAGGGCTGCTACCAGGTTTGGAGTAATGAGGAGTAATGAGTATCCCAGTGCTAGCAGTCATGATGGAGATGGCGCTAGCACTGGTCATGAAGACAGCTATGGCTCCAATCATACTGCCAGCAGTAGTGGTCATGATGGAGGCTGGCTCGCAAGAGGTGATGGGAACCCTGGCACCAGTGGTGACGATGGAGGCTGCCTCTCAAGAGGTGATGGGAACCCTGGCACCAGTGGTGACGATGGAGGCTGCCTCTCAAGAGATGATGGGAACCCTGGCACAACTGATCATGATGGTGACTACGCTTCATATTTGACACTCGTGGCTACTCTTCCACCTGACTCTTCAGATGATGAGGAATTAAACCAAGCTATAATTGCCAGTATGGAGAGTCAAATGTGAGTAGCGCGCACACACAGTATTTGAGTTTGAGGGATCAGGATAACTCGAGAATGATGTGATCTCATAATTGATATGAATCCTTTATCCCTTATCACATACATGTATTGGATTAAATGGTTCCTTACAACCAACAATTTCACAAAATACAAGTTGTTGTAAATAATGTCACATCAATGTGTGTCTGATCATTCATTTTTGATTTTGTGTTTATAGTGCAGAAAAGGTCCCGGTCCAAGAGATACTGCTGGAACTGTCAAGCAAAATTAGCACAAAACGGCAGTGCAAATTTAATATAAATCGTTCTGCTGTCTGGGAGGGAGCAATGCGGGGCTTCCGAAGGGTATCCTACGACCCCAACTTGATGATCTGTGTAAAATTCTCAGATGACACTGGGAGACATGAAGAAGGAGTTGATTTAGGAGGACCAAGAAGGGAATTCTTAAGGCTGCTGATGGAGACTATTGCCAGGTCAACCATGTTTGAGGGAAAAGAAAATGGCAAGAACTTGGCTCTTGACAGTACTGGTAATGCCTGGCTTTTCTAAAAATTCATAATATAAGCCATTTTTGACATGCAACTTATAGCCTTTGAACTGATTTACAGTTTATGTAATATTATACTGAAAAGTTTTATGTAGTAGTGTGTCTTAATGTATTTCCTCAAATAGTGACCGGGGCCATTACTTACCTCAACTGCAGAAGGTACCAGGCTTTTATAAAGTGGGCTTGTTTTAGAGGCAGGTCTTTAAGCATAATTGGTCATATCTTATAGTATGAAGCATTGTTTTAATCTGCTCCTTTTTGCCCTGTTACAGTTACTGCATTATGTGGTAAATTTAAACTCAGCACTTTCTGTATGTTTTCAATTAAAACCCCTCTATAGTTTCATCAGATTGAAACCCTTCTCTTAATACATCTTTTATTGTGAAACATTTGCGTGTTGTGGTAAACTTTGACTTGCAATGTTCCCATATGGCCCTTGAAATCAGGCTACTGTCATCTTATGGCACATGGTACTACACAATCCAGTTTCGCTAAGAAATGCATCCACAGTGACTGAATTTGGATACTCACTGAATAGGAAAAGTTAGTATTTTTCACCCTGGACCTAGATAAATGATATTACTGAATTTATTAGATTAAGTTATTAGAAATGAACATCATCCTTGGCATGCATATTATATGGCAGCTCACTTCTCAGACCTAGCTTTTATTTGTTTGAACCATGGCCCCGGTCATCATTCGAGACCTGGCCTCTCATTGACAGCCAGTTTTTGTTTGATGAAATGTGGTATTAATCAATATTATTTTTCGTTTCATGCCTTGTTTTGCAGCTCTAAGAGAGGACTGGTACTACATTGCTGGCAAAGCCATTGCAGTGAGCTTGATACATGGCGGTCCACCACCAAACTTCCTCTCACCAACAGTATTTAGTCTTCTGGTCAATGGTTCAGCAAATCCAAAATTAGAAGACATAGCTGACACCGAACTCTTGGAAAAAGTCAAGAAGGTCAGTGGATAGCTTGTAAATGTTACAGTTTACATTAAAATATACTCTTCTTTTTCATTTTGAAAAGGAGCCCTCAAGGAGTATCAGCCCACTTTTTCCATATGTTGTAGTCTGAATGCCACCACTATTCAACGGACAAGTGTCGACAGCAAAGCATATTTTCCTTGTTATTTATCACATTGTAGCAATGTGTGGGGAAAACTGCACTGCCATGAACTGTTAGGGGACCATAGGCATTCTGTAGTATGCAGACCACTAGTGTCTGGGTTCTTACTAATTAGTTAAAAGACTAATGAGAAACGTCCATAATAAGCCATCTTGCTGCTTCTTGTGATGCTAGGTATCTGAAAGTGCAACCCTTGAGGACCTTGAGAAGTCAAATGCACCTTTGCTTGACTACTTGGCCAATGCAGGATGTCTGAGGCCTATGCGGTCGATAAGAGACAGGGATCTGCTGGTACAAGACATTGTCATGTTTCAGGTCATCCACAGGGTTCAAGGTCCATTTCAAAGGTATTCAGTGTTAGTTGTTGTACAGTCAGATCAATCTCAAAAGGAGTAATAATTTTAACCATTCACCAACAAGGTGTAAGACTAGTTTGACAAAATCTATTATGTTTGTATGAAACCAAGTGACAATTTGACAGTGTACAAGTGAATTATGGATTGTACAATTATTCCATGTTGTTTGTACAGATTCTGTGAAGGACTGAAAACTCTTGGGGTTCTGGACCAAATACGACGACATCCAGAAAGCTTTCGACCCCTATTCTGCTATGAGCTGAACACACTGACTGCTGACCAGATGGATGATCTTTTCAGCATTCGTCTCTCTCCAGAAGGGAGCAACAAGAGAGCTGCTGAGGAGATGGTTGTTACTTTCTGGAGGGACTATCTCCAAGATGCAGAAGGTAATTAATAATGTAATTGTCAAATAAACTGATGGATCTATCAAAGTATCATTCTTTTTTTATTTCATTTTATCTTATCTTTTGCAAAACATTCCTGTACAACAAACATTACAGATTAAATGTATTCTCTTGGTAGTCGTAACATTACCACAAAGCAACCTACGAATGTTGAAAGATGAAAGATCTGTTATAAATGTATTGCTATAAGAGGCATTCAGATTTCAAATGCTTTGGTTTTGAGAAGTGAAATACTCTAAATGGACAGTTTATTCAGTATTAGCAAATGTTAAATCCTTTAGAGATGATTCACATACACATTAATTGGACCAACTACCACTGATACAATTTTTGTTTTACAGAAGAAGAAGGGTCATCCAAACTAGAGAAGATATTGGCCTTCACAACTGGAGCATCTGTTGTACCGCCTATCGGCTTTTCCCCAACTCCTTCTGTCCAGTTCATTCACAAAGGAGATGATGGCTTCTCTACCTCAATGTTCCCTCTTGCCAACACATGTGTTAACTGCATCAAGTTGCCACTACATGTGTCCTACCAAATGTTCAAGGAGAAGTTTGACTTTGCATTAGGAAACACATATGGGTTTGGCAGGGCATGAACATGTCATGCTCTGAAAACGAGAAACTCACTTTCTCCGTTTGTCTCTACCTTTCTGCTTGTGTCAGTCTGTTTTCTGAAAAAAGTTTAAAACAAGACAGCCGTATGCAATATAACCGATTTTACCACAATTCAGTTGACTCAGTTGGCCTATGTTTTAAAACATACTGCATTTATTTTAAATGGCATGTTTTCATATTCTTACCAAACTTTCTTTTAACATAATTGTTTGGACAGTTCAAATTTAAACAATTAAGATGCAGATAATGTCCTGTATCCCTTTCTGCTTTTATTGTTATGTGGTACTCGGACAAACAAATTTCCTCCCTGGGGGGATCAATAAAGTCGATTCATTCTGTGCCTCACCATCCGTCTCTTATTTGTCTATCAATCTGTTTGCCTGTCTGATGTGTCCAACATAAAACGGGCAACATTTATATTCTCCATACCATGATCACACCTGACTCTTAAGGGCAAGCCAAAGTTCTGTACTCCTCCTAGAAATAATGACAAGACGCTTGAGGCTCTGTTGTTGGACAAGCACTGTAAGTATATAATAGTCCGGCTGAAGCCATCCACACAGCCATGAAAGACCATCCGCCACCTGACCAGCTTGTGGTTGCCGTCAAAATGCCTGTTGGGAAGAAAATACTTAAAACTATATATATAAATGTATATGTGTGATGCGCACCACACACATAAGTTTACTTACCATAAGTGGTTAGGGGCCTGAACACTATAGACTCTTCGATGTATAGCAAGACGACGTCTTAATGATCGCCCAATAGGATCCACTTGATTTAGGCTCTGTCTGACCCGCCAGCGCTGAATCCTCAAGCCACGTGATCTCAGGCTTCCAAGTATGTATGCTTCCCCTGCATTCGGAGTGTTCTGTAGTATATTCGTTACAACTCTGTCCAGGTCTTGATTCGACAATACAGAATACCTTAATGGCTCAACTCCCAGTCTTTGCCTGTGTCTGTATAGGGTTCTTCGACTAATGCCAAAGCATGCAGCAATTCTCTGCCATGACATACCGATGGACACACAGTGAGAAATCTGTTCAGTGGCTATGCTGTATCGGGGCCGTCCTGGATGTCCAGTCAAGGTTGTTGGAGGTGTCAAATTTGTGGTCACTTCAGTGGATCTCTGTCTGGCCTCATGTTCATGCAGCAAGTTGCGAAAGCATCTATACAATGATCCTAGAAGGTTACTGACATCTCTATCATCACACAAAGCAAGAAATGCAGATAGAGTTTGAGTATGCTCATTAAGCTCTCTATAAAGCCTCTCCTGGTGGAAATCGTCAGACTCCTCTCTTTGCAGCCTCTCAATGCATTGCAGAGCGCTAGTAAAAACAGCAACGACATCCTCTTCATTGCCTCTCACTTCAAAAAATAAAGCTTGGACTTGAAAAACGAAAAATATCAGATGAACATACATTGTGGTTGAAGCAAGGGTTGAAATACTTCAAACTCAGCAAAAGCAGATGCACTTCCCTGTGTGGAGTCTTCCTGTTTCCGTCAGATGACAGGAAGGCCTTCCTGTTTAACTGTAATTTTCATATTCACTACTGAAGTGTTATAGTTTAAAATTCTATGTCAGAGCATTTCAGCTGTGTATATGAGCACATTTTACTAGCATGTGGTAAAGCTTTTATGCAAAATGTGCATGTGAGAGACTGTTTGTATATAAGAGCAGTGTGTGTGAGAGCGTTTACTTGTATGTATGAGAGCATTTTAGTAGCGTGTGCAAGAGCGTTTAAGTAGTGTGTGCGAGAGCGTTTCAGTAGTGTGTATGAGAGCATTTGAGTAGTGTGTATGAGAGCATTTTAGTAGTGTGTGTGAGCGCTTCAGTAGTGTGTGTGAGAGCGTTTCAGTAGTGTGTGTGAGAGGTAATTCTGAATTACCTCTCACACACACATGTGAAATGCTCTCATATACACTACTGAAACACTCTCACATAAACAACTGAAAAATTATTTGCTCACACACACTACTAAGACACTCTCATACATACATGTAAAACGCTCTCACACACACTACTAAGACGCTCTCACACACACTACTAAGACGCTCTCATACATACATGTAAAACGCTCTCACACACACTACTAAGACGCTCTCATACATACATGTAAAACGCTCTCACACACACTACTAAGACGCTCTCATACATACATGTGAAACGCTCTCACACACACTACTAAGACGCTCTCACACACACTACTAAGACGCTCTCATACATACATGTAAAACGCTCTCACACACTACTAAGACGCTCTCATACATACATGTAAAACGCTCTCACACACACTACTAAGACGCTCTCACACACACTACTAAGACGCTCTCATACATACATGTAAAACGCTCTCACACACACTACTAAGACGCTCTCATACATACATGTAAAACGCTCTCACACACACTACTAAGACGCTCTCATACATACATGTGAAACGCTCTCACACACACTACTAAGACGCTCTCACACACACTACTAAGACGCTCTCATACATACATGTAAAACGCTCTCACACACTACTAAGACGCTCTCATACATACATGTAAAACGCTCTCACACACACTACTAAGACGCTCTCACACACACTACTAAGACGCTCTCATACATATATGTAAAACGCTCTCACACACACTACTAAGACGCTCTCATACATACATGTAAAACGCTCTCACACACACTACTAAGACGCTCTCACACACTACTAAGACGCTCTCATACATACACGTAAAACGCTTTCACACACACTACTAAAACGCTCTCATACACACTGTATGTATGAGAGCGTTTTAGTAGTGTGTGTGAGAACGTTTCAGTAGTGTGTGTGAGAGTTTTACTTGTATGTATGAGAGCATTTTAGAAGTGTGTGTGAGAGCGTTTTAGTAGTGTGTATGAGAGCGTTTCAGTAGTGTGTGTGAACGCGTTTCAGTAGTGTGTGTGAGAGCGTTTCAGTAGTGTGTGTGAGCAAATAATTTTTCAGTTGTTTATGTGAGAGTGTTTCAGTAGTGGATATGAGAGCATTTCACATGTGTTTGTGAGAGGTAATTCTGAATTATGTCCCAGACGGCCCCTCATAGTAGAATGTGTGTGTGACTATAGTAGTGTTTGTGAGAGAGTATGATAGTATGTGTGTGTGACTATAGTAGTGTTTGTGAGAGAGTATGATAGTAAGTGTGTGTGACTATAGTAGTGTTGTGAGAGAGTATGATAGTAAGTGTGTGTAACTATAGTAGTGTTTGTGAGAGAGTATGATAGTAAGTGTGTGTGACTATAGTAGTGTGTGACTATAGTAAGTGTGTGTTACTATAGTAGAATGTGTGTATGTGACTATAGTAGTGTTTGTGAGAGATTATGATAGTATGTGTGTGTAACTATAGTAGAATGTGTGTGTGACTATAGTAGTGTTTGTGAGAGAGTATGATAGTATGTGTGTGTGACTATAGTAGTGTTTGTGAGAGAGTATGATAGTAAGTGTGTGTGACTATAGTAGTGTTGTGAGAGAGTATGATAGTAAGTGTGTGTAACTATAGTAGTGTTTGTGAGAGAGTATGATAGTAAGTGTGTGTGACTATTGTAGTGTTGTGAGAGAGTATGATAGTAAGTGTGTGTAACTATAGTAGTGTTTGTGAGAGAGTATGATAGTAAGTGTGTGTGACTATAGTAGAATGTGTGTGTGACTATAGTAGTGTTTGTGAGAGAGTATGATAGTAAGTGTGTGTGACTATAGTAGTGTTTGTGAGAGAGTATGATAGTAAGTGTGTGTGACTATAGTAGTGTTTGTGAGAGAGTATGATAGTATGTGTGTGTGACTATAGTAGTGTTTGTGAGAGAGTATGATAGTAAGTGTGTGTGACTATAGTAGTGTTTGTGAGAGAGTATGATAGTAAGTGTGTGTGACTATAGTAGTGTTTGTGAGAGAGTATGATAGTATGTTTGTGTGACTATAGTAGTGTTTGTGAGAGAGTATGATAGTAAGTGTGTGTGACTATAGTAGTGTTTGTGAGAGAGTATGATAGTAAGTGTGTGTGACTATAGTAGTGTTTGTGAGAGAGTATGATAGTATGTGTGTGTGACTATAGTAGTGTTTGTGAGAGAGTATGATAGTAAGTGTGTGTGACTATAGTAGTGTTTGTGAGAGAGTATGATAGTAAGTGTGTGTGACTATAGTAGTGTTTGTGAGAGAGTATGATAGTATGTGTGTGTGACTATAGTAGTGTTTGTGAGAGAGTATGATAGTAAGTGTGTGTGACTATAGTAGTGTTTGTGAGAGAGTATGATAGTAAGTGTGTGTGACTATAGTAGTGTGTGTGAGAGAGTATGATAGTATGTGTGTGTGACTATAGTAGTGTTTGTGAGAGAGTATGATAGTAAGTGTGTGTGACTATAGTAGTGTTTGTGAGAGAGTATGATAGTAAGTGTGTGTGACTATAGTAGTGTTTGTGAGAGAGCATGATAGTAAGTGTGTATGTGTAAGTATAGTAGTAAGTTTGCGTGACTATAGTAGTGTTGTGAGAGAGTATGATAGTAAGTGTGTGTAACTATAGTAGTGTTTGTGAGAGAGTATGATAGTAAGTGTGTGTGACTATAGTAGTGTTTGTGAGAGAGTATGATAGTATGTGTGTGTGACTATAGTAGTGTTTGTGAGAGAGTATGATAGTAAGTGTGTGTGACTATAGTAGTGTTTGTGAGAAAGTATGATAGTAAGTGTGTATGTGTAAGTATAGTAGTAAGTGTGCGTGACTATTGTAGTGTGTGTGAGAGAGTATGATAGTAAGTGTGTGCAACTATAGTAGTATATGTGCGTGACTATAGTAGTGTTTGTAAGACAGTATGATATAACATGTGAGAGCAAATATGAATTATTTCCTAAACGGCCTCTCATAAGAAACAACGGCAATGATTTTAAATATTGTGTCATTGTACCCAAGTTCAATCCATATAAATGGAACATGACATGCTGCCAAAACCAAAATCAGGAGATCTAAAGGCGTAGTCAAGCAGAGAAAGTGTCTGCAGGCGCCGTTATGGAGCTGCAATGTTCTGTGGGGGCCTATTTCTGAATGTCTATATTTTTTTTCAACCCACCACACACATTGTCCAGTGTCAACACTGGCTTGCTGGTTTGGAGCTGTTGGATGTTTGCTCCACTGTGGGATGGAGTCCAAATCCAAATGGCAATTCAAATGGGACAGTCCAGACTAATGAATGGAGTTTCAGTAGCTGCAGCCTTTAAAGCACTAGCTCTTGGCATTTTACATCGTATTAAATTCACTTTAACCCTTGGATAGTATTTACTCTCAGGTTATTTTGACCAAGCATAGAGACAGGACAGCAACCTACCACCATTCATCTGTGAAAAGCCTATTTATTGTTTACTTAATTATATCCTGCCAGATATCTCTAGGTTTCAGTGACAATAAAGAGTTTCCTGCAGTTTTAGGAAATAAAACTATATATTTGAGACTAGTTTGTATCCATATTCATTGTAACATATGGGCTTGGGCGTAAGAGACCTGGGAGTTGGACTGCTTAAAACAGCCAGGGGATAATGTTACTTATCTTTCCTCAAATTTGTTTTGTACATAGTGAAAGTAGGAGGAAGTAGCTGAGCTTAAAAGAGAAATGTAATGCTGCCTTTCAATTGAACGCTTTAATAAAAATGTCAGAGGCAGCATGGGACTCCTGCAGCTGGTGGACAACGAAACCTTGAAGTTCAATTGATGGAATGCATCCAATCATTTTCATTCAACATTGTCCTTTAGGAAAATACACTTAATTGCTTTCTTACTGATGAAATGATCCATATAGGTTACATTTCTGTTCAATCAGTAGACATATCTTGATTAGCTTAATAAGAAAAGGAAGTAAAGGGGAAAGTGCAAAAAACTCCAATGCTCACAACTCCAAAAATATATTTTTTTCCTAACAGCCCGATTTTTTGGCAAGATGAATTGTTTAGAAACCCCTGCCGTACCCCTCGGCATAAATATGTGCTCCCGTCTTTCCTTTTTAACATTTTTTTTCCAGCAGGTTTCTCGGTTACCAGCCATCGCTGTAGCAACTGAACTCTGTAATTTGTTTCCCGCTTGTGTCCGCTCTGCACTCGGAGGTATGACTGCAGCTCACGGTTGCTGTGTTATTAAGTTACCTTTCTCTTTCCGACGCTCCTGGCCTGTTTCTGGTCCAGCATAGGTTGTCCTGGTAATCACTTAGAAACATCCCGGAGCTGTTCTTTGATTAGCCTACCAGAGCAGCACTCTTGGGCTGTCATTTCTTATTTGAGGGAAAGGAGGATGTTCATGCCCACAGACAGGACAAGATTTGATTGGAACAACATTGGTGTGCGCCGACTGGGCCTAAGTGTCCATCATGAAAGTGTCCGCAGGATGCTCGCCTGAGATGCAGCCACATGGAGAAATCAACACCGAATGTTATGTTATTCAAATTTGTGGACGAGAATGTTTACTGAAATAACAAAATAAATCATGTACACTGAGGTACAGGTTGTTTTTTCATCTCTCCATTTCGCCCCTCCAGCTCATGACCCGTAAATCGATCTTAGCGCTCGGTCTTGAAGGATGAGTCACATAACAAAGGATCTGTTGAGGATCGAGGAGGCTGGCCTGGGGATAAGCGAGCATACAACGGTGGATCCAAGTCTCTTTGGCACATGAGATCCTACTGTTCCCTTTGTGCTCATAAGTTTTAGTCATTTAAGATGATCAAATGTGCGGTCAAACTTTCTGCGTTTCATCATTTGTGTAGAGCCTCTCCAGGTGCCGCTCCAACCGCATTCCCCAATGACATTTCACCTTTATATATCTTACGTTTTTATTGTGCACATCCAATTAAACTGCTATAATCATGACATGATGTTTACAAGTGCAAACAGCCAATTATTATATCAACAACAACATTCTCTTGCACTCAGCACTAATTTGCTGTATTTAATGTCGTCATAATGAAAGACAGAAGTGCACTTGTGTGAACATATCACACTCATATATGTATATTTAATACATCTCTCTCTCTCTCTCTCTCTCTCTCTCTCTCTCTAGTTCTGTAGTACTTTTCAAACAGTTTCACACAATTAAATATATAATTGCTAAAATATGTGTGAGTCAGATACAAAAATAAAAAAATATGACACTTGTCACATTATGCTTAGTTGTGAATTGAATTAAAGGTAATTATAGAAGTTGTTATGAAAACTGCTATGCTCATGTGACAGAGATCATAAAATATAGCAGTGGGCTATAACAAAACATCGGACAGCTGATGCAACTGTGCCAGGCGTCATATTTAATTGATGTTGTTTTAAAATGATGGCTCAGAGGCAAGGAGGTCTCATCTGTTAAATGCCTGTTGCCTCGACTCTTCTCTCTTCCTCGCCTCCTCGGCTCTGAGGAGGCGAGGAAAGGAATTGAGGATGTACAAACTGGGAAATGAAAATTCCTTCCAGGAGAATTGTGTGTGTATGTATGGTTGTGTGCTGCAGTCCCTGAAGTGTGTTTTTAAAGATAGCTCATCAGATTTTGGAAGGGATTATTTATCATTACGCACAAATGAACTTCAGATGCTCAGTTTTCCATATTCATGATCCATATCCACACGAACACAGGAAATGTATGGAAGACAGACTGTGACACACTTCTCCAAAGGGCAACCACACCGCGACTTTGATTAATCAGTCTCATTGAAATGATGTCACATGTTCTTTATTTTCTCATACAGAGTGCAAGCAGAACAGATGGTATCTGGGAGTAACATATTCTCATTAGGTGGTCTCGAATCTGCACATCTGAAAGGGAAAACGAGAGAAAGGGGCGGAGGGAGGCAGGATTGGGGGGTCAAATCCTCAGAGTTTTGGCACAGATCGACTCTCTGACCTTCTGTCCAGTCTGCTGGCCGACAGGCAGGAATGGAAGGATGGAGCAGGGAAGGAAAACTGACAGCCTCTCAGTAGCAGGGAGCTCCAGATCTGAGTCGGCCAAATGAGCAATCACTGCTATGTTGCTTTCACCTTTTACAGGGCTTTTGTTACAGGAGGAAATCAATAAGCAAGCAAACTCTCCATACAAATGTAAAGCTTGGGTCTCTAAGTGTAACTGTAACTACATGCACAATAATCACTATTGTGTAAGGGGACTGGGTGGAAGAGAGAACCGCTTCTATATAACAGTTAGTTACCATTCAAAAATACAAACTATTAAAAAAACACATCTTCACTAATTATTAAAAGAACATGTTTGTGTTACCTCAGCAGGGTGAACTTCTGCCTTTGTGTTTCAGTGTGCTGTTGAACTTTTCTAGGGGCATGTGGTGCCCTTTCGTCAACCTAACACTACATGGCAGATAAATGGCATGTACCTTGACTTTGTGTCAAAAGGGGAAGATGGCTCTCTGCTCCAACCACTGTCTCTGATTTCAAATTCATTGCAGCCCTCGGTTACGTAGGCGTTCTTGGCAGTAACAAGTAGCTACAATAGTGGAATGTGTAGCATATAGGTAACGCTGGCTCTCAGAGAACGTTGGACTCTGCCAAGGTTGTGATTCGTCACTTATTCTCTTTGTGACTTTCTTTAGCAGGGTTCAAGCATCGGTGAAGACTGAAAAAAATGTTCAGTTTTGCCGTGCCATGATGCTTTCTTTTTGTTTCTTCGTAAACTGAGTAACCAGAGCAATGTGTTAGTACGTTGGGGCCAAGGTTGTCTGTCTTCAAACCTTTCTTGTCTTTGCTGCCCTCGTGAAGATGCGCTATTGTCTTATCACAGCTAAGGTGGAACATGACAACAGGCAAATCAGTGCAGCAGCTGCAGTTCAGCAAGTCAGGCCATGTCGGCAAACAAAGGGATGAGCATAAAAGCATAGCTCACGTTATTCCCACACAATCTATACGTCCTCACTGTTACGAAAGGATAACAGCCTGTTCCCATAGAGACTGAAAGATGAAGAACATGGAACAGAAACTCCTGAAATTATTTTCATACACAGGTTGTGTGTACACCTATACTTACTGCAATGTGAGGAGCTTGAACATCCTGTTCTATCTGCAAAAAGAGATTCTTCTCTTGCACTGAAAAGAGCTAGTTGGGGTGAAGCAGGTATTACGATGCCTTCCAAATACCTGGTTGGAATGTGGACTGTATACGACCACATGGTCTGCAGAGAAGGTGATTAGCTGTTTATTTTGTCTGTATGCCTTCAGAACAGGAATTTTGCATGGATGGATCTATGAAATAATTCCATCAGGCCAAAGGCTGGAGGATGCATTCATCATCAGTGAAGATAAAGGCCTCCTGCAGGTAACTGTAGGTGTGGGTAAATATTTTGCTAAGATGAAGTAATTAGCATTCCAGTGGCACTTCTGCAGCATTTTGCACTGCAGACTGAGAACCCAAACCATATAACAAAGTCTGGGCGATATGGAAAGAAAATATCAATAAATATCACGATATTCATTTTTTTTAAATAGTTTTTCTTAATTAATTTCTGGCACACTTAAAGGTTCCGTTTTACTCCTTATTGAGACGTGTAGCTATGACAAGGTAAGATTTGGTTGAAATGTTCTGTGTGCGATACCTAACTTGTAACCATAACTCTATTCCAGCCAGATGCTGTTCATGTTGTACGAGTTCTATTGACCGTGTCTTATATTTCTATTAAGGAAAAGATATTTCACGATAATTATCGTTATGGTTTTGTCTCCCAGCCCTACGTACCACATACCCACACAAGCATGATGTCAAAAACACCTGTTCCTTGTTTTTTTCTTCTCCAGACCCCACAGCCTCAGGAGAGAATTGATGTGACTTTTTGCCTGAGGACCTGCCAGTGGGAAAGTGGCCTTGCACAGCCCTTGTAGTTGAGCCTGACTCATTCTGTGTCTCACACAGGAGCCACAACAACGGCCACAATCAACAGGTCTTCTCAGGTGAAAGTCCGATATTTAGAAGCTCTGGTGCCAGTCGGCCAAAATACCCTGTAACTATCTCTGACCCCTTCTTTCACTGTAAAGGAGAAAAAGGCAACGCCCCCCCCCCCCCCCCCCCCACACACACACACACACACACACATCTCCGTCTGCCATCATTGAGGTGATGATAAAACAACCAAAGGTGAAAAAAACTGCCAAGTTTTATGGGTAGAGACTAATTTCAATGATTTTGCCCAATGCAGAGACTCACAAAACCAATACTAAAAAGGCTTGAAACCGAATATAATTAATAACATTGTTCTGTTTTAGATGTATAGATGTCACCATTCTCAAGTATGTTTTTTTTTTCTATGGCTTCATTTAACAGTAACACTCTTATTATATGCTATATACTCAGGAGACAGAAAGATATTTGTGCATTTTTTTTGAAAAATGATGTGCAAACAAATGCATTAGTTGTGTTATGTCTGGATACCCTTTTGCTTCAGACATTTAATAAATCTAGTATTTATCCCTTGAATCTCAGCAAGTAGCTACCAGTCCATCTGCTAATCCCCTTTCCTAGCAGCAAAAATAATCTCTAAAAACAAATACCTTTTATGACCCATCACAATATTTTAGAGAAATTCTACAGTTTACGCTTTTACAGGCAGCCCTGATCCCCTGATTTAAGGTTAAGTGGCTGCTACAATAATTTCATCATTTCAAACCAGTGTGGCAATCGACACAATAAAGTCACTTAAAGCCATTTTGCCTCAAAACATGGGAGGAGGGGACCAACATAATACTTCTAATGTTTATGTCCCAATTCGCTGGCAGACCTTTATACGTAACACTGAAAAAATGTCCATTATTATAATCCAGGGGTCGGTAACCTTAGAAACATGGGCCATGCGTTGCCTTAATGGCACACTAGTAATATTTGAACCAAAATGTTTTTTGGGGAAATATGAAACTTCCCTCTCACCTGCATACCAAATTATATTTTTCACAGATCTACACAAATGTGTTAGCAGAGCTACTTTCTTGAATGCTTTCTGAAGCTACCTTTACCTCTAGAAGCTGTTTCATACTTAATCTAATATAATTTACTTGGTCTATAGATTTCTCTCTTTCCTTTGGCTGGCCTTTTTTCCCTTCTTGATGCCGCAACAATACTTTTACCAGAACTTGGAGATTACATAACCTGATTTTCTTTTTAACTTGCCTTGTGGACTGTTTTTAAGCTCAGGAAATACTTTTACATATTCTATAGGAGCTGGGGTATTGGCTGAGACTCAAAAAAAAGCAAGACATTAAAAAAAAAAGGCATGGGAAACCCCTGTCTATCTCAAATGTATCCCATATAATAATTATCCTATATCATTAACAACACTGCTGGATACATAAGAGATCCTTTAGCTTATAGCTGTAGCATGCCAATCACTGCCTTTTCATGAAAGTCGGAGCATCTCCAGCCTTTTAGCTCGTCTGATAAAAAGGAAATTCGTCAAGGGAGGCTGAGAGATGTCGCTTCCGCCCTAATTGCATAATTTTGATGGCTCTGATCTACACTTCTGTGGTTTGTGTACTTTGTGTCCATGACTTTTATATCTCTACCCTCTGTGGATGGCACAAGATAAAATGTTCTGAGAAAGGTTTGTTCTAATGGGAAAGTTTTATCCCTGAGTTGTTTTTTTTGGGAAATGCCTTTTTGCTTTTGCCTCCAAAAAATGAGTCAATCAGTGCATCCCGTGTTGGCTGACAGGAGAAGGACCATGAATTATGAAGATGCATTACATCTCTGCATCTTGTTGCCCAGGCAGAATGAGATCAGGATTGTGCCAGCCAAGGCGAAAGCTGCAAATATGTTTAATTCATATCCCAAACTGCGGAAACGTTGAAAATGTGGCATTGAAAATCCATTTTGTTCAAATTACCCCAAGTATAATTCATAAATCAGCACTTTATTTTCAGTCAGATCATATTGTATATGTGAAAAATTGACAAAACAACTAATACATTTAATGTAATGGCTTTACTGACAGTAAAAGGATTCAGGGGCAAGTGTCCTTTGTCTCCGGTGCTTTCTGTTCTCTTGGTTCTCGTATTTCCGAGCTGAATCTCTGCCAACTCTGATACTGCTTCTCACACGGGAGAGGGAATTAGTGCTGTCATAACTTTGCAGCTGTGCAGAGAATGTTCACCTATGGCTCGTCACAGCTCGAATCGCATAACATAGTCATACCTGTATAAAATGCATGCTGGCTCCGTGAGTTACCTACTTGCCTCACTATCCCTAAAAAAATGTCTCTGACAACCTAATCCTAAAACTTAAGCCTGGCACTGCTGAGTCTATGCAAGTATTAACTTTTTTTTTTCCGGGAGGCTTGAGGACAGGATAACAGGAGTGGTAGCTGGCACTTTTGCTGACCACAACCTGCAAAGTAATTATTTATTTATTTCCTTGACAAGTCATTGCTGGTTCACGTTGGTATTTTGACAACCTTATTTGGAAGCATGACAAGTTTAATTTAAATAGATATTGCACAGGAATGCAAAAAGAAAAAAAAAAGTGGCTCAATTTCACCGTCTGAACGGATGTGATCGGGCGGTGTCAGCGTCACACAAATGTGTTCGTGCTGCACTTTTTTCCCCTCCCTTTCTGTCAAGCAGCATGCATGTATGTGTATAGGGTGTTTGACAGTTTAGAATCAACAAATTGATGTTCTTGCTTAGGGGTGGCGATTGCCAGATAGAATAGAGGTGGGCAAAGAACTCAACACTCAGTCAAATTAAGTGAAACAGTTAAAGGAATCTGCTGCCTTATATGTGTAGTCTGCACATATTCGGGTTTACACATCCTGATTGGCCCTTTCAGTAGTTGAATACATGCTCATGATTAAAGGAGAGAGTTACCCACGGAGTGTGTTTATAGCACTAGTGTTACAATATCATGACCTTCGTTATGAAATCACCATTGATTTGTACCAAGAGGAAGAGTCAATTACACAAAATAACCAAATTAATTACCAAATTAATTTCTTAATGAACAGACCGCCCAGATTAGAATGAATACAGGGTTGTATAAGCTTAAAATAAAACAGGAATGGAACCAGCACACTATACATATGTTCAGCCAAACGAAGGGCGCTAATCTTATATTACATCATTTTGAGATGTGCATCATACTATCTTCGAATGAATAATCAACGACTGACTGAAGTCACTATATGTTCACACCCTATAATACTGCAAATAATTAATCCTGGATTACAGCAAAGCAAATGTTGACTGTACTCAACACATTGCAGGGAATCACCTTTAACCCTTAAATACTGTTCGGTTAAAAAATGGACCCGTTTTGACATTTGACAGCAGTAAAAAATACCCTAAATGTCATTCTTTTAGCCTGAAATTGGATAACTTTTCCTAAAAGGACCCTAAATACGCAAAAATTATAATATTTTTAAATTTTATACTTTTGTTTTGGTGCTACAAATTGTTGTACATTGAGGCTGTTCTGGGTCAAATTTGACCCATATCTATTTAAATGGATTTTAGATCCACAAGTGTGGGTCACATCAAGGAAAATTGTGGTTTTGGGTAATCTTTACACAATATAAGCCATGTATGTTCTTAGGGTGATAGAGTTCAAGAAGGACCTTGAACTCTATCAAGAGAACTGTCTATGTTCCCACCACATTTCAATTCAATTTTTTATTTATAGTGTCATATCACAACAAACGTTATCTCAGAACACTTTTCACATAGAGCAGGACTAGATTACGCTCAGGATTTTCAGAGTCAATGAATTGCAGAATTTGCCAAGGTTCCAACAGAGAAGGCACCTGCTGGTCTTTGAAGGATCATGGGGATATCTCGAAACAGTGAAAGAGTAAAACAGCATAGAGGTGATTATCACCCATGACACCACAGTCTCGTATATGCAAAGGAAGAACAAGGTTGTCATCCTTATGAGCACATTAAGGCTGCAGAGGCCCTGATAAACAACAAACAGAAGAACCCAACACAGAAAACACAGGACATGATCGTAGAGGTTTTTCTCCAAAAACAAATGGTGTAAAATTAGAAAAATACACACTCCCTGCTCTCTGAAACATTAATTAAGGATTAAGCATCAATTAATTGATGCCAGGCAGGCTATGTATACATTCAAGATAGATATGTAGTTAAAACTTATTTTGAGGGATTTCTTGGACCGGGTCAAAATTGACCCGTACCATAGGTTAAAGGTCCTTGTCAATTCCTTCCTGACAATATGAATGTTGAATTCAAACGTGTGTTTATAATAATGTAAGTGTCACTCAAACATTAAAATGACTTAAATTAGTAAATTAGTGTATATTGATCAATCTCAATTCATAGGACCTTTAAAAATATCCTGGGATAAATATATACTTTCCAGCCCAAAGCAAACTGTGCTGCATTTGGCAAACCCATGTTGACAATAGAAAAGTGAGAAGGTAGATGTCTATATGTCATATATATATATATATATATATATATATATATATATATATATATATATATATATATATATATATATATATATATAATAAATACATTATGCTTGATCAACAACTGGTACAAAGACAAATAAGTATCAAAATGATAGTCTGCTTGTTCTGCTTTTTGGTTTCTCCACATGGTGAACGTGGTTGTGAATCTGTAAACTGTGATTGAAACCTGTAATCATGTGTAGATTTGCAGTTCCAGATAAGTATCTCTGTTAGATACAGCTACCTTAGCAATTTCAGCAAACAAGCAATTTGAGCAAAGATGTTGGTAACTTCCCAGTGAAACTGCTTAGATTGCAGATGGCAATCTCTGCCGTGCTGTTTTATACAACAACATGCAAAAATCAAGAATTGTAATGTGCAAATGTATATTTCTTGCACGTTTTTCAATATTGTATGTGAGATGGTTTACTTCTGCAGGAATAGAGAGCAATGTGCACAGGTTTTAGAAAACAAAATATGCTTATTTGGCTGAAGTGCAAGTTAGCACGTGTATTGTTTTGTTATGGACACCTAGAGGAGTCTGTGAATCTATTCCAGGAATACTAAAAAAAAAAAGAATCATGGATAATTTCCCCCTCTGAGAGCGCTGGCACAGCCATCCCTTTGTGAAGCTCCCACTTAAAAGCATTTAAATGTTTCACTTTTTGTCTTGTGTCTCTATTTTCCTGTTTCCTGCTCTAATTGGTAACTTGGCAGAACAAAGCCGAGCTGAAACACAGTTGTTGATAACAGAAAGAACATTTCAGAAGAAGCCAGCACAGAAAACGTTACCAGAAAGAAATATTCTACCTCATTGCTAATTGATTAACTTTTGATTGAAAGGGAGAATCTGAACTTTGTCCACGTTGGACAAATATACAAGAAACACCAGCTTCCAAAAATGCCAGCTTTCATATCATTATATCATTATCATATCATTAACATTGAGTCATATGTACACACATTCTAGAAAGTGATTATTGCCACTGGTCAAGTGGCTCCAATGAATGCACTTCTTGTATAAAGCTTCTCAATAGTTATTAAAGTATAATTTAAAGTATTAAAGCATGTCTTGAGCAAAGTCAATAGTTAAAAATGATTTGTAGAACTATCTTTCACTGATAGAGGAGATCACCCCAGGTAACGAAGGGCATTTGGGTTTAATTGTATTGTTGTGTGATTGACAGTCTGATGTTGTTTACATCTTCTGTCTGTCTGGATTTAGGTCTCAGTTCACTGAGGACCATTTAAAGTATTTCTGAAGCACCTTACAACCAAAACAAGTAATAGAAAAAGTCTGTTTCACCTGAACTCCAATTTAAATTCTCTTTTTTCTTCATTAAATATTTCCTCCCACAGACATGCAGGATGGGGATAGGATCATTGATGACTCTAAATTGTGAATGTGAGCGTGAATGGTTGTTTGTCTCTACACGTCGGCCCTGTGATAGACTGGCGTCCTGTCCAGGGTGTACCCTGCCCTCGCCCAATGACAGCTGGGATCGGCTCCAGCCCCCCCGCGACCCTGAATACAGGATAAGCGGTAAACGATCGATGGATAGAATCACACAAAATAAGGATGTAAATACACTGCACATTGCTCTTACCAAATGAGCTTATTAACAGACAGCTCGGATATATTACATATTCAAGCACTTTGAGATATGGATAATATTCCTCCTCCTCAGTCAGATCTCAACACATTGTTTCAACTGTTTTCAAATCTCTGCTTAGATTATTATGAGTCTCACCCCCAAATTAAAATCACTCACTCAATAATCAACTCTAGAATTGTGCATGTAAATCAAACCTAGTTCAATGGACATTAAGAAATACTCTGTGATACTGCGCAGCCAAAAGCAAACTGTACTGCATTGGACTATTGACATAACCCTTCTCACAAGAAAAGTGAGAAAGTATATGGGTTTTTATATGTCTATATTTGTCAAATCAACAAGAAAGGACCAGAAATCCAATACAATTGTATGATGTACCCTCTGATTTGCTTTTTCAGGTTTTCCTTTCCCCCCTCCACACATGGTAGTGAATCTAATATGTGATTGAACCTGCTATCATGTGAAGATCTGCAGTTCCTGCAGAGATAAGTGTCCCTTTGAGATACAGTAACCATTGTAATTTGAGCAAACACGCAATGTGAGGAAAGATGTTGGTCATTTAATGGTATGAAACTGTTGGATTGCAGATGACCATGTGTTATTTTCAGCCTTTCATAAAACACTGTGCAAAAAAATATCAAGAATCAGAATGTGCAAATGCATATTTTCTTTATGAAATATAAAATTGTATTCTGGATTAGTTAATTTTTAAGGAGAGCTCGGATCAAACACATTAGGTTGCTTTGAAACGATCTAAAGTGCTGCTGGATAACCAATTTGTGAATTTTAATCCCATATCCTACAGTACAATATTTCAGACAGTGACTGATGACATGAGAGATTAGTACATTTCCCATACTGAGGTGTCTACAGCGATGGGGACTTGAATCTGCCTACTAACCTCACATTGGAGATCAGTTTTACTGATGATTTTCCAATTGGTAAATCTTATATCAGAACAATACCTCATTTGCTGATTTAGAAACACAATTAACCTGGGTCACAAGAATCGTAAATACACCTTAAATGTCCCCACCAAATCCAGCCCAACACATAACTCTGTAGGGATCTGGAGCATTATAACACCACAATCTTGTCTGGGATTTACGGCTCATACTCAGAAGAGTTTCAGAGTTAGCGTGGGGTTGGGGATATGTTCGCCTAGTAAACCTTGAATTATATTATGGCAGTACAAATGGGGAAAGGGGGAGGCATCCTGCATGTTTTTATCTGCCTCTCATCAAATACACCCTGTGGTGTTAAAAACTGGTCACAGACTTGCATCGGAAAGCGGTACACATGTAGAATTCATCATGAAGCAATTTGCTTCTGCATGTATTGGTGTAGGTGAAGAGGATTAAAGTGTATTACTTGATGCATGAATACATCTGAAATAGCTTTTCTGCCAACATCAATGCAAACATTCCTGCAACTAATGGAAAGCAACGGTATCAGCTGGCTGACAAAACACAGACCACAATCATCCTATAGGCAAGTGCGCACTATTCTTGACGTGGTTAACCGCAACACGGAACAACCGTTTCATCACATGATCAGCTAGGAAGGGGGTTTCATAATTGCTGTTTTTAATGGGAAAAAAGAGATGGGTGTTCTTGCTGCCTTCGCAGTGAAACACCTGGGTCCTGCTGAGAACAGCCGAGCCTTTGATCTGGGCTCTAGGGAGCCTTTTCTTTTTCAGCAGAATTATGGATTAGCATCAAAAATGAACAAGGGAAGCCATTTGGATGGCTAAGTGTGTTATATATGAAGAGGGGAGTGGGGAGAGAGACCAACAAACAGTCAAAGTATTGAAATAGTTGCTTAACTGTTACAGATGTGTGATAACAAGTGACATGGTTTTTATCTTACACTGCATTATCCCCAGTCTTGGAGAAAGGAAAAACACAGCTATCCCACAAGACCTTCATCCTTTACAAAAACCTCAATGATTCAGGCTAACCTTTAAGGTTGTGTCACCTAAAATAAGGTCCACATCTTTATCTGGGTGTCTTTGAAATATGAACCCTATGAGCTTACCACATCAACTGTGATCATCCAAACAGACACTGAAAGCAGCAATGGTGTATTTATCATATGACCTAGAGTAGGCGACAGTAAGTCCCGTCAGCACAGTTTTTTTTAAAATAAGTTACGTAAACTAAAATCATCTTACAAAACAAAACGACTTTGTGAAAACCCAGGCAAACAGCAGGCAATCCTCTCAAAACAGACATCACATAAGCCCTCAGCAAGACCCTTGAAGTGCAGCAGGGGTCCCAGAAAAGCAATTTCTCCCTTGACATCACCAACATCACTAACACCGTGTGCACACTACTCTCATATCCACATTATACAACAGTCTCTCAAAATGAGAAGAAATGGTATCACATGTATGATGTGTGTTTGTTAATACCACCGCTACTGTTAATGCTACCACTACCATACTACCAACACCAAATGCAGTTGGAACCCAAGGGCCTGGGCTGCACGAGATTTCTGCCTAAAAGCCTATTAAGGCAGTTTTTTCTCGCCACTGTTCGCTGTAACGCTTGCCCCTGGGTGATGTTGGGACTTTGAAATTGTGTTGACTCTTGAAATTTTGAGCGTATTCTAGTCCTGCTCAATGTGTTAAGTGTCCTGAGATGACTCTGTTGTGATTTGACACTATAAATAAAATTGAATTGAATTGAATTGAATTTTGATATAAGCAGTGTTGGGCACGTTACTTTGAAAAAGTAATTAGTTATAGTTACTAGTTACTTCTCCCAAAAAGTAACTGAGTTACTAACTGAGTTACTCCACTATAAAAGTAACTAGTTACCAGTAAAAGTAACCATTGCGTTACTTTTTCGTTTCTCGCCCCGTAACCCCCCCCCCCCCCCCCTGGCCCCCACCTTCTCAGAGCATGTTTCATAAGCCAGATGAATAGAGTGCACGACAACAAAGACAAGTACCTGCACAGAGGTTTGCTTTTATTGTAACTCAACGTAAACGACAGCGGATGGACATACACTTCTCAAAATAGTTAAAAAAAAGAGAAATACACAATCTAACAGAGGCTTTAAAGTGAACTGAAAATGTATATGGATTTCTTCAATCCAACTTAAAGTGCATAAATGCATCTGTTCATTTTGCATTTGTGCAATCAGTTATCCACCCAGCCAACCCAGTTGTCTCACCAACAGCAAAGACAGTTACCTGCACAAATAACTAACCCTAACCCATAACAGGCTACAATTTATTTTTGCAATGAGCAGCACCAGACCATCATGCAAAGAACAAGGAGCTCACCATAGCACCACTGGAACAAAACTACTTTCCCCCCCGACGCATCTTTATTGACATCAGACAATAGATACAAAGACAGTTTGTCTGTGTTACCGCGACACAGGGAGCTGATCAGAGCAGTGTTATGAATGATAACGGAAGGGGGGGTCGATCGCGGTAATTTCAATACTGTACATTAGCGCATTTATCTATATCCCTATATCCCTCAGTCTAGCGCGCCTGTGTTTGTGTGTCTGTGTGTGTGTGTGTGTGTGCGCGCGCGCCTGCATGCGAGAGAGAGAGAGAGAGAGCGAGAGGAGGGGCTGACTGACAGAAGAGGTGAGAGCCGGTGAAGTGCTGTTAAAAAAAAACTTGTTTTCTGTGCAAGACTATGGTAAACACTTTATCGCCCGGGCGTTTAATTGAACCGGCGTTTATTATGCCAAATGAGGTCGGACCCCGGCGGCTATTAGAGCACAGGCGCGTATTTGCACGCGGGCGATTATTTGGTCATCTACGGTATACATCAGCCAATAATTGCTGACTCCCTTCTCTCATGACAACACGCGCACGAGTCCTATCATGAAGTTAAAAAAAAGTTCATTGTGCGACTTGAGTAACGTGCAGTAACGGGGTGTCGGCAATGATAACGGCGTTATAGTGACAGTCAAAGTAATTAGTTAGATTACTCGTTACTGAAAAAAGTAACGGCGTTAGTAACGCCGTTTATTTCAACGCCGTTATTCCCATCACTGGATATAAGACCAACAGCTTACGAGTTTGTGAAAACCCAGGCAAACAGCAGGCAATCCTCTCAAAACAGACATCACATAAGCCCTCAGCAAGACCCTTGAAGTGCAGCAGGGGTCCCAGAAAAGCAATTTCTCCCTTGACATCACCAACATCACTAACACCGTGTGCACACTACTCTCATATCCACATTATACAACAGTCTCTCAAAATGAGAAGAAATGGTATCACATGTATGATGTGTGTTTGATATAAGACCAACAGCTTACACTGCACTTCCAGTAATTTCTTTTTACCACATTAGCAGAATTTATAATATATATGACAAATAAACCTATACAGTAGAGGAAAAAGATACAAAATTAAGCACATTCATAAACGCATGTCTGACTGTAATAGCGGTCTTGTTCTGCAATAGCTTGTAGCCTGCATGATAGTATGAGGACGTAGAAGAAGCATTTCATGCTTTCGTTCTGCACTTTGTATGATGTAACCTGGAGGGAAAAAAGAGAGAAATGAATTACATTTATATATCTCACTCATTGGCGGAGTGGGGGAAAATGCCTGAATGACTAATCTATTCAAAGCCAGATCAGCTGGAGGTCAAAGAGTTGTTATTTTTTCAATTTCTGATGTCAATAATTACTGGTCTTCGAGCTGTGGCACCAACCAGCTTGGCCCCTGCAGCCACAGATCAGGATGCTGCCTTTCAGACTGGGCCAATACTTTCAATACTGAGGGGAAATACTATCGGCACCTCAGAATTTGACTAATCCTTGCTTCTGTTGAAAGTTGATTGGATCAGACATTTTCATCGTGAACATGGCCAACTGTTACCATGGTCCAGCTCACCTATGCTTGACTGGCCGGACTTATTTTGATTCAGTGCAGTGACATAATGCCATACCTTTTACAAACTGTGGAGGTAGGTGTTAGCAAGACATCCTAAAGTGTCTCGAAGGTCTTCAACTTCATCAGATTCACTTTATACCACACAAACTGCATTAGTGTTAGAATAACTGCCATTTTTTATTTTTTGTTTTCTGGGATGAAAGGCCTCTCCATCTCCTGGGTCTTACTTGTAAAGTTTCCTCCATGTAACGCCAACTATCCTCGGTATGTGAAGAGTGATGAAAGTGATGGATATAAGACCTGCGTTCTAGATTGCACTTTAATTTCAAAAGAGCACTCACTCACTGCTGTTTATTTCCAACACAAGGAGTAAGTAAAGTGCATGGCTTCATAAAAATGACATACTTTAAAATCAATCCAAGGAGTTTCAAAGGCAAATGAAAGGGCTCAATAAGTAATTGCATATAACACTGTTTATGTTTACACTTAAAGTGATATAGTGACTATTATGAGAGGAACAAGTAACAAAAAAATTTAGGTGATTAAAATGAATGCGCATTGAAAAATGGAGTGATTAAGTATCAAGTGATTTTATTATTTTAAAGCCGATTAAAACAGTCTTGATACGATGAGCCATGTTCCATCTTATTTCCTCAACTCAAGTCAAGATTGGCATTTATCATTAAAGAAAGTGGCTTTGGTGGTGGGGGTACTGATCCAGCTAGCTTACGCACCCCATGGTCCCTCCATCCGACTCCTACGGCTAGGAAACTACAAGCTAGCTAGTTAGCAAACCCAACAAAGTGCTTCTGCAGACCGGTCTGCTGTGCATCCCGGCGCTGTTCTGAGGCCACGTTCCTTAAAAGATAAACGGCAATTTTGTAAGGTGAAGGATGATTGTAAGGCGGGGAAAACGATGAAACATGGCTCTGTTTCCATCAGATGATGACTGTTTTAATCAAATCTGCTTTAAATTAATCAAATCACTTGATACTTCATCACTCAATTTTTCATTTCACATCCAATTTTACTGCTCGTTATTTCACATGCATTTTCATCACCTTCATTTCTTTTTCAATGCATTTTTGTTACTTACACCCCTCATAGGACTATGAGAAATAACCTCTTGAGAAATACATTTACAAAACCCTGTATATTTCATACACGAATACACAACTATGGCCCTATTAAAACATGACATATTAAGAAGAAACTGCACAATACAAGCCTGCATTTCATCTCAAGTATTTCATTGTTTTGCAGCCAAACCATGTAGACAATATTAACTTAACCTCTAATTCACAGAGTTTACATCTAACCCACTGTTTTCCACACCTAGGCTTTACTTGGGCTGCTCCATCCATCTTTCTCTCCTTCAGAATGACTGACACAGTGCTCCTTCCCCCCTGATGGTGTGTGATATATAAACTCATGACAAACATTTTATTTATCTATTGTATATTATCTATTGACTGCAATTGGGTGCTTCTGACTGCGGTCCAAATATATTAGTATTCCAAATAATTACTTAAAAAATACAAATTCAAAGGGAAACAGAAAACAATTATAGAAAGCCATTGGGATCAAACTGATGTAATGAAACAATTTAAATGATAGAATCAAACACCAGTGAGATGACCTGCGAGGGTGGCTGAGGCTACTGTATAAATAAAGTTTTGATGAAGTGATTAAATCCTCCATTGCTTTATTGTCTTTTACTACTGCCATTGCATATCATGGCCACCTGTAGATCAGTGGATATGCGTCCACACCACAAACACAATGGTGACTCACTCACAAACAACAGCTCCGTAGTGCTGTAAGAGTTCAAAACTCTCTACACAGAACCTTCATCAGTTCATCATCAGCTCATATAAAAATCATCAAAACAGATATAGGGCTCGTGAGACGTGCTGAACTCATAACCTTGCACTCACTTAATGAATGGAGCCGGTCTGCAACAGAACTGTACACTGCATGGGCTCCCATTCATATCGTATTCCAGATGGCCGGTCCGTTCCCTGGCCTTGCCTGGTCTTTTGGCTTTTTTTTCTTCTCCTGAATGAAACCCGCAGTGGCTCCAAAAGAGGTTAAGCAACAATTAGCCAATCTCTGCACATTGCCTCATTTATTTAGTGCAACTGACTGAAAGGAAGTTAACTTGGGGTTAAAAAAGAAAGAAAAAGACTGTTTAGATGGTGGCTGCTTGGAAGAAAGCACAGCCATTTATTTGGTTTGTTCTTTTTTTTTTTGCCAGGAGGCAGAGAGGAATGATGAAATGTGGGAATATGAGCTCTGAGTTGAAAGCCAAGAGAATCACTGATGCGACCAAACTCAATTAAGAATAGCCCGAGAAATGCCAAACCCAACATACAGAAATGTGGTAATACAGAAAACGAGTGACTCCCTCAGTAGCAGCTTAGTAAAAGCAGTCACCACCACATGAAGGTGTATAAGTTTAACTTGTTTATGTAGAAAGTTTGTGTTATTTTTTGTTACTGCTTTTCTGAAAGATGAAAACACAAAATGCAAATAAAATTATCTGAAAAAATTTGAAAATTGAGCATCGAGGGTTGAATGTATTCACATATCATATTTTTTTTATATGATGGCTTTTTTGAAAATGACTTATTGGTCAAGAACAGAAGAAAAAGAGTTGAAGTATGATTGTTAAATTGTGGCATTTGTTAATATATCATTAAATGTTTGACAACATTGAATGTTTTATCTGTGTCTTTGCAGTTGCAATGTAAAACCCCAAGTGAAGTGCGAATACTGTATATTATGCAGGGAGCAACGTCAGCGCAGGGATATTTTTGGATTGGGTTGACTGAAATAACACAGACACCGGTAACATACTGCATGTAGAATGCTTCTCACGTCTGCCCTAAATTCAGGTCTGTGAAAACGATAGGATAGGACACTGAGAAAAAAAAAAGACACTCATTTATAATTCTGTTATAACAAATGTATAACAATGTTAAAGGTCTAACTTCAAACACCCTCTTTGGTCCAGATAATATAAGTAGGACGAGCAGTAATGCATTTAAATAAACCTTGCAAAACTCTGAGAAAGCAGTGGTATTATATATTACGCCTGTATTTACATATTTCCCTTCAGAGATGCATTTGTACTATCAAGACATTTGCACATTGATGTATAATTATCTTAAGGGCAAAATTACGCTTTTCATTTAAACAGCCCTTAGAACTGCAGTGCAGCCTGCACTATAGGATCAATGCCAGGACCAATTCATCCATCTCCTAATTATTACCTTAAGATGTTCTGTGTGCAGCATCATACCAGTATCCAATCAAATCCAATTAACACTGGTGGCCCCCTCCAGAAAACTGCATTGTAGAGGGATTACACAGCTATTTGTGCTAGTCTGATTAATGGTCGCAGTAATTAATGCTGAAGGGGTCTGTCTGACTGCCTCAGTGAAGAGGAGCATGCAGCAGTGAGCCAGCTGCAGCGAAACCGAGCTAACAATCACACACACACACACACACACACACACACACACACACACACACACACACACACACACACCAAACACCTGGATCCTGAAATATGAGGCTTTTATTTTTAAGTGTTGTGCCTCTGATACATATGGAGAATCAAAGCACTGTATGCAATAGCCATATGCGCTGACTTTGTAGTTATGGTGGAAAAAAACATAAAAAAGGTGGCTCCACAAATCAAAGGGTTCTAACACAAACACATTTTCTTCTTCTTTTTTAATAATACGGCTTCAACTATTTTGCCATCCTTTCATCCAACTGGGCATTTGAATGCTACTCGACACACACTCATGCAGCATGCACAGAGAGAGGCAGACAGGAGGAGGCACACCGAGTGAAGGAGTAGAACAGATGTGGAATGACAGTTGCAGAACTGAGCTAAATTGAATTAGAGAACCTTCCTCCTTCCAAATCAGCGACACGGTATTTGACTTCCTGTTTCATAAGATGCTTATAAAATGTGCATATTATTAAGAAAAAGACACCAGCGTACAGTTGCACGTGTACTGACATACAGAGACGTCAAGTTGCCTTTAAAAATATATGCATATGATAGTGAATATATGTTTCATATCAAGAATGCAAAGACAGTGTATCACACTCCTAATATAACTACAGCTATAATTAATTAATACTCTTAAACGTAATTATATTACGAGTTATGTCTCACTGTCACAACTACACAATCCAGGAAACAGGAAAATCCGCAACAGACACTTAACTGGAGACTTGTCAAGCAGACATACTCTAATGTATAATTGAAGTATACCAATCCAAATAATTCATAAAGCAATCTACTCGCAGCATCCGCTTCCAGAGATAACAATCCTCAGCATCTTCGCCACAGAATTATCATGTGTGGCTGAAGGCCCGAAACCTGGTCTCCAGGACACGCCAAGCAAATTTTGAAAAAGCTCGTCCTTTTCTTCACTCAGTGTGCATCTATCAGTCTATTTCAACATCAAATGTTCGTTATCGTCCAATGTTATCTCCTATTTCAAAGGCGGCGGTTGATATGGCATGACTCTAGCCTGATAAGAGCACAAACACCTGCTTGCTCTGCAGGCGCGCTGCTTGGAGAGCCCTTTATATTGGCTTTGGATTGCTTTGCAGGAATAAGAGCTTTAATCTCTTTTTCACCTGCCTCTCCCCAATCCGTTCCGTGTCTCTTTTCTCACTCTGATGCAAAGTCATTTTCTGTAGATTGAAGCACAAAAGGACTATGACAAATCTTGTAAATACTTTGAGAAAATTGCTTTGACTTTTTTTGTTGTTGTTTTTTTTCCACGTGTCCTTTTGTCCTGTCATTTTTCCATTTCTCACGTAACCTTTTTGGAGTCTTTGAATGAATGAACACGTGTGTGCGAGTGTGCTGTGGCTGACTTCTGAAATGGTACAAACAACTGTATATTCTGTTTCGCTCTGTAGGTTAACTACCACAACAGAGACATTCACAATTCATGAGGTGCAAATACGCAGTTCTCAGTGTTCTCTGAAGGCCATTTGAAGGGGAGATGAAATGACTCATGCATCATGAATACAAAACTGTTCCCAAAATAAAATGTTAATCAATGCAGTAGATGTCTGAGAAGGCAAATGTAATACATGCAATACTTCTGTAGTATTTTGCAATTTGCGCATTTGAAATAAGGAGTAAACATGTTGGCACATTCTGCATTTTTGTTTTGTTTTGTGGACGCACATGGGAAAAGCCACCACGGGATGAGATTAAATGCTGTAACAGACATGATTTTATCAAATTAACGGTTTTTAAAACCTTTAATTTTTTAACACTTGGGTATCTAAATCAATTCAAAAGTGCACAAAATACAGCCATGCTGATGTTGCTTAGTGGTGTAGCTGCAGGCTAGAGATGCATTTGTTAATAGAGTGGAGAAAAAGAAAATTGCATTATCGTTTTCTGTAGGGCGATGTATTCAGAGTTGGTAACAATCACATTTATGCATTTATCAGTCACAAGAGGATTATTGTATTTCATACGGTGATCAGTCATCGAAATACCAAAGCAGGTGAGCAGAAAAAACAACAACTTGCGCCTCAGGAAAACTTCTTACATGTTATTTAGTTACATTTCTCAGAATATGCTTGCATAACTCCACTGCACTTAATAGGAGAGAGAGAGAGAGAGAGAGAGAGAGAGAGAGAGAGAGAGAGAGAGAGAGAGAGGTGTAGGCTAAGCAATCATTATATTGTTAGTTATTCCTTTGTTATATGTGCATCTAAATATGTTGCATGAAAGAAAAAAAACATCACGCATTCATGTCTACATCTTGGATGGAGCCAACGTTTCTCACAATAAGAAGTATTTTTTTGTTTTCACTCGATTAGCAGCTCTGGTTGTCAATCTGCTGTGTCTATTAAGGTTGTCTAGTCTTTTTCCTGGCACTGTGGAATACAAATGAACTTGATTCTGCAGCGATAGTAATCATCTGGCAACCGGCTGTGTGCAAGGATGGTTCGAGCAACTTGAACTTTCTCAAATGTCAACGATCCCTGCATTCAAATCATCATGTATGTGCATGCAGCGCATCACAGTACTAACATTTTCCCAAGCACATCCCCACCCACACATACTGTATCCAGGCACTCAAAACATAGACATCCACACACCAACATAGTGTTTGGAGACATATTTTCTTGCAAGTGCATGCGTAGGCTTAATGATGAGATCGCACAAGGCGAGAGAGCGAATGTGTTCAGTTTGACGTGTTTTATTATTCCTGCATTATGCAAGCATTGCTTAATGTCATGTAAATGCTTCAATGAATTTCAATTTACCATCAAGCCACTAAGCCCTAATTTGTACTTAGAGTTGATAAAGTGAAATTGAGGGATGAGGGGGAAGTGGCTCAGCGGAGACTGTATGGGACACTTCCCGAGAGTTGGGTTATTCAACCATGAATGCAGAACGTCACCATGCGACCAGCGTTAAAGGGGGAAAAAAGCCGTTTGTCCGCTGTATCAAGACTCTGTGAGTAATTAATGTAGAAACAGCAGCACTGCGATTAGCCTCACTGAACAAGTATGAGACAGGATGTGTCTGAGACGGTGGTGATTAAACATTGAATATCTGTTAGTTAGAGCTGACAATCTGATATCATCATATGAAATCCAAGTTGACATTATAACTTAATTATTTGACTTCATTTGACCAAACCAAGTGAAAATTGAGCATAAGCTACGAAGTAAATATTCTTATGAGACGAGTATAAGAAGTATTCCTGCTGAATGTAAGGCCTCTAAAGTAAGGATTGAACCAAAACGAGATACATTGTCCTGATAGGCCTGTAATCCAAAATGAATATTACTGATGATGATCTAATTCTGGCCAGAGACATTTATTACATGACTACAAAAGCAAACCATTTTAACTGCAAATACCCCCCTATGGAGGCAAATAAAACGCTGAGAAACAATGGTGTTGACTTGAGTTGTTTCAAAAGTTCTTCTTGTAGAATTGGTTGTGTCAGAGAGGGTAACATTAATCATGGTCTCTCCTTTTGGAGAGGAATAAGGAAGAGACCAGAATCTAAAACTGGATGAGCGATACTCGACCCTGCTCTCCAATACAACTGACGTCAAAATCAATTTGAGGGATGAAGAATGAAATTAAGCAGCACTCATCCCGAGAGTTTTTGGGTAAGTTAGATTCCACATAAGAGGTTCTCTGTATCTCTAAGAAATATGTTTGTTGTGTGCATTCACATTCATAAAAAGTGTCATTCATCAGCAGGTTAAGAAAAGGTCAGAGGCATTAGTGGTTGCGTTTGACTTCTCCGTCTTTCAGCTCATGAGCTTTTCAATAAAAACAGAGCCAGCTGGCCACCGCCTGCTTACCTGGCTGTTCATTTTACCAACATCCCATATACTTAGTATGTATAATGAGACGGATCTCAGAAACAGCAATTAGGAAAAACAATTAGTCTAATTAGAGGGAGAAATTGGCATAGCTAAATATAAGTGGTTAATGATACGACGCCCCACACAGAAAACAAACATTAAATTTCATCATAGTGCTGCATTTAAAATTCTAGACTGATTTTGAATAGTCATTCTTTTACACTTGAAATAAGTATAACATCAATGTATTAATGAGCTGCATGGTGGTGTAGTGGGTAGCACTCTCGCCTCACAGCAAGATCGTTCGATCCCAGGTGCCTTCTGTGTGGAGTTTGCATGTTCTCCGTGTAAGCTTCTCTTCTCGCTTCCTCCCACAGTCCAAAGACATGCAGGATGGGGATAGGTTAATTGAAGACTCTAAATTGCCCGTAGGTGTGAATGTGAGCGTAAATGGTTGTTTGTCTCTACATGTCGGCCCTGCCTTCGCCCAATGACAGCTGGGATCGGCTCCAGCCCCCCCGCGACCCTGAATACAGGATAAGCGGTAGACAATGGATGGATGGATGGATCAATGTATTAATTCAAAAGATATTCATAACTGAGTGAAATGATAAAAAGTATACCGATAATATTGGAACTTTGGCAATAAACCCATTGCCATTTCATCCATCCCCATGTGCAATCTCACATTTTCTGCCTAGTGTCAACTTCCCATGAGAGAAACCCTTACCTCCCCACAACCATGAGATGCCCAACCTGAACCGCCACCGCTAACCATTTAATCAAATGCCTATAATGGTTTAGGTTTTGGGCTCCTGCTTTGTGTTCTCAGAAGGTGTAGGAAGTCCTTACAATATCACCGTGGACAGCAGAAAGCTGCAGAGGTGTGAATGTTCATAGATCAGTGATATTACTCTGATGGAATTGTGCTTTCATGGTCAGCTTGTGGGATTTACAGCTAAACTCAGAATAGAAAAGTATACACCCACACTCGTTATCTTTGCTTTGAGTTTGGAGATCAAATTGCAAAGCCTATTCCCCATGGGTCAGAGTAAAAATAATTCCAGTCTCAGTTAAGTGTTAGAAAGTTGTTACTCATCTAACTGATCATGATTCATGGTAAGCGTGCCTTTGCATTTAAATAATTTGATTAAAAACAGATTAAACTGTAGTTGTGTGTTTTCAGTGTAGATTTCTATAGTCTCACATTACCTAAAGGAAACATGCAACACCTTTTTTTTAACCATAGCGGCTCTATAAACAGGAGTAGAGATATCTTGGACAAATGCGGACGGAGTAGGCTTAAATATAAAAGTTCTCCAAAAATCCAGTGACTCATGAAGGCTGTAGACATGGTGCTGTGGTGATTCATATTGGAAAGAAAGCCTTGGGGTGTCAGCAACAGACTTTGCCACAACTACAATTCCAACCAGGTGTGTCTGGATAAGTATTCTCAACCGAAGATTCATGTGAGACCAGCAAGGTTGTAGTATTTTTAGATGAGATCTTTTTTTCATTTTGCACATAATTAAAGTAAAACTTTAAACTTCTGGAGTAAACGGTATGGTCGTTAAGGGTGTGCAGAGGAAATGTGGCAATTTATAAAACCGTGATTAGAGTTTTGTGTTCCTTCCGGTGTTTCTCATATTCCTTATTGTTGATCGTTGTCGATCCGCATGGCCATGCTGCCACTTCCATTACCACCGTTTTCTTTTCCTTCCCCCTTACCACACTGTCTCCTTGGTTGACCAGTACTTTATCTGTCTGAATCAGCATGGTCCAAGGATCTCAGCTCTGCAGGGCTGACTCGTCTCCTGATTGCTGTATACAGTGTATAGCTGGAACCATAGATAAGGTGTAGGCCGATACTGCTGACCTAATAAGTACATACACATTGCAGTGTGCTGCTCCACAGAGGGGTGCTCAAGCATGCAGAGCCTGTGAGGCTTATAGGGCTTCATGATTGCTCATAGAACTACATGTAGTCTTTGTTTCAAGTCCATCTGCTGTCACATTTGCTCTAGAAGTTAACAGTGACGTGCCAAATCAATAGGCAGTTGCCATGCCAGTAACAAAAAGGGAACTGTGGAAGAATAGAGATGTTCTGGTATACAAGGGAATTAAGAAATCCAGATGGTAAGATTTTTTTGTTTTTGTGTGTGTGTTGCAACTGTCTTTTATTTTAATTTCTGTTGTCTTTGCCGACGTTAAATGTCACATTTTGATCAGGTTACGGGTTTGAGTGCAGTCACTGATCAGCTGGCATTCTTTCCCAATCAACTGAAAATAATTCTCTGATTGGTGGCCTCTCTAAAGGCTGATGATTTTGGATTCCCTTTCGTCTGCTGTTTAGCCCGCTCTTCAATTCACTCCATGACTACGGAGCTCGCCATAATGTCACAGCCACCCCGACCCCAACCCCAACATCAAATATACTGTAAACCCCAGCGAAATGTCAGGAAGGTATGAAAAAAACAGATAGCGCCCAAGCCGAGAACAGAGGGAGCTAATGTTGATGTGACTATGGTTATTTTTAGAGACATTGTGCAGATGAAGATCCATCACCGATTCTCACTCTGGGAATGGTGGGAGACATAGCACTGAGGAGAATGAAGATGGGAGCAAAAAAAGGGTTATTTTTCTGTCGGAGGCGGCATGTGCTCTTCCCAAAATGAATTTCATCTCATATACATGCGTAAATCGCGTCAGCCCCCATCCCTCTCTTGGCGGGAAAAGCCGTTCGGAAGGACAGCTGAGATAAATCAACGTGTGGGGCCCGATGTAGCCTGTGTGGGCTGGGACAGAGATGAAGCCACTGCAAGCGGCCTCTGGCTTTAATGATGTGCAGTGAGCCAGTGGAGGCGTGTAAATCTGCAGCTGGCATCTCATTCTCTGCAGCCTAGATTCCTCCCCAAACCTCTGAAATATCTCTGTCAAAGTCACCTCTGTGCTCTCGTGTCAGGTTCAAGTGTAACGCTCGCTACAGTGGGTTAAGGAGATACAGCAACGGATTGCTCAGATAGACAGAAATTGTTGCGACCTCACACTGCTTCATGAATAAACAATGCTACACTGCCACTACCATGGTTACCATTAACCAAATTAAAAGCCTGCATCACAGGGATAACAGGGAACAGGTTTTAATAAAACGCTTAAATAGACCTCAGGAGGTAGTTAATCTAGTTGCATCCTGGGAACAGCATGGGTGAAGTAAATCATTCCCAACAAACACAACAGAATGCCAGTGGCAGGCTTCAAACTTATCATAACACATCCCTGTAAAAATACTTTCTGAAAGTAAACACACTCACTTTAATCAAAACAAATTATGAAAGTGATGATCTGCATTAGAAGGGATTGTCATCGCCAAAGCCCCCAAATCCTAATGAACGTTATTAATCAAGCTAATAGGTCACATCTCTCCGATATGTTTTTGCATTTTTGTTTACTGAAGTTTTTGCAACATGTTCCAACCCCTTAGATCAATTGCTGTAATAAACTTTAAGATATTTGTTGATGGATTAGAAAGTTAATAAAGGCTAGATGGCATTGATTTGTCCAGACTAGAACAGGATATGACGGATAATGTAGGATTATTATGGTAAGAAATATGGACCAGGAAAGAATGGCATAAGCAGCTTTTATTTTGTGAACAATAGAAGACAGACGGTCCATATCCATCTCCATTCGACCATCATTTATTACTACTTCATATGCTTTTCCCCAATAAAGGGTCATGGGATGACTGAGGACTAACCAAGCATGGATGAACAGGGCGGAAGACAGATGAAAATCATGAAAAGGTCATGAAAAGGCTGTCTATTCCAGGGCTGACATATTGACAGGCATATTCCATCTAGTCATTTAACCTCTATGGGCTGCTTTGACTATTTTACCTGATCTGATATGTTCTCCCCGTGTAAGTGTGGGTTCTTCCCAGGTACTCCGGCTTCCTCCCACAGTACAGACATGCAGGATGGGTTAATTGATGACTTGAAAATTGCCCATAGTTGTGAATGTGAGCGGTCAACTCAACAAAACAATCTAAATTGCTAAATAGCAGTACAGGTAAAAGGGGAAGATATGTAGTTTTGATTTTGGAACAAACTTTTCTGTAAAAACCCTTTTTTTTGTTTGGGAAATGTTTCTGATGTAGGGAGTGTGTCACTCAATCATGAGTGTAAAACTCTAGAACTTTTTAAATACTTTTTATACAGGATCTGCCTAGGATTTCATGTTTTCTCTCATGTTCTCCCTCTGAGGACAATGTTATTGTGGTCTGAGGGGCACATAATGAGATGAGCAAAGTGTCTGGACTGATGGTGCTGTTTTTAAAGATTTTACTTCTGATTCAGGGACCTTCAAAGTTATGCTCTCTTTTGCATGTTCAAAATAGATATAAGACAACAAAGAGCTACATTCGGCTCCAGTGGACAGGCCTGCCTGTAAATGAATTGGCCTCGACACTGTTCACAAGGAATAGGTTGTGCTGTGTTTGTTTCTTTTTGGGAAGAAGCCAGACATTTTACCATACGCTGCATTTTTTCTTCTTCCAAGCAAGAAAAATGCTGCCAGTGCGTTTGAGGAATGAGTAGATTGTCAGCATCACGAAAAACAACAAACAGCGATTATCTTTCTTAGACTGTCTTTGACCAGCTTCATTTAAAGCCTTGAGTCATAAATTGCACTACAGTCAGTTATTTAATCATTTGAGTTGCTTTTCGAAATGTTTGCATCTTTGTTTGTATAAATGGACCCCCTGTTTCATTTCTATATGATTGAATAGAAGTACGTTCCCCTGTTCTATGAATCACCTTTTAGGAAAGATCCTGTAAAAATGCTCAAGCGTCTGTGAGTTTTCAGATATTCTGGATGATTCATCGACCCTTGACCGCGCTGTTACGTCGACTCCGACACTGAACATGTTGTAATAAATGTGCGGCGTCCTCTGTTGAGGTTACATACGCTCCAGATTGCTCTCATATGAGTGCCGACGTGTGGAGGAGAGTACCCTTCAGAGTAATAATATTGTCCCTTCCAATCATACAGGTGAAGTCTATGGGCTTTGCTGTTCCTGAACAATCGGTATGTTTCCTGTCCAGTCCACAGATGCGTAAACTGGGTGAACTGCTGGAAGGTTTGAGTGTAACTCAGTCCATGTGTAAAGCCATTCCTTTCACTCAGTGCATGCTGGCATAGACGGCTGCAACCAGCGTGACCCCGAAGGAACAATTAAGTGCAGAGAAGTGGATGGTTGGAAACTCGAGGATTTTTGCCTCTAACTAAACACAATAGGACATAAACAACCATGTGTTCTTGTCCTTCTTTAGAATGTGTTCACATTCTTGTATATCACACTCTCTATGATAAGGCAAGATCGTTACATCAAGACAACACACGGCACAAATGAGATTATTATAATTTGACTTTCATGAAAACATGTGGTTCCCCGTGTATCTATTACATCCAGTCTCTGAAGCTTCATTCATTGCATTTGTGTACACAGCAGCACAAAGCAGATTTGGTGGAGAACCGCAGAGGAAGAGCTACGTGAAGACGCCGTAATGACTGAACCCTAATTCCTCTTCAAATTTCACTTATCGACTCCCCTGTAGTGCTGTTAGGTGCACAATAAAGGGGCAAATTAAAACACTACTGCAACATCTTTGCCTCTCTAGCCAAAATTGTGATAAAACAGACAGGATTTTTCAGTTTCCTTATTTCTTCAAAAGTAGAACCTCACATCTGACTCAGCCAACATTTGGCTCATTGTCTTTTTAACCTCTAATAAAAAGTAGACACATTGTAATTACAAAATAGATGACTAAGAAGCAGCAACACAGAGCAAAAGGAAGCAGAAATTGCTGGCGACACAAATGGGAATAATGCAAACAGCTGAAAATGTAATTGAGTGAAAGAAAAATGGCGAGGAAAACGGAGGATTAATAACCGGGTGTTATGAATGCAAACGTTCACATCGTTCTTGCTCGCAGAATGAGGATTTTAGGCTCGAGCAGAGTGTTGAGAGAGTAGCTTTGAAGAGAATTAAGTTAGTGGAGAAAATTTCAAGAATGTTTTACATGCAAAAAAAAATCACAGGGACTTATTACCAGTTCAGCAAACATAGTTACTTTAGTTTAACTGTTAAATCAATGTTCATATTTATAACATTACCTGTAAAAGGTTGATATTTTATTAGGATGAGGAGTTGTACACAGTGATATATGAAGTTAGTAATGTTGCAGGAACCCATACCAAGCTGGGAACATGAAACATGGTCCGTTCTATTAGTCTTGACATGTAGAAAGGGTCCAATAAAGCAGCAGCACACAGCACCTAACTATTTCTCAGTGTTAAGGGTGAACAGAACTTTTTGCAACAACTATTGGAAATAACTTACCCTGAATGCTCACATACCGAGACAAACACTTTATTGCTCCACTGTGTCTACAAGTCGTTTATGGAGAGAAAAGATTGTCATGAGTAAGTCGACGCATTAATCTGCCAGGCTAAAACTTTCTAATCCTGCACAACACGTGGTGTTTTATAGTCCAGGATCCCTCAGTGCTGCATAAAGGGAGGCTGGGTACATGGACCGTAAGCTCAAAGACTGGCTGGACTTACCTACTTCTATTATCCACCTTTTTCTCTCTCTGTGTTTTGAGAGGAAATGCAGGTATATAAAAGGATTAGTTATTACGCTCAATGCAGCCAAGACCTTTTCAGAAACACTTTTCTGTGAAATTGAACTTTATAACCCTGCTTCTGTTCCCTGCTCTGCAATCGGTAGGCTACTGGAGGACTGTTAATTTGAGTGTCCAGAAAAGAAACAAACCAAATCAATCAGAGGAAGTATTTATCACAGATAGTGCCAGTAATAATCCAAGTTTAATTGGAAAAAAATAGGGGAAACTCTGGGATAAACCTCAATGGACAAAGGAAATCTGCAGTAAAGTGTGATCCATCCCATCTTGAGGGTTTTTATCCTTATTTCCAAAAACTGACTTAAACTCACCAACTTAAATAAGTTGCGTTTTGCAGTGCCCCTTAAGAACAAATGGTAATACACAAATATGTATCTGCCTCCTGTTCTTTGTTTACAATCTTTCCCAGACAAAGATGCACAAGCAGTGAAACACAGGACGAAGGTAAGCAATCTAATCCTGTTGTTATTAGCTATGTGTGCTTATCGCAACGCACAGAGCGGAGATGGCAAACAACGTATGTTGATGCAAGTGGAAGTCAGAGCGTTGCATGACACTGACTGGGCGTTCCTCGAAATACAACCTCAACTATGATGGACGTGCTCAGCATAGGGCATCTTGGATCTGGGTCTTAGTTTCCATGTGTTTGCAAATGTATTATGTTTCTGTGAAATGACAGGTGCTACTTAGTTAAATGCTGAAACAGAAAAATGAAAGCTGCAAAAACTTCACGTCTGGTATTTCAGTAAACATTTTTTTTTCTGGAACAAAATAAATAAAAATACTGTACAAAGTGGTTTGTGAAATTATTTGGAAGAAAGCTCACTTTGCCAATTCCTTTGCTATTTGTAATTAAGGATCAGCTCTATAATTAAAGCCTTGAATGATTTATAGTATTAATAAATAAAATATTCAATAAAAAAACATCCCACGAGACATTCATTTATCTGCATGTGCAGTGATTCTGTAGCCAGGCTAGCGCCGCCTACTGGTTCCGGCAAATTTAATTGGCCTCAACCATATAGTCAGGGAACTAGCAATGCGTTTCGGTTTGCTCTGTCCGCCAGAGCGGACGGACCAATCAGCGAGCAGATGTGGCGATGACGGGCGATGACGGGCGATGACGTTGAACTGAAGCGCCCAAACTGAAATACCGGTGTAGTTCCCAAGCTGCGGTAAACAGTTGACGAGATGGATGTCGGCGAAGCTATACGCTCTGTGCTTGAAACTATTCAGGATATTAAACATGTTTTACATCTACACATGTTTTCAATATGCTCAAAAAGACTACAATGCTAAACCACCCGGCTTCCGGCGCATAGCATACGTCACCGCCAAGCAGCAGCGATTAGTCGAAGCAAACGGAAGCAACCGCCTCCCGGAAGCAAACGAATCTCTACGGCTCGTGTTCAGACGCTATATGAAATGTAATGAAGTAAGCGGCTGATGCATCAGGCTAGTGATTCTGTGGGCAGAAATAAATGACTTGATGCATTCTGGGCAAATATAGACACTTAATGTCATCTAATCCTTCACAATATAGGCTTAAGGTCCCCGATATTATTATAACAGGCTTGATTTATGTACGAAGGTGTCAAAATCAGTTAGTCAGTCAGTTCTACATTCATAATGATAAAAAAAAACTGGAGGTGGACAGCTTTGCAACAGAAGAGCGATGTTAAAGGTAACCATGCAAAGGAGCTATCATTTGAAATAACCTTTTATTGATGTTGAGAAAGAGTGTTTTCAAAACAGCGGTGTGCACTTTGTAGTCTTTCAAAACAGTTTGGGCACAGGGATTATTCATGATGATTATTATGATAATTATAGAACGGTCACAAGGGGTGTTTCACATGGCAGGGATGAAGAGGAGGACACGAGCAGCGTTGGCAATCACAAGCGGCGAGCAGCGGCTCATCCAACAACGGCGATACGTTACACCTGTGTCGGTCTACATTAGTGTAATTACACGGCAGCCGAACAGGCGGTCCAGAATGAGGATGTGAAGGATGAAAGCCAAAAACGGGCGATATCAGCACTTCTGTCTGAGGCAGGGAAGTGAAAAATGCATCACGATAAAGAGAGAGGATTTTATAAACATATTCATAAAGCATGTGTCTGTCCTTTTTTCGGTTGTCTCACTCGAGCGAGACACAACTCAATGCATCACTGTAATGCTTTGTGACCTTCCGTGTCATAACAAATCAAAGCATTGTTAATGGATACAGGGAAGCGTGAGGGTTTTTTTTTAATCCTTTATCATTCATCAGGTAGCGAGCGGGTGGTTTTCAACCTTTGCTGACTACATTTCAGCATCAGACACCGGAGACATCAAACCGTAGACTTTCCAGGATGGAACCATATGGCGGCCATTTTACCTGGGTCCACTTTAAAACTTACTATCATTGAAAATACGTTGTCTTTGTAAACCTTGTATTTTTCTACCAATACACCAAAAATGTTTATTTGATTAAGCTTATGAGCATTAGACAACTGTGCTTGTCTATAATGAACCAAAAACACAACCATTCTATTGAATTATGAATATTATATAGCTGACTCAAATCATGTTTTGAATTATGACATTTTTTTCAGAATCATGCATACAATGATTTTATTTTGATGGCGATGATAATTTTGCCTTAATTAAATATGTAAGGGCTGTCTTCCTACATAGTCATTATGGTCTATAGGGAAGCAATTATAATTAGACAAACAAGAGAAAAGCCCATCTACTCTTATATGTTAATACATTACTTGTCATAAATTGACTCACTTCCTGTTAAGCTGTTCCTGCCAGTGAACCGATGTAGTTTGTGTTGATGATGAGGAGAGGTTTTAGTTGATGAATACGATACGATACAATACGATACGATAGACTTTATTGATCCCACATCGGGGAAATTCACTTGTCACAGTAGCAAGAGATGTAAAAGCAATTAAAAACAAAAACGACATAATAAAAACAAGAAAATACTGGTATAAAAAATAGACAGACAAAAGACAAGAGGATTTAGATTTATAAAGATATAGAGAAGCAATGGGCTATGTACATTATATACAGAAGGTTATTTACGTTATATACTATGAAAAATGTGGAGAAATATTGCACGTTAGGGAAGTAAGTAAGTTTTGCTTGGAAATGTTAATGTCCTCAACAGCTAAAGTTATGGACTTCGACGTTAAGATTATAATGCAGCCAAATCACAGGTATTAAGCATAATTACAAGCTTGACCTGAACTGTTGAAGTACAAATCTTCTTTCTCAGACTGGATTACTTTACCTAGTCAAGACATGGATTATATTCTATTTGCTCTCCAAAAAGGAAAATCGTGTTGGGACATGAGGAAATTAGGTAGTTAATATATGATGACTGATTGCAGGAATCATGCTCTTCTGATCAGCCTTTGGAGAGGTCACCAATCAAACTATTTTGAACAAATATCAGCTGATTAGGAACCGATATCTTGGAAAAACACATGTATTTATAATTGAAGAGGAGTAAATGAGGACATTCTTGAAAGGGGGTTCAAAGTTTTCTCTTTCATTGACAACAACATGGCTGAGGTCATTTTTAATTCTTGTCAGATAAAATATATTCCAATGAGCATATTTTGGCACAAAAGAAAAAAAAGAAAAAAGAAAACATCCATTGAAACTTCTGAAACCATCTCTGCTGCATAATACAACAGTAAAATCTCTTTCGCTACTGCTTCAGTGTTTCATGTTCTACCTGAGTACAGGTGCCTCAGAAATCTTGTGCTCAGTGCTTTAATCCCCCCACCATCTGTGGTTTATCCTTCCAACTGTTACGACAACCTGTGTCCACCACTCCATACAGTCCCTATTCTCTTAAACATCTGCTCAAACAGAGCCAAGAGAGGAATTACTTGTTCATTTCTCACTCGCTTTTAGTGAAATATTTTGTTTGTTTGAGGTTTTGCAGCAAGGAATTGTAGTAAACTGGCGAAAAGGAGTGAGTTACAATATTTGCTCACTTTTCTTTAAGCCGAAGCTGCTTCGGCGAAACGGGCCGGAGGCTCGAGGTCCAGTCTGTTTCACCGCGCAACATTTTTGGAGATGCGAGTGATCTATTGTTTGATCACTTAAAGGACAACAAACGGCAAAAAAATGGGTCAAGTGGAAATCTTTTCTTCTGAGCTGGTTTTTAAAGCCCCAGAAAATTTGGTTTCAAATCCTCCTGTTTCATAACATGCCAACATAAGCAGATCACTCCATAAGTGTTTTCATTTTGATCCAAATGTTGTTAAATCCCAATCGCCGCTTGGAAGTATGTGACATCACCTGTTTCTAATTCCCACTTTAAACCAGAGAAAAGAGCACAGAGAAAAGCTGTCATGTGAAATAAACTTTGGTAGGAAATTGTGTGTCACATAGGACTTTGCTCATTATAAGAAGCTAAGCTAATTAAGAGATCACACTGTACAGAAATCATAGTTTACCAGGGTACCAGTTTGACAATGAAGCTCAATTATTATTGGAGTATTTCAAATGAATGCAGCATGTTTTGTTCCTTTTTCTCAGTGGACTTGTGTCTACAAATGTTTGGGCTTGATTGACTGCTCCCGAGCTACCTCGGGGAGGATTGTGGCTTGCAAGCGGTGGGGGGGTCTTGGTGCATTCCACCATGATAAATCAGAGAGCAAGCAAAAAGGAGTTGAACAAGCCAGCAATTACAAGACCCAAGGCTGTAAATCCCCCAAAAAATACACTTATCCACAGCAAAATATTATTTAGTCTGTTAGTATGATTATGGTGAATAAAGGGCATTTTTCTCTGGGAGATTTGGTGCTTTTGTCATACTCAAGCTTTCAAACGTCAGTGTTTGCAGCAACATACAGCTCTCACTTAATGCTCTCTTGGCCACTCCAGGGAGCAGCGGGGGGATATGGCCTGCCATTCACTGCCTCCATCAAAAGCCATTTGTCAACTTGCACATCAGTACACAGAGCTGAGAGGGTATAACCCTGCTGCCCCCTTACCAACTGCAGATATACCGTATCAAGTGGAAAATGGGCCTGAAATGTGCAGTGATGTGACAGACACAGTCAATATGGTTGTTAGGATACTGAATGAAGAAGGTTTGTCAGTTCTGGTGGTGCAGGATTTGTGGTCGACTGTCAAAGGACTGGATAAAAAAAGTTGAATGTATGCATATATATAAATAAACAAAACAACTAACAGGTTAAAATACAGTGTATTTATGATTAACTTTCCTTATAGTTTAATCTTTCCATTTTTAAAATGCATTTAATGCAGAAATCGTGATTTAAACAAACAGTTCTGCTGATGAAAGGTAAATAAAAAGTGGATCATATGGGCATTTTCGTTTTAATTTGCATAAATGTAAAGTACTTTTCAATGTGTAAACTTGTAGGCCTAATTATAAGTCTGGCTTTAGATCATGGTAGTACCATGACAGCGGCTCTGTTTGGAACACAGATTTATTTGCAGTATTTATTTAGAAATAAGGACAGTGCATATTGATAAACATTTACGTGTAAATATGCAAGATTATAGCCAGGAGTTAATTTCCATCTTTAGTCATAGATCAATGACTTGGACAGAGGCAGTACTGTGGTGCTGTTTGTTGATCTGTCCATTTGACTCTGTCAAATGTGCTGCTGTTAGCATAACTCATCGATGCCTGTAAAGCTACACAGTGGTTCAGATGGAACTCAGTGTCCATATATACACCGTCACAAGTCAAGCTTCATGGATGTCTATTTTAGCCCCTGAATTATCGTCTATTTAAAAAAAAAAAAAGAAAATTGGGCAGTAAATGTATACAGCTGAAGTTTATTGTTATGCAGATGATTCCTCATCTCTGAATCAGGCTGTTTATCAGCTCCAGACTGCCTTTCAACAACTGTAGGCCTCATTTCGCTCCCGGATCTAAGATAATGTTGGCATTCCTACCTTAGGACCAACTAAAAGGGTATCATGCTACAAGTGCTTGGGTATTTGGTTGGATGACTAAGAGTGCATAATGACAACTAATGAAGAAATTGAAGGTTAGGCTGGGTTTTTATTATCGAAGTAAGGCCTTTCCACTACAGAACCATTGTGCAGGCTATGTTCATAAGACTAAGGGAAGTTATTGACATGCATTCCCCTTCAATGCCTAAACAATATCATCTGTATATGTGTTTTCTCGTGTCATTCACCAAGAGCTGTTATAACTTTTATTCCACAAGATGGCCACTAGAGCTCAACTAGGTGGATTTGCTTAGAACTTGGTAGAAGAGCGTTCTCCTGTTTAGTGCCCTGGTCATGGAATATCCTTCAGAACTCACTGCATTTTAAAGATGTTTTATCCCTGGGAGAGTATAAAACTCTAACTGAAAAAGTCTGACTGAAAAAAAGTCCAACTGAAGAGTGCAATTGCTCTTCCTAAACCTGATGTTTAATGTATCTGTTGTAACCTTGTGCTATCCTCTCCCTTGAAAAAATGATTTTAATCTCAAGGAACTTCTGGTTAAATAAAGGTTACATAAAAAAAATATACAAAAGATGGAAATGAGTCAAGTGTAGATCTCCGCCAGGTAAGTCTGCAGCAACCACGGCTGCATTTTTTGATTGAATGAAGACGAACCACAACACACATCTAGAGTGGTGATGAACGCAGGCTGTCAGCTCGCATTCATCGTAGACACATCGCATGTTGTCCAAAACGATAAAAATGAGCTCCATTTAGCCAAACACACCATCGATCAAATTAGCATTAAGCAAAACACAGTGCAAATTGTTCTCCCCCACTGTGAGCGCAGTAGTAGCAGCAGATTAGCGGGTCGGAGATACAAAAGGAAACAATAGAATCTTATTCTGCAAAGATAGTTTCAACAGCATGTTCATTATGTTTCCCTTTGTTGATTGCTATTTTATTTCATAAATGAGGAAAAGAAAAGAGGATCTGGTGCAAACTGCAGAACAAAGAATACAATCTGGTGTCGGATCCCTCACCTACACTTTTATAAAAAAAGAATCTGGAGCCACCTGACAAAGAATGTCAATCGTTGCACAAACATTTTGCAATCACCTTGATTGTACAGTCGATTGCCTGCGGTTGGGATGTATTTATGCCTTTAACAAACTTAAAGTGAAGTGGTCTACTTGTGTACAATAATATTTGTAATTTTCCATAGTGAGTGATCATCCAAGAAGACAGCAATACCCATGTTGACAGAGGATGCCAAGAAACTATGTATATGCTGACTCTAATAGACAGCATCAGTATTTCTGCATGGATCTCTAAGCAGCACCAGCTTTTGAATGGTTATATGCAGAGCTACACTGCACTGCCGGCGTCTTCCCCTTCAAAGTAACGTGCACACACTTCATCCTGGCGACAGGTGCTGCATCAGCCCCACTGGGTGTCTGGGGATTGTGTGGGAATATCTTAAGCCTTCCCTCCCGATGCAGCGTGTAATGGCAGTGAGCAATAAATATGTGAGGCACCGACGCAGCAAGAAGCATAATCAAAGACGGATTCCTCAATGCTTTTGGAGTTTTTTCAAATGTATATATGAGAACGATCGGGGTGCAGGGATGAATTTCATGAGGAGGAAAAGGTGACGTTTCACGAGCAGATTCAATTAGAGTGCAGGAACAGCCTAAAGTCAGTTCATGTTTTAGGTTACCTGCTTTTCCCGCATGGCACTGTTTATTTTAGACAGTTGAAAGGAAAATATTAAGCAAAATGCAGAAAAACCTAAATCGTACAAAAAAAATGCTGAGGTAGATTTTTATTTTTACAATTCAATGGTTCAATGTTAGTGTGAGCTTTTAGATCATATCCTGATCATATTGTGCACTAATGATATATGCAAAAGATTCACAAAAAGAAAAATGACATCCATCCATCGATCAATCTGCAACTTTTAGCGATATGGGAGCTTGGGTGGAGTGTTACATTCTAAGCCGGCCCACTTTTCCGCAGTCCAAACAAATGCAAAAGTATTTGATTTAAATCCCTTGTAACTGAAATCAGCTCAATTGTCCTGTTTCACCGGGGGAAAACTCACAGTACAGAAGGTGAAGACAACTTAATTTTACTGCGACTTTAAAGGCACTTTCGCAGGACAACGTGACAAGGGTGGAGGTCTATTGGCTGCCTTTTCCTCCCATTTTAAGATAAGATACACCAACAAAGATGTGTGGATTTGGTAAACTTGAGATCCTGTCGTTAAATGTTATTTGACTGCTATATTTCTGTCTCAATCAAGCGTGGAGAGTTTGCAGTTACCCCCAAATTAAACACTGATTATTGTAACAGCAAATAAGCTGAACAAATGTTTGGATTTAAATCCTGTCATCTGCAAGTATTATGTCCTCTACAATGCACCCATGCTGCTGAAGCCAACACACACACACACACACACACACACACACACACACACACACAAACACACACACACACACACACACACACACACAAGGACTGACACTGATAAGTCTGAAACAAAGAGAAGAACAAATCTATGTGCTGTTAAAATCAATAATCTGACTGTTCAAAAGTTGATGTCAGCAGACTGAGTTATGAGAGCATCCATTCTTAATAAAACAAATACTGTGAGCACCTAAACCTAAAGCAGCCCTGTCACTAAATGACTGGAAATGTTAATGGTAAATAGCTCTACGTAAAGGTTAATGTATCCAAGTTATTTTCGTTACTTTTATGTCAAATAAGTGTACAGTGTTATTGAAATACAAGACGTATAACCACTGATGCAATTTAAAACAACAACTATGGTCTTGGAAAACTATGAAAATGATAGACAATGAGTATGTATAATGAGTTTAGCCTTGTGTTGTTGTTTTTGTGTTTTTCCTCAGCAAAACTGCTGACAAACACCTCCAAAGCCAGGAGGCATCTCCTCTTCATACATGCATAAAAAGTCCAGCTTTTGTAATGATAATATGCTCCAGTTGTTTCATCACAAATTAAATACAGTGTGCCTGGCAAAGAGGATGAATAAATTAAGAGCCAGTGACAGGCAACTAGCAATAATGATGGGCATGTAGGACCTCAGTCTTTGCTTCCAGTGAGTGGAACTCAGAGATGTGGTGGGTACATTGTTGAAAGCTACGTGCATGCTGCCTCACGAGTTGAGAAAAATGTGTGTAATGACAAACTAAAAGGGATTTGAATCTCTCTGATGACCCGACTCCACCCACCAGGCTCCTGGAGGGCGTGGCCTGTTCAGAGAGGGTTATAACACCCCCATAAAAACCTCACAAACTCTGGAAACAGACTAAAAAACAATTTCCACAAACAAAGTTCACCCCCCACAATCCCTGACAAAACCCCACCAATATCCCGCCTACTTCCCTTCAGGTTGTCCACCCTCAGACATCTGCAACCTACCAGAGGAAGCATTTTTGAAAATTTGGGGGAGGAAGACGATCAAGATTAGGCAGCAATGTAACATCATGTCAGGGCCCACTCCCTGGTTCCACAACACTCCAAACAAAGACAAATGCATCAAGCCAGTGTCTGCATTAAGACCCAATCCATGACTAAATGACACTAACAAACACTAAGGTAACTAACCATTACCATCAACCAAACCTGATAAAAAGACACTTTTAAAGTGCTGCATCCCAGTGTGGTTCAAATTATGTAATTACTGCTTTCCACTCGATGTGCCTGTGGGCAGAAGATAGGACAAGGCTCGGTGAGAGAATATGAGTGCTGCCGGTTGTGAACGTGTAAGTCCACAGGCAGGCTACTGTAAATACACGCATATTAAAAACGCTGCATATATCACTTCATTTTCTCATTTAAATGTAAAAACTAGGTTATCTGAACAGCGGGGGACTCCAACAAATACAATGGGGGATAACAAATTGCTTTCAAGCTACCTTTGTGCTCTGTGCTGTGTGTGTGTGTTTTCTATTTCTATTTTCGTCCGACACATATACAACTTGATTGACACCTCCAAGCTATAGGAAAATATATTTGAAAGACAACAATACAAAAGGTATTTAATGAGCAGAAAATACAGTGGGATCAGTGTATTTGCATGCTGATACAGACCACGAACAGATGTAAATACTTCAATCTCCTGTTAAGTGTTGCACATATTCCATGTTAAATGACCACTTAAAGAAAACGGCTTCAGATTGTTTAAAGGAATCCCATTTACCACAGAGATATTCATCCAGTTACTTTGGGACTAATAGAAACGTACATGTGAAACTACAGACCATGCTTAAAAAAGTACATTCTATATGTTTTCTCTTCATAATCCATCTACAATGTATGCATTAAAAGTAGGGGATAAAACATGACAGTATGTGCAGAAATATTGAAGAATGCACAGGCTAAGAACCCAATTATTGCTTCTTAAGAATTACAATGTCAGCACTGTTAATGCATCTTTTCTTTATTGTAATATTAGCGCAGCTTGCCTTTCCTCTTCCTTCCAGAAAACCAGTGTTATGATACTTGGCAACCACCTACACATGACTGATGCCAGCCAGCATGCGTTAACATGAATACATATGCATGAGTGCTTTGATAGTTATCCTCGACATTGATAAATTTGTTTCACTGTTCTTTTTTTCTATCTTTATTAAATTAGGATACAGCAGCGCGAGTGTGTACACTAATGCAAATTTTATGGACATTGAATCAATGAATAATGCTAAATAACTTAAATGAATAAATGCCGTTATAAGCACTGGCCTGCTTTGCCATTAATGTCGCTGCAAAGCAGGGAAAGTTCACAGACCGAATTTAATGCCAAGTGCAGAAGCTGATGGCTTCCAGGGATGCTAAATTGTGATAGCTGGTTAATTTAGAGGACTGTAATTAAAGGTCATTATTATTAATTCATACATGATATATCAAACACCACTGATAAGATGCATACGTGGGATTGGACCTCGGCACCGGAGCGGTAATTATTTCTCATGTGAATGACGAAGTTAAATTTGTTTACTCTGGACGATCTTTAATTATGTCTTTAATCTCAAGACTAAAAAGGTTTTGTGAGGCCGCGTTGATGTCTTCTTTAAAGGAGAAACTCCCTCCAGTGTCACATGCTGGGTTGCTGATACCTTGAGCAGTGATGCCCTGTGATTTCTCATTATGTTCATTATGCTGTACAAGTCATTTTTCAAAGCTCTAATCTTAATGGGGGGGATGCATGAAAAAAATGTCTTGCTGCTGATGCTGGGGTTCTACAGACACCAAAAATACCTCTTACTTGGAGATATCAATTGGGAGCATGTTACATATCATGTTAAAAAGGAGGTTGCAATCAGTCTCTTCTCTGCATGTATTTAGGCCAGCTGGAGATGGATATAGGTAGGTACGATTACTGCATCTCCAAAGACGGGCTTGGCATTGTGTATAAAAAGCTATGATCATATCTGTTTGTGTTCACCTTTGTTTGGCGGGAGGTTTTTGTGTCCTTTTCAAACAGACACTATGGGACAGAACCTTGCTCCACCAACCCCAAATCCTTTTTTCTTTCCATCCTGCATATCAACCCTGACCTCATATAGTCATAGTCTGCTGCCTCTCTAGGTTTCAACCAAAGGAAATCCACTGAAGTGACAGTAATCTCTAATCCCTGGATATCAGTGTGTTGTACAAAACCTTCGTATTGAACACCTGGAGACAAGGATGAAGCCATTCCTGAAGGGCTTACCTCCATTTCCTCTTAAATTAGCTATTTAACATATGCCACTGCACGCCCGCTCCGTGTTTTAGTTCCGTTGCATTCATCATGCAGCGATTGCATGCATCATTAGCATCGATGCTCCCAATAGGGATTAAACTTCTAACCCTCACAGTGTTAGTGCTTTGCTCCATCGAACGCACCGTGCATACACACACACACACACTCGCACAGACACACACGAGCTGGGTGTACTCTTATGACCTCATGCATCTTTCAACAGATACTAGACTTAGTGCATTATATTATTATGATCTGCTTTACTATTATATACTATCTAAGCACAAAGCTGCACACTTGAAATTTTAAAATATGCTAGCGAGAGATTAGAGCAGGGGAGGAGAATGTATGGATCTGGCAAAGTAGGATTATGGGTTTATTCACATTAAGTACTGAAAACGACTGCGGTGTGCTCATTTAGCATGATGGATTTGGAAAGAAACGTGTGTATCTACATTAAAAGTACATATTTAAACATTGAGGCAGGTAGTACTCTGCATTGGCTTGTTTTCCAGATGGGATTCATGATTCAGGTATGGTTTGCTCAATGTTTGCAGGGTACAATCTTTCAACAGTAAAAAAAAAAAAAAAAAAAAAAAAAAATGGACAAGAAGAAGACCAGTTAACTCTCAGAGAAGCAATTACAGGAAGCAATAAAGGCGTAGAAATGCATTCAACAGAAGCAATTTTTGGTACCTTGCTCCCTTTGGCAGTCCACTTGTTTCACTTGCACACAGAAATAGGGAGAGAGATGGGGGGGGCAAAGGGGTTACAGTCTTGGAGGTCTCATCCCCTCCCTTTCTCCCTGCTCGCCATTTCTCATTGCAATACTGCATTGTCTATTTTCTACAGTCGTGGTCTTGAAATGGCGAAAACAAAGAGAAGAAATGTGTACTAAGTAGATAGAGCTGAGAGAGTGTCGGTAAGGCCGATGAACAGTGGCCTTCTGTGGAAAGGAGCCGACGCCGTCTTCCTGAGAAGAAGTCCAGTGAGTCTGGGAACGCTACAACGCTACTATGACGGAGCGATTGTGGCTACAAGTTAGAAGAAAAGTTTTAGCTTTTGGAAAATTGATTTTTTCCATACCGTGATCACATTTCCACGTACTTGTACTGGTAAAATGTGTAAAATCTAGAAGCACATTCAGTCCACAAAGAAATATCCTGGACTACCAGTCTGCACGTCCTGTCTCTGCAAGTCCACTTCGGAAGACATTTGTCTGCGCTCTGCAGCCGCCAAAGCAGAACAGAGTGAGGCAGAATATTCATTAAATCACCACATGCAGCCCTGTTGTACTGGCCTTCACTACCTGTTTACCACTCAGAAAGGAGGCCATGCAAGGTAATAATCCACACTAGAATCTGCCATGGCAACAATGTCTGAATTCATCATTAACACAATCAGAAACCTACCTAAGAATGATGTATGTGTATAAACCAGTTGAAACCAGCAAAGAACAGCAACAATATAACATCCTCGCTGTCAATATTTTGTTTTCCAATCAGACAAGTTTTGAAGTGTTTGGATTACTAAATCCATCAAAAACACAAAAATAAAATAAAGGTCAAAGGCTCCCTTCCAAGGGGTACCAGACACTAAAGAAATACTGCAATTACACTTCTCATTGGCTCATGGGGGCCCTTGGTGAGTGACTGCACAGGTAAGCCTCTCTTCAGATCCACCACCAATGTTAAATACAATCCAAACTACTTTTGATTGTGTGAATATGTAAACATGGCTTCTATTGGGGTTTTGCGGAGCATCACAACCAACTTGAAGTGACTCTTTATTATTAATCCTTTCAGCCTGCTTTACGCCTGCAGAGAATTTTGAGGCACCCAAGGGGGAAATAACTTTTCAATTGACTTGTAATAATTTGGCTTTGACTTTCAGCAGTACAACGAGAAATTGGGTGCCAGAAAGTAGGTGGCTGTGTAGACACTAGTATGCATTCATTGGCTTCCAACAAAGTGGTCATCATATATTCCACATGTTTACAGGGTAATTACCAGGTCATTAGTTGAAATAATAGACCAAATCTTAAATTGGCTACGTATGGTACCATCAATGAAATAAGGATTTATATATATATATATATATATATATAAACATAAACATATGTGTGTGTGTGTGGTTTGAGGAAGCAGTGAATAAAAACAGATAAATATGAAACATTGCGGGGAGTACAGCATCATCCCCTCAGGCTTGTTTTTGAGAGACGGATGTCTGTACCTCTATTTGCACTTTCCCTTTCGAAATATTCATCAGACGTGCTGGCTGCTTTCACTTCATAACCTCTTCTTCTTCTATCTAGCTCTCAGTATCTCCCCTTCTCCCTCCCTCTCATCTAATGGCTTAAGTCTTCCCTGGGGGAAATATAGCCAGGGATGATGCTTCTGTGGATGGGTTTAGAGTTGCTGAAGGTCTTTCTTGTCATGGGAACAATATAAAAATGATAAAGCTGGATTTCTCAGGGCTTTCTTGATGTATTTCATTTTGTCAAAGCCAGATGACTGCTCTCTGCTTGGATGCGGCCCTGGTCTGGTTTTGAATCATATTCACAAGTTGTCTCTCCTAGTTATCTTGTTCTTTATTGCCTCTACTGTATTATTTCTTGGCTTAGCTGAATGCCAAGATGAGAATCTGAGCTTAAGTCTCCTGGAGTACATTTAACTCATTTACACGTCTTTTTTTCTGAGATATTTCTCCTTTTATCATGAATAAGAGCATTGAAAATTACAATGTGTTTCCCGTTTTTCTTTAAAACAACATGACAACATATGCAACATGGTATACCAGTCTATTTCTCCAGGGAATGTCAGCCAAGAGGTGCTTTTTTCATTTTTTTACTACCTCTTAATAATGATTCAGCTTTTACTAAAGCGAGTCTGCCTTTAGCATATTCCCAATGATTTCCCCTGGATGAGATTCTCTTCACCATTAATTACTTGCTAATAACATACTCTCAGCGAGAGAAGGTTATAATGAGCAGCTTTATGAAAGGAAGGTGGCTGAGGTTTGTAATTTCAGATGGCAACCAACAGGGCAGTAAATGACTAGGCACTCATGATAGCCACATGCAGCGGTGATCCACAGCGCTAACTGGAAGCTGTGACAATCCCAGTCACTGTCTTGTTTTTGTCACTTCGACTGGGGCTGCCAACAATGGGGATTTACTAAATGTTCACATAGGGGCTTTGAAATCAAGAAGAAAAACATTTAATCACACAAAGAAGAACAATTGCAGAGACATAGGACATTTAGTTAGTGGAACTCTTATTGGATTTTTCTTCTGTTTTCTATACAGACACTGTGACATAAGTTGTAAATTGTACTGTTCTGTTTGATGTCTGCAAAAGAGAAAAAAAACAAAACAGTAAAATTGACATGGACTCGCTTTTAGGGAAAAAAGCTCTTCAAGATTCACAAATGCATCTATTGGATGTTACTTTTAACACTTTCATTTCATTTCATATATTTGTGGGACAATCATCTTTGTGTTTTACTAATAGCACATTTGACAGCAGAAAATAATCGGGGCAACAGCACGGTCACAGCCACCTCGGCTGATTTGTCAGATGATACATGACGTTAGACAGTAGCAGAGGAAATTAGACGCCACACTAAATATGACTGAGGCTGAACGCGGAATGCAATAACGTTTGATGAACACAGTCCGCGAGGAAAATACAGAATTGCTATAAATGATAAGAGACTTTTTTTTTGTATCCTGTTTGCTGAGCACTTTATGAATCTCTTTGACATGCAGGAGTTTTTAGCACAGTACGTTTTCTCGACTCAAAGCACTGGTAATGATCCACTACATCCACTTCTGTTCTTTCCATTATTCTTCATACGCTCGCTGTTTACTCTAAGGACGTACTTCATCCTTGATAGCAAACCTTGATAGGAAAGAATCGTTTGATCCAAAAAAGTCAGACATTTTACGTCATGGACTACAATTGTAAATTGAATCTCATGTCCCAGAAAGGAAAAGAGGGATGCTTGTTTTTCAGTAAGAAGACATCATTTTGTTTCACATGCCTTCCCCACTTCTTTTATCCTTAATGTTGATAAAAAGTGGTTGACAAATTGCGCCGCACAGATGGATTCCGACAAGGATGCATGTCACAAGGACATACCCCTACAGCAGCACCTCCTGTCTTATATAACGGGGCACTCGTGGTCTTGAAATGGCGAAAACAAAGAGAAGAAATGTGTACTAAGTAGATAGAGCTGAGAGAGTGTCGGTAAGGCCGATGAACAGTGGCCTTCTGTGGAAAGGAGCCGACGCCGTCTTCCTGAGAAGAAGTCCAGTGAGTCTGGGAACGCTACAACGCTACTATGACGGAGTGATTGTGGCTACAAGTTAGAAGAAAAGTTTTAGCTTTTGGAAAATTGATTTTTTCCATACCGTGATCACATTTCCACGTACTTGTACTGGTAAAATGTGTAAAATCTAGAAGCACATTCAGTCCACAAAGAAATATCCTGGACTACCAGTCTGCACGTCCTGTCTCTGCAAGTCCACTTCGGAAGACATTTGTCTGCGCTCTGCAGCCGCCAAAGCAGAACAGAGTGAGGCAGAATATTCATTAAATCACCACATGCAGCCCTGTTGTACTGGCCTTCACTACCTGTTTACCACTCAGAAAGGAGGCCATGCAAGGTAATAATCCACACTAGAATCTGCCATGGCAACAATGTCTGAATTCATCATTAACACAATCAGAAACCTACCTAAGAATGATGTATGTGTATAAACCAGTTGAAACCAGCAAAGAACAGCAACAATATAACATCCTCGCTGTCAATATTTTGTTTTCCAATCAGACAAGTTTTGAAGTGTTTGGATTACTAAATCCATCAAAAACACAAAAATAAAATAAAGGTCAAAGGCTCCCTTCCAAGGGGTACCAGACACTAAAGAAATACTGCAATTACACTTCTCATTGGCTCATGGGGGCCCTTGGTGAGTGACTGCACAGGTAAGCCTCTCTTCAGATCCACCACCAATGTTAAATACAATCCAAACTACTTTTGATTGTGTGAATATGTAAACATGGCTTCTATTGGGGTTTTGCGGAGCATCACAACCAACTTGAAGTGACTCTTTATTATTAATCCTTTCAGCCTGTTTTACGCCTGCAGAGAATTTTGAGGCACCCAAGGGGGAAATAACTTTTCAATTGACTTGTCATAATTTGGCTTTGACTTTCAGCAGTACAACGAGAAATTGGGTGCCAGAAAGTAGGTGGCTGTGTAGACACTAGTATGCATTCATTGGCTTCCAACAAAGTGGTCATCATATATTCCACATGTTTACAGGGTAATTACCAGGTCATTAGTTGAAATAATAGACCAAATCTTAAATTGGCTATGTATGGTACCATCAATGAAATAAGGATTTATATTTATATATATATATATATATATATATATATATATATATATATATATATATATATATATATATATATATAAACATATGTGTGTGTGTGTGGTTTGAGGAAGCAGTGAATAAAAACAGATAAATATGAAACATTGCGGGGAGTACAGCATCATCCCCTCAGGCTTGTTTTTGAGAGACGGATGTCTGTACCTCTATTTGCACTTTCCCTTTCGAAATATTCATCAGACGTGCTGGCTGCTTTCACTTCATAACCTCTTCTTCTTCTATCTAGCTCTCAGTATCTCCCCTTCTCCCTCCCTCTCATCTAATGGCTTAAGTCTTCCCTGGGGGAAATATAGCCAGGGATGATGCTTCTGTGGATGGGTTTAGAGTTGCTGAAGGTCTTTCTTGTCATGGGAACAATATAAAAATGATAAAGCTGGATTTCTCAGGGCTTTCTTGATGTATTTCATTTTGTCAAAGCCAGATGACTGCTCTCTGCTTGGATGTGGCCCTGGTCTGGTTTTGAATCATATTCACAAGTTGTCTCTCCTAGTTATCTTGTTCTTTATTGCCTCTACTGTATTATTTCTTGGCTTAGCTGAATGCCAAGATGAGAATCGGAGCTTAAGTCTCCTGGAGTACATTTAACTCATTTACACGTCTTTTTTTCTGAGATATTTCTCCTTTTATCATGAATAAGAGCATTGAAAATTACAATGTGTTTCCCGTTTTTCTTTAAAACAACATGACAACATATGCAACATGGTATACCAGTCTATTTCTCCAGGGAATGTCAGCCAAGAGGTGCTTTTTTCATTTTTTTACTACCTCTTAATAATGATTCAGCTTTTACTAAAGCGAGTCTGCCTTTAGCATATTCCCAATGATTTCCCCTGGATGAGATTCTCTTCACCATTAATTACTTGCTAATAACATACTCTCAGCGAGAGAAGGTTATAATGAGCAGCTTTATGAAAGGAAGGTGGCTGAGGTTTTTAATTTCAGATGGCAACCAACAGGGCAGTAAATGACTAGGCACTCATGATAGCCACATGCAGCGGTGATCCACAGCGCTAACTGGAAGCTGTGACAATCCCAGTCACTGTCTTGTTTTTGTCACTTCGACTGGGGCTGCCAACAATGGGGATTTACTAAATGTTCACATAGGGGCTTTGAAATCAAGAAGAAAAACATTTAATCACACAAAGAAGAACAATTGCAGAGACATAGGACATTTAGTTAGTGGAACTCTTATTGGATTTTTCTTCTGTTTTCTATACAGACACTGTGACATAAGTTGTAAATTGTACTGTTCTGTTTGATGTCTGCAAAAGAGAAAAAAAACAAAACAGTAAAATTGACATGGACTCGCTTTTAGGGAAAAAAGCTCTTCAAGATTCACAAATGCATCTATTGGATGTTACTTTTAACACTTTCATTTCATTTCATATATTTGTGGGACAATCATCTTTGTGTTTTACTAATAGCACATTTGACAGCAGAAAATAATCGGGGCAACAGCACGGTCACAGCCACCTCGGCTGATTTGTCAGATGATACATGACGTTAGACAGTAGCAGAGGAAATTAGACGCCACACTAAATATGACTGAGGCTGAACGCGGAATGCAATAACGTTTGATGAACACAGTCCGCGAGGAAAATACAGAATTGCTATAAATGATAAGAGACTTTTTTTTTGTATCCTGTTTGCTGAGCACTTTATGAATCTCTTTGACATGCAGGAGTTTTTAGCACAGTACGCTTTCTCGACTCAAAGCACTGGTAATGATCCACTACATCCACTTCTGTTCTTTCCATTATTCTTCATACGCTCGCTGTTTACTCTAAGGACGTACTTCATCCTTGATAGCAAACCTTGATAGGAAAGAATCGTTTGATCCAAAAAAGTCAGACATTTTACGTCATGGACTACAATTGTAAATTGAATCTCATGTCCCAGAAAGGAAAAGAGGGATGCTTGTTTTTCAGTAAGAAGACATCATTTTGTTTCACATGCCTTCCCCACTTCTTTTATCCTTAATGTTGATAAAAAGTGGTTGACAAATTGCGCCGCACAGATGGATTCCGACAAGGATGCATGTCACAAGGACATACCCCTACAGCAGCACCTCCTGTCTTATATAACGGGGCACTAAAAATAGGGCGGCATACTGAAATGACAGAAAAGACTAAACTTTGGAGGGCTATATTTGCAGGATTAAAACATGCTGTAGGTATTTTTGAGCATGAGTCACTGTGCCTGAACAGAAGGCACAGGAAGATATGCAACCGGTTCTGCAGCACAGAACACACTCACAATGTGCGGGTAGACATCATGTTTATGCAGCATTTTGTCATCCAGCCGATAAAACTAATATCATCCTTCAAATGTAGGGCAGCAATTTAACAGATGTAATATCATTCAAAAGGAAATACAGCGTGTTTGATGAAAACGGACCATCGCAAGCATTCATGAAGAAAGTACAACAAAACTACTGAGGTATCACACCATTTAGATGAGATATAACTATTTATCTTGGGTGCAAAATATAACATTTAAATTGTAAAAATGATCAGGAAGGTGCAAGAACCGACTGTAAACAATAGCAGCAATGGAAACAAGTGGAAGGCAAGTGTCATAAATATAACTTGGCAACAACATGGTGCAAATTCAGTCACTTAAATGAGAATAGTTTGTTCACCAGAACAACCTGGGTGGGAGTTGTCGCTATGGGGTGAACCCGGGTGGCATTGTCTGGTCTTGGATAATTAAGCTAATGAGGAAGTGCCTGTTTAACCCGGCGGACCCAGCAAGGTAGCATGAAGCATGGTGGGCTCGCAATACACTGCCGGAAGCCCTGGTTAGATAGAACCATTAAGTGCCACTGCCTTATGTCATGAATCTTTCAGAGGGGGGTGAGTAACGTATATATTTGGTATTCAATTTGAAGAAAAGTGAAAATGTCTCATATAAAAGTAAAAAATATCATAGTTAGTCATAAAAAAGTGACACATTGTCATTAAACAACACATTGAACTTGTTCTCTTCCATCCTTTCAGCTAAAAAAACTAAACACAACCTTCTACCTTCCTCTAGTGTTTTTGTACCTCCAGACTCATTCATGGATATACGGAGGATGAGGTTTCTTACCGCTTGAAGCTTTCATTCACTCTCACACCTTGTTGGGTGAATTGCGCCGCCCACTCGTTATGCAGGGTTAGGGTTAGGGTTAGGGCGGTTCATTTTGATCATCTTTAAAAGGCGTTAATAGTTTCACCTCCATAATATTGCTCTCTAAATTCCTGATGGAAGAAGCTGTTGTGGCTTTCGCCTCCACATATTGCCTGACTTGCAAAATGATTTTAAGCTGAAAGTCTCCTTCCCTGCTTTCTTGATGACTTTAAAGTGATAGTAAAGGCTCTTTAAACACACTTACTGTAATAAGAGTTTGACTTTGCTTAGTTTCACACGGGAATTGCTTTGACCACATATATCTCCCGGTTTGACATTGGAGTGTCTTCCATTTGATATTATCGTTCCGCTCTGTGAACTGTCTGTCACCACTGTGTGACTTTTGTAATTATTATGACAGTTATGTTTTCTTGGCCATCTGCATGCCATTAAGTTAATGTTATGCTTATAAGACTCACTCACACCATCTGACTGTGGTTATCATATTAAAATGTACCATTTGCTGAAAAGGAAACATGCCAAAATACAGCATTACTGCCAGAAGTACTTAAACATAAGCGGTATAACTGCATGATGTGAAGATGCCTCTTAGGCCTCTATTAAGAGCTTTGACACAGTTTTTTTTCTTCTGTAAAGCATATTTTTGTTGCTGTGTGCATTTTGTTGCTGCCGCTTGTGTTTGAATAATGACCAAATACAACGTTCTAGCAAGATAAGGTCACTATCGCTAATGCATTTTGCCACTAATACAAATGAAACCTAAGGAAAAACGACTATTTCTAGTAAGTTCACTGTAGTCATTATCCATTTCTGCAGCCTATTTAGAACGGGATGCTTTGTTGGCAAAGTAGAATTGCAAGTGAAGTGCTGCAACGCTGGTAAGCACCGCGCGAGATAAGAAGCAATGAGGGTAATAATGATTAGTCTGTTCATTTGAAATGGTGGATACACTTTTTTCCGTGCATTTGCAAAGTTGCCGTGTATTACACAAAGCAACGAAAAGGTCTTACTAAATTAAAATCAAATATTTTAACAAAGCTATTTACAATACATTAAAACTGGCTGTTCTTTGATCTTTTAGAAAGCATAAACCTCCCCCCACGCCCGCCTATGACAGACACTATTTTCACATCTGCACGCCTTTCATGCACAATGTGTAGAGGAGATGTATTGCCTTGCTATACAATGTGCAATGCAAAGTGCTAACTTTGGCGCTCTGTATCACAATGAATCCCATTTGCTCCCAAGATGACTTCAACAGCAAGGACAGAAAGTGACGGATACAATGACAAATATAGGACATCTGATTCAATATTAAACATGAGGGTCTTATGGGAGAAGAGCGTTGAAAGCAGCACAGGTATGGGGTAGAGCATCCCCCTGTAGGCCCCTGCACGTCCCTACTGGGCAGTGACTCCACCGCCACACCTGTTTCTCCACAACAGAAAAAAAGGTAGCCTCCTAACCTTGCCCACACAGCCTTAATCTTCCAAATGCTGCTTGAGCATTTGAATTTCTGCACATCAATCTTAGGGCCCCGTCCTGCCATGATTAATGGTCCCCATCTATCACGGCACCATGTGGCGCGCAGGCCTTGCCCCGCCAGACAGCTTTGCTTTAGAATAATGGGCGCACTCCATCCCAGTCCCCCACCATGCAATGATTGTGCATCTTTGTAATCTATCCGTCAAGCCCCCTCTGTCAAAAGGCACAACAGGGGACCGCGCAGGTGGAAGCAATCAGGACGAGGGGGGCGTTGCTGCACGCCATTTACGTACAGTATTTAACAGAATGCCTTTTATTGTCGACTGATCAACACGGAGATATTTTCTCGGAGACGACGCCGTCGCTCTCATTCTGTCACACATGGGAGCGCGAAGCCTTGGAGACATTCTGTCCGCCATCAATAACGTTGGCAGGGAAAAGCCAAAACCACTAATGGTGACTCCGGGGTTCTATTCATGTGTGGTCACTTTTCATGCTTTGCTTGCTTTTCTAATATTGCAAACATAATTATACAGCTACGTGTGCATCCATTGTGTGCCCAAACTCACTGTCTCATGAAACACAAAAGGGAGGCTGAAAAGCTCCTTCTTCAAGCAGCCAGAAACACACGGCAGAAGACACCATCGCCGCGGTTTACAGGTACACCCCTCTGTTCCCCCGAAAACATCGGTTTCCATCAATATTCTGAAAATGAAGGAGCTGCAATTATGTCTGTCTCTCATTAAAGCAATTACATGCCACATGATCGAGCTGCAATACGGGCACGCCAGCATTCTGTGGAGTCAAGAGCTCCTCGTGCTTTCAAACAAGCCATTCATCACTGTCATATGGGCATTCTTCAGGTCTGATGGCGCTTTTGTGTGTCTTATTACAGGCAGACAGGAGAACAAAAAACGTGTGGTCCCCGTGCAAAACACACACAAACCAAGCAGAAATGCGTCTATCTGTACATGAGAACTCATCCATAACGCCAATAATTAAAGCGCTATTGTGTTGCAACATTTTGCACGGTGCAAAGCATGCGGCCGCAGTTAAACGGAGGATCTAACCAGTACATCTCGGTTGCTCGATATTCCCTGGTATTGTCGTCTAAATGTCGCAGCCCTATTACATTGCCCACTGGGATCAGCGCTGATATGTGGGAGTATTGTGTTGCCGCCTGTTGCTGACATTTCGACCGGCTGGATATTGCTGCTGCATTCCCCAAACATCACCTACTGGTCATGTCAGTCTATTCCAGGCGTGAAAGTGGTCCTCCTCACAGAAAATCACACAACATAGGAAAGGAGTGGAAATAGGAAGTTAAGTTTGCCCTCAAAGACTTGACATTTTATAGCAGAGGTCTCTTGATCCATGAATGAATATCTGATTTTTTATTTATTTTTTTAATCTTACAGAAGCTTAAGTTCAGAACCTGTTCATACACAATGGGCCTCATTTATCAAACGAACGTACGACCGAAAACCGTGCGTACGACCATTTCCACGCAAACTTCGGCATTTATCAATTTGGACGTAAGCGGAAGCTGCGATCAGATCTCACGTCAGGTCTGAGCTCGTGTACGCAAATTCGAGTCTATGGATTTGCGGTGCAGCACAGCAAAATCTGGCGTAAAATAATGAACAAACCTCAGCTGTCATTAAGCATAAGCAGTCACATATTTAGAACAGATCAAAACGGATTATTAAAACGAAAACATTTCTTTTAAAGCCCATGTTTTTACTGATACCACTTTCAAAAAATTAAACAATGGGATAAATAGCCTAAGATGACAACTAATTATTACACATTAAAATGTGAAAGAATCATAAATACAAGCAGAAATGTGTGTTTGCACATTAACTAATGGCAACAATGTGTAATTGTTTTTGTTTTTGTCCGATGGGTGTGACAGAACTGGAACAAAAATGAAAGCACCTGTTGAGATAATCATCGTTCCACTGTGGTTGGTCAGATGTTTATTCATTCCCCTATTTAAACAGATGCTTTGACAGTTATCAAGTCTTGATGATGGCAGACTTGCTTATTTTGGAGGAACAATACGCGTGTGTCAGACGTGAGCGCGTTTTCAGGGACCGCAGGGATCTCTGTGTCACCTCCACCACTTATGCCACAGATCGACTCCGACCCAATTAAGGAGGCAATTTTTTCCTGCGTCCCCGTCAAGATCAGTGGATGAAAAGATTAATTTAAGTCGTTAGGCATGGGTTAAGTTATTGAGAATTATATTCAAACCTCAGCTGGAGTCCGTTCCTCTGCGGCAACGCTGTTGACTGCCTCCGTTATATTTTTCCAGACTGCGTTTTTGTGAGCCCCTTTTATGCCACCCTCCAGTCTGCCAAAAAGCACTGTCTTGTTGTGTTCCACCTCCGATGTCAGGATGCCGATCTCCGTGTCAGAAAAGCTTCTTTTCTTACCCATGTTTCGTCTCTCCATGTTTGACCTCAGTGGGCGAGGCCTCCGAAACAGAAATATTTATGGGCGTAACATGTTAATGACGATCGAATTCAGCCGCCGCATTTATCAAGGCCCGCTCATTCGTACGCTGAGATTGGTCAGATACGAACGTTTCATAAATCGCACGTGTGTCCTGTCGTAAGACCAAATCTGCGCTCAGATCTGCGCCCGTTTTCACGCAAGATTGATAAATGAGGCCCATTGGGTTTTGTGGTCATGCGGTTACGAATTAATAGCCTTACCTGCTTTTTTTTAGCTTGAGGTATACAAGGAAGCCAAAACATGCATGCATTCACTGCTGACCTTGCATGAGCTGTTGTGCTGTGGGTGGCACATACATCGCTTACTCTTGAGCAAATGGAAAACAAACAGCAGAAATATTTTATGTGTGTGGGTTGATGAAAAAAACACCACTGCACTTATGGAAAGTGAATGTTCCAGTCGTGCCTTATGCCTTGCCGTTATCAAACTGGGGCCACAAGAGTCAAGAGAGTATATGGTGACCCATATACACATGTCGGCTCTGGGCTCACTTTCACATACATATTCCTTTCTTTGCATTGAAAATAACAGAGAGAGAACATACAAATGATCTAATTATTCCATTGCACGTCTTGTATTTATGAGATGAAAGCATGGGGAGAGTATCTATGATCATAATTAGTTCACATAAATTCACAATTGCATGAAAGTACTCTGTGCCTTATATTAAGTCTGGTTTAGAGAAGCGATGGCTCTACTGAGCATGGACTTTAGCTTGCCAGAGTTGAATACACAATATGCCATTTGTTTGCAACTGAGGGTCCCGTTTTGTTCTCATTCAAAACTCAGTAGGTTCGGGGGCCATGTGTGTTTTGCCTGAGCCTGCCGCCGTTGCATGGTGAATTCCATACTGAATAAGTCATGTAGAAGATAATGAACAGGGCACATAGCAGACATTGACTGAGTGAGTGAAGAAGCACGGATGAGCCTGCATAGCTCAGTGAGGCTTTAGAGAGGCGGATGCTGGCTCGGTGTCATTTAAGCGTATCGCCATGGGGACAGACGATAACCATGAGAGTCAGTGGATGAATGGAGGAAAATAATGACTCATTATGAAGGTATATGAACATGGGATTAATCTTGATCTGTGTGGTGCTTCCTTTCTGGAAAGTGCATTTTATATTCACAATATTTTCTCAAGGTGCCAATTTCAAACTACGTGTGAAATCCACACTTTTTGTTTCTTTTTATTGAAAAAAAAAAGTTTGAAAAGAAGTTCCATTATATAAAGCACTGCATGCTTTTAGACTGATGCTTCTGTTGGCTATATCTACTGACGCCTTGCTACACACTTTTGTATGATAATTATGAATGACCCCCAATAAATAGTAATAGTGAACATGTGATGGGTGCAATCATATTATCAAACACTCAAAATGATTGTGATACAATGAAGTAATAGAAACTCAAATTTTCCTTGCGGCGACCAGACAACAGGTTGAATTTTCAAACAAAGAAGCCCATTTATGTACAGTGAACGATTAAAATACATCAAAATTCACTATGGACAACAAGAGTTCATTTATTATTGGTATTTCCTACTTTGTTGTGCTGTGGACTACCGATGAAGTTCACATTGTTAAGGTCCAGTTACGAACGACATGGAACAAAGATTTGTGGCTGAGTTCTAGTTGTTCAATTATTGTAATTATTCAGTGTATATCTTAAATAAATTGCCTGTTAGTTGTATTGGCCAGCTCACTGTGTGACAGAGCAGGTAGATGCTTCTGGACCAAGACTCTTCTGGTGGATTCACAAACTGATCAGCTCCACTGGCGCAGCCGCACCCGGTGGAATATATTGATCTTCTATCCACCTGCAGCTTTCCTCAGCTCAGGCAAGCTTCATTGATATATTATCTCTGTTCTTCTTCATATTTTATTATTGTTTCACCTCTCTCTCACATTATGCTGTCCATATCCTATCATTAATTCATATAATATATGAACTACCACTACAGCCAATGATTGGCTTATTGTCTGCCAGCACCGGTCACCCTGTTCGTGTTCTAGCTATGGTTACAGTACGTACCATTATTCTAAGCCCATCCTCTCCTTCCAACAGCCTCCAGCAGTTGAAGGGGGCAAAGCAAATCGGCTGCACTCACTGTAATGATTACAAAGCATTACCCAGCTGTACCTTATATCCTTATAGGACACTTTCACACTCGGTATGGAGGGGTCCAAGAAATCCCCCTATAAATGAATGCATACTACTGCTATCACTCCTACTATACTGTCCACTGTTAAAGACTCTTCTCTCTTTTTTCACCAATTTAGAAAACCACAATGGACATATCTAGTTACAATGGAAATGTGTAAAGGTGCGTTCACACCGAACGCGATAGACGCAAATTGAGCGGGGACTCTACATTGAAAACCAATGTAAATGGCGCGATGACACGCGATTCAGGCGGAGGCGGCGCGAATGGAGCGTCTGGTGCGATGAGACGGGAATGGCGCGTCTGACGCGAATGGCGCGTCTGGCGCGAATGGCGCGAATAAAGTTGAAAATATCGAACTTTTCAGGCGGCATCGCGCCGCGACATCCAATCAGCGACGAGTTCAAGCCGACAGACAGAGGAGCTGAGATGGACGGGCTGCATTACCTAACCCGACTCGGGAAGACCGGACCCCGGTGCGACGGGGGCCGTACCGGCCTCACACCGTCAGGGCTGAGCCTCGATCAGAAGGACTCCCCCGCGCGACACCGGGCAATCGGCCTTACGTACGCCACATTTCCCACATCCGCCTGCCCGCCCGTCGGACGGGGTTTCGGCGCTGGGCTCTTCCCTCTTCGCTCGCCGCTACTGAGGGAATCCTAGATAGTTTATTTTCCTCCGCTTAGTAATATGCTTAAATTCAGCGGGTTGTCTCATCTGATCTGAGGTCGAATGTGGCCCCGACTTTGGGGAGAGGTGCGAGGGACGTGGCTCCCGGAGGAGGCTCACGGACTCTGGCATCGGGTACCCCGAGGCGGAGGAGGAGGGTCCGCCGACGTGACCCGCCGGCTCCCCTCAAAAATGAGCGTCATGCGCGAATGAAGCGAATGACGCGAATGAAGCGAATGAAACGAATGACGCGAATTAAGCGAAAGACGCGAATGACGCGAATAGTCCAAAATGACCAAGCGGCGCGATACACGCGTCTCACGCGATTGTATTTGCGTCTATCGCGTCCGGTGTGAACGCCGCATAATATGTGCAACGTATGAATCTGAAATTGTTTACATTTGAAACCCTTTTTTTATGTGATAAATTCTCTTTTTGTGTTAAAGGGGGAGAAAATGAGGCATTAAGCAACAAGTAACATTTAGTGTTTCAGTACCTGAAAAAATAAAAGGCACACATGGCTATGGTGCAAAACAAAAGTAGGCAATTAATTGAATAATTATCACCCATTTCATCTATTTTAGTAAACCAGTAACTGCTGATTTAATCCCCGATTACACATGGCATTTGAAGGTTTTAAAGAATTTGAATTCCCGGATTGGATAGAATTGGGCGACATTTGAAGTGCAGCCCAAGGAGCCGGATGGAAAGTATTGTACATGTTGTGACTCAAGCTGTTGTCTTAGACTGCTGCGAGGTAAAACTGCACTTCACTGTAGAACAGTACCATATTGTCAGCATCTTCCAGGCATCTGTGGCTCCATCATTTTTTTATTTTTGATTATTTTCTTCTTACTTACCCTTCATTATAAAATTGCACAAAGTAATGCTGGTTTTCTCCCTCTTCATCACCGCTGAGCACACAGTCATCATTTCTGGATACACTTAATGAGAACTGACAGTGGACCAAACCATCAAAGATGTGGCCTGTCATTTGCAGAACGGCATATCAAATTGATGTGAGTTAACACAATGTAAGATTTTTTTTGTTTTAATGTACTGTGTCTGCTTAGTTTCCAATGATAACCTGCTCTCCTGCATGAGTTGTGGAGCTTTCCAAGGTCTCCAATGGGGCTGTAAGCAGAGGGGGAACTGTCCATGGTACCATAATTCCTTTAGACAGTGCCGAGCTGGGCCTACGAAAAATTCCCTTTGCAACAGATTAATTGAAGGGTAAACCAGTTTAGCCAGGTTGTAGCTTTTGCTTTTCTCACTCTAATCGTCAGATCATTTATTCATGAGGCCTCTCTGAACCTCTGTTATCACCCTGTACCTCGGTCAGCATCGCAAACGCCCGCTGTCAGCCTTGGTTTCCTGCTCTGAAGTGACTGCTACCGTGTTCACGGGGACGGACAGATGAGAAGGCGAAACCGGACGACAGAGTGTCATCGGCACGTTGCAGGGATTGCCGAAAAGTAGGTTCAGGTTCAAAAAGTCCTACAGTTCTATCTCACCTGGGAGAAAAACAGGCTTGGTATCATAGATGGAGAGGGAAAGCTTGTCAGCCAAACTTTAAGTAACCCTCCATCACTTGGCCTTGAGGTCTTTCCTGAGACAGTAGGGATGTCACAATCACTCCTGCTCTGTCTGGAATACTAAAGTCAACCACACAGGTACAGGGATAACAAGAAGTGGGTGATCCAAACCAAAAGATTTGCTCTTAGCAGCGGGACTCCCAAATGTCAGTTAATTCATAACGTACAGGGAGGATGGAGGAGGTAGAGCAAGGGTGTGTGTCAATAAACTCGTATTATTCCACTCGTACAGGTGAGGCAGATTGCTGCAACGTTTCCTAGTCCATAGAGGTGCTGTCAGTTCAACCTTTAGCTACTTTAATTAATGGCTGAATGAGGTTCTTTGCATTTTACAACAAGTTAATTAAATTCAGTGGAGCACTCCATGGTTTTCCCACTGGAGGTTTGTATAGGTTTTGGTACATTATTTGGATGGGTGGAAAGCACTTTTTTGATTTGTATTTGATTGAAATCATGATTTTGATTAAACTCCTGAAAAATAAGATTTAGTGGATTAAAAGGTTTAAAAAAGTAAATTTTTTAAAGGTCGTGTGGTGAAATTTTGACAAAGGGCTGTATCAACAATAGCGCAATAACAAAATATAGATAGATTTTTTTATTAATTGGATGCTCTTAAGGTTGATTTGACTTGATTGACTTAAGGTGATGACAGGTTTGTGTTTTGTTGTGTTTTGTCTGACACCAAGTTGAATGTGTCTATGAGCCCAGTATGATACAAATACATCTAATGAGCCAGTATTTGCTGTTTGTAGCACATTAGCAACCAAAGAGGTAGCTAAAACAAACTAACAAAAACAATAATAAAGACAATTAAGGTGTTTCTATTTTTACATTCACTTTGTGTGGTGGTGCAAAAAGGCCGTCTTGGGCTGAGGCGGTAAACCACTTGGATTCCCTGGAGAGAGCCTGGCTGTAAATTCAGTGTGGAAATGGGTGCAGATTAAAGCTTCATTAGTCAAGGCTTTAGCAGCTATGCACTGCTCTTCCCCCTCTGCATCTTTGTTCCTCTCCCTCAACACGTGCAAACAGAATAACCCATACACAGAAGACACAGAAGGTGGTGCACACATACAGAAGTGTGCTTACGGTTATTTCAGCCACATCGGAGGATGCAAGCATCTTTGCATCAACATCTGTAATGCAAAGCCTTTGGCTAATCCCGCTGTGCTGTACATGTTTAACATAAAGATCACATACAATTTATACTATGTCAAAACCTTCTTGTTCTTTTATGTCTAAAATGTTCATGCCTCCTTTATTTTTTTTTTTATTTGTGCCAGATAGTCAAGTGTCACATATATTTTATATTGTATATTTCACAATGTGAGTTTTTCCATGATATGCCACCTGGGACGACTGGGCTCTTTTACGATAATTTACAATATGATAATTTAGAACAATTTACATTTTCTATGCCTCCAAACACTGACAATAAAAAATGTTATCCAAAAACCTAATTTAGTCACTTCTATAAAATATCATAATACGTATTTGTAAAATAAATATTTCAGTGTAAATATACATACATATGCACACACTGCAACATGCATACCTCAAAAAGGTGTAAATCACATTTGTAACATAATAAAGAAATTGTTATTTTTGAATTACTGCATCAACATGAGGAGCTGTGTATCTGCAGTGGTAAAAAAAAATAGTGAAGTTTGTGCTCAAGTCCTGTAGACCCTTATGTTTGGGATACGGTGTCTTGAATTTCCTGAGGCATTTTGCTTAACATCACATACTCCTCCACCGGTGACAGAACATACCCTGTGGCACACTTTGCAGTTTCCCGTGTATTTATTCTCTCCCACGCAGAAGACAGACATATTTAGCTCCTTATTCTTCGTCATACTTTTGCAAACTCTTGTGCTTGACAGGGGGATTTGAAGAGGAGGCACAGGCCATTTTTAAATCTGAGCCCGACTCCTACTGCCTGCCAACATCTCCTCAACAACGGCAACAGCCAATGCATGCAAACACACACACACACACACACACACACACACACACTAAGAAAACAAAGGACAGATAGCTGCCTGCTTTCTCCTTACATTTCCTATTAGTCTATCTCCTAAATTAACAGACTTCAGACTATTCATTTTTTTTTCTTCTATGAAGTAAAGAGAAAAAATTATCTTCGCTTGATGAAACCTTCCCAACGTGTGAACACTGGCTTAGCTACATGGTCATTATGGCTGTGTACACAAATTAATGATCAGTGTTTCAACGTCTTTGGAAAAAAAATATTATGTTTTGCAAACAAATATTACATCTTGCAAAAGGCATCAGCCAGTTCAGAATAACACTGAAATGAAGATTTAATTATTTTGTGCTTTTCATTAAGTTGTTCCATTTTAGCTGCCGTCCATTCTTTACTGCTGTCCATAATTGTGTTAGATGTTTTCACAGTTTAGTGTGTAGGCTATGCCTCGTTTCTGTACCTACAGAATAATAATAACAGGTTTGCATCGGAAGACAGGAACAGAGAAGGGAACATCAAAGGGAATCCAGACTGGTTTCACACAACCCTGCATGTTTAAAAGCATGCATAATACAATACCAAAAGCCTGAGAAAAGGATTGTAGGAGAATGTTCAGGGTCAGGTCCTCCACAAAACAGCATTACAAGGCACAACGTTCTTAAGTCATGTTCTCGTGTCTGTGTGTGTGTGGTACATATATTAGTAGATACAATAGTAACTGGAAAAGAGTCTTTATTCCTTTCTCATTACTTGCTTCTGTTTTAGTGGATAATACAATTGTTTCTTCACTGTATATTGACCTGAGAGGAAATGTGGGAGTTTGAGGGCACTATCAAACAATTAAAACCTCCAATGGGCAAAATGAATGATGCATTATTATGGATCCCACTGCTTTTCTTGGCGAGATCTGCCCTGTTTACCATTCAAGTGCTAAGATTACCCAGGTGTCCATGCTCCTATTGGTGACCTGATTGGTTCAGGTCCTGTACATGACCAATGGGCTATACTGACCTTAAATACTTGAGCTACAGACCTATAATAGGGCGGGTTTTTCCTAGGAATGCAGTGGTGTTTATAAGTTGAAAGTCCCATTGATTTGACTCACCAAAACTCCCATTGCACTGTTTATGTGATAAACAACACTAGAAAACGTGAACTGGAGCAAAAACAAAAGCCAAAAACATATATATTTTCAAGGCTAAAATTTGAATGATATTTTAACACTAAGCAACCAACATGAACTAAAACTACAGACTGGGCATTAGAGGGGAAAAAAATTATAAGGACAGATACTGTATGCTTTTAGAGGAAGAAATATTATACTACAAACACATCCATCCATCCATGCATCTATCCATCCATCCATGGAGCCAATCCCAGCCATATAAACACCAATGATCTAATACTGTCAATCCAATCTTGACAAATGTACAGTATGTATAGACATAATTAGCAATTTCAGCTAGACACTGATAACACATTTATATACAGTAGTCTTAAATAATTAACTCTTCTGACAGAATTGTGAGCAGAAACTATGAAAAGGAAAAAAGGAAACCCATCAAGGATTAACACCATTGTTCACACAAAACCGTTCAGTTGTTTCAAGCAATTGGTGAGACAGCCAGCTTGGCCTCAATAGGTATCCAACAGAGAATTCACAATCTGCATTTGTCTCCGTTAACAATCAGTTTGGAATTAACTCTCGTGGCCGGGTGTCACAGCTGACGTCAGTAATGTATGGATTATGGTTTGCTCTATTCCTCTGTTGTTAGCTTCGCCACGCAATTTGATTATAGAACCAAAAGTAGACCGAGATCAGCAGAGACTTTGAAGCTATTGTACAGTCTGCCTTCAGCTTTTCTCGCCTATTCAGTAAAGTGGAAATAGCAATCTCAGACTAAAATACTCTATATAATAGTAGAGTTATTTAAGATTCAGTTTCTGGCTTTTGAAAATGAAAGCAGTGGGGGAAGTCCCTTGAATCGCATATAACGATAGCCACTATAATTGGCAGATGTTTTAGAGTGTGTGTAAACAAATACCATATAGACCCTAATGCCTCTGGTTCATAACTGATTGAAAACTGTTGAAGTCATTGCTCAGGCTAAATGGTTAATTTAATAATGATTATAAAAGTACAAAACAGGATGTGCTGAAACTACATCAAGTAAAAGCTCTGGCCCCTGCAGTAATCATTAATCGGTGGAGGTTCCTGGTGAATGGGTGGGCAATTGGCCCCAATCCAAATGCAGACACTGCATACAGTATATTATAATAACCATGCTTCAGATTCGGTGGGCCATGATGGATGCCTCACTTCTGAGCTCAAGCACAGGCAAGGTGACATTAATATCTTTTTTTTGCTACCAAGGCCCTGACGGACTCTCTTTTTTACCTTTTTTTTTTGTATTTTCTGCTTGAGCCACGTTGAATCTTATCTCTGTTCAGCTCTAAGTTTGACCACCGTGATGCAACCTTAAAATTCTTCCATCAGTGTTACACCAGATTGTGCATTCATATGCAGAATCTGTCGGCAATAGGACAAGATTTTTGATATCAGATGCCGGTGTCTGACTCCGTTGGCGTATTATCAAGCACTCGCGTTGGAGCAGGTAAACGGTCCGTGTGGCGTCTGACAATGATTTCGCCTTCGATGGGTTTAAAATTAGCTTATAAAACTGGCTACTTGTGAAACATCTGGTGGAACACACCCCCAGTGTCGTATCTCAAGTTAATCAGAGTGTAAACGCTGAGCAGCAGACAGTCGATGGGTTCTGAGATTTTAATGGGGGTTATGTATTATTTTGGTTGAGAAAAGTATTTTTTTGATCAAAGAACATTTAAATTTTCAGACAGCAGCGCTGTAAAACTGTTATTCATGAAACAAAAGCCAGTTTAGCCTTATTGTTCTGTTTGGCTCCTCAAAACAACATTTCAATAGTGCCATTATTTTCATGCTTGCTGTGAAATGTTAAGGCTGTGAAAGTCCCCCTCCCCCCTCTCTCATAAGGGTTGACCTGGGAAACACTGCCAGCTGAACGCATTTAAACAACATCAGTGAAGGTGACCCCAGAACAGCAGGGCGCACGCTGCCGCGGCAACGCTTCAGATGATTTAACTGAAAAATCCGATCATCCCGCTTTATTCTCATTCAGTTCTTGTGTCAAAAAGCAATTTTGGAGATATAGTCGTGGGTGATGTTGCAATTAGTGATGTGTTCTGCATTTGATTTTCCCTAAAATGAGGTTCTGACGGAGCCTGGGAAATAAGAGGGCCGGGGACTCTGTGTAGGGCACCGGCAGAAGAAATCACTTTGGCCATGATTTGAATTGCTAATGAGAAAGACCTGTACTGGACCTTCGCTGCAATCTAAAAGCTGCTGTTTGCCTTCATAATCAAATGCAATTGTACCTGTTCCAATAGCAATTTCACATACCTCGCACCTTCGATGTTTATTGGATATCACTGGTCTCTTTCATACTTAAAAAGGAAACCAGACTCTAATGCATGTATCCTTTCACCGACGTTTCATCTCACAGTTTACTGTTAATGACTCTTTTGTAATTGCTAATGCTGGCAATTAGACAATTGCCTCCTCTGTCCCCTTCACAAACCACAACAACAATCCTCTAATAGCGCATTCACTGTATGTATGGCACGGAGAATGGATGAGAGTGGCGCCACACTCGATCCCTCTCTCCGTCACTATTTATAGCCCAAACAATTAAGCCGAGAAGACCTTCATTAGCCTGCTGCTATTCAGCAGGACCCTCAGTCGCCTTGCCAGCCAGCCAAACAGGTGTTCCTTAATAATCGCGGCTGAACTGCCAGCAACACTGGTTTGCGATTTTCCCTCCATATGTTTCAAGCTGTTAGCGGTCCTCTTCTGAGAAATGAATGACTTTCTAAGCCTCATTACAATATCTTACAGTACACAGGTGGCTGTGTGCTGGCAGTCTGACCCTCGTATACGACAAAGTGGTAACGCTTGCGACATTCATCTACTGTATCAATATCACAGTATTTATTAATGTCAGGGGTTATTACTATGCAACTACACAACATCATTAAAATACAGTTTTCCCGTTCCTGTATTCAAAGCCTATTAACCATAACCAATGTTTGCTTTCCCCTGGAGGATGAAAATACAGTGGTTTTTTTTATGAGGATGTCGCCATTGTGCTGATATACTGTTGTAAGGGATACCTCATTTGCAATTTAAGGACACATTCACAATGAGGCACATTAATTAAAAGTAAGCATATATGGTCATATTTAACACTGCACATGAGCGAGTGGGCCGTAATTCTCCACTGCAGCTGTGCCAAAAAGCAGGAGATGAGAGGCTGCCAGAGGTTTTGTAAATACTGCAGTGGCACGCCACCACTTGGACCAATTAGGATCCGGTTCATTTGTCATCGCACCGAGCAGTGCTTACAATTCTATCACTGGTTTAATCTTAATTTTCACTAACTGCATTTGCATGTATTGTGATGAAGGTAAAAAAAAAAAACTTAAAATCAAGATGTACACTTACAATTTGAAGTAAAATTTGTCTTTTGTTTGAATCTAAACAAAAAATAAATAAAAACAAATTTTGTGAATTTTGCAAAAAGTGCATGAAAGTATTTTAATTCCACACCTATGTATTTGTTGAACAGGAAATTGTTCAATGTCTAAACCTACTTTCATATTTGTAACCGTTAATCCGTCATAAAGATTTAGGAAAGCAAGCAAGCATTCTGACCCCGTTTTGAAATATGATTACATTTAACGTACAACTTAAAACCTTTGAAGAATTTCCATTAAAAGTGCATATATTTTAAACCAACCAAAACCAAATATGACCCTAATCGATGATGCAGAATATCTATATCAGAACATTTCTGCATATGACTAAGGGGCCTGCGGCAGTATGTGGGATGCTATAAAATTAATATCTCACTTTCTGTATATCACGGCTTCAGTTCTTTGCGCCTCCTGGACTATAGAACACCTTTCTGCCAGAAGCTGGTAAGGACTCTGCTTCCTTCCCATTAGGAAAATGTCTGCTGCTTTTAAAGGGGATGAGAGGAGTTAATGTGATTGGACACTATGGAAGCTTGCCCCAACTCCATCTACTGATAATATATTCCTCCCACTAACGATGTATTCATTCTGCTACAGCCCCCTTTTCCCCCAAATTGCATAGCGCTCTGCCAGGCTTGTGTCTAACTCTGGTTACCAAAATTAGATTGCCACATCCGCTTGTACTTTCTCTCCGAGTTTGTGCGTGCTTGTACCCTTGCCAAAGGCCCATTGTAATGATAATAAATAACTCATTCTCCAACAAATATTTCATAAACAACAAAGCTCTGATGAAGGCTCAGTGCCGAAACGCTTAAGCGTATCTCTATTGTGACATGAGCCAGAAAAAGAAAAAAAAGTGAAATGTGAGTATTTAGTGCAGGCGTGACTGGGAAACTGGGATACTTTTCACCGTTTTTTTCAATGTGCTCCTTGGATTTTGGGTTAAGCACTCCTGACCCCAGTGTTGAAGCTCAACCTTTCCAATAGAATTTCATAAACAATCTGTCTACTATCTTGCCACTGCTTGACATATTTGAATGCTCAGTATGTCCATAACTAAGCCCCTTGTGTTACTTCCTATGCAAAACAGTAGGCACAGTTCTTATTAAAATTGGGTAAACATGTGGTTTCAAATAATATTATACAAGTCCCATTAGACATGTTTTTTTCTGCTAAATCAACAAGAGCATTTATGCCTTTGAGAATTCTGATGAACCAGCTCTCACCAGGCACACCCCCTATTGCTTATTTTGGCTGACTTAACACACTCAAGTAAGCTTGTATTGCATTGGCACAGCAAGCTACATTATTATTTTTATCTGCACTTTTTTTTTTATTATTAAGGCTTGTTTGAGCGCTCTTCATCCCCAGAGCTTCTGTGTGTATCACCTGCTGTCAGAAAGTTAAGTTGTAGGTTTGAGTATCTGATGACACATTTTCTTATAATGTATTCACATTTCAGATAATATTGGCAACTCCCACACTCTGTATTTCTTTGGCTTTTAAAAATACCTTTAGCATCAGGGAATGAGCCATTACCAGCATTAAGTGCTGTCTCCCACTGCGATAAGGTAATATTCCCATTCACTCAGTTACCTACAGCAATACACCAATTTAAATAGAGTTGTCAGTGTATAGTCTCCATGTAATTATGATGAAATACTAAGTACTCAGGAAAACCTGACCTCTGCTGACATGCCCACACTCTCAAAATGTCTAGTCCAGATGGCAGCAGGTACAAAGGATGCCTGGGGAAGAGAGGATTTTCAGGCTTGTCTGCATTATCATAGCAAGGACCTGTCCTATTAATGTTCTAAACATGTGTCATTTGGTTTAGATTTCACATTAGCAATCTGGCCAATGTGTGAAAAGATTATGTCTGTCAAAGAGAAGCAAGTTGCACAACAGTTGGTGCATTTGGAGCCAACAAAAGCCAACAACAGTGAATGGTTGGTCCTTGATAATTGACAAAATACAGTCAAGCATGTATTAGGTGCAAGTGTGCAAAACCTCAACCAGGCTTTTTGAGACTTTGTGCATCTATATAGCAAACTTGATGAATATGAGATTACAGGATTTGCCAGTGTGGTTGCTAGAGCCTTTAATCACAGGGTCCATGACTCTCAGAGCGGAATATCAGGGAAAAAACGATTACATTTTCTCATTTGCACAGCCTTTTGTAGTGACAGGCATTCAAAGCATCCAGTGTAAACTCCCTAAACTTCTTTTCACGCGTTTCACACTCCAACTGGCAAGTTGGCGAGGGCAACATCATCAACGAGGCAAAGGAAAGAGGAGTGGGGAGGTCAGTTCTCTATTCCGTGCTGTCTGTCTCCAGCTAGCTGACAGCGTGCGATACCTGCCACTTTACTGTTCAGCTGGGAGAGTGCAGTGCATAGATAAGCACTGAGAAGTACATAGAATCATCCACAAGTTCAAGTCCGAGGAGACACTTACTACACTGTAAAAATGTTTTCGAGCTGTACTTCATCCAATTTATAATTGTCCTTCCATGCAGTTTAATATTATTTGTTTTATTTTTCCAATTAATAATTTTTCATTTATTAAATTGTTTAAAATAAATATTTTTACATTCAATTTTGCAAAGAGCTCAAACCAAGAGATTTCTGTTTTGACAAATGCATAATTTTAGGATTACGCATAGGTTCGCCGCACATGCGCATTCGCACTTAAAAAAAACTAAACTTGAGCAGAGACCACGCGGCATCAACCGACCTGGACCTGTTCCTACGCCAGAGAGAGAGACTGATCATATTCACATTTTACGGATTATATTCTGGTAAGTGAAAACAACAATGATCATATGCTGCTGTTTTTAATGCTGTTATTTCTGTTTGTCACTGGCTATTTCTCTGGTAGGTGCTAACTAAATGTAGCTTGCTAGCTAGCCTAGTGTAGCTAACGTGACCTCGACGTTAATTAAAAGGGAATATAAGTGAAACTCATTTAATATGTGGTTTATTTGACAGTGGTATGCGGTTTTATTGCAGTGTATTTCTAAATACTCCTAGGACGTTTGTAAATCGGCACATATTTTCACAACACATTTTCACACAAATCTATGTATTATCGCGCGATCGCTAATCAGCTGCTGGGTGAATGGTCTAGCCAGGGCCGCCGCTGCCTACACGCAGAACACGCACAGTGCGTAGGGCCCCGCGATCCAATAGGGGCCCCGTTTTGCACAAAGGATGCGCATATGCACAGCCGTGGGGCGCGCTACTAGATCAGCTATCAGCGCGAGGCTGGAGAAGAGAGAGAAGAAGAGACCTTTTTTAAATGTATAATCTGACGCCGCACGCGCCGTCACTGCAATGATTGACAGCAATCGATCTGACCAATCACTGGTCAGATGCACATACGCTACAGACACTTGTCAAGCAGTTGCAGGTGAAGACGTGATGGCTTCGAAAACAACCGACAAGTCAGGCGCGAGCAAGAGGGGGGAAAAGCCAAACAAGAGAAAACTCGTGCTTCTCTCAGATATTCTGCTCGTCTGTACGTCGGCGTATCAGGGCCACTGTATAAAAAAAAACGGAGGCGAGAGAGGGGGGCGATATTCTGGGGAAAAAGCTACTTTATTCCGATGCTAACAAACAACCGCTAGCTAACTTCCCATGAACGTAGGCATTTATTTGTCTAATGAATCCATCCCAACGTGTGACAACGCCTCGTCAAGGTCCTTAGGGTGACGGCTGTTGGTGCTTATTGTCGGTTTTATTTAAACGGGCCAAATTGTCATCTTATGGGTGTTTATTGATCGGGTGGTCGGGCGGAGATCAGCCGTAACTCTCTCGGGTTGCCATAGCAACGGCAAACATCCGGTCACGCTCCGTCCCTTCTTCTGCATTTTTGTAGCAGAAACAGCGCCGCATAAGGGCCTGGCATATGTACTACAGCGCGCTGAGTTGTTTTCAGTGGATTCGTCTGGAAGCAGATTTTCTTCAAACGATGCCAAGTCAAAACGGAGAAAAAAGTTTGTTTTGCTTCGTGTGTACGGGGCCTAAACCTCCATGCTCAACATGCTTGTTTTGCACTCTTTCAGTGCCTGAAATCCTCAAAGGTCTCACTGTAAGTTTTTTGTAGACACAGGTTGAAGTTACTGTTAATTTTTAATCCCGGAAATAAGACAGCTCGTTTATTTCCTGTCTTATATTATTTGACAAACTGATTAATCATTATACTGTCGTTTTGTACCTAATATACATTTGGGATTTGGTAGGGTCGGATGGCGTTGGGGGGGGGGGGCCCGAAGACATTTTTTCGCTTAGGGCCCCATTTTGGTCAGGGGCAGCCCTGGGTCTAGCACTTGCACTGTGATATGCGCGACCCGAGTTCGCGTCCAGACTAATGCGTAGTATTCTTGGCGTTGGCTTCATTTTGTAATTCCCTTTATTAATTTTATTAATTCCCTAATTAAGAATATTCAAAGAAATGGAAAATAAATGGCATGAAAAGATATTTGATTTCTCTAGTAATCCTTCCTATGTCCACACTCAGTGTTGTATGGTAAGGAACTGGTGGATGTTACAAAGCATGTGTAATATAGCCGAGATAATAAAACAGAAAAACCAAACATAGTACACAATCATACAAAATATGTGAAAATGGTGTTTCAAACACAAAAAAAAGTTGCCACAACTCCTTGTTTGTCCACAAACATCACAAACCTGAAAAAGATCCACACATAACTCCGTTTACACTCGGCCATTGTGTCTACACAGACTGAGACATTACTGACTGAGGAAGCGCGCCACTGCATTACGCACTTACCCAGGTGGAAGAAAAAGTAGTTCCCACCAACCGCGGATCATTTAGACAAGATCTCAATAGTTGAGTTACTTTCCACTGTGTTCCTGTAAATGATATACTTAACCTCAAATGACTAAAGTATCGATATTTGGATTTGAGAATCGATTTTAGAGCATAAAGATCTGGTATCAGAGGTATCGATATTTCAGTATTGATCCGCACATCACTACTTCGCTGTTTAGCTACAATGATGTGCAGCTAGGTAGCAGGGGAGCTCGATCGTGGCTGCACATATTTTTTTCAGGTCTTTTCCTATGGTAGCACTCGGGAACCTAGAGCTTTATTTGGAAAATGACCGGAATTCTCCCTTAAATGAGAATTTTAGTTGAAATGAAAGCCTAATGTCTTAATTTTAAGTGTCAATAATTTAGTTATACCTATTTCTTTGTTTGTTTAATTTGTCAATCTGGTATGGGGTTAATGGGTACCTAAGGTGTCTCTCCCTCTCTTTCCCTCCCACTCACAGGATCTCTAGACATGGCGAGTGTCACACGGCTCCTGGTGATTTTAGAAGAGGACAGTCGCATCAAGCTGGAGCTTCCGAATGGCATCCCTGGCTCCGTTGACGAAGTCATCGAAGAAATAAAGAATATTTCTGGTCTAACTAATGAAATAAGGCTTCAGTACTACGATGCTGACTTTGGCAGTTGGGTTAACTTAACTAAAACTTCAGACCTCAAGGATCTTGCCACTTTGAAGGTTGTTCAACCCCCCCCTGTGACATTAGTCTTTGAGCCAGTTTTCTCTGTGAATGAGGCCAATGTTCACAGCCAAGATGATGCAAGTATCTCTTCATCTGCATGCTCAGATGTTACATTACCTGTAAGCGACGCTTCCTCGGACACCTTCAGAAAGGAGCAGTGGCCCAAGGTGTTCATCATCCCTACCTTCTCACTTTCCACAGAATCTCAACTTGAGGCTGGAAATGCAGAGTATCAGAGAAACCAGGTTAGACTGACTCCCAGCTCTAAAATGATTTCCGACATACTTGAAAGACTTGCTGACAAAGTCTATTCGTACAGATCCTATCCTAGTGATGCAGACTTGAGTGAAGTGGCACAGGCGCTCACACAGACACACCCCTGTCTGAAAGAACCAGGGTCCTTCAACCACAGTTACGGATGGAAACAGAGGCTCAAGACGAAGATGTATAACTATCGCACATACCTAAAATCACACAGTTCATCATCTGACGAGCTGACTGTGAATTCTGTCAAAAGAAAATCCCCCACCGACGCCCACCCAGCAAAGAACATAAAAAAACCCAGGAGAGCCGAGTCTAACCATTACCCATCTCTACCTCATGGCGAGACCCCTGAGTCCATGGAGCAAGAGAGAATAGCCCTTTTGGCTGAAGTAAAGAAAAGGAACAATGGCAAAACAATAAGAGAGAAGATGGCTCAGACGTTCGCATTTCGGAGGCAAGAAATTGTCAACAAGAAAGCATCTTTGGAGGATATTATTGAGAGATGGCCAGCACTCTTCGAAGTCCAAGAGGTACACTAGCTTTATTCATAACATGGATCAAAATGTATAATGTAATCAAATGAATGTAAAGCTAAATCACATGCTTTTGCCTGAGGCACATGTCATTTATCCATCTCTCTCTATACTGTATATATGTATGTTCCCTAGATAAATGCAGAGTTCCACAGAGTAACCACAATACCCCTTGAAGCAAGGTTCATGGAGAAACTTGACGAGAAGTGCTTCGAACTGATTCAGGTTGTCAGAAAGAAGGGTGGAGCAACTCGGGAGAAGACAAAGCTCCTGCCAGTTGTAGAAAAGGTATGTACAGATGTTTTGTCAACTCACACTGATTGAATGGATGGACTGAACAAGTATTATTAATCATTGTCACTGTCTTCATGCAGGATACTGATATCGGTACAAGGAGGGAGATCGCTCTCAAATGTCTCATCATCAACATGAGAGAATCAATGGATGAGCTGGTCCAAGAATTCCTGGTAAGGCAAGATTACTGTACAGGTGTTGTAATTCTAGCTAAGACTGTCCACTTGATATGAGTGTTTACGAATGCACTGTATATTCAACAATCAGGGTACATTCTATTCAAACTCAAATCTGAAACATTAGTCAGGAGAAACTCAGTGGTCCATCCACATCTACTGCATAATCTTCCGGGGTTCCCAATCAGATATTTCAGTTTTTAATATTTAATTTTTCACAAATTTGTAAATATGAACCCTTGTGTTGTCCTCCCAGATCAAAATTCCTCCTGCTGTGCTCTCTCCTTCCTTCTTCCCTTCCTCTTTTCCAACCCTCTTTTCATCCTCCTCTACTCCCTTATTTTTTTCTCCTTCTTCCCTTCCTTCCTTCTTTTCTCCCTTCCTTCTTCCTTTCCTTCTCTCCTACTTTTTTCTTCCTACCTCCATTCCTTCCTACCTTTCCTTCTTTTCTCCCTTCCTTCTTCTCCCTTTCTTCCTTCCTTCTTTCCTCCCTTCCCCCCTTCCTCCTTCCTTGACCCGAAGACGGCACAAGGGTTAAAAAAAAAGTTTGCTTTGTCATGATGGGATATTGTTTAGATTGATGATAAAAAAAATGAATTAATTGAATCCATTTAAAATTAAGTCTATATGGGGGGGGGGGGGGGGGTGTGTGTGAAGGTGTCTGAATACTTTACGAATGCACTGTATGTTCTTTACTGTTCGTTCTGTTCTCTTCCAGGTGTCGGAGAAGGAAGAGGCTGAACACATTCTTCAGGGGGCAACCATGGCAATCTACATCATCAGAGATGCACAAGCTGCACCCAAAGACATTGGCATTATACTTGAGGGACAAGAGGTTGTGAACGAGTTGCCGTCTGTCGCAAATGCTGTCGCCATTCTCATGGGGCTCCTTTATGTTCTCAATATGGAATATCCAAAGACATTGAAACAGACATTTGAATATATCCAGAAAGTCCTCATGGAGCTGGACCCGAAAGGCATGACCACCAAGGTCAAGAAGCTCTATGACCAGCTATACAGTACAGCTTAGTTGCATCGTAACAGTAGCAAGTAAAGTAGCATTATTCAGTAGTAGTGTTTGCTTTTGCAGCTGACTAGCTGGCATACATATGTGGTGTGACTAATTTGAGAGCTGACTGACTGACTTGAGACTTGACTGACCAACTGACTTGAGACTTGACTGACTGACGACTGACTAACTTGAGACTTGACTGACTGACTAACTTGAGACTTGACTGACTAACTTGAGACTTGACTGACTGACTTGAGACTTGACTGACTGACTGACTGACTTGAGACTTGACTGACGGATTTTACATTTCAGCCAGGTTTGGCATCTCACTGTTAATGTCTTGGGATTGTACACTGTTTGGTTAAATCAGGAGGATTTTACACTTCAGCCAGGTTTGGCATCCCACCGTTGATGTCTTGCAATTGTACACTGTGGTTAAATCAGGACGAGTTTACATTTCAGCCAGATTTGGCATCCCAACGTTAGTAACTTGGAACACTGTTAATTTAAATCAGGGTTTTGACTGTTTTTGAATTCCATTTCTCAAGTGTTAAATTACAACCATGCAGATACCCTGTAAAATGTCATGTTTTATCATTTTAATAAGTTAGTTAATTGATATCAATGTGTCATTAGAATTATTGATGTATATTTTTTTTATTAACAAATTATTTCTATTTAGTTTTATATTTTAAATGATAAATATTTGTTTCATAAAATATATATATTTTTGATTGGATAAAGCAAATAATTTCTATTTAGTTGTATTTCTGAAATAATAAATATTTGTTTGATAAAATATATATCTCTTTGATTGGATAAAACAAATAATTTCTATTTAGTTGTATTTATTAAATGATAAACAATTGTTTGATAAAATCTATATATTTTTGTTTAGATAAAACATTAAATTTAAATTAATTGGCTTCCTTTTAACAAGAAAATATGATTTTGGCCAAGTCTTAAAATATAGTTTCCATGGACATAGAAAATACAGTTTGAGACAAGTTTTATTTTTTCATTGGCTCAACTTATACAATATAGATGTGAACTGTTACCCTAAAAATTTTTAATTGGTTGAACTAAAAACTTTTTTCAGTGTAAGTGAAGTGAGCATGTCTTGAAAATCCTGTAGGATCAGGTCAAAAGTCTGCTGTGTGAATGTATTATGCATCCTAACCACAGATACAGCCTTTATCTTATTATTGTGGTGCTTTAGAATAAAGATATCACAAGTCCGACTCCAGGGCATACATGAATCCATGCACATTTAAAGTCGAGCTGAAATGAAAAATACCGTTTTAACCCTTTCGGATGACATCCTCGGTCATATTCTGCACCTATTTAGCAAAATATGCCCAAAAAAGTCCCCCCTAAAATATTTTCCTTGTATTTTTATATAAAAATCCAGTATTTATTTTCATCCTGGAAAACAAAAATATATGATGCTTCCATCAGCTAGAACCGACCAATACCAATCAATAATATCATGACATCCATCCATCCATCAATCTATTTGCAATTCCGGCTCTGCAGAGAGAGGAGCGATTAAATTCCTCCCAACATTACGTCCCCCTGCTTACCCCGTTTCACTCCAAATATGTCACGTTACGGAAGATATACACTCTTGAAATGCAGTTTCAGCTCGACCATAAACACATACATCTTGTGTTTGTAATAATTGAGTTTTAGTACATATCTTGTCGTATTCTCAGAGTAGCCATTGCTATTGCCATTATTCCAAGGGATGTGGAGTCATTGCTTCAGAATAGACAGATGAGGTAAGAAACATCTGCAGTCACATGATAATAATTATAGCTATAGCTGCAACTGCTAATTATTTTCTCGATTCACGTTTGCTTCATAAAAAGTCACAATTTAATACTAGGTGACCAGGTGAACACCCAACTTAAGCAATTTGAAGGAAAGAATGAAGAAATGATAAAGTTACTATTCAAACTGCAATATCTACAGATGAATCTGTTTAACTTTGTCCTATTAGAATCATAGTTTTGTGCATTTTATCTCCAACGTATTAGACCGATGATTATAATTGCCCAGTTTGGACTTAATTGTAGTATATTCCCAGTACCCGGCAATTCCATTGTTATCATATCCAATAAAATGATGGAAATAAGGCTGAAGTTGTAATGAACTGAGATATCGCCCCTAAATTGGAGACGTCTTTGTTTGATTTTGTTGATGATTTGATTTGATTGCATTAGTTATCTGGGCTCCATTAATGGATGGTCTGCATGAACAATGAAAGCAAACCCTCACTTTGATTGCAGCAGATGTATTTGAAGAACTTGTGTTGTAATTAGCAGTGTTGCAACACGAGTGAGTCTACATCAGTAGATATAGGTGACTCCCTCTAGAGATCCACCCCGTGCTCCCTTTCCCCCCACTTGTTTTTGATGCTGTTCCTATTGTTTTCCTTGTTCAATATTATATAGCACATATGCTTGCTACTGAGACAAATGTTTTTTGGTGTGGGATTGGTACTGGATTAAGCTTCAAAAGAATGGCAGACAGTCTATTGTTTCGATGCTGGCACGCTCCGTTCCCCACAGGGCTGCTGGTTTAGCGCGGTTCGGGTTTCGCGAGAAGAAAATATGAACCTCACATTACGCAATCCTGTGTTCTGTTTGCCATCGCGTGTAGAGTATGCAGACGGAGACACGCTGGCTGATGGCTAAACAGTGACAAAGGGAGAATAACAACCCATGTGCGAGGATTAAAAACGGCTTGCCACGCTGCCACAATCATTCATGTATTCTCTCTCCGGTAATGTTTGTTCGCCACAATGACATGCGGCACGCATCCTTTCATAATGAACGGTGATTAAATGAATCAGACTTTTTTTTTTTTTCTCCAAATGATCCCATCATGATGGAAGGACTTCATCAATTGGACTAATTGAAGTATGTTTGCTCTGATTTTGATGACGCATATAATTTCATTATGCACGGGTGAATGCGATTTTTTCTAACATCTTAATCAGTAGCAATTACAGTTACAATTAGCATCTTTTCATCGTCACCTCTTCGCTTTGAGAATCACAAGTGGCATCGAGGGGTTGTGCACACATGGCTCATCACCGCATGCTCTCTCGGGGGGGAACGGCACTTGTCCGGCATCTCAGAGGCCTTGATTGCACACAAACAAGGCGATGGTGTAATCGGAATGCGCGTGCCGTGCTCCCCTCTTATCTCAACAGGCTCGTGGGTGACAGAGGAGTTTGAATGTGGTAAATAGAAGCCGCCCACCGGCAGCACTTCAGTCCTCTAGGACACGGGCCACTCCGGTACTTCACAATTTCCGTAATGTGCAATTACAGTCGATACAGTTGGGTTAGAGGGGAGTGAGCATGATGCACAGGCGCGTGATTGGCGTCGCCTGGACGTGCATCACGTGGCGTTTCCCTTGAAACCATTAAGAACGGAGGGAGTGTTTCACGCCGAGGCCACGCTCATCTCTCCAAGAGACAAGCAGTAATTTATTTTGCAAACCGAGCGGTTAATCTCTCACGCAGAAGTCCGAGCATTCACACCGTGAACGCTAGAACAATTTGCCTTTCAACACCGATACACATCCCGCGTCTGGCGTTGCGCTTTGCGTTAATATTCAACACGCTGAATAACCGCAGATGACTAAATACACTTTGATCTGTTCTATATTAAACTGCTGTGTGTGCGCGCTCCACCATGCACGGCAACGTAGGGATACAATTCAACAAGCTTCCTGCAGCCACAAAACGGCAGAGAACTCTGAAGGACAAGCCAAACGGCCGTTTCCTCCACATATCTGGACAGAACTGTTCGTCTCTGGCTCTCCGACCCAGAGTAATGAATTATGCTGATGTCCACACACAGTAAATCACATCATACCCGACAGCAAGCATGATTACTCTCGCAGAAGGGGAACTGTAACTTAGCAACAAAATTACAACAGGCTGATTTCGGTGGAGAAGTCCGGCTATGCATCATTTAGCCTGTCAATATTGTGTTCGTGGAACTGTAATGCATCAATGCCTGCAGTCTGGACTGCAAGGATGACCGAAATAAATAGAATGAAAACATGCAGTCCAAGGTAAGCAGGGAATAAATGCCCGACTCTGAATAGATAACAATCCCCTACACATTGTTTTACACTGATATTTGAGGCAAGGAACGGGTAATGGGATTCAGCAGATGTCTGTTCAACAGTCAGAAAGCGTGCGTTTGAAAGTTTGAAACTTCCATCACTCACCAGTGCGTTTCACATCTTAGTCCTGGGCGTCCCCTCTGGAGGAATGCAAGATTCACCAGCAGTGAAGCTGAAGGGAAAGAGTTTCTGTTGTCGTTTCCTTCCTCTTATGAAGCAAATTCGATAGCCATATGATGTAAAAAAGGAGAAAACCGGAGGCCTATTTGGAGTACAACTTCTCACATGTACTTCTCAATGCCAATAACTGCCCCGACGTCTTTCCACTAGATGAGACGCCGAGCTGTGATAAAACCCCCTGGAGATTGCAGTGGAGTACTCAGGAGATTTGCATAATGTGCAGAATGCCTCTCAAGTCTTCTGCTGCTAGCCGATGTCTGACCTGTAGAGAGACCGGGCTGATTCTCATTCCAGCCACGCTTTTCCCTTGGCATGCATACCCCTTCGAATCAAGATAGGGAAAAAGGGGAATAGATGGATTGAAGAGTATCAGGGAGGAAAAAGGGAACTGATGTGCTGCAAGGCAAAGCTGGAAAAGCCAACATAGTACTCCGGGAATCAGAACGCTGGTGGCACTGGAGAAGTGTTGTGCTCCTGGTGTGTATTTCCTGTGCCTCCGCCTCTTCGTGTCTAGCCCGTCTCCAGCTGTGGTGGAGGCACTGAGTGATAGAGTTGTGCTGCCGCTACCGCCGCCGCGTCCTTCCTGCTACAGCAGCAGTCTCCACTCAAATAAATGCCTAGGCTGTCACAGTTCTCTGCTGCAACGCATTAGATTCATCCTTCCTCTCTCTCATACACTCCCTCCCTCTATCTGCCCTCCTCCCTCCTTGCTCACTCTTCTCCGCTCACTTGCATTCAGTCACACGTGAGGAGAGAGAGTGGGAGCCCGGAATACAAATAGGGTGTCTTCCTTAAAGACAGTGATTGTGCCCCCTCGAATTTGGTGATTTTTTTTTTTAAGCCAAAGGTGGACAGATGGAGTAGATGTGATCTCTAGATCACGACTCGCTGTCTTTGATCTGCTTTGCCTCCGATGGACCGGGCTGTCAGCGAGTGTTTGTTGTGACTCTGGACAATCGAGCAGACAGAGAGAGAGAGAAAGAGACAGAGAGACAGAAAGAAAGGAATTAAGAAGAAGTCTATTTCTGTTGAGAAACCCTGGTTTGATTCTGTGCATAGAAGCACTAGTTTGGCATCTCCAACCCTGCTGGGAGAAAGAAAACAGCCCGAACTACAAAATGCACTGAAAAGCTATATTCAATTAATATTTAATCTGGACTTAAAAACTGTGGATAGAACCCATATTCTGTTTCCAGTATCTTAAATTAAAGGGGGCTAAATAATCATTTAAAGAACATCTGTGAAATAACACATATTTTCAATTTAAATCATACAAGTTTTCACAGATAATCAGTAAAATCAAGACTTTATTTTGCATAATAGTACTAAAGTATAACACTCAATATTAACTTAATTAATATAAGTTGCAGCCCTAGACAACACAACTTTCTACGGTGCCGGACACGACGCCAACCAATTGGTTTACAAGAATCAAACTTTCCCATTATTTTTTTATATTAGCTGCAGCTGTAATTGCCCTATTATGATGCATTGACATTGTTAGACTGCAAACTAAACATCCTGACATATGAGGTGTAGAGGCGTTCCTCAAAACTTCAGTGACTGAGAAAGACCGTATTTGGGATTAGATATCCCAGTCTGTCAATTTTCAAACTCACACCTTTAAACACACCTTTATAAAGACGGTGCCATGATTTGAAGTGCAGAACATACAATGATGAGATGATCACTGGGAAATCATGGTGTGACGCCCCTTATATGTGCTTCACTTCCCAATGTGAACTCTGCACTAAATGAGTTTTCTATTATCTAATTTAAATATGTATATTACCTCATTTAAATATACAAAACCACAGGAGCAACGAGACACTTTAGGCGATGATCTTGGGGAGTAATAGCCGAAGCTTTTAACAATGACGAGACGATATTTGGCTTGTTTTTAAAATTAATAGACTTAATTGAATTGGCCCCGTCATAGTTTCACAGTGGTATGCCTCACATATAAAAAGACCTTGCCATCACACCGACACACTGTTAAATAGAGTCGTATCGCAACAGTTGAAAGCTTCCTTCATACCATTCGGAATAAATATTTATATATACATTTTTTTTAATATAAATTATAGGTACATTGCTTGCAATTGTCCAACTTCTAGTCACCTCACTATGTCACTCTCTCTCAAACAAACGCACAGGAAGTCTACAATTTATCAAAAAAGGTGTGTTGGTAGATTCCTGTCACTCACTACGGTGGATGGGGAAATAAAATCAATGGATCAATACTCTGGCCAACTAACACTGTTGTGTTCTCCCTATGGAGCCAGAATGAGAAGTACTTGGTGCAGTACATGTCTGTTGTCAGTCAGCCTGGTGAAGGCTGGTTAGTGAGCCGCTGACAGGCGAGCAGAGACGTTTAAGGAAGACACAGTTGGAATCGGACGACAGGACCACAAATTACATTTATATCACTACAATAACAGAAAATCTCACTGCTATTACTACCACTAATGCAAATCACTAATGAAATGGACAGGCTGCGATGCCAGCGCCAGGCCAATCCTAAAAAAAGAAAAATTATATTATTTGTCCTCCCGCAGAGTGATACGCACAGCAAGCCGCAAGCATGTACTAAAGGCAGGGTGGTTACCTTAAATACTAAAACGGAGGTCTTTGCCGTTACTTGACACTTCTGAATTAGTGCCAAGTGAAATACATCAGGGCAAAATACAAGATTCCAAGTCGTAGTTACCAGCGTGGCAGCGATGCCAACAGTGGAACTCATATGCCTCACGGCTTCTTGACTAGCAGGTGTAGAGTTATCGCTTGTAGCAGAAACCAACCATTAATAAAGCATTCATATCCAAATATGTAATGATAATTAATGACTCAATTATGAATCACAATCCCATGACTTAGTGTAAAAAGGTAAAGGAGCGTTTTGACACCTTAGATTTAATTTAGGATGCCTCCTAATTTTGTTAAACTAGAGGAAACTTTCAAGGTGATATTAAAAAGAAGCCTCTATCTCCGGGATGCTCAGTTCTCCTCATGGTGTACAGTGACTTATTGATTCACAGACACACAAATCAAATGATGAATCTAAATGAAATATGTATTGATCTAATAACTACACACCAAACTACTAAATAGAAGACGGGAGGTTTCTCCGGTGTCTTCAGACCTGCTGGTCTTTTTCAGCTCGGCCGTTTTCTACGTCTTCCATCTCTTTCTCAGCATCTTAGCGGGATGCTGAATCATCTCATCGCCCACTTCAAAGCTGCAAGGGTCATTATGACATCTTCTCCAGTCTCAAATGTCTTTTCATTTTAAGTGTATTTTCTTTTAAAACTGTCTTTTTCTTCATTGTTGTTGGAACAATACTTCAGTACGTTGGTGCATCACAGGTCGGACCTGCAGGCATCTCAGACGATGGGGCAAGAAAACAAGACAAGAGGTACAGCCACCAGAGCAGCGAGGAATAGATCTGTCTTGCAGGAAACAAAGTGCTTTAGACTTTGTTGAAGTACGTTAGAAACCACATGACAAAAAAGAGACTTCTTGAGGTCCATGCGTCTTTGGTCTGCTGGATCTCAGCACACTGGTTGGCTCATAGTGGGCATTCGAGCCTGGAGACGGACATCACTGCTATCTGGATTCTTCCTTTTAACCTTCTTTATCAGAATAACTTCTAGTTAACATGCATAGCCTGTTTAAATATTCCATATTTAGAAGGTTATCTCAGCTGCAGAACAAAACCAAGCAGTTTAATATACCTAATCACTGAATAAAACCAGATATGTTAAATTTGAAGGAATTAAACAACTGATGACAGCCTTATAATCATGATATGTGACCTAGAACAGACCTCTATATGAATAGGAATAATACATTAATGGAGAAGATTCACACAGATTACACACATCAGTGTCTTGGGTGAGAGAGAGAAAGGAAAGGGGTGGATTGCTTCTCGTACAACAGGGAAACAATAAGAACTGTAACAGAGCTGAGTGATCAGGAACTTAACTAAACACATCATGCTGTTCATATTATTTCTGTACTCGAACGCTTTCAAATTTAGAGACTTGGTAAACCTTGCACAATTAATTGTATAAAGCCATGCTATATTTAGTAAATCATTAACCCAAGAGGAATTGTGTATGATTAGATCAGAACAATATAATAATAATCAAGAGCCAATGTGCGGATAATTTACAAAGTTGTTGAAAATAGATTAAAATTATATATTAAAACCCACATGGATTAACTGTAGATTAGTGTGCATTCAACTTTCTACTTAAGATCTCTGTGGGACGTATAAGAATCCCTGCAGGAAGAACTTAGCAAATGGTTAATTATTAGCATGCGTAGTTAAGATGTATGAATTGAAACCGGCTGAAATCATCTTAATCACAGATGTGGATTACATCTCATGGAAGTCTATGGGGAGAGAACAGGACACTCTTCATTTCATTTTAGTTTATCAGAATATATGTTATTGTTGTCTTTCATGATGTTTCAATATTCTTCACCTTTCAGCACCTTTTTAGATCAGTAATGTGGAGGATCTGCATTAAAGGGGCCAGTAACTCACATCAGGGAGGCAGCACATAGCAGGGTCCTTAATCGGCATAATTTAAATGCATACATCGTTAATGCAATCATATACAGCTACTGTATGCCCAACAAGTGGTGATGCCCAGGAGAAAGTAAATAAAAATCCAATCCCTGAGCAGTTGACTAGCTGTTGGACGAAGCACCAGTTCAATACACACTCTTAGTGTTTGAGTCACTCTAGTTACTTTGTTATCTGATTGCTGTGCCTGCCAGATGGTTCTGCTGGGCTTTGTTTGCCTTATCCTGCCTCCTCACTGCAGAGTGGAAGCCTGACTGACTAAAGTGGCTGCTAACTTTACCTCTCGATGGAGGAGCTGTTCCTGCCTTACGTATCACAGAAAGATGGATACTATTTAATTCCCACTATACACCCTGTAAGAACTGTGATTGGGTGTGTGCTAAACCTTACACATATTGTAATTGTGCTCGAAGCACACGCAATTCTGAAAATGCAAGAACAATTTAAAATAATCTCGTGAGAGAAAATGCTATATAGAAGCTTGTAAGCTGCTGTTATCCAGCAGTCAAACCTATAAATCCTGTAAAGCAGTTTGTTTTTCATCCTACACTTTCGAAACTTCTATTCCCTGCCTACTTTGCATTCCCGACTTTGATCAAAGTAATACAGAATCAGCAGAGAATATAAATAAGACATTCATTTTCTGTTGTCTCGTATATTTTCTATTTGAATAATGTGTAACAAACCCAACAGCTCGATCCTTTAACCAGTCGAGCCCGCAAAAAAAAAAAAAAGAAAAAAAAAAGCTACCAGTGGAGGATGTAAGTGCCTCTCAGCTCCAACATTAACATTCATGTGCGGTACCTTGTACAAGGCAGCTCCTGTGTAATGGCTGCGACAAGCTTAAAGGACTATTTCAGATCCAAGTGGAGAAAGTGATGGAGGCGCTGTAGAAATGACAGATTGCAAAGTTCAGAAACCTTGAATTGGTGTAAGAATAGCCTCCAGATGCTGTTGACATTTGCCAGTTAATTTTCCATCTGCAGGGGGCACAGATGATTATGTCATCTGTGACTGATTTGCTCCTGATTACCTTATCTTGTTCCCATGACTGCAAAAGCTTTTTTTTTTATTTGTTTTGTTTTACTTGGACTGTACTTGATGTATGATTATTTTTGTTTGATTGTATTCTAGAGTGTGTTGCTGCTTTACCTAGAAACAAGCCAAGTTTGATCAGCTTCATTGGCCACAGAGCAAATGCAGTAGACTATATTCATACGATAGGTGGTATGAATGTTTGACTTGTGGACATGTGGACATGTCGAAAATGTACTCCGGTAAAAGTAAATGTAGGTCAATAAAGATGATAATACTATATTATAAAACTATTGAATTTATGAAAAATGTGCTTCTAAAACAACAATAAATAATAATAATTGCAGCTAGAAAAAGAAAAATGAATTTAAAGCTGCAAGGGTCCTTAACTAAAACTTTGTTCAGTTCTCGAGCAGCAGTTAATAATTACCAGAATGTCTAAAATCTAGAAAATAGATAAATAAATAAAATATCAGAATGCAATACATTTTGTATTGATCTCTATTTGTTTGCCTGTTATGTATTTTTCTTCCATGCTTCAAATAAGCAAGACATAGTGTCCTTCCATTGAGTAACTTTCTTTCTTTTGTTAGTCCTTTCCATTTCATATTTACAACAGCCATTACTCCACAGTATTGAGAACAATGTATCAAGGAAGTATGCGAGGGTGGACTTAAAGTAAGAATAAAAACTTTTTTTAAGTTGCCCTTATTGTAACCCATCCCTTGGAAATAACTTCAGCTAAAAGGCTCAGATGTAAAATGCTTTGTATTATTGCGCCACATCCATTTATTCCTGAACTCACCCTGGACTGACATTTATCAGAACCCCTCCAAGGAATCATAGCTGAAGTGAGACTAAAAATAATACCAGCTTGCTTTGAGATTCTACAGCATCAGAATGTTACGCTACTGAAAGCAGGCATGCAGATGCATATGGACATCTCTCGAGCTTGGTGTTTGCTAAAAGACATTTATTTTTAGTTTATTTCAATTTTCATTTGACTCCACACGTTTTAACTCTATAATGCTGCCCATCCACTTGGGCTTTGGGATTCCTGGAACCTATCTCCTATTTATTTAGAAAGAAAAATCTATCATTATAAAACAAAAGTTCTTGAGCACCACAAAAATCCAATGAATTGTCCCTTGGTACAAGGCCTGTCTGTGTCTAGAAAGACAAGCACACAGACAGGCAGAGTAATGGAGGAGATTGGTATCTCTTTAGTGGAAAGAAGTTCCTCTTGGGTAAAAACATAGCTCGGGACAAAACACACTTTTGTATTTTGTGATAAGATGCCAATCCATCGAGAGTGACAAACTAAACAATAAACATTGAGACACACTCTTCAGAAGTTGGTTGGGGAAATTAAAAAAGATTGGTGTTTAGTTTATGAACCTGTGTAGAGGTTGAGGCTCCAAACTCAGCATTATTTCCATTCAATTTTAATCGAATTTCCATTAATCGACGAAAGCAAATGTGAATTAATCCATGTTTTCAGGTACCTTGAAATAATTGGAAAACGTTGAAAAATAAATAAGGAGAGGGTGCAACAAGATGTCATGCGTACCAACTTTTTCACAATGTCTGAGGTTTTGTGATTTCTTTGTTTCTACTACATTTTTTATGTGCAAATTGTGAACCTTGTGTAACCCTAGGGCCTACACGTGGAACACAATTACTGTTTCGTGGAGCTGCATTTTACCGCTGCCTCAAATTTTTTTTTTTTTTACTTATTCTGGCTAATTACACCTGTACTCAGGTTGAAGTTGGGTGAAGCTATGCTGGAATGACATGAGGTCACCAAACATGAACCAGTAAGGAATGATAAATATAACATCCAATTACAATTACATTTAGGGCATTTAACTTTTGTCCAAAGCGACTTACAATAAGTACATTTGTCGAAATAAAGAAACCACAACATATCATTGTAATAGCATCTCAACTTATCAGAGGGTACTTTCTATTTAATTGCTATGATTAAATATGTCCGGAGCTGATGGTATGGGTATATTTCCTATTGATTGATTGCTTTTTTTCTCTGCTGGAAAATGCAGTTCTTCAACATGGTGTACCATCAGACAAAGCATTGTCAAAACCCCTTTGTAGGCAGAATAAATGTTTATTTTCTCCCCATGCTAATTACTTATTAGTAGGACACATACGTTTTCCCTTAAGTGGTCTCCCCATTTTCCAAATTAATTACATCAGAGGTTCAAAGAAATGGTGGAAATGCTAATGTGGCCCACTAACACCAGTGCTGGAGAAGCAGGAGAATCCAGGTCAGAGTTCTTTAGGAACCACATCCAGTCTCTTTCTGCCAGTAGTGGAGGAGTGCAGATCAAGCTACATACTTATGCAGAGCCAGATGTTATAAGATCATTAACACCAAAATGCGACTAGCCTTTGACCAGATCTTGCTATCTAGACAAATTACCCTCATTACTCCCCATTTTAATGGTCAGCATTGGGGATTATGTCCAGGGTTTTCTTGCTTGCAATCACCCTTTACTGTGTCACGGTTATTTCAGTAAAATTATAAACAAGAAAAAAAAAAAAAACGCTTGGTTGAATAAGAACAGTTCAAAAGCGGCTTTACTGCCAAGCCGGTTTTCACACATTTGGAGATACAAACAGTCACTTCTTCCTGATGTTATCCAAACATAGCAAATGCCCTAAAGACCCTGGATGTGCAGCCATCAAGATTGTCACACTGCTGCAGCATGACAATATATTAATCACATATTGTGTCCTGGGAGTGACAGGGAGAGAGTGCATGGAGTGAAACAAGGCTTTTCTGCAGGGATTTGCCAGGAGGCCAGTCCCTTCAAATGGCATGTGATGATAACCTCCTTGTCTTCTGCACAGAGATTAACAACCGGGTGGGCCGTTTGGATGGATATGCTCTGGCGGTATGCTTGGACTTGAGGGGCACAGAGGTCAGAGTCTATCTAAACAGCAGATGGTTTGTTGGGTCTCGTTGGGAGTGTGCTCAAATGGATTGAATACACAAATCAAATTGTGCAAATGGGCAATCTCTTTAGTTTTAATGGTGGCCAGGTAGAGGAGACTACATGCATGCACTGGAATCTGATTCAAATCTGATGCAAGCATGAATCTGCAGCACACAAATATGAATATAAAGTAGAAAAATGTGTCACTTTAATCACAATAATATTTTGAAAAAGAAGGGGGGCGTTTATGTGAACAGAGGAGAACTTAATCTAGTAGAGCACAGCAGTTAAAGTCATAAACAACACAACGACAATACAGAGAACTGCGCTAATAACAAACTTCCAATAACAGCTGACATTGAACCCCCAGCAATTTGGCCTTGCCCTAAACCAACCCAGTCTATAAAGACATTTTACTGTCATAATAAATAGATTATAAGCATGGCCTTGACTATCAAAGAAAGTAAAACGTTATCAGAAACGTTAGGTGGCACCCGTCACCTCATTGTGATATGATTTGTGGCAGATGTCGCTTACTAAAGCAGATGAACCATTTTATTAGGAGGAAGATCAAAAATACAGCTGGGTGATTTTTTTTTAGTTTAAAGATATGCTCCTCTGAGCTCCATATTTCCAACATCTGGGGTATAAACACTCATATCAGACAAGGCAATCATTACAGACGGGAACCATGCCTGAGTTGAAACAAGTGTGTTCATACATCATTAACACTGAATGAAAGGGAAAAATTCGAAAGAGCCTCCGAGGAGGAGAAAATAAAATGCATAAACCTCAAAGTGAAAGGCACAGGTAATCTGTGCGTTCAATATCCTCTCAAGGACAGAGCGTAACACGGAGATATTGGGGAGTTTTGCTCATTTTATTGTAAAATAATACTTGGGGAAATAAATCACATCAAGGGTATATTTCATATTTTGATTTGTGTTGCTGTAATTTGGACCAGCACTTAAAATGTGATATAAAACAGTGCTTCAACTACAAACAAGGAATTAAAGATGACACTACTGAAGTTTTCTATGATGGATGGATGGATGGATGGATGGATGTCACTTTATAAATTATATACTTAAACTATAAATATACCTATGACAACAACTACAATATAACAGCAAAATATTAGAATGACTTTCTATATATTACATTAGGCATAGTGTGTACATGTGTAAAAAAAAAAGGTATTGTGAATTGTGCTATCATTAGAAAATGCCTTGATACCTGCTAAATGTCGTTTGCTTTACTGTTCACGTTTCCGGTGAGTCCAAGGTTTCTCTCTCTGTAATGTGTTTATGAAATAGTTCACACTCTATTTTGTGTATGAATTCCTTAACCATGAAATGCTTTCCTTTGCTATCGCTGACCAAGCTGAGGCATCACCGTTACATATGTTGTGCTGGTTGTCATCTCTCTGTCTGATACAAAATCACCGGGATCTTTAAATTGCGTACTGCTGGAGGTGGTTCTCTTGATGTGTAATAAACAGTAATGTAATGATAAGCTGATACGGAACATACACAATTAAGGTCTTGTGAGAAACTGCAAACCATGTGAATTAGATTTAGCGCAGTGCAGCCTGGGAGGTCCTCTGCAGGCCAGCACATTAAAGCCCTGTTTGTAATGTCCCATAAGTCACTCAACTTCTAATCTTCAGAAGTAAAAGGGCATCTGCAGAATATTATCCCGCGAGTTAGCTGAAGCTTACTCAATCAAAGTCTTTCTAATCCTGGTGTAAGACGTAGACGATCTGTTGAGCATTACAGCACACCTGCAGTACAGTAAGCTGAATTCTGACACGCCATCAGTGAGACGGAGGAAGCCGCATACATAGTAATGCTGAAACGTGAACGTTGCCATATGCCTCTTTTATTCATAACAGAAGGAACGTTCCCTCGGGGAAGCTTCCGCAAAGACTGAGAGAAAGCCAAGTTCTTCAAAATGAGTCGTGGACATCGGATATTTCCAGAATCATAAGAAGTTTCAAATGACTTTAATTCATTGAGAAGGTGCAACCCATGAGGCGGGTAGTTGTATTTTTGTTTTCTTCAAGAATACCACATTTGAGACACATTTCATTTGAGTGAAAGGTTATATTCGATGTGTGAAGATATGCCAGGAATTTCAATTTAAACCATAAAAATGACAAACAGTATGAAAAGAATGTGAATAGGCTACTGTGTTGACATTATGTCAAAGACATACAAAAATATCTACTGAAATTAGCATGGGAACCGACGGGCCCCGTTCTGTCCTGGAGATCAAAAAGGAGTATGGAAATTATTACATCTATGGTCTACGTTTTGACAGCTAGTTTATTGGATTGAATCCAAAGTGAAAGTAAATTAAGATGGACTCAGTAGTAGAGGTGAAATGCTGCCCTCAGTTTTTTGGAGCAGTAAAATAGCAAGTGAGTCATGAACCATTAAGACACATTGTTATTACTTGTGTTGGCATTATTAGATCAAATCAACGTAACTTTGATTCTGTCATCATTCAAATTAAACATAGATCATTATGTTTCATGTATCAAGTAAATAGAAACTTGACGCATGTGACATGGCAGCATTTACAGTCTTAGAATTAATTTTCATGTGCCGTCCGTCCTCACAGTAAAATTATCCTTAAATGTAACTACAATGTAATAGAAGCTAAAATCCACATTCCTTGTTCTGTGCAAAGAAAATGCACTCTTTTTGCAATATTAATGCACTGAATTGCCAATGTAGCACCTTTAATGCAACTATTAAGACACAGATCTGGCTTGGAAAGAGGCGATTTTGTACGTATGAGGTAACCTCTTGAATTGAGCCGGACCGATATAGCAGACTTCAGCAGTCTAAGGCATGTGAGGATATAACAGGCGCATCCTAATGGATTTGAGCCAAGTAATCCTCACGATGTAGAAATGTCGAAGACATGCGAAGAAGCGATGTCAGATGGGTATGTGGGTTATTTCCCTTCTCTCCAATTATCAGATAATTCTGATACTAACACACCAAGACTTGGCTTTGTCAGATATTTACATGACACAGAGTCCTGTGGACCTCTTCGACTCTCTGTACACAACGTCTGTCCCTATTTGTTTGGATTGGCGCTAATAAGGCTCTTTGTCCATTTATGTGTGCCGAACCTCCTGAAGAGCATTTCCAGGACAGGACTTTTGGTTTCCCCTCACACACAAAAAAAAGACATTGTTTAAATGTTGGTCGGTTGTATGCTTTGTTGTGGTGCATACTTTGATTGCATTGCCTTGCTGTTGTTGTAGTGCAACATGAATTTAACAGGGTGTGAATTAATCTATAATTGGAACGCCTGGCAGAGTTCAACGTTAGTTGTTGTGGAGATTTATTAAGCTGAATGTCCGGTTGCTCTCTCCCAGAAAATATTGTAAACATACATTGGAAAGGGGATGCAGAATGAAATGTTTTTCTTTTCAAGATCAAATAATCGATTCATTACTAAAAATGTGCTCTCAAGACAACAAATTTATACTGAAATTCTTGCAAGTTGACCAAAGTCACAATTTGTTAGTTTCTTCCACATACTTCGTCATTAACAAGATGTGTATCTGTCAGTGTTTACATGCACAGTCACGTTCCAACAGAGAGAACAGCCGAAGTCTTTCGCTTACGAGATTGAATGAACTGACATTCCTCTGTAATACTCCTGCTTGCAAGACAGAAAATATGGCTTTGAAGGAAATTGTTTTTGAGCTTTTAATTTAAGAAAGAAATGTCTTAAGATTGTTGACAGAGATCAAGACATTTCCTCAGACCCTCCTGATGATTCAGTGTGTTATAGTTTAACCACTGTGATCGGCAGAAAACCAGAAGGTGACGCACCTATTTTGTTAAAACTCTGTTCTGTATCACGAGATTTGACTAATTAATGAAGGGTACCCACGTTGTTTGACCCGTGCATAATTACACACAGTGCATCCTTCAAATTAGAGGCTGCAGATTGAACGTGTTAATCCTGCTGCCATATGACAACTACAGATATTTAATCAACTGAAAGGGAACAACCTCATGCATCCCGCAACATGTTGTGGATGATAGTGGCACCCATTAATCTAAGGGTCTGCCTTAAAGGAGCAGTCAGCGGTTCTAATCCAATACACTTTTTTTGTAAAATTCAGCGAATATGTCCACTCGGTCCACTGGCTGTCGGTTCTGGGTGTGTGCCGAAAAAAAAAAAAATCCAGTGTTCTTCTCTAAAATTGCTGACTCGACATTAACTGTATGAAAGAGTAGGATGATCATTTAAACGTGTGACAGATAAAATTCAATTCAAGTAAAAGAAAAAGGGTTTTCTTAACATGGAGCAGTAACTCTCGCTCTCTCTCTCCCTGTGTGTGTGTGTGTGTGTGTGTGTGTGTGTCTCTAACAACTTAAGATACATAAAGAAATGCTCTGTGTCCCCGTGGTCTGATTTGGTGCTCTTTGCTGCAAAAAGTGCCCGACACCAGTGAGCAGATAAAGGATTAGTGCAAAAAAATGTACTTGCCTGAATGAAAATGGCATCATGACAGCATTTGCACCCCCTGCTGGGTTCACACAAACGGAGCCTTGATTGTACACGCAAGCTCCTGCACGTATTTAAGTAATCTAAGCAACGACCAAGCTGTGAATCAGCTTATGCAGTCGAAGTGTCTATAGATTTCTCCCCAATCCCACCCGATGTAATGCTCGATGGCAGGCTTCAAGGAAATCAGAAGGGCTTTTATTTCACCCAGCTATGAAAGTGAAACGCTCGACCCAAAATATATCTCAGCTGGTAGTTTCTGAGCAGTCGGGATTAGTTGTCTTCTTGCCTTCAGTGAGGAGAGATACTGTCAATGCAACAGATTCCACATATCTGTTGAGCCAACAGTGCCTGTCTGCAACCACAAAAGCAAGTAAGGTCTCGCTGGTGGCTTGTGATTATCTAATAAACACATCTATTCAAATCGGATTTTTCTTGGATTAGTTGCAGGAAAGCCAGTCCAGTCTTTTCAACTATTTGTTTCTTTCATCCCCTCCTGTGTCGGTGCCGTGTATACTTCCCTGCAGGTGACAGTTAAAGAGTTGTAGGTGTTAACATTAAGGATTTGTCTTTGTAGAGGGCGGCCACACAGATGGTTCACTAAAATCGAGTTGATCAAGGTAGGACAATGATTTACGGCCAACAAGACACTTGGAGAGCACACTGATAGCATGCTAATGGGGCTGACGGGTTCTGGCTGAGCCTTTATCTGCCTATGCGGTGGCAGGCTTTGACCGCCTAATGACCACCGTGCTTAGCAACAATCAACTCCATACACGAACCCCTGGGGTGCCGGTGGCTTGATATGCGATTCTGTGCGTCGCTGCACAAACTCAAGAATAAAAGCTGTTCTATAATCTCCCGATGTGTGTGCAGGATGGATGGGCAGGGAAAACATTTGTGATAGCAGGACAGGTATCTCATGAATTTTCAACATGGCACCTCTCTCCCAGTGTCTCTAACCTCATGTATTTGTAAAGGCTCTTTCATCAAACACGTCAACCTCGCCGACTGATAAGCAAGAGTATACGCATCCTTCTTTTGGCATTAAATTGTCTTGTGTCAGTGGACTCCTGTGTGCAGAGAAAGATGCTGAGCATTATAGATGTGTCTGTTTCAGGAAAAAAAAGGCGACAAATAACCTTTACGTAATAAGACTGAACAAAACCATGGTGACACTGTTGGCAGGTTTGGGTAACTCAAACCAGGAGACTGTCGCGTGAGTTAAACACAATTCCTGGATGAAAATGGAGGTGACGGAAATTGAAAAGAAATGGAGCGGCATTTGGTTCACACGTTCTGCGGGGGTCATCAGAGGACTGTTCTCAGGGAAGCATGGAAGAGTGTCTGCAGAACATCCTCATTCATTATGCTGGCAACTGGCGTTCAGAGAGAGTAGAGCCAGTGCATCATCTCCCACCTGGGGAATGTCACATCACAGTGGTAAACTTCTCTACATCCTCCTAAATTATCAACGGGGACAACAACAACAACAACAACCTGCGAAGGATCCTTAACCTGACTCCACCGCTGTTTTTAAAGCTGTTAGAAAGAAAGCTGCTTGATGTTATTTGGAGTCAAGGCTTTGACTGTGCAGTATTTATGTGCATGTTTCGATCCAAAATGGATCATGGCATTGAAAAAGAGAGGGGGGGAATAGGATGCAGTGTTTCCATTGTGTCTGCAAAACCCCAACATAATGTGAAAAATGAATAAAACACACACACACAGTCAGAAAATTGGGTAAATGAATATTCATGCCCTGGATCGCTCCAACAAGCGCAGTGAGTCTTAAACGTCTTTTCACTGTCTACAGCCGTGCATTCAGTCCTCTTTGTATGCAAACTGCATTTGCCTGATTGCCTTTTCTGTTTGTGAATGGTTTGTTTGGAGAAAGGCCCTGGCATGGGGTATAAGGCATCACTTAATCCTCAGGCAATAAGAAAGAAAGGATAAGAAACAATGTGAAGGCATGGCAGAATAGGCATGCAATGATGCTTCTCAATGGTGATCATGGCAGCATTCTCTGGCACAGCGTGCTGAATGGATTTTCCGGTTATACTGTACGCCTCGGTTGCTGCCAAAAACCCAACCATCTGAATTGACATGTGAATATGTCATTTAAATGTGACCTTTATTGAAGATGTATGCTATTTCTGGGCGGATACAGACGTTCAGTTGAAGGTGGGTGCGTTTCGGGACAAAACAAGATGAAGAATGGGACTTTCCTTTCTGTTGTCCGATTGTAACAACTGAATTAAATAGAGGGTTTCATGGGTTGGTTGACTTTACCATCCTTGTAACCAAAAACATCCAGTCATTCTCTCCTTGTGTGGCACACAATACACAGATATTGACGACACTTTTAAAATAAAAAAAAGAGCATTTGTTCGGTTTTATTTGTCAATTCTAAGCCAATAATAAGAACAGCTTCTGAGTTGCCAGGTTGGGTGGATGGTGTTTATCCTCTGAAATGAGACTTGCAGTATATTTTTGGATATTTTTAATCAGGATGACACTCTGAAGGCTACTTTTCCTATTACCCTCAGGAATAGAGCATAGCATTTGGATAAAAGATTACCAACTAGCATCCACAAATCCAACTGCATTCATGAATTGTTGCAAATCCCCCTTTATTAAAAGTGCTAAATTCAATATATGTTCAATATTATTCAATATTCAGCAAACAGCTATTTTCTAACTGCATTATGTCCAAATACAAAGGATAAACAGGAGCCAGAGGTTAGAGCAGTTGCCTCTGCCGAGGAGGTTATGTTTTCAGTTCAGTTTGTTTATCCGTTTGTCAGCAGGATTATGGAAAAACTACTGACCCGATTTCCATGAAACTTGGAGGAGGGTGAAGCACGGCTAAGGAGGAACCCATTAAATTCGCAGATCTGAATCGCTGGGCAGATAAGTTATTTTCCCACTTTCGCTATGAGATAGAGCATTTGACCTTGGTGGAGGTCTGAGTGCCCTTCTATTTTTTTTAAAATCACTTTTTCACAAAGTGTTTTCTTCATTATGTCTCAACCCTGTTTATTGGATATGGACAAAAAAAGAACGATACCTACAACATGTCCACAGCTGTGATGTACTGTGGGCTAGAACTGTTCCTGATGCATTTACAAGAGCTCGCTCTATCATTTCATCATTTGGAACATTGTTGTTTAGTTTAGGAGCAGTTCCAAAGCTACCCATACTCAGATAGGCTGCCTCCAGCTGTATCTGCCTCCTCTGCCCTTGACGTCCATGTTCTGCATATCTAATCCTCCACTCACCCCCTCACTTTGCCTCTGCACAACACTTGCCTCTTCCCTTACTGTCAAGAGCGCCTCTGCGTGTGAATTTTACAGGTTCAAAGATCAAAGCGGCGAATCCCAATGGAGACGGAGACAGAGAGGAAATGAAAGTGAAGATAAAGAGAGTTTGAAATCCCCTCCAGTCTCCATATTTAGATGTTTGGCATCACTTTGTTTATGTGTTTTACTGCAACCTTAGTTTCTTCTGAGCTCGCTGAGCTTTTGCACCCTGCAGCCTTGTTTGGACTGTTTAAGTAACCTGACAGCTACTTAGTCCTGATAGAACATCAACAAATATTTACCCATAATGCTACTGAAATGCATTATTTGTCACGAATAAAACAAAACTTAATCTCAGTGGTCATATAAATACAGGTGCATGCATGAAAATGTGACCTCTGCATTTAACCCACCCTAATCATTTAGGAGCAGTGGGCTTTGTAAAGCACTTGGAGAGCAACTTGGGCTTCTGGCTCCGGGAGCAGGGAATTGAACAGATAACCTTATAGTTAAAGGAAGCCCTGAGATACAGCCATACCAGACCTAGTAACATGCAGTATGTCAACTTGAAAAACTCTTTACAGCTAGAAAAGGTCAGAAATTACAAAAGAATTTGGAGTGGAAAAAATTGCTTGCGCTAAATGAATCCCCATGTCAAATACACAGACCTTTGATCTCCATTAGACTTTTATTAAAGTTGAATGGTTTCTCTCATATTTTCCTCAAGGTTATCAGTAATGTGCAGATGCCTGCATCTTCACAGGGTTACTGTTTTAGCAATGTGATTTGGTCGGTCTCTTCAACTGGATTGCATCATTCAAAATGCTTTCAAGTCATCACAGAGGCAGAATTGCCTGAAACTGGAACATTATAGTGAAATTAAGAAGAATTGTACATGTCATAGTTATACCAGCTAGCAAACTTTAACCATGTCAGAATATATAGATATTAAAAAAAAAAAAAAAACTCATTTTGTGTGTTTCTTTTACAGAACTGCAAGGTATCTGGAAAGCCTGTAGATTCTGTTTGCTGTTTCAGTTCCGCGTCCGTCTCGGTTTGACTGGAACTGCACAGCAGCAGATGGTGTTGAGGAATGGGCAGGGAACAGTTGGTCTTAATTAACCTTTCTATTCTGTAGTGTCGTTAGTGTCAATCGGGTGCCGTCACCAGAGATGAGCCCGGACTGAAGAGAACAGGTCAGGGTGCAAATGGAGAGATGAGCAGTGTGAAGAAATTGTGAGTGTCAGAGAAGTAGACAAGTGAACAGTGATAGAGAGAGGAGAGGGTTGAAGGTCAGAGCAGAGGAAAGGGGATATGAGGGAAAAGGGGAAGGCATCCGTTGACTCTTGCTGTGTGACTGGCGGATGAAGAGAGGGAGTTAGTGGTTGGTTGGATGGATGGATGTTTCCTGCTAGACAATTAAAGCTGCTGCACCGTGGTAACCAGGAGCAGAACTACATGCAGGCCCAACGTTTGACCTGTATTTTGATTAACACAAAGTTGTTGTTTCCGAACAAGACAGATGAAAGAGATTAAGAAAAAGCTTCTGAAATGTCATGGTCTTTTTCGCCCCTATAGCATCACAAAGTAGGGCAGACAATGTTAATGGCTTTTCTCAAAATGTTTGTTAACTTCTCCAGCCAAATCCAGGCAAAACGCAAAAATGGCAAAAGATTAGAACGTGCACATCATAGTTCTTGCATCAATCACAGCGTTTTGAAAGTTCATTTGAAAAAAAATAAATAAATAATATAAAAAAATTGAGAAATCAAAACAGACAATTCCATTCACATAGGTCAATACATTTCCAAACAAACAGCCTGAGATAAATCTGTATCAGAAAGCAGGAATGTGTCAAAGTAGTTTCAACTTTAAAATAAAGGTTGTGTAACACTCCATTGAGGAAAACAGCAGGGCCATTGTTTCTGCCTGATTTAAAAAGGTTTTATATTTAACTTTTAAAGAAAAAAAAAAAAAAACAACACTCTCAGATTCAGCATCTCCTGAGACGAATATGTGTTACGTGTTCATACTTAGAAATAGATATATCTTTTTTTTGTCTTGATTGCAGGATGGCTCTGCCGTATATAAGACATTCTGAAAGTCTGTTTGCCTTCAAAAGGAAAAACATCCCCGAGTACATCCATAGAAAATATGTAACCTTCAACTTGTGGCCGAGCAATATTCTGCTATTAATGCGAGGCTGAACACTGTAGGCAATCTGAAACAGTAGGAGTTGATCAGTAGTCTAGTCCTGCTCAATGTGGTAAGTGTCCTGAGATGACTTCTGTTGTGATATGACACTATAAATGAAATTGAATTGGAATAGTTTATTGTGAATAGTGTATTGTTCGATTAGTGGAATGATAATTATATAAATAAGAGCATTTAATCAAATTAAATGAAAAATAAACACAAAAAATTAAAACCCTAGGTATAGTATAGGTGTGTGTATACATAGATATATTATATTAAAGTGCATATCACGTCACATTAATGCCACAGACAGTAAAGAGGAATAAGATTTACTTCACAGTTGTGAACAGGTTAAAACAGTTCCAATTTTGCTGCCGGCCGGTATGACTAGACATGCTGCCTCCAGTGTTCCCTCGATGTGGTAATAGCGAAAGATTGATCTGCAAGACATGCTCAACAATTAATTCGCGAATTGATTTTCTGCTTGGGATTAGTAGAGCTGCAGTCTTTTAGAAAAGCTGCGGTGTCTCAGGCCCAGAGCAAATTTTGTTCACTGATAAGTCGAACAGAAAGGATATGAAGGTCAGGGCGTGATCAACAGAGCCGGAGTGGCTGAAATGAAGGGCAGCCTGAACATATGTTGAAGTGAGGCAAGTGTGTTTACAACCTGATCCCCCTCGTCCAGAGACACTGATGGGAAAACCTGGACAAGTTTATTGGATTTCATCGACCACACCTGAGGAATGGAGGGTGCCATGAGCTCTTTTAAATGCTTTGATCTGAAGCATAAAGAATCATCTCACATGTTGATCGCCCATTGAGAAGTACATTATCCGACGCAGTAGCACCTGTAGCACTGGCGGTGCTAAATCATGGCGGGGGGCTGTATGCAGCATTTTTTATGGGCTCATCTGCATAAGACTTGCTGGTAATAACGTTGTTTTCCATAGTCTGGTAGGAAGAATCCAGCAATTACTCTTCTGGAGAGATGACCTACGCATACTACGAGTGGTTACCAACATTTTTAATATGCCGCACATGCAGCGCATCTCGCAACAATTCTGATTGATTGATCTTTATTCGCGTGTCAAGCCTCATTGGAGCTCGGGCCATATGGACGCAGAACACATTACTCTTGTTCAGTGATCAACACACTTTTTTTCCATTCATTACACATCTTCGTCCCTAACAAGGAGAGCCTAACAGCGAGCAGACTCTCTAAATCCTGACATATACGAAGATGGATGGTAATGACCAGCCTTTACGTGGCTGTAAAGTATGCAGCTGCATGGAGTGCCCTCTCCTTCTGGCAAGTCATTAAGAGTGCATCATCGGGGTCTTCCTTCACACCTGGAAAAGCAGGTGCGTGGGCCTCGACCTCGTAATGGAGTACAAGGTGAGCTCAAATGGTAGACAACTCCCTGTTTAGGGAATCCACGATGCAGTAGAAGGGTTAAGAGAGAGAGAGAGAGAGAGAGAGAAACAGAGTGTGTGTGTGTCTGTGTGTGAAGCACTTTTAATAATAAAAAAATGTTTTAATTCTGCTGTTAAGATTTGAAAACAACCGACTACTCGGCGGTGCAGAATTCATGCCAATTATAGACAGCATCTTGAAATCTTATCCGTTTGATAGAAACAGTTGAGGAAATGCACCACATCCAACCAGGCTTGTGATATTTTGCATGCAAAGTGTTGCCGGCATTAATGCTACCATACATCATTTATTTAATTATCAGTTCAAGGGAGGCTGAGATTAAATAACTCATTTGCATTATTAAGTATCAGACCAATCTGCTAGAGAATATGTGGACTTCGCCGGAGGGACGACTCCATGGAGGAAACAAGACAGAGTCACGTTTTACAGTACATCATGAAAGGAATCAAGGGCGTGGATTACAGTAAGTTGCTCTGAAACGGGACCGTCCCACAAGGACCGATTGGTGGGGGGATCCAAACCGGGTTTGCGTGAGGAGACGTAGGAATGGCTGTTGATTCTCAAGTGTCTATTTGACATTGGTTACGGTCCTTAGGAACAAAACGCCATGCTTATGCAAAGTACTAATCAAGGAGTATCAAAATTCACCATGTTAGTTCGGCTTAAGTGCTTTCTTGGCAGTGTGTGTGTGTGTGTGTGTGTGTGTGTGTGTGCGTGTGTGTGTTTCAGAGAGTTAGAGAGACAGAGGAAGAAAAAAATGTTCTCACCTCATTTTCAAATTTTCATTACACCAGCCTTAGAAAATGTTCCTCACGTGGCATTTGTATTGAACGAATACTCCCAGCGCTCCGGTATACCCTGACACGAATATAAAACAGCGGCCCGGCGTCTGTAACCTCAAGCCAGCCATTTGCCATGGCATCTGTGAGGGTAATGGGAGAGGACAAGAAGGGGGTGGGGGGAAGTGACACTCATTGCAAGGCACCTCTGGCTACAACGGGCACGCCTGAAGAGGTATTTGAAAGCGAACCGATTTGGGCCGCTAAGTCTAGCGACCGTCCGTCACACCAGCGGTAGAGTAAATTTGAGAAAAATGAACCCTTATAGATAGTGTATTGGTCCCGACAGTCAGCATCCATTTATGCTAATGATGAAGCACACAAGGTGTCTGCCTCAGGTGCTGCTTATTTCCTTTCCCCCCTCCCTGTGCTGTTTCTCTGTGTGTTAAACCACTCTTAAATTATTCTTTTTATTGGCATCCTCATGCTCAGAATTAACCCGTTTTTTTTTTTAATCCTTATGTCCTAGCTGCTGTAAGACTTCCAGTCACCAAATGCCTTTAAAAGGGTCAAGTTTTCTTTTTTTTAATTCTCTTTTGAACTACTTTGGCCGTTTTAAAGTCTCCTTCATATTTGATTTACGATGATATGCGACTAAATCTGATCTAATTCCACAATATTGAAACACGACCCCGGGTTAACATCATAAGTTAATATTTCATTCTCCCCTGCTGTAACTTTGGTCATTGCGGCAGTGTTGATAGGCCATTATTAGTGAGTGATGGAGTGATTGCTAATGAGGAGGATAGAGTATGCAGCCAAGCCCTAGTTGATGAAGTGTGATAGATAAAGGAAGAAATTGTCTCGCTAATGTGTAATTGAGTTTGAAAAGACATCATCATCTTGAGGTGAGGGACGATTATAGATGACCCCCTATTATTTTATTATTGAAGCAGCTTTTTAGATATGAGGATTTTCATGTTTTCTGTGTCACTTCCCTTTACCCTTAATAAGGGGCTCGAAGAGAAGGGACTGCTGAGGGAGACATTTTTACAAGTGATTGAAACATGCAGGTGTTCATTTTTATGCATTTCAAAAGAAATATTATACCCTGAATGGGCCAGACAGGTTGATAATGCGAACGTTAATTAGTTGATGATCGGTGAAACATATATTGTACCCCTACCTTCTCTTGAATCCATTAGCACTGCCATAAAAAATGAATAGTTTCAAATATGCAGGTATATTGCTCATATTGTTGGACAGGCATGCACATAAAAATTGGACAGAGCCGAACGGCAGGGTATATTTCTTTAAACGCATAGACTATACACAATGTTTATGTTGCATTGGAGTTAAATCACACAAGTAGTGACCTCACCGTTTTCTTTCTTCATAAACAGCCACTTAGCTTGATTACCGCCTCCTCGCTACTCCCCTCCACCGGCGGACCAGTCACAGCCTTTTTTCCCCCCCACAGCAGCATCCCGTCGCTCCATTGTGACACCGTCTGGAAGATTAAATGTATAGATCACAGTGTCCCAGGCCCAGACCACCTGAGTGGCAATGAGTCGGGATAGCATCACCTCCCTATCTGGGCCACGCCACAGCGCACTCAGGTTCCAGACCGGCGGGAGTGGATCAGTCAGCGAGCAAGGCATTAATCTGCTGTGACACGCCGACTCTCCCCTTGGAGGACGTCCGGTGCTGGGAAGCCATCCAACAGCAGTGCCCATTGCTGCTAGAGTAATGCAGGGTGTCAGAGGAGCTGGCATGGATGGTGAGACAGGGTATGGAGGTGAATGGGCAGATGGAGGGGGTGGGGGTTGTTGAGATGCTGGATCAGCGGAAGAGAGTAGAGGGAAAGAATAAGAGGGATGGAATGTGGCACAGAGCTGAAAAGGACTATAAGTTAGTTTGAGAAGAGTCAAGCTGCAGCAGAGAGTGAAATCTTCATTAGCTGCTCCTTTTCCTTTTTTGTGTTCAACCACTCCGGGAAGGGACTAAACTATCTTTACAGGGATCAGGATCTTGTTGTAGCAGTGTTACAGTTTAGGGTTCAAATAGTTTATCAGTCATAGGCAGGTATCAGTATACCAACAATTATTTATCTCATATCACAGGGGGCTGTTTCTCCAAAGAAACTAATATGTCCCCAAAAGACAGATCTTACAATAGATAAACAACACAGCAACTAAATGAAACATTAATCTTTTTCTTACCCTGTAAAAGTAAGAACACGTTTTTATTGAATTTATCCATTACAGTACATGATTTTATAATAACAGCTCATTGATTGATGAAGTGAAAACAAATGTAACAAAAAGTGACACCTCATAATGATGAAACTACAAGCAATTATTGACCGAATCTGCAGCTGCCCAGTGTCTGATCATTCTTCAGCTGTTCGTCCCGCAAATGTTTTGGTTCAACGTCACGGTTCTCAGCCTGTCGTCCTCGGCAACAACTTGTAATTCTACAAACCCACTGCACATTATCTGTAGGGGAGAATTTAGAAGCTCAAAAGCATGCTAATTTCATTAGGAAATGGTAGAGACCAAAAACGGAGCTAAAAGTTGAGTTAATCCTGGTCTGACATCTGCCAGTCCAGACACTGCTGGATGTTTAAACAGGCAAGTGCTTGCTTGTAAGCTTTTTCGCTGCTCCCAGAGGCTATTTACAGGTTTAAACACAAGCAGAAACCTTTCATTTGGGAGCTTAGTGCAGAGCAGTGACCAGAATGAGACATGTGGTGTTTGGCTGAATATCACAAGTAATAATTATGTTTCTAGTTCCATATAAAAGGTCATACTTAGTAATACTTGTTCATATTAAAAGACTGTAGTTAATCTTATTGGGTTCATTAAGTTTAAGTTAATTAAGTTTGTTTGCATGTTAACCCAGAGTTGTGAATAAACTGTACTGCTTTGAGAGGGTTATAAAACACAACATCAAATAGCATACGTTGTGTGGTATTTGCATTGACGCTCTTCATTTTATGTGCTATCAACACACAGAGTCTTTCAAACAGTACAAAAGCAGTTTAATTTTCTGGTCTCTACAGGCCACCGTCACATGGCCTCGATGCCACAGCTGATTTTGCTGAGGAACTCAACCAAAGGCAGAGCTTGCAATGAGAAGCGTTACAGTAGCATTCATGAAATGACACAATAAATGCCTTTTATAGAAAAAAAACGTGCCTCATAAAAATCATCATAAAAGTCTTAAAATGGACTCATCAGTGTATCCTAATCGTCACATGTATTGTAAGGATATAATTTCATAAGTTATAAGTAATCATTTCTGCACATATGGTTTGTTGACTAACTCAACTAATGAACTAAATACAACAGCAGTGCACATAATATGAGATGAGATATTTAGCAAATCCTCAGTGTAACTGTTTGGAAGCATTGAATGTGCTTTTCTTATTCTGCATGTAGTACTTTCTAAAGAAATGAAAATGAGGTAATCGCCTTGATAAATTGGTTGGAACAATAACAGTAAAACTCTTGTAGGGAATGGGATGTTGTGGCATTGATCAAATAACTCAAAGGCTCTTTAAGTGCAGCATTCAGCTGTTGGGTATTAAATTAATCAACACACGTCTTATCAAAGCAGCTACACAAAAGTGCACAGAGATGCAAACACAAAGACATTCTTTTGTTATTAAGTACCAGAATGGATGTTACATAAAAGACCTCCCACTCTACTCTGTTTGGATGCACAGGTGTGCAATATGAGACAATGTGTCTGTTTAATGGTAAAAGTCTGGACAAAGGTCCCAAGTCGGTTGTGCATTAATGAAATTCTGTACTAAGTGGTGGGATAAATCAAATAGCGCTCGTCTCCAGAGCCCCTTCTTCCATTGCCGCCCAGTTTGTCTCTAAGGAATGCCGGGCATAAACATCAAAGCAAAAATTACATTAATCTACCACTCTGATGTTGAACTTTGTTCATAAAGTTCCTTTCATATGAAAATACAGAAGGCGTTCCTGTATGCTTTTCCGCATGTTAATCGCTCCGGCTTATGGTTTACATAATCCGTGTCCTGCGCTGGTGCAGTGACATCGGGAGGAAGGTGGGAGAGTAATGGACCAATGCATAAGGGGGGGTGGGGATCAGGTGCAGTAAAGTCATGGTCGCTGCACTCCCCCGGGGGCTTGGTATACAAAGGCTGAAGACCCTCCCCACAGATGTCAGAGGGAGCACCTGCTGCCGTAAAAAAACTACAGAGATAACAGAGACGGGACACATGCCCACCTGCTGGGAGGACACGCACAGGCCACGGTGCTCCACAAAGGAGCAGAGATATTCAGGGAAACAGAGTTAACATACAAAGCATGCTGCTTAATTACCACCAATATACTGGAACAAATGGATTTTTGCTTTTATGGCTCTAAGTAATGTTTTAGAGAAGTACACATGCTTATATTTAGACAATACCATTGCAGTCAAAAGTAATACCAACATTGAACATGTTTCTGGCTCATTTGCCCCTCAGTGGGTTGCCAGAAACAAAACAAAAAACAAAAAAAAACACTTCTAATTTGAAGTTGTTAAATTCATTTTGTGGCTCATGGAACTCATTTAATATTGCCTGGGTGTGAACCTGCTGGGAGTACAGCTGTCTAAGATTTCTTTGAGGTGATCCAGTGATTCAAGAGCACCTGCTGACAATGAGAACACCGCTTTCTTTTACTGAAGAAATTAAGTAAATATCATTTTAATATATCTACGAAAAAGGAAGGAGAAGAATAGAAATCCAATTATAAGTTTAGTTTGATTTCACCAAAATTAAATTAATTCACAATCTGTTAATACTTATTTCTCTAAGGAGCCTCAAATCCCCAGTTGGTAAAAAGTTACTTTGCCTGTTAAAGTTGAGTGTTTCATTTGGAAATGAACACAAAATGGAAAATGTAACACCATATTTATGATTTTGTGTAGAAGACAGAGCGAGACATGGCCTTTTTATCACCCAATTAAAGGACGTGCATAATGAAAATGTTCAGTTCATCCAGGACAATAAACCCACACAAACACAAGTCACAAGATCAACACATCTGACTGGAAAAGAAAGCCAAACAATGTGAACTCAGTAGGGAAATTGCCAACATTCCAAAAGGCACAAAGCAAGTGAGCCTGTAGGGTCGGAACCTGAATACTGAGGATGGGTGTTGTTCTCTTGTTGCTTATGAATTCAACATGTTTATTTGATGGTATGGGGTTTGTTGTGCGTGTTGTTTCACAGAGAAGTGACTTTTTCAGTTTGCAGTGCACCTCTTGCTGACTGGAAACCAACACAGGAGTACAGCAGTAACAAAAAGGGGTCAGGGCTTTGTGCAGTACACGCAATACACTGCACCATTAGAATCTGAGAGCATTCTACAGGAAAACACATTTTGTCCATCTTTAGTACTTTCCACCATGCGATGCTTTGCCTGTCAGCAGCAGTGGTTAGTATGTAGAGAGGGAGGGCAGATGCTTATGCATTTGGCAGCGGATGGGGGGATTTAACACTGGTGACACTACAGTCCACCCACCGCTGCTATTCTAAAACCCTAGAGAACACCCTGATCCAATTCATACCACTAATTAGTTGTTTCCAGTGAAAAATAGCAATTCACCATTCCCTGTAATCTCTTTTGACAGAATCACCATCGTGAAGGAAGATTACATGCGCCTTTCATTGGTCCGCTCAACCAGTTTAATAGCAATTTATTAGGAATATGCATTTGGAGCTGTTAAACACAACTTTACCAATCCATGTTTTGGGTAACCAAGCACCAAGTTTAAACTTCAGTTGCAGCAGAAGCTGGGTGACAATGAAACCTCCATATTGACCCTTTCTCTGTTGCTATAGCCGGACAGAAATTACCCATACCAACTATAATTGAAGGGTGTCTTTGCTCACTATATTACAAAAGGAAAACCTCAACTACCGCTGCCTGCCTGGGGAATTTTCTCCACATTCACCTCAACAGACCACTACAATGTACTTGTCTTCTTTCAGGAAAGCCGGAGAAATATATATTAGTTTGTGAAACTCGAGTGGAAGAGTGGAAACTAGGGCTGTAACGATACACCAAACTCACGATTCGGTTTGTATCACGATTTTTGACCCACGGTTCGATACAAATTTCGATATTATTTATTTTTTTTGAATAAACATTTGATTTATGTAAGATGCAGATTTGGCGTGGAGGGCGTGTCTATCTGATGGTCTGTTAACTGCACAGGTCCCTCACTCAACTTACTACAGAGAAATGTCCCACAAAGCAACGTTGCAGAACCAAACTAACTAACTAAGGTAATGTAGTAACTGTAACTGTCTTTGGCAACAGGAAAACAAATACCGCAGCTGTACGTGGAGAAGCGTCCTTCCTCCCGCCCGTCCTACCGACTCCTCCTCACATTTCTGCCCGATAAACAGCGTCTGTCACCGGCAAAAAAAACTTTAACTCACCGAGTGTTTATGATGAAAAAAAATCTCCGCGACGGTCAGCCCTCCGGACCCAGACTTCAGTGAACTTTACCCCGGAAGACAGCCTCCGTCGGGTTTTGAGTGACAGGGAGACTCCAGGGAAACCCCTTGAAAACGCACACACATCATCATGACGTATACCGGGACGTCTCTTTGCGCTGCTTTCTGTGTGAATTACACAGCGTTTCGTCTTTACTCCAGCGGTGCTTCGCTCCGTGTGAACGAACAACGGCGGAGATTTAGCGAATAACCGCTGGGGTGGTAATGTGGTGTTACTTACAGCTCATAGTGCTGATCTGGACCGGAAGTTGTGTCGATACAAAGTATACTGCAAAGTTGCGTATGCAAATAAAAATTCAGAATGGTCAAATTTTCCAACGGAATTGCAGGAACATGTGAGGCTTGCGTATGCGTCATCTGTTATTTGCCACCGATGCGATCCGCAACCCCGTGCACTTGACTCAGTGAAAGAGACTACATGGGTGGTTGGCACTTCATATCGAGTAAAAACTTTGCAAATGCAGCCTGATGGTGAAGACAGATAGGGGTGCAGAGGGCAAGTGGGGCACCATAAATCAACATCTATCTGAGCTGCCACATTTAGTTTGGAGTGATGTCTCCTCGGCATCCCAAAGGCACTGGATGTGAACTTCATAGCGCTCCTGCTGCACCATGACGGTGGACATGATTGCATGTTTCACAACAACATTGCTGGGAAAACATTCCTTCATTTCTCTCTGTCAGGTTGTTGTTGTTTTTTTTCCAGGAATTGCATTGCATTAAATTGATTTATACTGACATTTGGGGTTCTGGAGCAGATGTAGAAATTAAGGCATGGCAACATTTCTAGTGAGCTGCACTACTTTGTATGACATGTCATCGTTAAAAAAAAAATACAATACCCTTATTCATTAACCCTGTGACCCACAGGATCTCTCGCTGACATTACAGTCTTTAACAGGCCATGGCAGGTTCAAAGCTAGAGTGATACTGGTATCATATAAAATGAGACAACCGAGTAAAATAATTGGTCCATTTCATTGCTAGCTTGTTGGGAAGGGGGCATATTAGCATTCTAAAGTTATGCTTGCTTAATATTTGCAAAGGAAAACTGGGGTGGCGATTTTCAAAGGGGTCCCTTGACTTTTCACCTCATAATATGTTAATGAACCCTGTTGGAGCCCACAAACCTCCCCTTCACAGGCATGCCAACTTTATCTAATCCCATGCAGTAATTTCCATCTATTCTAAAAAATTGTGTATTTGAATATTTCTGCACATTGGGGGCCCTAAACAGTCTTGGAATGCATAAATTGGGTATTACTGGAAAGCTGAGACTCTTGTGAGTGCCCAATGTTATTCATGTGTGATTATATTAGTCCCCATAATAGCCATTTCGTTGTAGTGAGACCATTTGAAATTTGATGTCACTGTATAAAACGACCTGGGGTGACCTCTAAGACAATCACGGTCTTAGGAACCATTACAGCTATAAACTAGAGGGCATTCAGAGGATGGATGGCTTATCCAGATATATGAGGGGGTTTCTGAGCAGTTGCAGTGTTGCTAGCAGAGCTTGTGTATTTTGTTCTCTCCCAGCTACTGATGTGCTGAGTAAAACCTGCTGTATTTGAGTGACTCATAATTGCAGCTGCAGTGGCATCTTTTGAACAAACCTCTAATTGTTTGTTGTGGTGCCACAGATCATGTGACTGGTGAAGTGCTTTGTGACACAAAAAGCGTATCTTTACAGCTGCCAACAAAAGGTGACTCTTATTATATTCAGTTGGGTTTTTCCCCCACACTTGAAGTTGCATTTAATTTGTTTCTTTAATTTGATGTAACCACCTGGCATGCTGTGTTATTTTACTACATGATGTGAAATATCTCATCGGGAGACTAAATGGTATCTGTAAGGCTTCAAGATATACAGTGTGTGTTAATCCTAGTTGTGAATTATGATTTGTGGTACAGAATCCTGTGGGAATGATTGACAAGGTGCCATCATGGCCAGCCTGGTGTGTGCCAACACATCCTAATTTGAATTACAAATGCGTGTGTGGGTGCATGTGTGTGTGTGTGTGTGTGTACGTCTGTTAGTGAGTGAGAGATAGAGTGCAACATATTTTTTAAGAAATCACTATGCTGCTTCTACAGTTCCTCCAGTTTTCCATCATACAATATTTTAGGTTTTATTTATCCGTTTCTCTGACACAGCACCCCACTTAAATTGGAGAGTTTGATCACTTAAATATTTAACTTTTAACTCAAGGGAGACATTTCTGGAAGAAATTTGGAGGTTAAGTAATCAATATGTGGACTCCTACTCAAAATATAAAAATTCCACATTACTGTTTTTCAACAGCCCAGTAGCTAAACCCAACATTTAAAAATACACTTGGGTCAAACTGTAATTTTGAATAAAAAAAAAAAAAACTATGACTATAGAAGCAAAGAAAAAAGAGCAAAGGTTGGATTCATCAAATAAGTTGACTTTGCTGCTATTCTGGCAGAGCACATGTAATATTGTGGTGGTCTTTAATAGATCAGACTGATCTCATGAATCGGCGTATGTATGACACGCCAACTCGTATGGCACTATGGAGTGTTATTAACGCCGAACCCTAACTCTAACCCTAACCTTAAAGGGAGTTTATATACACGCGGATGTGATGGGTCGTTTCGCTAGAGGGCGCTAACAAACACATGGATGTGATGGGTCGTTTCGCTCAGAACGTACACATACACACGGACAGCTCGAATTGCGTGCAGATTACACGCCACATATTTACGAAAAGTCATGATGCCACGTTAAATAGATACATGAAACAGTTTGTCAAAATGAAGACTGATTCAATTATAGATTTTTTTTTTCAAATTGTAAAAAAGGTCTGTCCGTTCTCTGTGCCAACCTCATTTGGGACTCGAGCAAGCATTTGGGTTTGGAAAGCAAATTAAAACAACAGAGCATAGTTGGTGAATGTGCCCGAGCTCTTTGTCATGAGGAATTAGCAGCAGCTTGTTTAATGTATTTAGGATTATGATGATGTGGATGGTAATTACAATCATGTTAATGATGATTAAAATGTGGAAGCCTCTGAGGTAAAACAAAATGAAGGAGAAAAATAGGCTGTAAATGATTGAGTTTTTTAAACGATCAACTGCTGGCTATTGGAATAGTAGATATGCTGAAGAGTGATTAGCTTTGTTTGATCAACGCTCATCATCACAATGCCAGCTGTTTGAAAGGAGTGTTGTATATCCACAGCCTCACTCTGCTCTCTCTTTAATTGTGAGAGGAGGTGTCATCTTTGTCATGACACTTGATTCCATGTTTCTTTAGAAGAACAAATGCTTTCTTCGAGTAGTATTGGGTTCAAATATCCAACTGGTAACCAAACAGCATGTTGACAGTCATTGAGATTGACTGTGTTGTTATCTATGGGTCGGCTCATGAAACATTCATTGGCTTTATTCTTGAACACCAGGAAGACTAACAAGGACCTGACTGCTGGTTTGATTTTTTGACTGGAATCTTATTTCTAAGCCGTGCAGATGTTTCTTACTTCCTGCGACCAATACATTCAGACAGGGAGAGTGAGATGTTCACAAACAAGCCAGGAGAATGATGATTGTTTTTTACCCTCTTTCACCAGACAGCTCTATTGACCCTTCACTAAGCCCCGCCCCCTGGTGATACTCCATCAAGCTGTCAGAGCTACCTTGGAGCCCACACTGCCAGGCTGTATAAAGATTATTCAATTTTTGAAAACATGAAAAAGCAATTTAAGAGAGAAGCATATCTTGGTTTCTATCTAAAGTGGAAATAAAAGAAATGCACTCAGTTCTGATTCAGATATGGATGCACAAGTATCATTAAATTACATAGAAATGAGTTGTTAACATTAATCATTATGCAGATCTAAAATTAAGCACTTTTTTTTGATGAACTGAATGTGGGATGAAATTGTAATCACCATGCCAAAATCTGACATTCTTGCTCCTATTAAACTTGCCATCACTTGTCGCTTCAAGATGGCGGCATCATTTAATTGTGGCAATTAAACCGTCTGCCTGTTTGTTAATATACACAACTGTTGGTGTGCCACATCTTGTCTGTCTAGCATGATGGCCTGAGGCCTTCCTTCTCTCCTTTCCTCTCCCGTCAATTTACCAATCCATCTCTCACATTCACCGGCTCGGTTTCCTGAGGCATTGAACTCACTACATTAAAATCTTGTCTTCCTTACAGCTGGTGCATTGAATTCCTCCCTGTTTGGACATCACAGGGATGATTTATCTGTTGTCAATGAAGGATTTGAGTTGGACGAATAAAACGTTAATTGTCCCTGTAAAACCGAAGACTTATTGTATTCCCCCATGCAAATGCTTTACTGCGTGTAATATAAGAGTTTAGTTGCTCCACTTAAGAGCTGACTGTTAATAGGTTTCGAACACTTCTCAAGTCAGATTTCCAAAGCTGTCTTTTTAATCTGCCAAAAAATTAAATTTTGTGCTTTTTTGGACTCGACAGAGGTAGCTGTGCGAAACGGATGTGTCTGCATTACCTTGTTCTGTCGACATTTTCTTCTGTATTTTAGTAACACTGCGACTGTCTTCTTATTTCTTTGCCATTTTTCAAATGATGGAATATAAGACTGGGTGATATGGAGAAAATCAAATCATCAATATACAGCAAGGGTTGAGCATTGGTGCTTTCACAATATATTTACAAATATGATGAATAATCATCAGTAATGTGGATATAATCACGATAGGAGGTTGATAAATTAAGAAAAGTACATCATTTTACTGTAACACAGCCTTTAAAGTAGAAGACAACACTGTTGCCATATCTCAATATCCGAAATCTAAGTGATACGGTCTCACAACAATACTGATACAATGAAAGGCGTAATCATGTGATGGTATAGAAACACTGCTGTTATTAATGGCAATCTCTCTCCCCGTGTCTGCTGATATAAAATGCCACAGTTCCTCTCTCTTGGCATTATGTTCAATTGCCAAAGCAAACATTGACATGGTCTGGCCCAGGAGGAAGTGCAAGCAGATGTGGGGAAACTGGGTGCCAGTGGGATGATAAGGGTGTGACAGTAAGGTGGATCAACAAGATGGCAGCAGGCAATGGACCAAGAGATCTCTTGAGTGGAGCTTTAGCAGGCAGTCAAAGGCATCAAAGAGCTCACGGGGAGGTTGTGATTTTGAATGTGATTCTGCAGGATCTTTTAACATTGTTTATGTATAAACACTAAGAAAACCACGTAGTGATTGAGAGAGGGATTGTCTAGATAGGAGGCGTTCCAGCTACGTTTTTCAGCTGTCCATCTCCTGCTTCAAGTTCAGGCCTCACGTCTATAGGTTGGGCGGTATGAGCAAAATCTTATATCACGGTATGGTTTGTAAATTCAATTAATGGCTTAAAAATAACCATACTGTCGCATTTGATCATTTTCCTCTTTTATTTTAATTTTCTCAAAGCAGCATAACATTATTTTAAAGAAAGTATAATAATATAATAAATAATAAGCCACAAAGACTGTGCACGTCTGGTTAACATTTGAACTCCAGCTTTAACTTAAGCTATAGTGTGTGTGCAAATGTAAACACAGAGCTCCATCTTAATAAGAAATAAAAATAACAAATGAGAAAAAGTATGCATCGTGATGGCCTCTGTTATCTCCCTCCATCGATGTGATTTATTGTCATACGGGGTTCCTTTGGCCAAAGACTCATAATACTGCTTTGCGTGTTTTATCTTTATCTTTAAGTGGAGGTTACCGGTGTTTCCACCTCCAGCAGCAACAGTCGCGTGACACTCTTTGCAGAGTATCGCTTTTTGTTCGTTGTCGGATTTTCTAAATCCGAAAAAGTTCCAACAGACGTAGAGCTCTTTTTCGGAAAGAGTTGGGTGGGTCGCACTGCCTCCGTTTCCTCGTGACGTTCACTCTCCACCTCCGCCATGATTGTTATTACTCAGGTAAAGCTGTTTCTTCTTCGTCGTGCTCATGCAACCACGCAAGCAGTCTGCTGCAATGCCCGCAGTGCCCCGTGTGTCGAGGCGGTGTAATTACAGTGACTCAGAGCGATGCCGCAGACATCTGCGCTTTCTCCGGTATAAACGGTATTGCAAAATCTCTACCGGTGGACACTTTTATACCTTCACACGGTATAATACCGTCATACCGCCCAACCCTAACGTCTATTATTGTTTAACGTGCGTAAATACAGCGATAGTGTTGCCATTATATTAAGGGACAACAATGTAACAAAATCTGAGTGGCATTTGAGTCATAAAAATATTTAAGACTTAAAACAATTGGCAAGCAATAAGGTGATGGTGTTGTGCTCTGATAGCTGCAAAAATGCATGTGGCCTGCAGCTTCATTTTAAATTTAGTTCTTGCCTTTGGTGCTTCCTGAAAATTGTAGTTGGTTAGCAATATTTTAGTCTTTTTTGTTGTGTTTTAGTCAATTAAACTACGTTGTATTTGAGTGCACATGAACCTGAATGCACTGTGTACAGCTGCTCGTTCCTCCTGTGTAGACACAGACTTGCAGTAATGGCTCTTTGAAAAACCAAGTCTTGAATCCTTTAAACTAATTATCCACAGCATAGTTTGACCTTTTAAACATTGTGGCATTTTAAACGGTTCTGCATTTAATAGGCTCCATACCTGCATTATGCTGTCCAGGATGTTAACACCTTTTTATGCATCATACCAAAAAGATATTAAATTGAGGACATCAGCACATTATGAGATAAAGAGCTTGGAAGACGTGCAAAAGGCCCCAGCACCTCTCTTTGTGGTCATGTCTCTTTTTTGGAGATGTTTTGTAATTGCTTTGGTCTTTTTGGATTTATCTTCTGTCCGTTTCTTTTGCACCTTTTTTGTAGTTCTTTTGCATCTCTTTGTAGTTGTTCTGTGTCTTTTTGTGGATGTTTTGTTCCATTTCATAATCATCGTCAGTCTCTTTGCAGCTGTTTTGCTTCTCTTTGTAGCCGTTTTGCTTCTCTTTGTAGCCGTTTCGGCCTCTTTGTAGTCTTTTTCTGTCTCTTTGTAGTCATATAATGTTTATTTATTGTCAATTTTAGTCACTTTGGGTTCCTGGGTAGTCCCGTTCACTAATCCAACCATGGTTGAGGATGTTTCAATATTGAGACGAGATGTATGGTGTGTGTATGTTTGCCGTTTTGTTCCATACCTTTTCATGTTGAGGCCCTAATTTTTTCCATACTACAAGTTGTAAATCAAATCTTGAATGCAGCTTATCGGATGCCAAGCTCTGTTTATAATCCAACCTGCGTGTTATCCGTGTCCTGAGAAATGTCTTTCCTTATGAACCAGCTGTTTGAGGCTCATTCCCAGGCTCACAGCAGAAATCGAACCCAGCTAATGTGAAGTGGATAGAAGCCTGTAATTGTGAGCCACGTTCCAGCTGGCACCTTGCCCTGGAAGAAGACGTATCCCCTGGTTGGGTCCTTAACCAGATCTGCCGGTTTCCCCTCTGCTCATAGCTAAACGTTTAACCTCTTCAATGACTTTTCTGTTGGAAAGAAGAAAAAACAATTCTGGGCACTGGTAGCACAGCAGTGGCGCCACTCCAGGCAGGATCGGTGGCTGTCGCTCACACTCACAGATCAGTAAGAACTAAAGGCCTGCCACTCTGTGATGGCATAAGAGCTCTAGGGGATGGAGGGCACATTGACACGGGGACAGTTTTTCTTTCTTTTTTTTTTCTTTTTCCAGACGACAAACCAGCAAATCAAATCACGTTTTTTGCGCTCTGCATGTGTCCTCGAGAAGACACAGAATTGAACATGTTTCCCCGATGCGATTTTCCAAGTAAACATTTCCAAAATGAATTTCTTTATGCTAAAATGACACAGTAGTGGAATACAATTTCGGGCTCCATCGTCAGCCATGTATTGGTTTTGAGGTTATCTATATGATCCACTGTATTCAGCACTGAATCAGTGGCAGCGCATTGTGCTACTTTTCCAATGTTGTTTGCCAACATGTTTGCCAGTTTGTCATGCATTGTTTAGGGGTGTGTTGAAAAAGCACTTTGTAGTGCAGTGATTTGATGTATATATACTTAAGACTATATTTTAGCTCTTGGGTGTAATGGAATGGGGTCATTTCCGTCATGAGCAATGTGCCATATCCGTATTATATACTTGAATTTATCTTTTGTTTAGTCTCCACACTGAATTGAGCTTGCATGGTAAAGTGACATTGGCTGCACTTCTGCTTTCCTCAATTTAGGAACAACAGTGCCTCCTAGGGTAACAAGTGACGGTGCATAATCTGTGCCTTTCCTCTCAGCTCTCTCCTCCTCAGTCTTCCTTTGTGTCTTCCTATTTCAGGGCAGAGACTTTGGGCTTTCTGGGAGAGACGTGATGCAGCTCGGGTCTTGCAAATATGGAGGAGGCATTTAAATAACTGCTAAGTAAAGAGAGCGTGTGAAATACAGTGTTGGAAGGTACAGAAAAAAACACTGAAAGAAGCTTTGAGTAAGAATGGAGTATTGTGACAGAATGAGAAAAGTAGTCATCCAATGAAGTAAGAATTTCTATTTTCTTTTTTTCTTTTTCACTTTGCTGAGAGCTTGTCTGGCAACATAAACAAATACAAAATTAAATCCAGCATGTCAATCCTATTTGGACAATGAAAGTGTTTGTCAGTGATGCAGTGCAAAAATCTCAAAAGCTGCTTAATCACAGGTGTCCTTGATTTTCACCCTTCCTGCCAACGTATTGACCGCCAATACCCCATTCATATATTTGCTTTGCTACTTCATAAGGAGGTACTTATAAGAGCAGCAAACATCAAGTCCATTTTTGAGTACATTAGAATGCACATTGGGTTATATGCACTTTTGAGTGGGTTATTTGTTAATCTTGAAATTCAACTCTCACAGCCAATTCTTGCAGGTGTGTCTCTTGCCCAGAGAGCATTTCTATGAGGCTTCGTAGTTCCTTAAGAGTCCTTCTTTCATTGCCTGATAATATTGCCTTTCCCGAGCTCCTCTCTCAGTGGGGCTTTTGCTCCAAACCTGCACGACAAGACAGCATCCTTCACCAACACAAGAAGCAGACAAACAAACAACCTCTTGGGTTGCCACCTTGGAAAAAGCTGACTCACAGCATGTCCATATGAGCCTATTTCTTGCCATATGGGTCTTGTTCTCTGGACCATCTTGTCGTGTTTTTACCAAAGCACTTTCACAGTTTTTGCAATATGAGAGACCAATGACTCACAGCTCAAAAGTGGTGGTTGTCCTAATTTTAGTTTTATTAGTTCAGATCATCACATGGACAAAGGCCCAACAGAGAATCTTAAATCTCTCATGACAGCCATGTTTTAAATCTGCAATTGGATGCTACATATCCCGTAGCATTAAGACCCATAAGTAGACTTGAAAGATGTTGCTCAAATCAATCACCACTTATCCTACACAGGGTCGCGTGGGGGCTGACGCCGATCCCAGCTGACATTGGGCGAAGGGTACACCCGTCACCAGTCTAACAACAATGCCAGAGAGCTTAAATCCAAACAGGAAATGTCAACCTGGCGTAAAGTGCCATGCAGTAAGGGAAAAGACTCTTCGCCAAGTGTGCAAAATGCTCGGAAATAAAAGTCTCAAGGGGAGCCTCACTTAGAGCCGAGTAGAAAGAAGCAAACTACTCAAAGTGTCTTCTCTTATGTTTAAAGCACAGCCATACGAGTAAAGGCTGCGAGGAAAAGCTGTGCTGCAGGTGTGCATCTGATGTATCCGACTGTTTGACAAAATGAGATAATGCAGGTGATAAGACAGGCAATAAAGACAGTCAGAAGTAATCCGTCACCAGCGCTTTCTTCTGTGTATCAAGTGGAGCTCGTGGACTCGCTCTGATTTACATGATGCATGTAAAAGACAAAGTACCGATTCATGCATTTCTTCACTGCATACATGATTCTGTTAAAAAACAAAACACTGAACAGTCAATGACAATGAACTCTTAAAAGATAAATTGTTAAGGAAGAGGTGTGAATCCTTACACATCCATTTAAACTTGTCTTCTAGGCTGAAGTACAAAAATACAGATCCTTGGATTTTCTTTTAGCTTGAATCACAAAGCCATGTAATTGTGTTTGATTCTACCAAATAATGAGTTATGTCTCTGCACTCATGACAGCCATTATATTTTCCATGTCAAGTTGTCCGTCTGTCTATCCATCCCTTTCTTGTGGATTGATATCTTAGGAAAAACTGGAGGGAATTACTTCAAATTTGAATTAAGTGATTTTAGTGGTCAAAGGTCAAGGTAACTGTGACCTCATCACTCTTTTTAACTCCGATAATTCATCTGCTTATTATAACAATTTCACACAAATGTCTTATGAGATGAAATGATGAAGTTTTGAGATTTTGGACTCACTTGGAACTGCAACTTGACTCCCAATATATGTCCTAATCGATCATCTCCAAATGGCAAGAACACATGGGAAACACTTGTCACCAGCAGAAAAAGCTTCTCTGGCTAACATGCAGGCAGCCACCAGCAGTGCCGTTGTGGGGGAGATAAGGAAGGAGGGAGGGGAGTGGGCAGAGTGTTGTGTTTGAACTTCAGATAGCTATAGTGATTACTTAATTCTCTTTTCTGTCTCAGGCCTGTGCCTGCTGACCTTTCTTTCTCGTCGTTTTTTCCCAACCACAGTATTTGTCAAAGGCCCGCCTGGTGTGACCTGCTTTCCCAGGGTGATAAAATCAAACTCATTCCATTCATGGCCACTCTCACTGCCTGTATCCTGATGCATGCCCTCACGTGTACGTTCAATAAAGTTTATGTACAGTATTAAAGAAGCACCAACTGTGGTATGTAAGGTAATATGTGCTTTCCAAGGCCTGAATTCATTTCATCAAGTCCATTTGTCCGCATTTTATTTCACCGTTGCATTTCTTTCTTGCGTCTGTGGTGTTACTTAAGCAGCAGGTGATGAAAAATGTAGTTCTCCATAGAAATGTGCACAAGATGCATGTGTTTTTGTATGTAATGTGCACTGAAGTGTTTCTGGCCCCAGCGTCCCTTGGGTGCCTGCCCTCCAACGTCTTGTCCCCCATGAACACACAAGGGCAGATGGAAGAAGGTGCATGTTGGTGTGGTGTGGGGTGGGTGGTGGGGGAGATGTACGCTGCATTATTTATCGCTTCTCATCCATATCAATGCTTTGTGCTCATTTCCCTGTGACATTTCAGAGGTTGAAGAAAAGCAACAAAACAATGTAATGGAGAGAAAGACCTTCAGCGCAGCACAATAGAGCTTGAAGAAGCGTGACAGATGAAGCAAACGCCTCTATTACCTCTCTCAATCCCCCCTCTTACCTATCAGCCCATCAGGTGTGTACATCACATGTAAAAAGAGACCGGGAACACAACGGTGTACTGGGGCTGCTACAGTACACAAGCTTGTGATAATTATATGATGATGTGTTGGATCAGCTCTCTACCTCCTCATCCCGTCTTCACAGCCCCCCCTCTTTCATCTGTCAAGTCTAATGAACAGATGTTGCTCAGCTGTTGGAGTCAAAATGATGGACTGAGTCGCTGGCAGGCACATCCTTCTGCTGGGAGAAAGTGAGAGGGGTCATCTGGACAGCGAAGAGCGTGCCAGGGCGCCTTGACTCTCACCTTCTTTCTTCCTCATGGCTGCCCTCATCTCTGACATTCAGGAGTCTTTCCACCTCAAGCTCCCCCCCCACCCCCACCCCCCAAGCACTCTACCACCCACTGTACTGTCCATCTGACCCCTTGTCAGCCATTCTGTTCAACTGATCACTTACCTGTAATGTGCCCTTGTCCGCAACTGGAGAAGCCAGCCGGTGAAAAGGTTGAAATATTTATAATAAGGTCAACAAGGCCTCTGACAGGCGAGTAAGGGAGGAAGGAGAGGCAAAGCAGTAGGTGGGATACGAAAGAATGAAGGTTATATGAAAACTCAATGTTTTTGATTTGGCAAATGTTCTCCATACCTTTACATTTTTATTGATTTCACTCTTTGATAGATAATAACTTAAAAGACAATTAAATATATGAAAATGTTACCGACTGCCACTTTAAGACATATTTTCCAACAGTGAGCGGGAGAGAGATTTACTAGTCAGGAAGCCACTTGAACAGGCAAACTACAGGGCAACAGAACGATTTAATAGCAAACAAGACGTGGCACCACAGGTACCAAAACACCTTAACCAAAAGTGCTGCAGTGATCATGTTTAATGCTGCCGCTTTATCCTAACACAATAATTGCGTAGGTACATTTTAAACCTAGTGGAGAAGAAGGTGCCAGGTCGATCACCCCCTCTGAACCAGTATGGCCTGCTCCACACTGAAGAGCCCACCCGCGCTGAAAATTGTCCCTCTACTTATGAAACAGCCCGTTTCTGCACACTTTTGACACCTTTGACATTTGTCAAAAAGCCTTCCAGAAACACTTAGTCCAGGCTTTTATCAAATTGTCAAGGGCGCTACATCTAAAGAAAAATTATTTTCTAAAACGGGCGACAATAAAAACACCATACCTATTAAACGCATGAGGTCCTTTTTAGTAGTAGGTGGCAGATAGTGAGTGATAGCTGTAACTTTATCCTGTACTGCACTTTTGCGTACTCGACCACCTTCCCCCAGTGTGTGACAACCTTGGCAGGCTTACATTCTCCACGTCTAGTCGACCGTACCTCAGCCATTCCGTCAAACATCTTGCGTTTCTTCGAGTTGTTGTCTTCAACAGGACTCATCGCTGCTCACAACACTGTTGTGTGCTCAGTTCATGTAACTGTAGGCCATATCTTGTTTGTCATTATTGGTTTCAGCACATTTGCAACGTCTGCCGAGGTAACATCCAAGAAGCACTCATCCTTTCCCAGTGTAGTTTCGATCAGCCATCACTCCCATGCTCCAGCAGGTGTTCAAGCAAAAAATATGGCAAACATTTACATCAATTCATGTTCAGGGATATTTTGGTAGTCGTGAATTTGTCTTTTTTTATTGGGGGAGGCTCATTAATTTGAACCGCAGCGAAAATTGTCCAAATCAGGCCTTCTCTGAGTGCAGCATTAACAGAACTGTCCTTGAAACTTCTGCAAAGCTTCACGTCAAGCTTTGACACGTTCTTTGGCTAAAGGGATGAAGGTGCTCTTCTAAAGTCCAAACAAAGTTCCATTATAATCAGCTGCCACATTAAAGGAAATGCAATCAAGTTGAGTGCATATAGTAAGAATTCAAAAATTGCTTTATAGACCTACACTAATGTCAAAATACAAAAGAGGTAAGCTAAGATATATATTAAGGACAAAATCCTGCAGTACTCTGGTCAATGTGGCTGACTGTCTTAGTAATTGGTCTGAAAACCTGCTTGGCATAACCATCCCTGTTAATGTGAGACAGTATTGGCCTTCTCTAAAAATTATGAAAATATTAGGAATAAAACTGTCTAAACCATGAGTATTATTCATCATTACCACAGAATATATTTGTTTCTGTAGAATCCTCTCATAAAATTGGGACTGTGGTGGGTGGTCCACTAAACTCAAGGTTGGCAGTTTGATCCCTGATCCTGTCAACATGTTTAAGTCTCCTTTGGCAAGTTGCTCCCAATGGGCAGGAAAGGAGGCAAATTGTAAAGCACTTCGTCCATTAACGTAGAAAAGCACCATGTAAGTGCTGTCCATTTACCTTCAAATTATCAATAGCTCCCTTACAATGGTCCTGCTCTCTATTTCAAAAGTGCAGCGGAACAACGCCTAGCCTATAGATTTCCAGGATACTATCCAATGTCCACTCTATCATGAAGCAAATACAGTACTTCTTAGTCACAGCAGACGGACCAAGATAGTAGCAGGGAGTATACACACAGAACACACAGCCTGCTTTCTTTGCCCTGCACAGCAAACCTGCCTGCAATGGAATTCCCAGTACAACGGCAGATGTTGCAGCGAGGAGCTCACAAAGCTCTCTCTTCCTTTCTCTGTCAGTCTCTCGCCACCCATGACAGATGTGAACCAAAAAGAGGAGCCACAACCAGATCACATCAGCCATCAGGAGGCAACAGAACAACAGAGGAGAATTAAAATGTTTTTTCCCCAATAGGCAATGTTAAAAAAGGGACACACTGCTTCACACAGCATCCAATCAGTGGCTCCTCCTGACATGTCTGCATTAGTGGCTCTAACTCAGTTACAGTTGTAGCCCACAAAGACAACCTGGTCATTCTGCATACATTTTGGATATATTTTATACATTTTCTCCCAACTCTAATTTTCATTTTTATTCCGGCTTTAGAATCAGTTTAAAATACTATAGTGGTTGTGACTACCACCGTGTGTAAAGATTCTATAAGGCTACCTATTATACTTGTAATTTCTATTAATATATATTTTTGGCAAGGCAAGGCAACTTTATTTGTATAGCACATTTCATACACAAGGCAGACTCAAAGTGCTTCACATCATAAAACAAAGTGAGAAGAAAAAAAAAGAAAAGAAAAATAGAAGAATTAAAAGAAAATAATAAAAAATTTAAAAATGCATTACAGAAAGAAAATAGAATAAAAACATATTTGCAATAATTAAAAACAGTGCAGACATTAAAAGATTTAGCAGAAAGCTATGGTGAACATAAAAGTTTTCAGTCTAGTTTTAAAAGTGGTCAGAGTTGGGGCAAGTCTTACATCTTCAGGAAGTTTATTCCAGCCATTTGTTCCATAGTGACTAAATGATGCTCTCCCGTGATTGTTGTTTACTCTGGGAATCACTAACAGATTGGTCTCAGAAGATCTTAGTGGTCTAGAGGGCTTATGTAGTGGGAGCATATCAGTGATATACTTCGGTCCTAGACCATGTAGTGATTTATAAGTGAGCAGGAGGATTTTGAAATCAATCCTCTGACATACAGGGAGCCAATGTAAGGATTTAAGAATTGGTGTAATGTGCTCACATTTTTTGGTCTTTGTAAGAACTCTAGCAGCAGCGTTCTGAACAAGCTGTAGCTGCCTGACAGTTTTTTTCGGAAGACCTGCAAGGAGACCATTACAGTAGTCTAGCCTACTAGTAATAAAGGCATGTACAAGTTCTTCTAAGTCTTGAGCTGACATGAGCCCTCTAAGTCTTGCTACATTTTTTAGGTGATAGTAGGCTGATTTTGTTACTGATTTAACGTGACTGTCGAAATGTAAATCAGAATCCATAATAACCCCAAGATTTCTGGCTTTGTTTGAGGTTTTCAGGGACAGAGAGTGAAGGTGTTGAATTACTTTAAACCTTTATTTTTTAGCACCAAAAACAATTATCTCAGTTTTGTCCTCATTTAGTTGTAGGAAGTTTTGGCACATCCAGTCTTTGACTTGCTCAATGCACTGGCACAGAAGATCTATGGGGCGATAGTCGTTTGGTGATAGTGCTACATAGATTTGGGTGTCATCGGCATAGCAATGGTGGTCAATGTTATTATTTTGCATGATTTGTCCTAGTGGGAGCATGTAGATGTTGAATAAAGTCGGCCCCAAGATTGAACCTTGGGGGACTCCACACGTTACATTGGTAGGTTCTGATACAAAGTCGCCAATGGAAACAAAATAGTTCCTATCTTGTAGATATGACTTGAACCAGTTTAAGACTGTGCCTGAGAGCCCCACCCAGTTTTCTAACCTGTCCAAGAGTATTGAGTGGTCGACAGTGTCAAATGCAGCACTGAGGTCTAGTAGCATTAATATTTAAGTTTTGCCAGAGTCTGTGTTTTACTACATTCTTGGTAAACAAATATGTATATTTTATCCTGTTAGATTCTGACACGTGTCCCCTGTCATGAAAAAAACACTCGTAAAAACTCAAGTGTAAGCGTTTTGGTTTGACAAGGCTTCAGCTCTGAGCTCTCAAAGGTAGATCCACCATATGTTGACTGACAACAGTATGATTGATTTGAAACGTTGCAACTGAGTGGTAGGGCAAGGAATAGTCCCTCGTCGTGGCGTACATTCGTGAGTAGGATCACATGAGTGCAAGTTGTGCATTTTCTAATCTATAATTTTAACTACTGCATTAAAAGTGCATCCCATGTCAGAGTTGAAAGAGTGACAGGCTCCGTAACTTGAGAGGTTATCAGACTTACTCATAAACGCCATCGAATTTCCCTTTGGACCTTCAACCGTCTCCGCAGGAAGTCCAAACGTTGAGGCTGGTGCTGGGGGGGGTCCATGTTGTCCCGAATTCCCAATTCAATATGAAGTGCAATTGCTTTGTTTCACATTTTACTCCCAATCTGCCACTCTCAACCACCTTACTCATCTAATCTCATTCCCGGGCAAAGAGCTCCCCTGATATGGAGAAAAACAGATTGAAGAATGGGTTGAAGAGACATAAAAAGGAATAAAAAAAATAGAAATGGCTATATACACAGTCTCTGTTAAACACTGTCTAGGCTAAGATCTCTCATTTTGGACAGCCCAGTTTAATTCGAGCCAGTACCAATCCCTGTTTTAATGAAGTTACATGGCTTTATATATTTTAAAAATCAATTATTCATCTACCTCTTTAAACTCATGTTTAAATGTTAGCAAAATAGATTCATAGATTTAAGAACATTTTAAATATGTAAAAAAGTTAAATGTCTGTAATAATAAATGCCTTAGTGTATCTTTAGACAGAACATGCCATGTTCTCTATTTCTAGATTTAATAAAACATTTAAAATGTCCACAATTCTTAAAGGCTACAATTAGATTGACAATACCACTTTTTTCCATACTCATAACTCACCACATCATTACTGATCAACTTCATGTTTTAATGTTTTATACATAATTTGTTACACATTGCCTTGAAGTCAATGATGCACAATACACTTATTATACAATACGACTCAGACAATTATAGTCTCTGTCGTTTTAGGTCCCATAAAGTTGAGATAAGACGTTGTGCAACAAGAAACAGCTGTCCAAAAGTGTCATGCAGTGCAGGTTTGTACTACAGATGTATGGACCACTGATAGATCTAAAAATAACTCCCATCCAACTTTCAGTTAAAAGATTACTTCTGTCTCATCGCGTGCTATTATGGGCTTTCAGCACTCTAAAAGCACAAGTAAGAGAAAGATAATAGCTGCCTCATTGCATCTTATGTCCCACCACAATAAACTTCCCCACTTTGACTGCATGCAGGGTAGACACCCGAGACCAGGTGAATCAAACAATGAAAAACACATTTAATACGCTTGGATATAAATCACTTCGTTCCACACTTGATGGAAGCGTGCCTCACGCCAACTCAGCAACACACTCGACAGATACTCTGCTATGCGGTTTCAAGTTTCGCTGTTTGTTCATCGCAGCTTGCCACATGATCACTCATTACCAACTAGTGTAGCTCACCAGGAGTCCTTCACAAGATGGTGACCCTCACTGGAAAATAGTTTTACGGAACAAGCAGACTGAGCAAACACACTTGTTCACATAGAATATTAGTGGGCCGTCGTGTCAACAAAGAGAGATCAGCAACTGCATATCTTTACAAGAGACCTATAATAGCCTCCGACTAAAATGTGGACCTCTCCTTATCTATCTATCTATGGATATATATATACATACATACATGTACATAGACATACATACGTGTATACATACACACATACAGCCACATGCACACAATATTATGCAGTTATGCAGACAAACAGACTATTCTCTCCCCACATGCTGCCCAAGTTTGAACAGTGCTCTGGAAGGTCACTCCCCTGATAAGGATTTTGCGCCCGCTAATTTGGGATGACAGCCCATGTCACAGAGAATGTTTTTTTCTACGACCTGATTATCATCAGAGCCGCCCATGCAAATGACAGGGAGACCTTAAGGGATATCATTTTCTATTAAAATATGTAAGCGTCTAATTACAGATAAATGTCACATTAGCTGTGTGAGATACACAGACCTGGAGTGAATAGGTGGTTGAGCAAAAAGGGTTAGTAGGGGCCAAACGGGCTTGCGGAGTGAAGCGTGAAAATAGGAGGAAGAATCAGTGGATCTAATAACACTGTCCGATATCATTAGCGCACTTCAGTTCCTGTGTTTGTACTGGCAACATATGATAATATGAATGCAGGATAAGAGCATTGCAAGTGACGTATAAGAATATGATAAGACAGTGAAAAATGTATGTCAGGAGATACAAATGCATACAAGGGTGCACTTGAAAAAGTCATCAAATTATCAATTTAAGTACGATATTATACCCAACTTGAAACATGGCCGACTAATCCGTCATTAAAAATGCTTTAAACAGCAGGCGGCTGTGGCTCAGAGGCAGAGGGAGTTGTCCTCCAATCGGAAGATTGTTCGAATCCCGGCTCCTCCAGTCTGCCTAATGTGAGTGCTTGGGCAAGATACTGAACCGCAAGTTGCCCCCGAAGGCTGTGCCATCAGTGTATGAATGTATGTGAAGGGGTTAATAGACTGAATGTAGTGAAAAGCATCTTGAGTAGTCGAAAAGACTAGAAAAGCACTATATAATATAAATGCAGGTCCATTTACTTTCTCTGTACCGTCCTTGCACTTATTGTCAGCCAGCCACTATAAGTACTTTAAAAGCAACCATTTTGAGTTGTCATAGCAGGAAAATCACAGGTGTAACTAACAACAATAATGGCCTCATCCCTGTAGGTGTGCTAGTAAGGGTATAGTGACATTAGCCCGTTTCCCAACAAAATTGCCCTGCACTCAGCCTAGAAAAAGGATGTGATGTCAGGGACTTGATGTGGACAGCAGAGCAATCATCAACTCGAAACAGTCTACGAGAGTGATGTTGCAATTTGTAGTCTGGTAGTGTAATATTGTACAAATTGAGGTTATGGCACACGGCTAGAATAATGTCTTTTCCATTTTCACATCGTGTATCACTTTTTGTATTGGAGGCAGTAAAATGCATATTTGTCAGTTGTATGGGCTTCAAGTGACGTGAATAGGAGATGGGCTGTTTATTCACAGATTGGCAGGAAGCAATGATGTGCCAGACCAGGACCTGGACACTGTTCATTTTTATTGATATTTGTGTGTTTAATCAAACTACATATCTGCCTGTCTGTGCAGCCAGAATCTGCAACGAAGTGCATCAATTAGACTGGCGATGATGTGGGGCGATGATGTGGCGTGGAGCCAAATCATTAATTGTTCAGGCAATTAACTTGACATTGCTCAAATTGCACGACATTCGTCAACTGATCTGGGAGTAATACTAATCTAATCTTGAATTAGTCAGGTCAATGAATTCAGGACTAAAATTGAGCCCCATAAAGGCCTTGCATCTTGCATGTTTATAGCATTGAGGTATATTTAATTCTGCAAAGAGATACACTTTTTTGGTATTGACTTTGAATAAAATGTCTATGTTTTTAAAAGTACAGACTTTCTACACTCAAGTATAGGGCTGGGTATCGTGGCCAATTTCCTAAATCGATTCGATTTCGATTCATAAGGTCCTGAATCGATTAATCACGATTCGATTCGATTCGATTAGATTCGATTGGCTCTTACATAATGAAAATGGCTCAACTGTGTTACAAAATACAGATGTACTTTATTTTTTGCTCTTCACCATAAACAACACAAGTTCTGCCGACACTCTCTGCTGACTGCATTTTCGTTAGGATGTCGTCTTTCACACATGTATACATCATGGGGATAAATGTTTCAGTCAGATGTTTACGTTGCACCATAACGTAGTGTGGATCGAGCACTAGGGCCTTGACTTTGCCCAAAAATCATATTCGAAGTTCTTTGGTTATTAACATTAATATTCGAATATATTTGAATATTTATTAATAATCTTTTGACCATTAAAAGCCTTCAGTAAGACCTATATAGTATGGTATGGTACTTAAGTTTTATATGTTTTGTCCACCAGAGGGTGTATCAGTCAACGTCAAAAGGCAGGCAACGTGTTTTCAACGTGTTTTCAGAACCTTTATTTATTTAAGGTCAGACATAAACTGTGTATGCATTCGGTTTCATCAAAATAAAGCTAAATAAGCCAGTCGGCGGGGTTTGTTTGCCTATTTACGGGCAGTATTCGGGGCGGTGCGTCTTAAGAGTTTACGGTTTTCAGGACGGAGCGCGAGTGCGGGCTCGCAGAGCGTAATTGTGGGCTTGCGGAGCCGTGTTCCAGGCTGCTTTCGGACATTATTTGGGCCGTCAGTGGCGACTGTTCGGCAGTGTTTGTTTGCCTATTTCCGGGCAGTATTCCGGGCGGCGCGTCTTAGAGTTTACGGTTCTCCGGACGGAGCGCGAGTGCGGGCTCCTCGGTGGCTGTTGTCGATGTTGACGCGGCCATCGTTCTGCAAAATTGGCACAAACCAGGGCGCTAACGTCACCTATAGGAGCCCTCTTGCACGCTTGTGCGCATGAATGAACGTCAACCGGACGTAAACGCGCCACTGCTGCATCACGCACGAGGGGTAAACTTAATGGGGAAAAATCGATCTCATGCCCTATGAATCGATATTGCAAAATTTAAATGAAATCGATCCATAATCGATTGAATCGATTTTTTTACCCAGCCCTACTCAAGTATTAGTACAGATACTTGCATAAATGCACTCAAAAGGTATGACGTAAAAAGTATCCCAAAAAAGTTACTGAATCTCGCACAATATTAATAAGAAAAAAAATATGAATAACCCTCAAAGGGCAATTATGAGTAACAAGCCCCTTTTGGAAATATGAAAGCTTTAGAAAGTAGAAACCCGTAAAAATGTAAAAATAAAAAGTTGTCAGAAAAAGAAATACTATATATAATAATATATAAGCACAGACACCTGAAAATTAAAGTACAGTAGCAATGTATTTGTAACTCATTACCTCAAACCTCAGCAGCTTTTTGTTTTCATATGTTTGAATGTTCATGCCAAAACACAAGACAGGATGATTGTGCCAACTTGCTTTATCTGTTGCCTGTTACCATGCTCGACCCACAAATGGGCTAAAAATCTGTATTGCAGAAATCTTGTATTGAGAGTCAGTTAAGGTTTGTCCAATGCTTCAACAGTATACGGACACGGTACAAAGAATGAAGATGCCAAATCCTACAACAGCCTTTTTCAACACCAGCAACATACGCAATAATATCTTTTCAGCTTTGCCAAACCGGCGATATGCTGCTCCTTCTGCTCGAGCCAAAACAAAAAATATCAGATGTCTAAAAGAGTTTGCTTGTAGTTTACCCTGATGAGTACCACAGCACCAACATCAATGTGTTTACTGCCCAGTTACTAGGCCTGATACATGAAGACAATCCTGCCAACAATGTCCCTTTGAACCAGAGTTACATCCATGTAATTTTCCCTTTTAATGTTAATGTTAATGTGTCGTGCAGGTAAAACGTTTCAGCAGACCAGACCTCTTTTAGAAATGAATTGTCTGAAGAAGAAACTACAAGACGGTCTGGTGGCTTGTGTGGCCTGTAATCAATGAGATCAAGTAGGCCTGGCCCGAGGCCAAATCTGGGTTGAAGACCCACACATATAGTTTACAGTTAACAGTATGAAATCAGATGGATCTATACCTATCCAGCACAGATGGATAGTTGGAATAGAAAGTTGGAGTTCTTCTCCCTCTAAGGATTGTGAGGATATGGCTCAGGAACAGCAGCCATCAGAAAGGACAAGAGGGAACAGAAATAATTCAAACAACGGGTTGAAAAAAACGTATAAATAGCTAGAGTTAGAAAGATTACAGGGGTACAAATCTGCGACTCAAACAGGGCACATGCAACACGGTATCTGGCAGCTAGAAATGCTCCCTAAATTGGAAGGACGACAGGAGTCGGTATTTGGCCATCGAGAGTACAAGCTGTCCTCCCTAGTCCTGTCCCGTGATTCCTTCCACAAAATCCCTGACATCAAGGCCATTGTGATCTAATTTATTCCCATTAATCTAGTTCACAATTAGGGTTGCAAAATTCCGGGAATTTTCAAAGTTGGAAACTTTCCATGGGAATTAACGGGAATATATGGGAATAACGGGAATTAACGGGAATAAATAAGAAATTTACAGAATTGAAGGTTGGCCCTTAACAGGGAACTTAAATATAGTTGGGGGAAGTATATTGTAGCATAGTCTTGGCTAAAACAACCAGATTTAATGCAAGTACACTCCTCAATCACATGCACACAGCACACTGCTTACTGCAGGGCTATTGAGGCCACGCCCCCTACAGGCACTGTGCATTCCTCCATCACATGCACAAGTGATTTCTTGAAGCCTGGAGGCCACACATTTGAGCTCAAAGCATAAGACTATTGAAGCCACACATTTGAGCCCACGGACTAAAGTCAAGTACGTTTTGATAATATTATGGGGTAAATATATTTGATCTATAATGGTATTAATGTTTAACTTGCAAATATTAAATAAAAATGTATTAATACAGTAGCTAGCTAGCTGGTAAGTTAGGTGCTAAATGAAAGCTATTTTTCATTTCATTGACCATTTAAGAGGCTAGCTTATTATGGTGGTAGCTACCTCAAATTTGATGCTGTTTTTTCTGACTCCAGCAAGACGGTTTTCTGTAACCATACAAGAATTTATACATCAATTGTCAAATATTTTGAAGACCATTCCAGTTGTTAATTCCCATAAATTCCCAATAATTCCCATAAATTCCCATAAATTCCCATAATTCCCATAATTCCCATGGAAAGTTTCCAATTTGGAATATTTCCAAAATTCCCCAGCTTAACTTCCCATGGAAAGTTTCCGGAAAGTTTCCGGAAATTTACCGGAAATGTTCCACCCCTTTGCAACCCTATTCACAATACTCAGTTTTTTTCAAACTCTACTGTTTGAAAATACTCCTGTTGTAGCCCAATTGCTTCGAAATGTAAGAATACAGATGCAGAAAAAGTCAGCATTCGTTTAACACATCACATCATGGTCTGCATGTCCACAACTAAAGAAAACATATTTGATGCTGAATATGTTTTCTTTTGTCAGGAAAATATTTTCCACGCAATGACAAAATTTGACGATTTCACTGAATATTTCAAAACCACCTTGTATCAATGCAAATGTGTGACTGAGAGAATAGCCAGATGGGATGGAAGGTGTGAGTACTAAAAGACGGATGGGGAGAAAGCCATTTGAAATATGTTCCTTTTTATTTCTAATGGCTGAGTGTCATATGAGGGGGTATTGAAGTTTTGTCAGAAAGGACACCAGAAAGTCACAGCTGTCTTTAAACTACACAAAAAAGAAGAAGAAAAGAGTCCGGCACAAGACCTCATGTAAATATTTTCGAATGTAGTCATTGGTTTCGCTGAATCCATATTACTGATGCATATCGGCAGTTAAACCAACACAACTGACACAACATTAACATATACCGTGTTATATGGTGTTCAACTCAGCATAATGTTTGTGAAATAAATATGAATAAAACGCCATCCACTGAACGTAGAGGTGGTAATTTATTTGAAAGAAAGAAAAGAGAAGAAAAAAACTCTGCCTCCGTCTGTTAATTTTATTGCTCTCGGCAACGTCGCACCCACATAGCTGTCACTTAACTCACATAAACCTCTTATGGATGCTTGTTTCACTTTGATATACATTCAGTGACTGCAGAAGATATAAGGCCTGTCCAAGAAGAAATCTAGAATATCTCAAAAAAAATGTGCATATATATTTTTTACACGACGGACTTGTTTTGCCTTGAAACAGACGAGTCAGTCAGCCTTTGCACAAAAGTCGTTCTTGTGGTCGCTCGTATGGCACGTATGTTTAGGTATAAGTTTGCATATGTTTTTTTTATTGCAAATACAAATTAGACTTGAGCACAGCAAAGATAAAGCATTTGCATTTGCCCACCGTCTGTGATGCAGTCATCAGGGAGTCTGTAATGATGCCTTTTCTCTTGGCTAGTAATTAGTAAGCTCTAAGTGTAAAAGCTATGGTGACCTATATCCAGGAAGTGGTGTCAGCTTAATCAGTCACAGACATTGAATGGCACTCCTCCTCCTCACATCCATTTCTCATCTCATTTTCAGTAGCTCTTGATCTCCAGAGCAAAGATTCACGCCAGCATGAATGATATCATCATGACAACATGTAGCCGTCAGTGCAGAAACCAACCAACACAACAAAGTGACACGAGTGAATGGTGAACATTAACAAGTGGGAATTGAAGTGGGAAATGTAAGTCTGTGTTAATGTTGGGAATAAGATTGTGTTTTATTTGAGAAAATTAGGAGCTTTGTGTTATAAAGTAACAAACATCGGATTATGTGTCACAGTTTGGTGTCCTCTAGTTAAATTCTTTGATCCAGCATTATTCCTGAAAATTTTACGAGAGAAGGTTCGGGTGATCATCTTCAAAGAAAGCCCCTTTCAGACTCTAGAAGTCTACATCCTGACCTTGCTAGTGTTTCTCACAAACACATTGTTACTCTGCATGCTGTGTTCTTTGACATCTGTGTGTCAGTAGTGTGAAAGCAGAGCAGCATGCATCTCTATAGTCTAAGGTCGTCGACGAATTCTACTTTACACTAGCTCTAGATCTGCACTGCAAAGTGTCTTTAAAAGTATCACAATTAATGGTTAGAATTATGTCAATCGAAAAATGATACATTATATGACATAACTAACTGATCACACCAACAGCTAAAAATGTCAACCACATAGATAAAAAGTCAGATCATCATCAAAGTCATTAGGAACCCATTTAAACACACTCACTTCACGTATCTTGGGCAGATCAGATCGCTATCAGATCTCCTAAAAGCAGAGGTTAAATGCAGCCAAGAACCATTCAAGGTAGTTTGAAATACGCTCGTTTAAACCACCTCTTTATGATGCATTCAAGCCAGACGCACATCATTTACTCCTCCCATACAGTAGCATAACTATGTCAGTAAGCAGTCCTAAAAAAAAAAAAAAAAAATTACTGACTGCCTCGCTGTATTTTCTTTATACCTCCATGATCGGTCTCCTCTGTCCTTGTGATGACAGCAGCCAACTGTTGCACTGAAAGTAGCTGTTGTTCTAGGTCTTTGACTTAGAGTGCGGATCTCCCTTTGTCTTTCTTAAATGTAGTTTTTAATATCTGGGAGTGCCACTAATTCTGTTATATTGTTGTCTTGCACAGTAAGCTTGTTACCAATGAGGAAAAACACATGATGAAACACAAGGCACACCAAGCTGCTGTGACATTTATCACTGATATGAGAGCCATAAAGACAATGACCCTTTTGTCTCACTTGTGGTTCATAAATACAATTAGGGGGCTAACGCAAACTAAACTGTCATTGTTGTAATTAAATTGCCGAAGTTATTCTTCTGGAGATTTTGACAGTTACAGAGCAGCTTCAGGCACATTACCTCCTCCCTCTGGAAGAAGAACCGACCCTGAATGCAATCGGAACACAGACACATACGAGGCTAAATGAAAATGAAAACGTCTTTAATCCCATCTGGATTTTATCCATGCAACACATGCAAATAGGGCCTACGTTTCTGATAACCCAACAAAAGACAGATTCTGCTGGTGGTGTAAAACACAGGGGATCAATATAGACATGAGGATTCATCCTCTGGGTACCAAGAATGTATGGATAATATTTAAAGGAAATCCACCTATTAGTTTCTCAGATATTTTCTGAAGCAAAAAGGTGCCCTGATGGACTGTAAAACTGACCTTAGAGCTGTACCGCTTCCATATCTACCAAAAAAACCTAGCATGGAAGAACAAACCAAACAAACTACCCCACAATAAATCTGTTGAAATAATGGGTTTATGAGGAACATGTATTGAGAATACCCTTGATTAAAATTAAAGCTGACACTGTGAAGTTCTTCTCTGCTTTGCAGTAAGATTTCCAAGCCTTGGTCTTTTGGTTATTGGAGGCCACAAATCAACAATGGCCCACAGCTGCATGAGTTCATACATGAAAACCAGTTTCCATGTGGGAGCGTCTGGGTTAATAATGCAAAATTGGTTAAGATTTTTCATGAAAGAACATCAATAATGCATTATATGTACCTATATAATGCATTAACATGCATTATTCATTACAATGCTTTATGTTTTATTAAAAGTTACAATAAAAGTCCATGCAGCATTTAACACTGTGTAACTTATAAATAGACATAAAGATCTGAATTTTATGCAGGTCAAGTCGCAATTGCTCTCAATAAGTATTATGTATTAACATCCTTATCTTCGCTCATCTGTCTGCTTAAATCAAAATACAAATCCAGTTCTGACCGAGCGCGGAGAGGACCTTCATTTGTTGGTCCTGACACCAGACTCTCGAAATTAGGCTTCGACTTTATGACGAGATTATCGTTCAACAGGATATTGGATGGCCATGATAACAGCCCTCATATCTCAATGATAACAGAACGATATTCAATTATGCAATGCTTGTTATGGATTTTATGCTACATTCAGTGCCTCTCTCTTTCTCTGTCTCCGTTTCTCAATAAACCTTTTCTGATTCTGATTACTCAGCTTCACAACATCGTTTTAAGTGCAAAAAAAAAAAAAAAAAATAGCAACAACATAGCATGTCTCAGTGTGATTATATATGTATGATTTAGATTGTTAGATTGCTGTTATGCTCCATTAGTACACGTGCCTGTGGGAGCGTGAACAGGCACCTGTAGGCTTTCAAAAGCTCAACGCCAACGTTTAGGACTTCTTTTTTCAATCCATTTTAGAGACAAATACCGAGAGTGCTGTGTCACTTTCTGTGTGTGTGCATGTGTGTGTGTGTGTGTGTGTGTGTGTGTGTGTGTGTGTGTGCATGTGTGTGTTTGAGAGATGGGGAGAAGAAAAGGTGTAAGCCAGTGGACCATTGCATATTGCATTGCATTGCAGATTAATAATAATAATTTGAATGTCAACGTTATGAATGAGGCTTCAAAGTATTTGGCACGGCCCTAGCAATTACCCATGTAGCCCAAACTCCAGCAGGAAAGATGTCCACCTGTACAAACAAAAAGAATGCAAATGCACCTGTGGTGATTGTTTGGATTTTAAACTGAAGGGAAGAGTCAGACAATGTGAACGAAGTGATTTGAAAGCTTATCACCTACAATACTCAACACAATACTCAAGTCTGCTACTGAGTCCCTCCAAAAGCAGCAGCTGGAACAAAATTCCTACCACAATAGGAAGTCAACCCTTATTCATCAGGGTTTTTGCAAAGCTAAAAATATAAAAAGTGACAGCAAGGGCCAGTTAGTGCCAGGTTATTAATCTGATTTATTGATCTTACCATGAATCTGAAAAAAGATACATTGTGGCCACTTGTGGGAATTGCAACATGTGTCTCCAATCCATATTTAAATCTATCTTAAGCTCTTTTGTAATTATGAATATCTTTTTTCTTAAATCAATATCATCAGTGGGGGAATTAAATCATCACCCAACCCTGTGGAAACCCATGAGACAGGGCGGCACACAGAAACCAGAACAAATGCTTCAAGTAGAAGTTTGACACAAAGGGCCCTAGTTTCGTGGTGCAGCGCAGGGCAGCGCAGGGCAGCGCAGGGCGGCGCAGGGCGGCGGAGCCGGCGCAATGCAAGTGTCGACCTTTAACTCTTACGATGTCCTTCAGCAATAAAAGGCCAAACATATAATTTTAAAATAATGGTGGTGTTGGTTTGTTGAGTAGTGTCCTTAATTAATATATGTTAATTGTAATTCATCTTTACTGCAGCAAAATGTATTAAAAATTAAAAATGGGACAGAATATTATATTGTTAGTCTTGTCAACTCTAGTGTCCAGTCTACTGTTAACATTGTCATTGAATTGATAAAATGTTTAAAATTTCTGCTGACTGCTTTACTAATCCCCAGCAAATTGTCATCTTTGTTTTTCAGATTGAAATTAATGCAGTGCAAGTTCTGCAAGTTCACCCACGCCGTTGAAGCTGTTCTGCTGAAACACTATCGACTGCATCACAGAGGTTCAACCTGGCCTTGCATCCACAGGGACTGCTGTTGCACTTTCAGAACCATTAGTGCTTTGAAATCACATCTTTCAAGATTGCACAGGACTGTCCAAAGGCAAGAGAACTTATCATTTCAGTGCTGGTTGTGTGAATACAAGGACATTTGCTGTAAAAAGAAAATATTAATTAATTTGCATCATCACCTTAGATGCAGAGAGATAGTGTGTTGCCCATTTGTGGGGTGCAGCTTTGAAACCAACCGCCTTAATAGTTTTACTGGACATACATCACGGAATCATAAAAACCATAAGCTTAGAGATTTTCTGACACCAGTCGGGGTAGTTAGTGATTTTCAGTCTAATGACACAGACCAGCCATGTAATGTTGATCCTGAAGCTGGATTTTCTTTAACAAGCAGTCCTAGATTGGATTCCACAGAAAAAGGTGAACCCAATTGTGTACAGAATGTAGACTCCGAAATACTTGAGCACAGATTAGCTTCCTTTTTTCTTCGTATGCAATGTCTGCTACATGTGTCGAAACATGCAATACAGGCAATTATATAAGAATTTAATGATATTTTGTCCCTTTCCAAGTTTCATACAACTGAAATTCTCAAAGAGGTTTTTGCAAAACATAATATTGAAGTTGAGGAAGAAGTTATTCAAGAGATAAGTAACATTGTGTTTGAAAAAAATCCAGTACTTGTTACTACATCAGAAAAAGGTACATTATCAACAGATTATAGGAGAAACAGATATTTCAGGGAGCATTTCTCCATCATTGAACCAACTGAGTTATTGTACGACCGGACTTCAAGAAAAGCCTTTGTTTATGTTTCCGTTGAATCAGGTTATTGAGCTTTTATTGAATAGAGCAGAGTTTCTGGAAAAACTTGTTTTCCGTGAAGAGTCTACTCCAGGGTTTTACAAGACTTTTCAAGATGGTTCTTACTTTAAGCAAAATGAACATTTTGGAGAACAGGAGCTGCCTATTGCATTAGGTCTATATATAGATGATTTTGAATGTGTAACCCATTAGGCACATCGAGGAAAATTCACAAGATTACTGCTGTTTATTGGGTTATTCTTAATTTACCCTCAAAGTTTCGTTCCACTTTACACTCAATTCATCTAGCTCTTCTTGGAAAGACTTGTGATGTTAAGCAGTTTGGTTATGAAAAGTTTCTCAGTCCTTTAATTAAGGATTTAAAGTCACTGGAACAAACAGGGGTCTTTGTGCAAACTCTTAACAACTACGTAAAAGTTTCAGCATTTTGTGTCTGTGCAGACAATTTAGGAGCTCATGCACTTGCTGGCTTTCAGGAGAGTTTCAATGTAAAGAATTTCTGTAGATTTTGTTTAACAAATCGAGGTGACATAGCAACTACTGCAATTTCTGATTTTCAGCTACGCTCCAGAGAACAGCACAATACATCTCTGCTATAATTTTGTCATGAAAATGTTCCACATGTAAATGGTGTTAAAAGTGAATGTGTTCTAAGTAAGCATCTGTCATATTTTCACCCTGTCACTGGTTTTCCTCCAGACATACTGCATGACTTTTTCGAAGGTGTTATTCCTGTTGAACTGTCTTTGTGTCTGAAGAAGTTTATTTCAAAAGGCTATATTACTTTGGACAGACTCAATAGCCTAATCAATTTATTTCCGTACAAATATTCAGACAGGGTGAATAAACCAAAGGCAATTTCTAAAGCAAGTGTTGAAAAGGGCAGCATAGGTGGCAATGGCCATGAAAATTGGACTCTGTTACGATTTCTCCCTCTTCTCATTGGAAAGAGCATACCAGAACAAGAACCTGCATGGGAAATACTGAAGGACCTCAAAGAAATTGTTGAAATTGTTGTCTCACCTGTTTTTTCAGAGGAAATATTGCACTACTTGGAGATCAAGTTGTCTGATCACAGAAGCCTGCTCACAGACACTTTTCCTGATTTTAGATTGCGCCTGTAATGGGAATTTTGGATGTCTGTAATTTATTATCAGAATATTTGTCAGGTCAGACGTCGATCCGCATCTCCTTTCCGACTGTTATGCTATGACGAAAATTAATGCCTGTTTGTCTATGATATGAACATGAGTGCCACATTGACATAAGATAAATTCAGGCCTATGACGCCTGTGTTCTGTAAATCTTGACCTTGCCTGGACAACTTGTCTTTGTAAGATAGGACATGATCCGTCCTTTGTCCATGGTTCCTCCTCCTTAAAAGGGAGATTGTTGTTAGACTCAGGGTCGTTCCTGCTGATTCTGAACCTTTGCATCAGAAGGCAGGGGTGAACAGTACTTTCTTCTGCAGATGAGAATACTTAGTGGAATAAACCTCGGAGAAAAAGCTGATCCTGGTTGTTGATCTTTATTGGGCAGATTCATTTTTCCACAACAGCGCCCAAAGCACCACTTTGCTGAACATTATCCTTACCTTCTACGCTGCTTTGGTCCATTGGTGGAATTATGGACAATGAGGTTTGAGTCAAAACATAGCTTTTTCAAGAAGACTATGCATGATGTTCAAAACTTTAAAAATGTACTCCTCACGCTGTCCTTAAAACACCAGCAGGTGATGGCGTGCCAGTTTGATAGCCAGAGTCTTTTCAAGCCAATGTTACATGTGGAGAAAGTAACTGACATCAAAACGTCTTCTTTGGATGCTGCCCTGCGCACAGTGATTAAGAGAAAGTATCCACATCTTGAAACTGTGTCCCTTTCTAAAGACATTTATTTTCATGGGACCCGATATGTGGAGGGTATGATTCTGTCATCTGGACACTGCAGTGGACTGCCAGAATTCTATAAAATCGTGACCATAGTAGTTAACCCTGAAAAAGTAGCCTTTGTTGGCAAAAAGCTCACATCTTGGTACCTTGAACATTTTAGGTCTTTTGAGCTTGTGGAGAGCATCTATGCAGACATTGAGATTTTTGATCCTCAGGCTCTCAACGACCATCATCCATTGGTTGCATACACAGTGGGAGGGAAGGTGCTGGTGACTCCAAAAGTGTGCCTGCTCCATTGAAGTGACACAGAATGGTAAGTGAACTCTGATTACATGTTATAGACAAAACTCTGTTGCTCTAACTCTAATTTTCACCCTTTCTCCCATTCAAACAAGATGCAGTCACATCCTGTCTGTCATTTTATTTTGAATTTTTTTCTGTATGTGTTTCTGTTTTACTTCCTGTGTTTTCCCTCCTGAGTTGATTTCCTGATTTGTTTCACCCGTGTCTTGTTTCATTCACCTGTGTCCTGTTTGCAATCAGCCCTTATGTGTGTGTATAGGTTTGGTTTTCAGTTCAGTCTTTGTTGGAACCTTGTGTATGTTGTGTGTTTTTTGGCTGCACCAGCTTGCTCTGCCGATGGACATCTGCTTTTCTTGTTAATATTTGATCTGCTTGTTAGAACAACATATGCATTTATAATAATATAATGCTTTGCAGGTAGAACTAACACAGTCTAAGACCTTGCTACATTGTTTATGAATTTAACTTTCAAGAAATTGTCTTGTTTTTTACCCTCTGCAACCTAACCCTTCTGTGTTTTGTCCTTGTTTCTTGTGACACAGCCTGGATTATTGCTGCTGGTGAAAATCTCCCCAAGAATGTCCCGTAAAGTGACACTTCCTGAAGTACCTGAATCAGCTGAACAGTTGCAAAACATTCTTCAGGAAAATCTTCAACTTCAAGGCAGCTTCACACTACAATATGAGGACCCAGACTTTAATAATGCTCTCTGTAATTTGACTGACATCCATGAGTTGCCACCTGAGCGTGCTATCTTGCACATTCTTTGGGATGAGTCTGCACTTGTTCAGCAAGAGTCAGACTCTTTTGATTCAGGGTCTTCCCTGGACACAGCTAGTTTATCCAGCAGAGAGTCACTCCAGAGTCCCTCAGCTTTTATCAAGAACTATCTGCGAAGTGTCTCAGAGTGGCCTTCACCTTTTCCCATCCCAGCCTTCGCCTATGATGTGGAGTTGAAGTTGCGCAAAGGCAATGAGGCATATGAAGAGACCAAGAAAGGTATCAGCTTAACAAGAGACATGAAGATAGAAATTTTGGACAAGATTGCTCAGGCAGTTTTTGAAGTGAAAGCCTATCCTGATCAAGACCAGATTGAGTCAGTTGCTTCTGCTCTCATCGGTAGACACCCCTGCCTTCGAGAACCAGGCAGTGAAACCGGGTATGATGGATGGAAAATGAGCATAAAATACAAACTTGGCAATTACAGGTCCAAGCTGCGTCAGGCGGGCTGTATCGAGGTTAGCATTAACCAGAAAAAGAGGAGCTGTGAAGATGATGGTGCAGGTCCTTCTCTGAAGAGAGCAAAGCGAGGTGAGATTAACCATGTCCCTGACCATCCAGAAAACCATAATGATGACTCACTGGAGGTTGAAAGACTGGCTCTGGTTGAGGAGTTTAAGAAGAAGAACAAGAATGTTGCACTCATCAGACAAAAGATGGAGCTGACTTTCTCCTTGAGGCGCAAGGAGATCGTGGAGCTGCAGCCTATGGTGTCAGAGGTTCTGGAACGGTGGCCTGCTCTGTTTTGCGAGGCAGAGGTAAGCAGGTGAACCAAGAATATATTATGTTGTGTTTATGATTTAGTCTTTTTCAAAAGAGTAGAAGAGTTATGTGTGTTGATTACAATGCCTATTTTAACATGAAGATGGTGTAGAAGAAATTGTGTTACCTTAGAATTCTTATTTGGTTTTGGTATAATGTTCCTTTCTCTCTAAACATCAAATGTCCTGCTGAGCTGCATTCATTGTATGTAAGCCTTGTCATGTTGATGAAAGGAACCTCTGGTCTGTCCCCCTTCCTGGACCGTCCCCGAAACACCTTCACCTCACATACTTGATCAAGGCCTTCATGAATGGCCCCTGTTGTGACACTATGTAGAAAGAACCCAGCTGTTCCGAGGGAAGTCACACCTTTATGTTGTCTCAGGAAGTCTCTTCCCCTCAGTGAGACGCGTATTGAATCTATGTAAATCCACTTCTTAGACCTGCCCCTTTGGTTCTGTATAAGTTGTCTCTTGCCTCACATCATTGCAGATTGGGCTGTGTGGCAACCGCGACATTGTCTTTTCTCCACTGTCAGTGATTAAACCTCATTTGAACCAGCCACTGAATTGGATATGAAGAGTTTTCTTCAACAATGGTGTTGAAATTGTTTTGACTTTGTATTGAGGATTTAAATTTCCTGTTCACATTTTTCAACAGATTAGGGAATAGTTTTATCGCATCACAAACAAGAACCTAATGGACAACTTCAGAGCAGCCCTTCATCAGCACACCTGGAGGCTCCTGAGACTGTATCGGGCGAGGAGGACAGCTTTTTCATCTGAGATGGATCAGGTCCTTAACAGCCTGGATCAAGAGGTGAATTCTAGCTGTAGTAATTTAATAACTGTTGTGGAAAAATGAATCTGCCCAATAAAGATCAACAACCAGGATCAGCTTTTTCTCCGAGGTTTATTCCACTAAGTATTCTCATCTGCAGAAGAAAGTACTGTTCACCCCTGCCTTCGGATGCAAAGGTTCAGAATCAGCAGGAACGACCCTAAGTCCAACAGCAATCTCCCTTTAAAGGAGGAGGAACCAAAGGACGGATCATGTCCTATCTTACAAAGACAAGATGTACAGGCAAGGTCAAGATTTACAGAACACAGGCGTCATAGTCCTGAAATTATCTTATGTCAATGTGGCACTCATGTTCATATCATCGACAAACAGGCATTAATTTTCGTCATAGCATAACAGTCAGAAAGGAGATGCGGATCGACGTCTGACCTGACAAATATTCTGATAATAAATTACAGACATCCAAAATTCCCATTACATAACTCTGAACATTATGCATATAAAAAGGAATTGTGCCGTGTAGTGACAAACCCTCAGAATAAATGCATGGGTATCTAAGGGACTGACTGACACAATAGCACAAACAAGCGAACCAATTCAAGTAGTGGTTGATCAAAGACATAAAATTACTGAGATATAGTGGATTTTCTTGTTAAACAAAGGGTATCTTAATATTTAAAAAAAGATCTTGCTCTGTAGGGATCCTTTTCATAATGTTGTCAGACACTGATAATGATATTAGCCTGTCAGTGACACAAAAAGCACTTTCAGTGGACATACCTTGACAGTGGGCCCAAGTTGAAAAATGCCAAATTACCCTTTAAAAGGAGTAAACCTTTGATGTGCAATCAACAGAAAATGTTAAAATGGATATGGAAGAGGACAGCTGCCTGTATGTTTACTGTACTATTTATGTCAATTACATCTTGTAATGTTTCATGCAATTCTTTGTTTCAGACATCTGACATCACTGCACATCGACAAACTGCAGCATTAAAGGGCCTTCCCTTATATCTCCGTGACAGTCAGGAGAAGCTCTTCAGGAACTGTCTTGTGAGTGGTTATAAATAGAAATTGTAAATATGTTATTATACTGTATTTATAGTGCTGTATTTAACGTTGACTTCAGCCATTACCTCTCTGTCCTCCTTGTTCCCTTCATCTTTCCCGATGTCCAGAGTGTCTTCAATAGTTGTACTGTCCTGGCTATGACTTGATGTAGCCTAATTGATGTCAGTTGATGTGTGTATGGGGGTTCAATTTTTGGTTGTGGGGTATGGGATGGAAATAGTTAATATGTCAAACTCATAATTAATTCTATTTGGAAAAAAAATATTTTAGAGTAATAGCTTATTCTGATTCACAGTATTTTAATCTAATGTTTTGCAATCCATGTGTTGGTCTTTTCCTGTCTGTCAACACAAGGACACTGACCCAGAAGAGGAGCAGACGAAGGGCCTCATAGTGGGTATCCTCACTGTGTTGGAGGATAATAACAACGCAGCTCCTCAAAGTGTCGTGAGTGTTGCTGTTGTTGTGGAAGAAGAGATTGTCCTTCAAGATCTCCCTGACCTGCCAACTGCTTTTGCTTACCTCTTTGGACTGATCTATGCTTTAAACCTGAAGTACCCAAAAGATCTCAGGTACACATTTGAAACTGTTCAGAAGGTTTTCATGGAACTTGGTACAGACCTCTCTGCAAGGGTCAGATCCCTCAAAAACAAACTCCTTCAGTGAATCCACAAGTTAACTGATGATGTTGGATCTGAAATGTTGACCTCTAAAAGTTCCCTTCTGTCCAGCCAACACATGTTAATTTACTCTTGCTGTTACTCACTCTCAACTCTTATGTACCTCGATCTCCAACTCTCTTACATTTATTTTGCACTTTTATTGGGTTTTTCTTAAACATGTTACATGTTAAGATTCAGTGTTTGTAAATTGTCACATAGTATTGAGCAGTGTTACAAAAAAGAATATGCTGATTATTTTGAGACCGGAATTTATGGCGCTCAGTAACCTTGTTAACAGATTTATTAGATTCATAGTTGTGTATCATACTGGTTCTGTATGATCTTGAATACATGACTCATGTTTGATATTTTGAGACCGGAAGTTATGGCGCTTAGTGACCTTGTTAACAGATTTATTGGATTCACAGTTGTGTATCATACTGGTTCTGTATGGTCTTGTATACATGACTCATGTTTGATCTTTTATTCAATCTCAAAGTTTACAAGTATACAATGTAGCACAAGTTGACTGCTAGGACTGGGACAATTGGGTCTCATCAGTTTGCATTTACTTGGCCCTGTTGAAAGGGATTTGACGCTGGTACAGTTTAAATAAAACAAATGTTTTGAATGTATATGGTGCATCTGTAATTATTTATACATTTGATTAGAAGTTATTGGTTACATTATATTACTTATATTACATTATAAACTATTGCAGTGTGCAATTTTAAATTCCTCTTAAATGATTCTGCTATACTAACTTAACCAAATTTTAGTGGATTCTGTGTAAGAATTCAGTTATTACAATGTAAACTTATAAGTTAGTACAATTTACAGGAGAGTTAGCAGAAGTAAGGATTAAAAGTTATTACAATGTAAAATTATAAGTTAGTACAACTTACGGGAGAGTTAGCAGAAATAAGGATTAAAAGTTATTACAATGTGAAATTAAGTTAGTACAACTTACGGGAGAGTTGGCAGAAGTAAGGATTAAAAGTTATTACAATGTAAAATTGTAAGTTAGTGCAACTTACAGTTGAGTTGACAAAAATCAGAATTCAGAGTTGAGCAAACTCAAAAGCAAAACTTAAAATATTTAGTTTAATTGCCCAACTTAAAATTTTATCGAAGTTTGTTGCCTTGAAATTATGAGTTCACCCAACTTTTCTTTTTTTACAGTGTATTAATCCCAGTCCACACCTCGTCTACTCCTCGTCTCCCACTCACGCCTTCTTCTCCTCCCTCTTTCCCACTTGCGCCGGAGGGCGAGACAGGAGGTGTGCCTGCGCGAGCCTGCGCGGTGCACGAAACTTGCAAAGTCCAGACGGACACGCCCGTCGGCGCGGCGCAGGTGCGCTGAAAGCTGACTGCGCCTGGTCTACGAAACTAGGGCCCAAAGTCTCCCTCGCTCATGGTGTATCAGAGTTTAAATCACACAAACACAAGTACATTATTTATATTATGGAAATTGTGAACAGTGCTTCTGTAATGTGTGCTTAAGAGATGCCACATTTAGGGGTTAAATGAGTTCAGTCATTTCAGTTACAGTAATTTGACTGGGGATAAACAAAATTGGTGTCTCCTTCTTGGTTTCACTGCAGATAGTGGAGAATGAGCATGAATGGTGCTTTTCTTGATTGGGGTGAGATTAGTTAGGGCATGCCTCCAGGCAATCAATTCAAGTCAATAGAGTGTCCTCAAAAGTGACCCAACTCCTCATTATGCGTTAATTGGTTTGTTCGTTAAACTAACACCAACACTAATGGCGAGCAATAATCAGAAATCCTTATTAAGTACTTTATAAACACAGAAATACATACAAATGCATTCATGGGGTGAACATTTCAAGGGCTTGGAAGATATCACTGTGGACACACATTCTCCCCATCAGTTGCTTTCTGTCTGCTTACATTTCCACCAGATTCTATGTTCTGCACTTTTACACCAAGGATATGGATCTTTAGTTTATTGTCAACTCTGTCAAATGTAGGTAGATACTTACAGTAACAAAGTTAACAGAACAACCTAGTATTAAGTGTAGCTGTGTCCCGATTCCATACAAAATGTGATTTACTAGCATTTATTGTTACCATAAAAACAAGAATATGCATTGTATACTACTGGATTATACTGCACATACTGTAAGCTAAATATATTGTATCATATACAGCTAGTATGTAGTATGGTATTAGGGTACAGCAATGTAATTCCCTACTAGCTGTCTGTAAATGCACCTTTAAAAAAACATATATACTTTAAATATGATGAAATTGCCTTTTTTAAAGCAATTGGTGTAAAGCTATGGCTGAATGCATCGGCCCATTTATGCCGAAAGAAAAATGATCAGTTCCTGACACCTCAGGGACATTTTAGAACAGAAAGTAGAATACAACAGCAGGCCTTGCTATGTACCAGATAAGCATGAATTCCAGTTCCTCCTTTTTACAGGTTCACATCCAAACGTGTACACATTTTAAAATCTCAGTTGCTTAGCAAAATATATAACAACAGTATGCTTTCTCTTGGTGTGGGTTGTCGTCATTATATCGCCGGGTTACAGAAAGAATCTGGGCATGTTTGTTTTCCTAAAATAATCTCCTATCAAGCTGTCTGAGTAATATGAAGCCTTTGGTTTGCCTGAGGAATATACATTAGCCTACCTCTCACCCTGCTGTGTTCCATTTCTTATTAAAAGGGGAGCAATTTGATGGTAAAATGTTCAAAATTGTGGTGCCGAGTCAGCTCTCGGGGGGAGTATACCAACGCGGGGGTATAAGCTCATGCTTTTGATGTCATTACATTCTTAGTCAACTCAATCAAACTCAATTTCTTCTTTGATCAGGCTGGATGTCAAAACGATGTGCACCTCTTTTACCGTAGTATGTACACAGAGTAAGACACCCACTCGCCAGGCTCTGCTCACCTCCCTCGTATCATTAAGCCCTTTGAGCAATGTAACACACTGCAAATTGATTAAGACTGCATCTCCAGCCTGAAGCAAATGCCACTGAAGACTGGCAGGGTGGAGGAGGTGCATTTCAACAGGTAGGGAGGAAACCTGCCCAGACCCTCTCACAGCTCTTTTACTTTGAAGGAATACTTAAAGCACAACATGACTATTTGTGCATCATTACCCACCCTGTGTTCACTTAAATTGCCTTTTTTGAGTATCATCCAGTGAGATAAGCAGGACCACATGACATATTATTCATATTGATTATATTTCTTATTAAATAACACACACTAGCGGTCCAAACTGTGGAATTTGCTCCCATGACACCATGAAATAGGAAATAGGAGGAAAGTCCTTTCTGTTCGCCCCCCTTCCTCTTCCAGTACAGATCGCAGCTTTACGGAGGTAAATTCATATCCTTCGGGACATTCCAGACATATAAGTGACAAATCCTTAAAATGCACACGCTCAAACATCACAAAGAGATATATGCACATAACAGACACAACGCATGCGCGCACACACACACACACACACACCGAAACACACATACTGTATATTCACACATCCCTCTAGGGCCTGGTGAACTGCTCAGCTAACCCATAAAGCCCTGGCTTATCGCATCTATGGGCCTCCTGTTTAGCAGTCCTCCAATCCGTCCCAAGGCTCTTCTGATAATCAGCCGTCTCTGTTTGGCCTGCAGTCTGCATGAATATCCCTTGGTCTAGTGATATGAGATCCAACGTCCGGGCTTCAAGGTCTCAGTATGCAAATACAGTGCGGCTAGAGTCAAAAGAGGAGCTGATCCACAAGAGTCCATGCTGGCAAGTGTGAAAAACACATCCAGTTGTACATTTGTTTACTGCAAACATGAGTGGCATTAGACCTAATAAAAAAAAAAACCTAAAAGGCTCCAGCTAAGAGATCATGGTGGGGTATCATTTGTATTGGTCTAACATCACATGCTGACTCACTGCTGTGGCTTACCCCCCACTCATGGAATACAGACGGAGAGACGGGTGGAGAGCATGTTGAAGTAAGGAAAATGAGAAGTGGGGGGTAAAGAGAAAGAAAATGAAAAGATAAGCCATATCAAGTGGAGGCTTATCCAACACCCTGCTATAATTGAGAGAGCTAATGCATTACAAAGACAGTGTAATCCTAGGTGTCAGAAAGCAATTACATGTAGCTAATTACTAAATATTTAATGCAGACAGTTTAACCGGACAGAACAATCTGCAAACTCGCCTTGAACTGGGTTTAATGTTTGTCTCTCTTTGGGGTTAAGCAGGATGCCTCTGGGTGCCACGACACTGGCAATAGCTCTTAATTACGCTGGATTTCTATAATAGCTGTCAAAATGTACACTCATGTGAAAGACCTTTTCATTAGCCAGCTTTATAAGAGAGTGTAGGCCCACAGTGTGGAGGGGGGGGGGGGGGATCACCCTGAAGGATCGATTAGAATCTAACTATAATAATGATTTAGCACTTGTAAATATGTTAATATGAGGTATGATTTATTTAAGTCAATTCATGACAAATGTTGCCATAGTTCAAGTACAACCGTCATTGGAACTATTCTCTAGCGAAGAAGTTCGTCCACAGCATTGTTCTTAAAACAACTGTTGCTTTTAAATTCAACGCTTTTGTTGCTCTCTTTTGGGCTCCTCCACTGCTGCAAATTGGGCTTGCACATTTAAGGACAAAACCCACATTAAACAAAACTATTATGTAAAATTGGGGAATATTTCATGTTTTATATTCTATGGCGATGCATAAACAAATACTATTGTCAGGGCTCCAGAGTGCGACCATTTTGGTCGCATATGCGACCAAAATTTTTAAGAGTGCGACTGAAAAAAATAGTAGGTCGCACTGGTGCACCTAACGCTGCTCGAGTGAAAAAAAAAATCATAAGCGCAGTATCTCTTTATGTTCTCCTGACGGTATCGTGGTCTAAACCAATAAGAGACAGAGCGCAGGCGGGTCCTTGCCTCTGATTGGCTGTGGTCCTTTTCACTGCTGTAAATTGTGTCAGTTCGAACAATGCGAGCGAGCAGAGCAGGTGCTCTGAGCGCTTCGATTCTCTTTGAAAATGAAGAGAGGCAGAAAGCCTCGCCCCGAGACTAATTAAAAAGCCCAAAAATATGCCTTCAGACAGGACTGGTTGAAGCAATTTCCCTGTCTGATGTACGATAAAGAAAGGGACTCAATGCACTGCATTTATTGTTCGGGAGTGCGGCCAGAATTTGTTCGGTAATAGTGCGTTTGTGGAGGAGTCAACAGCATTTTGCTTCGAGACATTGAAAAAGCGCATTATGTCCAAAAAGCATACTACATGCCGTGATAAGTGTGTTAATAAAGTGTCCCCTCATCCAGCTGCATTTCAGCGTCAGGCTGTATCAATCAGCTCCGCTGAGGAATCTGAAATTATTATAAAATTCAACGTCGCATACAATATTGCAGAGGAGGAGTTGCCGTTCACTAAATTTAAGTCAGAAATTATTCTGATGAAAAAAAATGCCGACACGCTAAAGAACAAGACAGCTGAGGTTGGAAACGCCACGTACACGTCATTCATGACTGACGGAGACACAGAAGTCTCTATGAAGGAGTGCGTTATTGTCTACTGCCGCATTTTGCGTAAAGGGAGGCCGGTCAACATGTTAATTGGACATGTCGAGGTGGAGCATGGACACGCACAGTGTTTGAAGGCCCACATTACAGCATGAGAGATCATGAATAGGAAATTGTATAGTAGCCTATTCCTAATATTATTATTAAAAATGAATAGCCTAAGTAAAAATATAAGTAGGCAAGGCTAAGATCACATAAACAGTTTTCCATTTGCAATCTATAGGCTAGTGACCTGTATGATCTTTTTATTGTGCCACAAAGCAAGCATTTACTGTGCTTGGGCATCAGTGTGCAGATTGGCTGGAGAAAACGGTTGCTCTGGGTGCTGATGGTGCTGCAGTTAACCTAGGCCATAAGGGGGGTGTCATTATGTAAAAGGAGAGCGATAAAAAGGTGACCTTTTGGCATTGAAGGCGACACGATGAAAAATGTGGGTGCACCTAAATTTTGTGCTGGTGCACCTAAAAAAAAAAGTTAGGCGCACCAGTGCAACCAATGCAAAAAGTTAGTCTGGAGCCCTGATTGTTCAGACCAATTTAAATGATTAATGGGTCATTCCGTGTCATTTCATCAAATGCCTCCCACCTGACCATCTCAGAATGTCCTGAAAAAATTTGAGTATAAAGACACACTTGTTAATAGGACCATTCCAAAATATTAGGTCTCTACTGTCAACAGTTTTCTTATGAATCATTGAATGAAGGGTAGTTTAGACGGTTTTTGGCATCATACTCTGAAAAGCCATTTTTAAACGGCATTATCTGGAAAACTATCTCACCTGTGGCCTTCAAAATTTCTACAGTGTATATCTGTTACTAATAGCCTCCAGACATGAAATATCAGGGGTGTAGCTCAATGATAACCTAGTATGGTAGGTACTTAAAATGAGTACAAGTGTGTCTTTGTACTTGAATTTTTTCAGGACATTCTGAGATGGTCAGGTGGGAAGATTTTCAGAAATTTTCAGAAATGACACAGAATGACCCTAATGCTGTCAGTTAAACAGGTTCAAAGAAAGATTAAATATGGGGGGGGGGGGGGCGGTTATGTGAAACTCAGAGGAGTGGCTTGTCACTTTAAAGGACAACAGCTGGTGCATCTTAAAGGTCAGCCCACCTTAAGTGAGCCTGGCCCGTTGTTGTCGCTAACATCAGGGCTAACCTCCTAGACTTTAATCAGCAGGTGGCAAGCGAGACACGGCAGCCTGGCTTTGGTCTTGAGGCGCAGCATTTACTCACAGACGACAACAAAAACTGTACACACATTGCATTGCTAGGTTCACAACTGCTGACGCAATACTCATTGTCACATACACTCTCTCTCTCTCTCTCTCTCCACTAGACACTCACTAACGTTATGCCAGGCTTGCAGAACACCGCCGCAAACCCCGGATACAAGCTGACACAGACACAGAGCTGACAACGTCGCAGCTAAACTAATTAAAGCGCTTGAGACTTATTGGGAAAGTCGCTGCTAGTATTCAGGACAATGCACATAGTGGTATCAGAGTAATGCTCAGATTATGAGTAGAAGTAAATGAGCACAGTATCAGACCAATACCCAATACTGGTAGTATGTGCACACCCCTATATGTCACCTGTCATGTGAGCAGCATTTGAGTCCAAGACAAATGTACTTACAGGGGCAATACAGTACATTATATTGTAACATGATGACAGAAATCCAAATTAACTTATAAACTTAAATGTCAACTATTTAAATCAAGCATTTCTCATTAAATTCAGAGCTGATAGGTCATATATTATTTGCGCTGTTGCAGTTTATTTTTACATTTGATGCTTCTATTGAGTTGTTAAGCTACAGTCATATCTAATAATATCATCACCCTGAAATAAATACAAATATGATTTTGTGTTACTGCAGTTGTATAAATTTAATTCATGGTGCTGTAAGATTGGTGATAGACTGCCCTGTTAACACAGCGGTGTCCTCCATTTGTGTTTTTGGACTGCAATAAAAATGTTATCTTTGAAAAGGCCAACAATTCGATTGAAGCTGAATATCTGTTGCATAAAAACACATTGTGAATATAAAAAAGTATAACATCCATCTTTTTCCAATACATTTTTACTTTTGGACTGAATAATGAGGCAATTTCATTGACAACTGAGTGTCGGACTGCTTGCTTTGTGCATTTGAGAGACAATGTGATCAACATCGAGGACACTAATGCATTAAAACATTGGGACTGGGCTTTCAAATTGTCTAGAAACATCCATCCAGGTTAAAATGAGACATCAACCTTCCCTGGTGTATACCTTTTTCCTCAGTTATACATTTGTAAGTTGTGATTTTGTAAGTTTATGAGCTTCCTGGACTCTAGTCCATTACCAAGCTGTCAGTACATTAAGGTGGGACGCCAATGCTTTTATGGGGGTGAAAGGAACCGATGGGATTGGCCACAATTGTAACAACCCCTAACACACCCTCACATTATGTATGATAATGGATCATTTCTCATCCCAACCCATCACTGTGGCACAGTTGGCCGTGCTTTGCACCTTGATTCATCAAAACAGAGGCCTCAAAGTCAAGAGGAGAGGACATAAATCACATAAAACACGGAAGAGTAAACCACTAACGCATAAAGGGAAAAGAAAAAAACATGTTTCAACACAACAAGGACGATGGGACAAGTTGGCCTTGACCTCAGAATTAATTTCATACCATATTAACAGAAATCAACCGTGGTCAAACTCCAACCCATTCCTAATAATAGCTCTCCAGCTTAACTCCACACAGTTAGAATGTCAGAATCAAGCCCCTGTGACACAGTATGTGTAATTTGTATAGTCCTCGCAACCTTTGCGATAACCTTCTTCTTCCCTGGGAGCTTCCGCAGGTAGAACACATCCCTAAGCATATAGTCCTTACTGTTCTTTATGTTAATATTATGAGAACAGTCATCCCCTAACCCCACGGTTCAAGGAAAATACTATATTTGATCACCTGATGTGTTTTTTTCCCCGGCACATAATTGTATTTTCCTCTCACTTTTAATTCTCTACTCCCCTGGAAGTTTCACCATCTAGGTCAAGGGTATTGGAGGGAGGCACATTGCTGTGACTGCTCCGTGCAGCTCAGTTCACGGTAAAGACACTTCCAAAGACACGGTGACTTTCTCGTATACGTCTGTTTCCATATTATAAATCTGTGGTAACCTGGAGAAGTAAGAAGAATATTTAAACGTATACAAATACACAAAACAATGCCTCTAGGGGTCAAGGCTCCATTATACTATAAAAAATGCATTGAAAAAACAGCACTGTGACGATGAGCAAAAACCTGAAATTACCAATGACAAAAGGAGTGTAAACAGCCAGCCTCCAGAGTCTCTCAGGCAGGCCCTATACTGTTGCTCTGGCCATATAATGTGTGGCACTAACGGCCTCTGATCAAGCTCTAATGGTATTCATAGTTGCCATGGGTCCTTTCACGGCCAATATTATTAAGATCATTTTTATTCATGATATCCCCCAAATTGTCCTTGGAAGAAACAGCAGATTACGGGAGGCTGCTGACCCGTGGGTTGTGAATAAACATGAAAAACAATCAGTGTTCCATTTAAAAGGCAGAATGGTGTTCAGTCCCGAGCCTCTGGCAGACGACTGGCGACAGGGGGCATCAAAAGAATAATGGAATCATTAGAAATGAATGATCTGTCCCCAAACACTTCATCTAGAGTTTGAGCTTCAATAGTATGTATATTGAAAATTAGAGGGGCATCATTTAACCGTTCAATTGAAGATGCACTAATGCCTCGTGATTATTTGATTCTCATAGTATCTAATGATCATAATTATGATAAGCACAACTTACATTGTGTTTCCTCAGTAAACTGCTTCATCTGTGACCCACTTCTTCCATTCAGTTTGAAGCAATTTGCAAAAAGAAAAAAAAAGAGCAGAAGGCAGTTTTGCCAAATTGCTTCGTTTGCCCCCTGTGCATTTCACCTTGCTCATTGTTAATTAATGTATTATGTGTATTTTTAAATATTTCAATAATTTACAAAGAACAAGAGGGGGAAAAAAGAGCAAGTTCTACCACTGGGATGCTGCGATAAAAAGGGATCAGGTGTTTTAGGTTGTATAGGCCCCCAGCTTTCAACAATATTCCAACTCTGTTAAAGTAGATAGTAGTAGAAACATTTAGAACAAACAAACCAGCATGTTGTATTCTGGCATGTAGAAAACATGACTTGTATTGAGTTTGTGATCATGTCATTCCTGCCTTCATGTGCCAAACATTTGTTTCCCCATGTTCACATGTGGAAGCCAGTGTTTCCAAAAATGCACTGCAATTTGAATTAATGGCTCACAATTCAGAATCATTCTAAGTCAAGACGAGAGGTGAGACACCGACTTGAACATGCCATGCAAAATGCCACGTAAACAAAAAGAACAGCTATTTTTACAGGCCTTGTGTAATTGTTATAAATCTGAGAGTTTTTTGGAGTGTATTCAATACTTTAAAAAGGGTACAGGTGTTAGCAGATACATCCAGAGGTCAAAGAGTACAATATTGTAAGTAAAAGTATTATTACTTTAAAGATAATTTACTCAAGTAAAGGTACTGGTACAAGAATGGACCTAAAGCTACTACGAGGAACATTATTTTTGTGTTGATTTTGGCCGTCCTTGTGTACAAAGGAGGTAAACGGTACACTGACCTGCATTTATAGCAGGTGTGCTCGGCCTGCCACATCTGCTGAGGCTCCTGCGTCTTATAGGTGACATTATAATGATTGGTTGTAAGTGGGAGACACTAAACGGGCTCGCTGGTGTGCCTACAGGCCTGCAAGGTCCGTGTGCAGAGAGTGCAGAGAGTCCTGCCCTCCCACTGGTTCCTCAGCATGTTCATTGTGGGTAAGAGGAGAGACAGGCAGGACCCGGCAGACCTTCCACCCTCCCTCTGGTTTCTAACATGCTCAGGGCGGGCCCTGGCTTGACTCTCTTACTGCCTGGCTGGATCCTAAAGCCCCCAAGCAACCTCCAGCAAGACCCACACTGCTCTGTATTCCCTGCTGGAGAACCACACAGAGGTCAGCAGGGTTCGGGGTCTTGTGAAGCGTCTCAACTTGGAAGACAACGCATTTTCGATTTGACATCAACTTTCTTAAAGCTGACAAACAATCCAAATATACACAGTTGATTTGACAATTTGATGCAAACTGTTGATTGAATATAGAACCAACCATATAGAACTAAAAAAGCAACTCAACTCCTTTTCATAACTAGTAAAAAGTTCCTTATAGTAACTAAAAGTGGTTAAATATGGTCGGTTACAGTCTGAGCAAAAGTTACTGTGTTACAGGGATATATTATTACTTTTAAATAAGGTCATGAACTAGTTTGCATTAAATGTTCCACACAAATGGAACATCAGCAACAATATGTGCAAACCAACAGATGAGCACTATGTGTCTATATTAACTAATTATAAATATACAACAGGTTGCCTCTCTAGAATTAACCAGAAAGGAAGGCAGGCCTGAAACTTCACCAGTACAATAAAACATCCCCAAAGCAGACAACATGGACATGTAAGCAAACGTCATATAAACGCGCATTACACAGCAGATATCACAGCAGCTATCGCACAACGCGCAGTGAGCGTGTTGGTGTTGTAGCTACTCACGTTTCTGACGTCCTCCGCCGTCTCGAAATAGTCCCAGTATAACCAGTAGTCCACTGGCCTCTGGTCCCACTGCGCTCCTCATATTCAAAACGTCGCTGAAGAAGAAATGACCGCTGAGGAATCCATTCATGTGAGCGCTCAGCACGTTAGCCAGGTGAGCCCGGTCCTGTCACTCCGCGTTGTTGCCATGGGTGCTGCTTCAAATGCGTCATCAATTCAGATAGGCAACCATGTTTCAACTACGCGGAGGTACAATGCGCACACCCCATTGATGACCATATGGGGTATATGGTATCCATACATATGGGTTTGTGCTTGAAGCGGTAACCTCGGGCGGTGAACGTAAACTTTTCCAGAGCATCACTTCCGGACAGCGGAGTGTCTCCTCCCTGGAGGTCTGCCCTCCTGCTGCCGCACAACACCTGCACCTCCTTCTCTGCTGCATCCGCTGATTCATCCCTTTTTCTTCTGGTCCCTTCTCACACACTTAATCAGGACTTTTTTAACTGGAGAAATGTAGCGAAGTGCAATGCTTGGGATGAATAGTATGTACAAGTAAAATTACTATTAAACTTTTTACTTTACTTACTTTTACTTTTTTTTAGATTAATGTAATTACTTGCTTCCATCTGCAAAAATAAAATGTAAATGCTGTATAAGCCACATGAAAACCCTGAAATATTTTCAGTGACAATATTTTCTAATATTCACTGCCAACAGATTTTTTTGCAAAAGGCAACTACAGTAAGTACATTAAATTGGTTTTAGATTTAGCTCATCCCCCTCATCTTTCTTCTTGTGCTTGATATTTATGCTGCCTGAGAATTATGCTTCCATACCAATACAGTTGAGGTGAATATAATGCACAAAGCACAAAAAATGGCATGTAGTAATTAAACATGAAATATAGTGTTACCTAATAATATTACAGGGCAATTTCTGCAAAGAGAAAATAAATAATGGATGGATGGATGGATGGATGGATGTTTGTATATTAAATTTATTATTATTATATTAACTTCTCAGCAAGATCTCCACTAAGATTAGCCAAATGGCTCAGTTCCAGTCAAGGACCTTCATTGCAAGCATCAGATGCTTCTTCACTGTTGACTGTCCAATAAAAGCAGAATCTTTTATCTTAATAAAAAAAAGAATATAGCCTACAGGCTATTAATTCCCCTCCATTATTTTGGGCTGTCTTTATTTCAGTTTGGGACATGGTGATTTTGTTAGTGATGTCAGTGATTTCCACTGGTGCCAACATCAGGCCAAACACTCTGCTGCCTTTTTAAAATCTCTCCGAGGGTTTTCCAATCCGTCAAATATATGATTTAAAGTAGTTCCACTGTAAGAGCAAAAGATTTCTGATCTCTCTTTACAACATCAAGCCAACAGACCATGCAGGTCAGTCAGCACCGCTCCTCTATTGTTCCCAGAATAAAGTCCAAACATGGTTGAGTTGCTCTTTGCAACTATGCTGCACTTACCTGGACCAATCATCAAGATGTAAGATTTGATTAGTTGGATCAAGGCTACATTTACATTTACATTTAGGTCATTTAGCAGACGCTTTTGTCCAAAGCGACTTACAATAAGTACATTTGTCAAAAGAAGGAAACAAAGAAACCACGACGTATCATTGCCGATAAAGTAAGAGCTAAAAATAGAACAAGTGTTAGGTCCTCATCTGAGTAAAGTAGTACTTCAAGAGCAACAGTGCTAAGATCAGAGTGCTATAGGTAAGGTTTTTTTTTTTTTTTTTTGGGGGGGGGGGTGTCGAGGGAGGGTGCTAGTGGGTCATGCTATGTAGAGTCAAGGTGAAGTCTGAACAGGTGAGTCTTGAGCCTTTTTCGGGAGATGACAAATGACTCTGCTGTCCTGACATTGGTCGGGAGTTCGTTCCACCACTGAGGCGCCAGAACAGAGAAGAGTCTGGACTTTGCTGAGCGACATTTGCTTGATTTCAGCGATGGTGGTACCAGCCGGCCAGCTGAAGTAGAGGAGTGAAGTGCTCGCTTCGGGGCATGAGGTTTGACCAGTGTTTGAAAGTAGACAGGTGTCGTTCCATTGATGGCCCTGAAGGCCAGTGTCATCGTCTTGAATTGGATGCGTGCTGCAACAGGGAGCCAGTGGAGGTCACGGAGGAGGGGGGTCACGTGGGAGAATTTGGGTAGATTGAAGATAAGGCATGCTGCGGCATTCTGGATACGCTGTAATGGTTTAATCGCAGAGGCCGGGAGTCCGGCCAGGAGAGAGTTGCAGTAGTCAAGGCGGGAGATGACCAGTGCTTGGACCAAGAGCTACGTTGCATCCTTTGTGAGGAGGGTCCGAATCCTGCGGATATTGTAGAGGGCGAATCTGCAGGATCGGGCCACAGCAGTGATGTTGGGGGTGCAGGATAGTTGGTCATCGAGGATTACACCCAGGTTCCTCGCAGTTGAGGAAGGTAATACTGTGATGCCCTCGACAGTGACCGACAGGTCCATGCGAGGGCAGTCTTTCCCTGGGATGAAGAGGAGTTCGGTTTTGTTCAGGTTGAGCTTGAGGTGATGTGCAGTTGTCCAGACAGAGATGTCAGCCAGACAGTTCGAGATGCGAGTTGCAATGTGAGCGTCAGAGGACGGGGGAAAAGAGAGGAACAGCTGGGTGTCATCTGCGTAGCAATGGTAGGAGAATCCATGCGATGTGATAACAGAACCTAGTGATCTGGTGTATAGTGAGAACAGAAGCGGTCCTAATACTGAGCCTTGAGGGACTATAAGTGCTTTTAATTCAACGTTGGATGTTTTTAGACCTGCACTGTGAAGACTGTTTTACTCCTTCACATTCTGCTTTTATTACCTTTTTTCTTCTCCGTCGATCTTTCTTTCCATTTGTCATCTATGATCTGTGATGTAATGCGCTAAGACTGAAACGTATCCTGTGGCTTTATGGAGATAAATTGTCTTCAGTGGCATAAATCATTGTGTGTGTTAAACCTGCCGCTCAAAGTCGGTCTACTTTTGGTTTAAAATAAGACCCACAGACTTGTTGGCTTAATGGAATGAAGAAGCAAGTGGTTTTGGCTGTATTGTCAACAAAGGTTTGAATCTGTCCCCCACGTTCTCTTATTGAAAGAGAAAGGGATAAACAAGTGGAACGGCTGCCTGTGGGCACAAACCGTTCAGGGACACAAAGGCAAGACTAGCGGGAGGGGAGGGAAGGAGGTTGAGTGACAATTCGGAGAAAGAGCAAACAGAGCAAAGAGATGCAGGCAGGTGACTCTCACCCTTTGAAAGTCTGTCTCCTGCAAACAAATTGAGCTGTAACCATGCACCCAGGCACAGTAACAAGAGGCTTTTTGTCTTTTAGATCTTGACAGTCACGTGGAGAGCGAGTCTAAGGCCACGGAGTTGGCAGTTACCGTGTCGAGCTGTTATATATTTCCCATCAGTGCTTTCTAATAACATGGCAGAGGCGGCAAAGGGGCCCAATGTCAGGAGATACAGGGAAACATCGGCCCTCAAAACGACCCACAATCAGCGGCGGAGGCACTCTGCCTGCCTGTGCACCAACCGTCCGTGCTCGCTCGGGCAATTAACAGTTTATCCCCCACACGGTGGATGTGGAGGTTAAAGGCAGGGGGTTAAACTGCAGCTGAGGTTTGACATCTTGGACCGCTAACTGCGTATTTCTCGGTGGATTTACCTTTCCACGGTGGCCTTTTTGGCACAACAGGTATAATATAACGTGTCCTCACACTATATGTGATTAAAACATAATAGAATGTCCAAAAAAAGACAAGCAATATAGAAAACTGCTGTGAGAATTTTGGATGAGTGGAGAAAACAGCCTGGCTTTCACGATAAGAGGAGAACTTTTAGTCTTCGACAAAGGCGTACTCGTCTGGTAACTTAGGCAGGTTTGCATGTGTAGACAGGACGCAAAGGTATACAGATACTGTATTCATTCAGCCGCCATTTAAGTCCCATGGAACCGCATGCAATCATTGATAAAATTGTTTTGCATGAACACAATTGCAATATTCATTTTTACAAGCACCTGCTACCTGCTCTGCATTTTCCAAAATCCCTCTTGGGAAACAGCTAGTTAAACAGCTATTATTTCGTGTGTGAGTGGGTCAATGGGTTTGTTTATGTGTGTGTGTGTGTGGAAGAGGTGGTGGCTGTATGACAGTGTATTTTGTATCTCCGAATGCACTCAGAATCTGCATGCCATCCTAAGGTTTCCAAATGCACACCCAATATGCCTTTTTATTCCCGACCGTGCCGGTAATATGAGAATAACGACAGCTCGGGGCCCTGATGAAACTGACCTTGGTGTTAATGAGCTTCTCACAGACAGACAGCGATCCTCTATGCACCTTAATTGACACGGCACCCCTGCTCGCGCTGTACCACTTACCTGTGTCAATCTTAAGAAGACTTTCTCAGCCTATATCTGCCATAGCCAATTGTTTCAGCCAACCCTCTCAAGGGATGCAAACAGCAGTCTCATCATCCTTCCTTAAGTGCTTTTCCATTCATGCCATCATTGGATGCTGTCCTATTTTTAATTTCTATTATTTATTTTTTTCACAGTCGTGCACAGGGGTAAATTAATGCACTTTGTGGATGGTGTTCAACAATGAGCACAACAATTGCAAGTAATCATTTGGAGCTGGGCGAATTGGATAACACTTTTGAATGTGCTCAGAATGTGTAGTTGTTTTCAAATGAAAAAAGACAACAATTCTCGGAAAACAAAAAAGCTAATTTTGGTGTTTGGCCAAGTATACTTTTATGTAACCTTTTTCTGACCCTTAGGCTTGTCGATTTCATTATTCTCAATATTTGTATCCAAATTCACCCGTGGACATTCAGTGGGTTTTTCTTTCTTTCTTCTGAATGCCACCATAAAATATCCCTTTAAACATCACAGAGGCACTCACAATGAAAACATGTGTACACGTGGGGGTCCACTCTTGTGTGCAATCACACGTGTGCATGCAGATGCACAAGGAGGTCTTGTGAAGCCAGTGAGGATAATTCATATTTTATGGACAGAACAAGTCGAGTGTGTAAAGTTCAACAGAAACATCAAAGAAAATGAACAGAGGCAATGACATTTTAATCGAAATGACCAGCCATGTAAAAATAGCATTGTTGACAGAGGCATTTCATTTATCCATAACATATTTCGTGTGCCCCCCCCCCCCAACCGCTCAATGTACCGGAGAAGACAAATGGATATGTGTCTGTGCATGAAGGTCAAATATAAGGGCGACAAGGAGAACACATGTACGATGAGACAAAAACAACTTAAATTATAGCGTGGCGTGTTCTGATCTGAATAGTGCATCTAAATGTAGCCTACTGATAAAATGTGTATGATGTAGTGAGCGACTCGAACAATAGAGGACACCCTTATGAGAAACAATAACTGTAATAACTAAATGCAAATTTTTCCTCAAATGTCAAAACTACACCACTAAGGTGGACAGTAATATTTCTCAGTGATGTGTTATTATTAATTATAGTCAAGCACAAAGGAACCTTCAATTCACATCAGAGACATTCAAACACAACTGTGCGTAATTATTATTTCATATCACTGAAAAGATCACTTTCATATTGGGTGGGGGGGGGGGGGTGTAAGGTGCCTCTGGCTGTGAGGTGAGTTGGTCATGGGTTCTTTTTTAGACCCATTCTTTGAACATCAATCACCGCCTGACATTGGGGGAGGAGGAGGGATGTGGGGGCATTGTGGCTCTCCACATCAGTCATTGACTCCCTCCTGCCCTCAACACTTCAACACAGGACGTGTTCATGCATTATCAAAGTCAGAGTGCGGCCGTCTGATGACACTAATGGCTGGAAATGGGAGTGTAATCGGTGAGATTAAAAAAACAAAAGATTCTGTTCCTGTTTGAAATGTTAATCTACAGTATTTAGATTCCATCAGTGAGGACGCTCATTCTTATAGATGTTTGACAAGCACAGCGTTATTCAAAGCTTTTTGATCAATACAAGCTGTTATGACGCATGAAAGCAGAAATCAGTCCCTGAATATTTCATTAAACAAAGAAAAAGTTAATACATTAACAGATTACAGGTCAACAGTTGAGGATGGACACAGTCTGCACTAAGGTTGTGATGCAAAGCTGTATCTGTTTTGTCACACAAATATCTATAACTGAGCTGAGAGTTGTTAGAAAGCATAATGTGCTTTATTTTCTGCATTAAAAGTTCTGTACTGACGTTTATACTCTCCATGCATACGTGGGTAAGTTTATCTAACAACAACAAAAAGATAATATTTTATAAACCATGTTTTCTATTTGAATCCCAGCTTCAAAAAAGAAGCCAAATTTATATATATGAATGTTAGAACTGCACTCTTGTGGACAGAGATCTGGGATGTTGTTCCTGAACTCTGCTGGAGCCACTGTCCCAGTTTGGGGGTTACAGCCCTGCGTGCTCTAATTACCACCAGTAACGACGCCTTTACTCTCCTTTTCTAGCTCTATTTCCCAAGCTTGTCACATTCCTTCTCCCTGATTTTGCTGTCATTTGGGATAACTATTTATCACTTCTGCTGTCCTCTGTTGTTCGTCCTCCACCACAATGTCCAGTTGGTTGGCCATCACCAGTTTTTCTGGATCTGGAAGTCCCACAGGATCTTAGCTTGGTTATTCTCTACAACTTTTAGAGGTGTTTTCCATTTTGCCCTCGGGACTTCTGTTGTGTTGCTGTACAACTCGGTTATGGAGCTCCATGTACGCTGTACACCCTGCAGGACTGTCTCAGGGGCATCTCTGCCTGGTGTGCAGACCCTGTGTGTGTGTGTGTATATATATATATATATATATATATATATATATATATATAGAGAGAGAGAGAGAGAGAGAGAGAGAGAGAGAGAGGGAAAAAAAGATAACAATGTGGATGCAATGATATCAACAAAACTATCACATTAGAATTATGCCTCCTGCTCAGGGTCACAGGATCTGTAGTCCAGCGTGGGTTGGGTAAGAAGTGGGTTACACCATGAACTATCACAGCACTGACCCACATTAACATTTCACATTCATAGTGTTCACTTCCCTGAACATTTACAGGACACGGCCCTATCATAAATACTTAACTACACATACATTCCTCCCAATCAGGTTCTAATGCAAGGGGCTAAAGGCCTCCGTCACTTTAATTAATATTGGAATTTAAGTGGTGCACATGACCAGACTAACCTGTAATTTAACGCATCAACACAAATCAAGTAACACGCTGGGATCCTGGGTCAGTCGACCACGTCAGCAACCCAACCTCACATAAGAGGGGCTTTCACACAAACAAATCATCTCTAAATGAAATGATGCAATTGGGAACGCCTAGTTCTTCAAAAAGAACCAGCGTTAATGTGTGTGTGTGTGTGTGTGTGTGTGTGTGTGTGTGTGTGTGACACTGAATTCCGTCTGTAAATTTTCAGTCCACTTACACAAAGTGGAGGCCTGGCTAGAAGTGGGAAGGAGGGGAGGAGCAAAAGCATTATAATACTATTAATGTTCTTTCATATATTCAGGATTAGAGGTTACCCAGTCACTCGGAGATATCACGTCTTTCATCAGGCCTGGGGAAGAGCACTAAATGTCGCATATGAGCTGTCACTAACCGAGGTGGATGGATGGCTGCCTCCCGTACACACACTCTTCTGCTGTGTGATGAACAGAGTAAAGGCGTCTTTGCGAGTGATAAAATCGCCATGAGACGCAGAGACCTAATTTCTACTTGCTAAGTAATGTCAGCATGTGAAGGCATGCATAAAGGGTTTCCGCTGGATCGTAATGGTATAGTTTAATAACTTGGCTCACCTTCAAAGTCTCACGCAGTGCAATATTTCATGATGACAGGGAGGTTTGCATTTTGTATGTATTTATTGACTCCCATGGAAAATCACTACATGGCAACGATAATAATTTGATCCACTCAAGCATGCGGTAATACAATGGCGTCATGAGCGGATCAGTTTTCCTTCTCCACCTGAAGGAAAAGCCGATGCGAAAGCTCTGACATTAGTGTCAATACTGGTTGTTAATCTTGTGCAAAGATGCAATCGATCAAAACTGCCATATAAAAAACATATAGTATCTCCGCTAATACATAAAGGAAGTAGCAGTATAAAGCAGTGGAATTCAAAAGTTACATTTTTGGAAATAAATGGCAGTAAAATATTAAGAGAGACAATTATTCTCCCTGTCTTAAATGTGTCTGGAGGGGATGTTTAAACAAACTATTGCTTCACTCTGTCGTGGCAGCAGTTCCAGGAAAAGCCAAAGCCAATTAAACACAAGCTTATTAATCACTTCAGTAAAACAACTAAAGCCAACAAACAGAAACAATATTTATTTACTTAACTTCCATTCCGATGCAACAGTCAGAAACTGTACTTTATAGCCGGATCAGTCCGTTGCAAAACATTACTCACGGAAAAGATGACATGACAGGACTTTTAATATCCCACAAGCGAAGGCAAATCTTATGCCTTGTTCTTGTTTTATTGGCATTTTTGTCATGTGTCATTCTGACATGCTTAGCTCTTTCAAAGGTACGAGATGAATAATGTAACAAAATGAATATGCATGTCATCCTAATGATATTTTCCAGTGCTCCAGAATTGTTTAGCATACAACACGTTGCACCGCGTATGAACTTAAACAGCAGGTATGGATGCACCCCTGTTGTCCTTGCATATACCTGGCGCTACATGCTGGTTTTTGTGATTGCATCTCTGGGATAGAGCTTCTCGCCTCTGTCCTCCTGCAGGCTCAGCTGTCCATTAAAGGCTAGACAAACATGTCAATACATCTGCTGACTTTGTATGCATCCTGTTTCTGTTACCCTTCTGTTCTGTTCAGCGCTGTTCTCATCCAACTTGCAAGGCAGTGTTTTCTTTGTCATCACAGACACGAGACATGAGAAAAGGCAAACTATCACTATGTGATACCCTCACATTATTTCTCACTTGGTCTCCACATAATATTTAAAGAATGTATATTACTATGAATAAAACATGCTCAGTGTATTCACATGACTGAAGCTGGTCTGATGCAATTCCTACTGATACCCAGACATAACAGCCTGGTATCCAACAGCATCAATCATTAGGGTTTTTAAGCTACTGCAATTACACAGCATCATATTATCCCACCTTTTGAAGGTGATTACTGATCAACTATCACTTTTGCAACAAAAACAGTTTCATGTGCCACAGTGGATCGATACCCTCCTAGTACCTGAGGAGGTTGCATTGGACTAAACACTCTCATTTGTAACCTTTTTATAATGTCCGCTAATGTCGGCCTTGGAAGATCACCTTATTGATCCAATAAAAATAAGGCTGTGGAGGCACAGTAATTATTTTTTTTTACCCGCATGAGGAATATGTGATTTTGGTCTAAATGGTGGGAAAGATCCTCAGGATCACGGTAGAACGGTAGAGTAAAAGCACAGAGAGAGATGCCAATATAGCATATAAAGCATATTGAATTGAGAGAGAGAGAGAGATATGCAGGCCATCCACTGAGAAGCACAGGTGCAAATGAGCCATTCTTCTGTCTCTGAGCTTCCAAACAGTACCTGCTCAAACTCAATGACGGGGGGATGGAACTCCTATGTTATGACACATTTCACCCTGTTTGCACAGCAACGGTTCTCCCTCATAACATTCTACATTTGTCCTTTCCTGTTTGTTTTTTCCCCCTCTCTATTATTTTCAGTTTTCCCCCTCTTGCTCTGTGGCTCTCGCCCTGCGCGTGTATTTATATAGGTGGAACAGCATTGGAGAAGTGATTGAAAAGCTGTCCTGTAGATCAGGGTGGTTTGTGGGGCCTGTCCATGCTCTAATCCATCCTGCAGCCCTGCCATACAAGTAGAATATCAAACAGGCAATCCCCGAGGAAAGGAAGAGAGAACGAGAGAGAGAGGAAGAAAAAAGAGACAGAAAAAAGGGGATGTGAGAGGAAGGAGAAAGGACAAATAGCAGGACAAAAATGGAGAGCAAGAAAAAAACAAGGGGAGGCTTAGTGGGAGAAAATGAAATAAGAGAGGTGGAGAAACAATAGAGAGAAGCAGGTTGGAAAAGTTTAACACGGGTCTGCCAGTATGGCTGCACTGCAAGGGGAGGACAAAAAAAGGCAATTCCTGCAGTCTCACTTCACTACTTTTATCCATTCGACTCTGATTAGCTCTGATAATGTATTTGTGCCATTATGCTGCTAACGAAAAGGGTTGGGCAGCACAAAGTCGGTGGAGTAATGGGGTCCCGATCCACCTTCTAAAATAAACTGTGACAGGGAGCTGTAAAGAAAGGGGGGCAGAGCAGCTCCACCTTTGGAGGTCTGACTGTAAGTCACTGGTGGAATTACATTTTTTTTTTTTCAGATATAGAAATAAACAGACCTTTCAGCTCCTCCTTGAAAAAAGTTAGAAGCTAAACATGAAGTTTGGACGTGACTCTATCATGCTCCACTTGCAGAGATCAAAACCGTGTGGTGCACCTGTGGAGCGGGGCGGTGTGCACAACCGGGGCCATCCAATGTCACTAACGGGGAAAAGTTGCGTTGCGAGCAGATGTCGAGCTCTTGCTGTTATACCGATATCAACCTTTTGTCTGCATTCGCCATTGACCCACTGTTGCTATCACATCTACCGCATAGGTTTGTGATACGGCATCAGATCAGAAAGCAGTGGTGGAGTCGTAAAGCCCAACTGTTGCTTCATTGGCTGTCTGGGCCAAGTGCTGAAACATTTTGAATATTTTATCAAACTTTTATGCTCTTTGAAAAAAACAGGAACCTGTCTCCATGCACGGTTGCTCACCATGTCCTGTCACTGAGTTTACAACCGCGAGCACCATTCTGTTACTGTAGCAGCTCCGCACACCCGTCAGGTCTCATCTAGACCGTCACCACACATCACTGCAGTGCAGCTGTAAGCTCACCCTCACACTTCCTCGCCCGAGACTGCAGCAGAGTTTACAGAGGACATTGTAAATATAGACTGGGGACGTGTCCTCTCTAAGTCCACGCTTTCAACAGAAGGGGTGATAGTGAGCTTATTATTATGTGTAGATGGCACAGTGCAGCAAGAAGCCCAAATAACAGTGGTAATGAAAGTCAGGCTGAGGTTGGTCTGTGTACTGACAGGCTTATTAATGGCTTTCCAATGTGATGTATGTTCACTGAACTTTAGGGCAGCTTACGGCTTCGTGCTTTGTAGCGATACGTATGTGATTTTTTTTTAGCTTTGGTTCCTTTCTTGTTCCCTCAGATACAGTCCCTTCCATGTGTGTAATTTAAAGTTTTCAGTTTGCCTGCAGACTAGGGAACTGAGTCAGAATGTCCACATATTAAAGTCGTTTTTCCATTACACATATTATGGTGCAGCCTTTTCATTCAGCTGGCTGCCTCCATGTATGAAACGTATGATATATAAAACAAAACCGCTACGGGTGTTTCCTCCCTTCGGAGGTTTATGTTCAAATTTCAACAAATTGTGTCACATCATTGATATGAAAGACTGTAAATTATGCATCTGTAGAAAGGCCCTGTTTTAAAATCGCTTCAAAGAAGCAATGTTGTAGGATGCTCACGTTCACATTTGTCCAACCTGCAGTCTGTTGAGCAGTCTAAGGGCAGTTAAGGCCTTGCTCAAGGGCACATATAGTCACAGTAAAACATTTTTAATGAGCAAATGTGTGGTTAGGAAAAAAATATGGCTTCACATCCCCAGTTCAACCATAATGTTGCGACAGAAAATGTAGTTTCTTCATATTATGTCAAATAAAATGTGGTAGTTTTTCAAAGGTTCCGATGGTCACTCCCAGAATGCTCTATGTTTCATCCTTCAGGCAAAGTTTTCTCCGTTTTTGTACCTGCTCATTGTGTCACAACATCCCCAGTGTATGTGGTTTGGCCTTTAGCACACACTGTAATGTGAGTCTTCTCTCACATGGCCTTGGTTGGCATTGGAACTGCTGTAGAAATGGTGCTTTTTCTTTAAGGCTTTCAATGAAAATGTTACACACACTGTTCTGTTCTATATTTACCGCCTTCTAAATGAATCTGGAGACTGAAATGTATTGATGTAGCCTTGCTCCCTGATGTGTCACCTGGGATATAAAAAGGCCACAAAGCTTCCCACTGTGTATTTTCCTTTTTAACATTTATTCTTTGACTGTATTTTATGTTATGTTCTGCTATTCTTTTGAAGTCATCCAGCCACCTGTTGCATAGAAGAGGCAGCTATTTGTGCACAGAAGAATCCGTCTTCCTCTGCGAGTCATACAGTGTACGCCAAACCTCCACCCTCAGATCTTCCGGCCTTCGGAAAAACAAAACAAAACAAGCGTGGCACATGGGCTTGAGTCAATGCAGCATACGCAGCAGAACTCCACTTTGAGATGAGCAGGGGATTTTAAAAAGCGAGTCACTGAGGATGAACAGATCCCTTTCAGGGATGGTACCCACTTTGAAAAATTGAGTTTCCATGGTTGCTGTCTGCCACAGTGCCTCTTCTAAAATAACCATTCAAAGTTGCCAAAGACGTACTTATCAGAAAGTATGTGTACACACACAGCAAGTATATTATACTATGATATATGGTATACAGCTCATTTTAACTGAATGCGTAGCAATTTGATTTAAGTGAAATGCCTATCACACTTATAATGAGAGAGATTTATGCTTAGCTTTTTATAACATTTATTAGAAATGCAATTTTGCTATCAGGCAACAACAAAGTGCTTACAAACACTTTACTAGTTTGATGTGATGTTGACTCCGAACTTGCAGATGTTGACAGTAGAATTTGTCGGGGACGTGCAAAATTGAAGCACTGTCACTTATGAATGAGCTGCTGTGGCAGCTTGTGTGTGTGTGTGTGTGTGTGTGTGTGTGTGTGTGTGTGCATGAGCTTGACTGACATGCTGATGTATTGCAGTGGAACAAATTCCAGAACTAACTGTGCTGACATGGTGATGAGGTATTGTATCTTGAATCTATTCACCTGAGACGAATACACAGCTGAAGGATGTGACCGTCTTCCTCCTGCTTATCTCCTTACTTGCTATTTCCCGGAACTTCAACACTACTCATACTACTCCATTCACTCCAAAACCTGCAGTTGTCTGATACACCTCTGTTGACTTACTCTGTATGTCTCTTACCTACAGCGTCATCATCATCATAACCATCATTCAAAAACAAGACTTGCTCACGTTGGCTCCATTTGTTCATCTTATAGATTTAACCCGAACACGCCAGAACACAATGAATAGCAGCGGACATGACGTCGTATCAACAGAACCCTGACATGATTCCAGAACCTTCATAATGCAAAGGATTGTTTATTTTCTTACGCAATTCAAGTAGACAATGGATGGATGGATGGATGGATGGAAATTCAATAGGCTTTTCAGAGGCCACATCACAGTCTGTGTTATCTATACATCAAGGCCAGATGCTATTCAATAGAAGAAAGACCATGTAAATACAGCTCTAGATGCACTTGCCCCCTCGCCTACCAGTCAAACGCGTTAAACTTACACTGTCATCCCATAAAGGCAAACAGCAATAGGCCACATATACACGCACTACACACAATTACATTTTCAAAGCACATTTGGGAAAGTGTAAAGTGAAAATCAGACCTATATCTGTACTCAAAAGGCCATATCTGGAGGGACAGGAAATCAATAGATGTAAGCAGCATTTATTTCTGCTCTATGACAGCAGACTGAGCGTCGCTTTCACATGATCATTCAGAGTGACCTGAGAGAGAGTCGAGCATGAAAATAACATCCCGTGTTCCGGATCAATACATTCCTGTAGATATTCTGTGATGGGTGCAGCTAATATATGTCACCATGGCATCGCGATGCACCAATCAGGCCCCTAACAGCAGGTTTCATCTCATAGGAGAATCAGCTCAAAGGAGCAATGATGGAAGGGAAGAGTGAAGCATGTTTGACACATCGAGGAGGTAATAATACTCTATGATGGAACGCTCCTCTTATTGGGTGTCACAGTTACATGAATAGCTGCATAAACCATTTCATTGTTACATCATTCATATATTATTCATGACAGGGGCTAGGACCATTTCTGCTCAGTTTGTGTGTTTTCCATGTCAAGGTGTAGCATCCGTTGTCTGGTTGAGGTTTTTCCTTCCAACATTCTTGTAAGGCTTATTTTCTCGCGTCCTTGGAGTATAGCACCAATCTGTCTGCGTGGTATTTATGTTCCCTTTCACACGGCCCACATGATCCACACAGGCGCCGTCCTCCACGGTTTGAATTCCAGTATAATTCATATCATGTTTGACCTGTGCGCTTGGCTTGTTCTTCGGAGGGTTGTAACAGTAAATGTTGAAGTAATGTTTTGCGGGTCACGGCCGGCTGAGCAGCCAAGAAGAGGTGAACTGGATTGCCGGAGGTGGGTCACGGAGCAAAGCTGGTTGCCAGAGAAAAGGTTGTTGAAGGAGACATGCCATGAAAAAGTCACTTTTTTTCTCTCCTTCCTATATCATGTACAGGCTCTTTAGAGTACACCCTCCAAACCTCGCTGGAAATGAACGCCATATGTCCCCTTTAAGATTTCACGTTAAAGAAATCTGTGCCAGATTACTGTAATTTTAGCTCACCAGCTATATGCCAGCCATATATAAACCAGGATACAGATTATCAGCATCACAAAATCAATCCCCCAATCACACTTCTCTCATACCATCGCTTGTTTGAATCCCATTCACTTACAAGATTTCAATCTTCAAAAGGATTTCCCCTCCTGCTTCAGGTGTTCCATGTTGATAAGCGACCCATTTGTAGAAAGATCAGAAAAATCTCCCGTGCTACCTTAAGGATAAATTATTTTTTATCACATATTGTGTTATGATTAGATCTCACATGTAAAAAAAAAAATGGAATTTCCACTTGTGATTTAACAACATATGAACTTCAATTGAATGAAGGCTTCATGTGCATCTGTGCTTCACTACAATGAATCCTCTAGAGCTAAAAGACGCAACGATAGTCAACACGCGGCTTGAAGAGCAGGATTTGAATCAACAGAAGAACATAACCTATATTCTGCCAATCCATTCATTGTCTTCTAAGTTGCTGCCATTCCCATTAGTAGAAACCCACACTTCCCCTGTGTCACTTTTTTTTGTCTCGTTCCAGTGATCGAGAAGCTTGAGTTTGTTTTCTTGGTGACCAAGCAACTACAGCTAATCCTGTGGGATTTCAACTTAATGAACCTCATTGATTTGTTCATTGATTTGTGTTGAGTTATGGCAACATGATTGAATGAGGTGTTCTGACACTGGAAAATGTGTGTTACAGCAGAAGAGAAGGTGTGTCGGCTGTGTCTATGTGCAGAAGCTGCATAGACAACATGGCTTCTTCATATCCCGTGGTACAACTAAAAGACGTGTTAACAATGTGCCATCCTATGAAACACACTGCTGTGTGTATACATGTTTATGTATTTGTAACACCAACATGAAAGCTATTATTACCCAGTATTCATATGCACAGAGGATAGCCAAAGTCCACTGTTGAGAAACTACAACAAATACAGCGCTGGCTGCTGAAGTTTTGGCCAACCGGCAGCGCCGGTAGCTGATACAATAAAGGCTGTGCTGCTGAGGGGGTCAGTATGCTGTGGCCACTTTCACTTGACTGTTTTTGTTGGATTACGTTGCTTACACTGGTGCAGAGGGAGATGAAGGCGAGTGTGCGTGCCAAAGGGGAGCTTGAAACGGTCTTAAAAAGATATTTCTTAAAAAGACAACAAAAGAAGCAACAATCAACAGGAGCAAGAAGACGGTGTTGCTGTGATGTAGCCACGCTTGCCTGCAATGAGTATCATTGGTTGCTAAAGCTAGCTATAGAGCTAATCCAGGGATGTGTCCGGATTTTTCCTTCCACTTGCCAAATACATAGAAAGTGGTGAAGGCAAGCAAATCTTGTTCATATTGTGATTCATCACAATGTCTTATTAGGCTATTGCAAAAGGGACTGACTCATCTGAAGGACACTTAGAAGACAAGGAAAAACAAACAGCATGTCCTCGTTGGGGAAGTACAGAGTTCATAGGGCTTGTAGCGTCGCTGCATCTCATCTGTCCTCCAGGATTGTCCTGCTGATAACTTTGAGAAGGGAATGACTGGTGTTGGCCGACGTTTATCTGTGCAAAGACAAAAAGGAGAGTGGGATGCAGGTCCAAAGGGAAATAAACAATTATAAAAAGAGAACGAATGTGGGTTTTTTTAAAGTGTGTTTTAAAGACATAAGCAAAACACATGGGTGTTAGTCAAATGGGATTTAAGTTTATTTTTCCTGTTTATTAGAGTCAAAGGCAAATGTGTGTTCCAGCTTATGGGTGATATCTGTGAATAATAATATATTAACCCAACACTTGATATATAATTTATATTATTGTTGTTATTATCATCATTATCAACCACACAATATCTGTTTTTTTAACAGATTAAACCTTCATGATGACTATCCCATCATGCCCTGTGTCTTGCAGTCGGGGGAGAGCTGCTGAAGCTGCAGCCGCCTTGATCTTGTAGGGTCATTGTTGCCTGTGTGTGCATGACATCAGACATCAAGTGTGTGTGTGTGTGTGTGTTCACATCAACACGTACCAATTCCCTTGAACTTTCAAAACAGCTGTGTGCCATATAGGACTGTCTCATGTTTGCCTGCTTTATCTAATGTGAGAGAACAGAAGTGACTGAAATATCTATACCGCCTGACACTGCTAAAGCTGATTAAGTTAATACTGTTTAAAGTCCAGTTATGTACAACATGGATCAAAGATTAGTTTTTTAGCTGTAAAAAATGCATTCAACCTCATCATTACTTGGTAAACATATTTCACATCTGGTTAGATGTGAGTTATTATTTGTTCGGCTCGATCGGCTCGGATAAGTCATTTATTTTTAGCGGAGCAGAAAGACACATCTGGTAGCATCTTAAGCATCGTCTGGTGGCTGTGATCAGCCTCGTTTGCAGCTACGGCGGTTTTGCGAGTTAAAAAGAATGTGGCTCTGGTGTTTAAAATGGAGGGTCAATGGCTCCTTGGACCCTCACTTCCAGCACACCTGCTCAACAGGAAAGATGTTCAGTAAGTCATGCAGGGTATTATGTTTCCCCAGAATACAACACAGCATTTAGACGAAACACATTTCGCCTACACTCGAAATGTACTATGATTTAATCAAATCTGTTAAAAAAAAACAACAACACTAGCTTTGTGTTTGCAAATGTATGTATATAATTAGTTCCTCATTTCCCTCATCAGTGTTTTCAGACTGTTTTGGGTTACGCTTTTTAATTAGATACCCCTCAAGCACTGAAGAACCTTGCTTTCAATTATGCACCAGGCAAAATTAAAATATCTTAAAACATTGCTACCGTTAATGTGCGCATCCTCATTTAAACCAATTACAATCAACACACGATCGTTTCTGTACCTTTACTCTTTAAGAGGAGTTTGGTGAGAAGAGACAAGGCAGAAAAAAACGAGGGCAATTTTGTGTCTCTTTCAATCCGGCAGGTTTGCTCTCACCACCAGGCTGTAATAGGAAGAGGCTGGAGTGGACCTGTACCTCACACTGCTCTTCTGATGAATGCAACAGAGGTGATTTGGTCAGCCATGTAGCAGCGATATCAAAGGCCCCTTTTAGTTGCTACCGCAGCAGCTTGTATCACACAGTTTAGTCTGCCAGTCTTCAAAATGCCCCATGTTTCATGTGTTTCATGTTACAGCCTGAAGCAGTCGAAATCTTACTTTCCACAGCTGCTGGATTCCTGCGATCACATGAATATCCATCAGCTTCTAGTGAAGCGTGTGTGAAGCCAGAGCACGGACCAATCAGCGTCCTATGAGGAGCTGCTGGCAGCTGCAATCACATCAGTTATATCAGAAACGGAGAGCGTTTCTTCAGCGAAAGAAGAGCAGAGAACTTCATTGAAGTTTTCTTCTTGATGGAAAAGATGTGTTTGTTCTTCTCTCGCTTCAGTAAGAGTTTGATTGACAGACGGTTCATCCAATCACCTTCCTGCCTGCCCGTTTCCAATGGCGGCTTCTCAGGATTTGTGATAAAAACCTGGCGGGTCATGAAAGTTAAAGTCTAAAATAAAAAAAAAATAAGTCTATTCATTGGTCAAAAGCTTTTTTTTTATTTATTAAATGTGTTATAGCAGCTGCTACAGACTGGTTTCTTTATTCAGATAAAACGTTAAGTAGAAACACATTTAATTAAGATTCTGTGGTAGGAGAAGTGTCATCAAGTGCACATTTATGACCCTAGTTACAACATTCCCATTTTAAGTCAGCTTAGTCAGCGTTTTTAATCAACTCCTTAGCTTAATTAGCTAGCTCATAACAGCTGATATAATCTGGTAGAAACGTCAGTAGGCTAAATCCACAGGTGCCCACTAATGAGAAGCTTGTTTTTCCTCTACCGAATGAATACAAATTTCAAGTTATAAATCTGCAATTCTTTCCATTTATATATGCAAATGTTGCAAGAAGGGAAAGCTTTGACAGGCACCGTAACTACGGAGGCGTTCAAAGCTAATTGGCTATTTGTATCAGCAGTTGTGTTTTCTATGGTTACAGACATATAATGATGTGTATGTTTTAGTTTTTGTTCTCGTAATTTGGGGAGATGAAACTCTTCAGATTCCACCAACTGTGACATCACAACAACTTTCCTGCATCATTCTGTCCACAAGTTGACTCGTGCCAAATCTTTTCCTGGGAAATCCTTTCAGGCTATGAACACGACTGCAGCATTTTGCATCAGAAAAAAGTGTCACACGTGAATGAACAGAACCATAAAAAGGCAGAGCTACCTTCAGCAGTGGGGAATATCCTCCATAAATCCTCAGTGCTGGGGTGTAGGAGGGCCTCCAGTGAGAATTATATCATCCTCAGAGAGGGGAGTGCTGCAGCCATGATCTTGAAGATGGAATCACTCAAAAAGAACACTGGGCATAAGCACAGAGCTCGGCGTGGACGCGGTGACTGCAGCCGAAAATTGGCGAGTGACCCTTGAGACAGGTCAGTCCCAATTCACAGACAGCAAATTGTGTGGAAGGCATTGATTAATGACCGAGACACAACTCGTTATGGCCTTGTGGTGTCATCCTCTGCCTCCTGCTCGCTATCCTCAACCCTCTCTTTACTGCTGAAAGTCGACCAGTGACTAAAATAACAATTTAACAATTGATCTCGGCCCATAATTAATGACATCGCTCAGGAGGAGGACAGTCAAAGACAAGCGAGGATCCAAAGAGCTCACCATGTCAGCATTGTATTATAATTTCAAAGAGATCTGGAACCAGATGTAGAGACCATAAGGTAAATGAACAAATGAGTCAGCTGAGGGAGTTATTATTACCAAATAATAATTGGATCTCAAATCAATTTAGTTGCATGGAAGATAATACTCTGCAGCAAACCTGCTTTCAGAGCAGCAACATGGTGAGATTAGTTATTAGTTATCATAGTTAGCTATCTCTAACTATGATAAGTGGGTATGAATTAAGAGCGTCGACTGCTGGTGAATTTAAAACCTTTGATGATTACACAATGGATGTATTAGGACATGTCATTTGTGGAGGCATGCATCATTAGGTTACATATCAAGGCTTTGCCTTTGAAGTGTTGGGGTGACGGATCACATATGATAGTGTTACCTGCGGTCGCTGCGGTGTCACAGCAAAGGGGACAGAGGAGAACGTGTTGAGAAAGGAAAATGACAGCGGATGACGGACGGCAGTGTCATCCATCATTTTCTGGTGGATCTACGGGAGTCTGGCCCTCGTGAGAGTTCATTTTGCAGGAAACAATAGCAGGCAAGAGGGTATCGTTTAAAGTTTGCATTAAAACCAATACAGGGGCTTCGTTTCTGGATATGAATGTAATGACGTGGCAAACAGTTGAGCCAAACGAGGGCAGTCTTTAGTCAGTCAAATTTAAGCATGTCCACTATTTGTAGCATAATACCTAGAATGAAATAAAGAACTGGTTAGCAGCCTTTCCAATTTATTCTAAGAAATTTAATTCACCACCCATCAAAAGGAAAAGGAGTAGACTCTTATGGAGCCTGAGAGGCGAAACCTGGGTCACAAAAGCACACTCATCACCTGATCACCTGGTGATCCTTAAGCTAATTACTATGAACCACGCTAGTCATTGAAAGCCATTCACATGAGCATATCAATTTTTATCAGCTCCTCTCTTCTCTCCTGTGGATTTTGGCAGCTGTTCAGCACAAAGATTATGTTTTGAAAGATTTTAGTGAGTAAATCAAACTGAAACTCAAGGGGAACAAAAATAGGATTTTGAAGAGTGAGTGAGCCATTACTCCCCATCTCCTATTTTCAGTGGAAAATATGTCCTTGATAAGTCTGCAAAAAGACGCTGGTTGTTTCTTGGATCTACTGCTGCTGTGACATTTATTTATTATTTATTTTATTATTATTATTATTATTTATTATTTTGTTTGCCTTTGGCCTGCTTCCATCCGGACTTTACAGGATGTTGACATTGTATGTTTTAAGCCAGCTGGGATAATGGTAGAGTATTATATGTACCTTTTTTTTCCATCCTCTCCTTCTTTCAGTGAATCTTCATTGGATAATTACAGCAGACAGCAACAGTTACTCATTCCAAATGTTTAATGGTTTAATGGAATAAATACTCAGAAATAAAAACAGAGAAAAACATCAAAATTCGAGACCGTCATTTCCAGTAGATCCTGTAACACTGCAGAGACAAAGGGATTCAGCCGTAAAGGATACAAAATGAATTGATGATGGTAAAGCTCTCAAGCTCCTGTGGTTTTTACATTTCTGAAAAAAAGCGTAAAAATGAATGCATGTTTCAATCCTCAAATCATAACTGCACATGTGTTTCTGAGCTGGAATCTTAAGAAATAATTACTGAAATTGCACCCTTTTGTCAACATATCGCTGTTTATTGGAGAACGTTCACTTTCCTTTCGATTTCAGGTGGTTTTTGGAACATATAGGTGTGAAAACAACCATATTTCCGTCGCCTGTCAAAGTGTAACGCTCCGTGCTGAGCCCGAAATTGCTCAACACACGCCACAAAGATTTACTGCCGTGCTTTAAAAATGTCCGGCAAGTTTCCTCGTTCACGAGCTCGGATGCCATTGTAAAAATGTTTCTGGCCTGCTGTCCAGTGGCAGCGCGGCGCCGAAGACAACTCTCTCTTCTTTATTAGGTTATTTTATCAGCCCTCTCAACAGCTGTGACAGCTCCAGCCGTGATCGAGTTTGGCTTGTTTTCACTACATCCCCTGCAAACTTTGACACCTGATTTCATTGAGGGAGATGGGATTTGAAAGGTGGGGGACACGGGTCGCCAAGCCCTCTTCTACACATTGTCTAATATACTGCGCCTGAGCAGCTGGTGGTAATGCATCTATGACTCTGGTCCTCCTCTCTCCCTCCATGTTACCTTCTTTCTCTGTCTTTCAGGTGGACACATGTGGACTTGTTTTTTTTTATTTATCTTTTCAGCTGTCTCCCCACAACGTATAAAAACATTAGTTATGAATGATAACTCTGTTCTGTGATCAGGAGCCAATGTTTATGTTCTTTTGGCTTAACCAGCTTTTGCATTTACATACCAGGCTCCATTCAAAATTTGCATCATTTAAATGATATAGTGAGGAGATTGCTTTGACACTTATTGAAGCCAGTGGCAATGCTTTATCCATTTATTTTACAGATTTTTTTATCAAAGCATTAATGTAGATGGCATACGACTCAAACAAGGTGGACGCTGCTTTACGATGACTATAAGTGAGTTCCGGCAGCTCATTCTACCATACGGATTCCTGCTGGAGAAAAAAATAGCAGGTCGATTGGGGACAGCATGCATTCTCCACAGGGTTGGTAGCTTCCTGTTCATTCACCGCTCTAAAAGGCTTTGGGCTAGCCTTCCCTTCGGAGCTCGCTATACTCAAGACTCTCTTTGACCAGTGGGTTCCAGGTTGCTGGAGGTGTGGCTAACCTGCCTTTCGTTTCTCTGCAAGGAGACAAGAGCTTGCCAACAATGCCCCGAGGACCAATCCTCAGAGGGAACCTTCTGTGCTCAACGCTGAAGCCTGTTCGCCCAGTGGAACATGGGCTCTGAGAGGGGCAGTTTACGTGCTGCTCATCTCTGTCTCTGGGGGTGAGGAGATGACAAAGTGAGAAATTAGTCTCAAAGAGTAACTACACGCGGGCTGACAACCCTGCGGGCTCTGCCGTGTAACACCCTGCGCAATGCATTACAGTGCAGTTTAGTCACAAGTTCCACAACAGACCTCACAAAGTAAACCATGTAAGATGAAGAAGCAGCTCACCCCAGAGTACTGGTTTATATACTATGTTATTGATATATTACATTTTAAAAAAAAGCAAGAAGGGATGTGAAGCCAGCAGGCAACACTCATCAGGAACGTGCTCTTTTGTTCAGGGAATTCCAACCACATGTCTAGTGTGGCTTCAACAATGCCAGCAGAACGGAGCTTGAAGGCATACCAGCTGGTGTAGGGAGACACATGAAATCAATGGAATTGATCGGACTGGGACACGCCAGACATTGTTTAAGCTAGGAAAGTTTCAGACCTCACCATTCTTGGGGACATTGTCCTCTTGAGCAATGTGGAAAAGTTGATGCGGTGCACAACTGTGCTTGTACTCATCACAGAGCGTTAGAGAGGGCTTGCAGGGAGCAGCAAAGACACCGCAGTGTGTGGTTCAGTTAAAATCCCATTACAGACCAAAGCATATATACAATTGAACATTTTCTAACAGCGATGCAAGTATACAGACAAAGCTGCACAGTTTTTTAAACAAAAGCTAAAGAACAATTTCTTCAATTCCTAACTTTGAGTCTGCGGTCCACAATCTCATTCCTTGACTTATGTTATTAATACACAGTTAAACCACAAAGCTACAGAACATTAAGTTGTACATTACCATTGATTCCAATATGAGTAAATTGTACAGTTGTTCGGGGATGTTGGCGAACGTTTGGGTTAATTGGCAATATGATGACGGCTCATAGTTTGTAGATAATTAAACAGACATTAAACAGCAAATGCTTTATTATTCCACATATCCTTTTAATGATTCTTTAGTTCAAATTAGATTCAAACAAAGTTTAACAAGGAAACCAATAGAAGCTATCATCAAAGTAATTTGTGACCAGCATTAGGTCTCCTAGCTAGAGCTCTAGAAAAACATTTTTAAAATTGTATCTCTTTATTTATTTATTTTTTTACATTTAAGACTTACTTAGTCATGGAAGTTTTAGAAAAAGAAAGTTTCTGACCCGACACTGGAAGGCCTTGCAAGTTGTGATTAATAAAGTTGATGCAGTGTTATTGATCTGGGATCCCAGTGAGATACTAGTGGAGGGGGCTGATGTGGACTCGGGAGCGGGTGTGACCAAGCATAGAGGTGGTTTTGAGCACACTGACGTTTTTAGTAGACTTATAAAGAGGTGTTGCAGGGAAGCTGTTGCCGTTACAGAGACTGGCTTCACAGCATACAAAACAGGGAGGCTGCCGACATCAATCGCCTCTGAGGAATTGTTAGTAAATCCTGACAAATGAAGATAAAAGTGTATCCAATTCATCAGAAAGGTGATAATCTACTAGATAAACAATGTTTCATTTGGTATAATCCTTATTGTGGAGCCCTGTGTTGGCCTGGCTTGCAGATCTCAGAGTGATATTACAAACCCTGTCTGACCCCATCCCACCCCTGCTGGCTAACTGTTTTGCAGATCCCACTTTTTTTTTAAATTAAAATCTCTATGACCCTCAAGCAATCATCAAGCAGAGATCAGTTTATTACAGATTAAGGATTACATAATCAGTACTGTCAGCACATAGTATGGGTTGATAGTGGGGAAATATGTTCCATTCAGGAAAAGGCTGTTCTGATCATTGCACTTTAAAGATGTGGGAAACAAGTGATAGATGAGCCATGGAAACCAAGCATGATGTTCATTTAACTGAGTAACTAAAGTCCATGCCAATGTCACGTAGCGACAGCATGTTTGTTTCCGTGCAGCTACTCAAGGTCACTTGCATTATTGATGGCGTTTTCTTAAATGAATTTAAAACAAACGTCGCTTCTGAAAGAACTGGTGTCTTTTTTGTAACTAAAAATGTTTGTACACGTGAACCTATTTTTATGCTCTCTCTATATACAGAGATATTAGCATTAGAGCTATATATATATAACACTACGCCTCCCTGCTGTAATAGTATTCAGTTTATTTTGAAATATATCCAGCAATGTATTGTGTCCAATTTAGTGTAGGCTACAGATGATTAATCATAATATTCCCAAAAATATATGGACATTTTAACAATTATTTCTTACTCAGTACTTGATGTAACCGAATTGTATTGCAAAAGTGTCGTTCTATAGAAGGTAAGCTGCTCAACATTTCTGTCTGTCTGTCAGCCATCTTGGTTTCAAGACATTTGTGTTGCACTTACAATGGCTGGCCAGGGGGTGGATGTGTATTGGTTGATGCACTATGGCATCAGCTGTGCTAGTTGATAACTCTATCATCAAAAACCCATACATTTACAAGAAAGTGCTTCTGAATAGCTGTCCACTATGACAGCCCCATCTCCGAATCTTAAGAGACAATAGATTCACTCAATTTCCATTTGCCTCACTTAACCTTGAACACTTGGGGATGCTTCACATCTAAAACAGTCAGCTCATCCTTCAAAGTTCCCCTTCATGAGGAACACTTACCTGTTGACAGAGAATGAAAGAAAATAACAAAGCCTTCTGTTGACCATTAAAAAAATAATTATTTTAAAAGCAATGACACATTTTACAATGATATGGAAATATAAATTAGGGTTTGTTTTTTCTAATAATAATACTGTAATGGCTTAAGCTAATCCTTTATCTGACTGACAGAACCTGTTACATTATCACTTCAGCACAATAACAATAAATAACTACATTGTTCTGCTTGACCTCCTGCTTAAACACGTACACTTATGGAAACTTTTCTCAACACTCTCTGTCTTCGCCAAAGTAGATGGCAGAGATGTTTACTCTTTCTCTCTCACTCACGGAGAGAATCTGGGCCATTGTGCTGCTAACCAATTACTCTCTCACGGCGTAATTATAAATATGCACGGAAAACATTAAATATTGATTGCTGTGTGTTAACTCAAATGAAATTAAAACAAATATTAATCACATGCTGGCACGTCAGCCAACATTATTAGACAGATAGCTCAGTATTTTGGAGGACCCTCGCCCACATTTATCCGTGACAATTTAAATATTAAATGGCGTTGCATAATGTTTGATTTCATTCATTCATGTGTGTGTATGCGTATCACCTTTGCTGTCTGAGGAGAGGGGTGTTAGAGTCACTCCTAGCAGGGTTATTGTTGACCTTCCACACCTTGCCCTTCAATGAATAGATGGCTCTCCCTCTTACAGCATTTAAAACTCAGCTTCTCTTTCTGGACAGTCTTAATGGTCCTCTTCATAGGCCATCTGTGAATCACGAGAGGGGAGGAAAATCCAAATGTGAGGAAGCAGTATTGAGTGATAAAACAGTGCATTTTATGGATATTGTGTAAAATGCAATAGGCATGAAAACTGTCAAAATGCCCTTTAGTCTATTGGCTACGTTTCTTTAGTAGCTATTTCAATCTAACTGCTGAAATTGTGTTTCACTTTTTGCTCTCGAAATTGTTTTGATGACCAGCCGGTGAGAAGGCAAGACTTGGATGCAGGTACTTAAATACATTATCCCCTCGAAGGAAGGGCATCTCGATGCTAATCTTCTCATCAAGTCGAGTGAGGCAATTATCATAGAAGGTGAACACTGATGACTCTTGTATGGAGGAACGGTACAATTAAAATTCATGGACTGAAAGCACACTGTCAGAGGGTTAAAGTTCAAAAACATGGACAACTCCCAGACTGGATGACGCTGTAGTAGAGGCCTGTCAACACAAGGTACCCATCGTATTTCATCTAAATAAACCATCATTTACCAAATGAACATCATGCTGTGTTGGAGTCTTGAAACTAGCGGTTGAGACCATAAACTTGTGTTTACAACGTTTACTGAGGTAATAAATCATGTGGGTTGCCGGCTGGCTGAGAGTTAGATAGCTATTGTTCTGGCTCTGTCTAAAGGGAACAAAATCTGCCTCCCAGCACCTCTAAAGCTCGCTAATTAAGGTTAAAATATGTAGTCAGATCTTTGGTCGCCGTTTGACAACACGGCATCCAATATTCGCTCCACCTCTCCGGCTCAATATGCGAGCAAGAGAGAGAGAGAGTGCAGCGTTGGTCGAGCGGTGAAGAGAGGAACAATTTGGTTCTGCAGAGTCTCTGCAGATACGTACACCGCCACACATCCAGTGGGTTAGAAGTGAAAATTGAGAGGGATTGTTTTCCGGTCAGTCATGCATTGTTTTTAGGAAAATCTTGCATGTTCTCCCTTTAAGAGATTACATCTCGTTTGTCTCATCCGTACAACAAAAATGGACCACTCATCGCAAATTAACGAGGTAATTTCTGGGTTTTGATCAGTAACTTCCTGGAACAATTTGTCATCTTCACACTTCGGTTTTTGTACAGATTAACAAGATATGATGTGTTAAAGGTTGAGTAGGTGATTCTATTCAGAAACACTTTCTGTTATATTACTTGAAATCCTCGTAACATAACGATGGCGATGAATAAATTAAATGCTCTGACATAAAAAAAAAAACTAAAAAATGTCAGCTGTGGCCGTGGCAGGACTGTAAAAACCCCATCCAATCAAAAAAGGCTGGAGAAAATAATTGGACGTCCTGCCTGTCTGTCAATGCTTACTTCCTGATTGCACTCTGCCGATCTCGGCTTTGAACAGAGGCCTGAACGAAGGGTGGTGATGACCTACTCAACCTTTAATTGCTTGATTATAGGAGGATTTTGTCACCTTTGGACAGAGCCAGGCTAACTTTGTAAGTTGTCAGTTGGACTCAACAAACTGACTGACGATAGCTGCATATAGAAGCAAATAGAGCAGTAAAAATGTTGTCATCTGATTCTCGCCAAAATAGCGACACATCATCAAGATCTGCCCCCTTTTCATCAGAGTTACTAAAAACATACCTAATCTTTCCGACTTGCTCGCCCCTTCTCTGTTCTCCAGGACCCGGAGACCACGTTGCAGTCACACCCGCGTGAGCTCAGCCTGGAGGGCGACTGTTTGTTTGGTCTGTTAATCATCATCGAGCTGTAAATGGCCACTCTGTTGTGCGCGGGGAATCTCAGAGAGTAATCTCACCATGCAGGACATAATCAGACACAAGGTTAATGAGAGTTTGATGGAAGCATATGCCTCACACGCCGCAGCGCTATAGCGCCATAACAACAGAGACAACGAGTTAATGGTGCAGGTCCAAAGGCAAACATAAACAAAACACAATCAAGAAAAATGTTGGGACAATATCAATTTAGCTTAACTCACTCGCGTTGTCAATAACATCAGCCTGAAATGCCGGCACCAACTGCCATTCCCAGATGCAGACGCACATCTGAAGCGAGCGATCCTTAAGGGCGAGCCGTGGTGGCGTCTCGCAGCAAGATTTCTATTTCCTGTCACCTGGTCTGATACATGCATATTTGGTAGAATGAGTGGCATTAACTATCTCCACAACAGGATGACAGTTGACGGCAAATCAAGCTTGACAGGAAAGGGCCCTTCAGCTGAATGCGATGTGAGTCACTTCACTTCACTGCCTCACAGTTTCCCATCATTCAGCGGGCTGTGGCGTACCTAAAGCCCAGCTGCGAGGATGCTCTGCTCAGCCAAGCGGAGATTTAACAACATAATGACCGAACACTCCAGATGGATTTCATTCAACTCTGCGCAGCACACAAGAGGCACGCGAATGCATTTAAATGATTATTTACCAGAGCAACAGTGCTGTATTGTTACTCTACTCGACATTGTCTATGTCGCTTCTTTCATATATCATTTTAATTCTAGGTCTTGCTAATCAGCGTGTCAACGATTACATGACAACACCTGTGTCCTCCAGGGGGCACTACAGCAAGAGACGCATCAAACTAGACAGCCGTGACAGACAGGACTGAAGCTGAAATTACTGTAAAGAAGACGGCTTCATCCACACAAAGCTGCAGCTCAATCAGTGCCAGATTGAGAATTTGCAATGTAGCAAGTACAAACAACTTTGTGTTGCTCGTAGAAACCGCATTTTTGTACTCACTTATGTTTCAGGCTTCAGGCTTAACACATAAAAAAGTGAGCGTTATTAACTTGTGGTCATATATTGCAAAAAATGCCTTTTTAAATTGAGATACGTACAGTGCAGTGTAGTGTAAAAGAATTCAAAGATAATTTGATGAACTCATGGAAAACGTTGGGTGGAGGGGCTATGCTCTTTTTGTAGTATTGCAAGTTTTGGTGATGGCCATGTTTACTTTATCGGGTTGTAGAGCAATAATTTCGTTTTGCAGCTCCACACAGTCACAGCACGCCCTCCAAGCTGCCCAGTCCACTGACCCCCACATCACCGACAATACAGGCCTGGCCATGAGTCTGTGAACAATGTTCCTACCGGATGCATAACTTGTTCATGGACATATTTCTTGCATTCTTTTCGTTGGATTTTACTGGATGTATCACAATAGAATTTGACCTATTGCTGGTCATGACGGGTTGAATTGTGATTTTGGTTTCATGGTCCATTTGTTGAGTTTCATATTTCTAATAGCTGTTACATGTCTCTTTGTGTACTTTTAAGTTTAGAAACCGGGTTCACAGCCTAAATCTTTTAAATCACATATCACATATCATGTTATTATCAAATGAATTTGTTGAGACACCAAATAAGCAATTTCTTGAAATAACCCGAGATCAGTTTTTCAAGTTTTTGGAAAAGAAGAGAAACAGAAGAAAAAAAAATACATATACATTTTTAGAAATAAATTAATACTATGTACAATATGTCTTTCTTTAGAACAAAGAATAGTCACATTTATCCAACTGTGTATGATTCTACATTAATTTCAGATCAATCCATGTATTAACATGTAGTTGATTCCAGAAGGTTTGTTCTGACAACCAGTGTTGCCAAATAACAATTAATTTTTTGTCATGTCTTTGAACGTGACACTTGTTGCTTAACTGAAATGTTTTTTTATGTTTCTTCGCTTGTATAATTGTTGAGAAAAGAGAAGACCAATACCCCACAGGAACCCTCCCATGGCTTACATTTAAAGCAATGTCAATAGTAATTACTGAGAAGGCTTATCTTTAGCCACTGCATCATTGTCCTTCACAGGAATCGGTGTTGGCCGCCCCTTTGCCAATTAATAGAAGCAAACACCAACATCAATTATTCAAATGAAGCTCCAGAGAAAGTTCAGTCAGAAGGAGGACTATGCTGTTGCATGCTTAGACTGCCTCGTTCTCACTGCCAGCTCGTCAAACGCCAACACTTTGTCACGTCATGCCCCTCGCCATCTGATACCGACGCACAAGGCACCTTATATTTACATTAAGGGAATTTAGCAGATGCTTTTGTCCAAAGCGATTTACAATAAGTACATTTGTCGAAAGAAAGAAACAACAAATTCTCTGTTTGAGACGCACCGGGCTCTGAGGTAACTACAGTGTTAACCCATCCACGTCACTGCATTTAATGTATTCATTCCTTATACATCCAGCAATTCATTACTGATGCTCACTCATAATTTGACGCTGACAATCATGATATCAGCTATTATCATCAGTTGGTCACATCCATCTAATTGCACAGTGACAAGCCTACGTTGTCTTCTTCTTGCTGCTGTCTCTATTTAAAAACATTATCTATCTGGCTTTAATGCCTTCATGCTGCTGTTACACATTTAGCCCTCACCTCCCCTTCCCATTACCGCCCAGCAGATTCATCAGCCACCATCATTGTCTGGCCTCTGCATGGGATTCATCTTGCTGTTGCTCAGGCCAGACGCCCTTCTATTATTATAATGATAACATCTGTTATTATTAACGATTATGTTTACTTCATTCACTTGTCTCTGCTGATTGAACTGGTACATCATGTGCAACACTTCTGCTGCATTCATCATGGACGTATATGTCGATTTATAGATAGATAGGTCTGCTCCTTCCTTAAAGAGGCCGACTGTCAATGAATTTCCAAAAGCACAGACCAGTTTGCTAATTCTTTCTATATCCTGATGTGAGGATCTGAAGCCACAGAGTACCCACAGCTCCATCTTCCCCCCCTAGAAAAGATGAAGGCACCTCATCTTTCCCCCTCTGCACTGATTACAAACTCCTCGACCACAAACCCCGCATTATAATATTTGGCTCGCAAAGAACCATCTCTTTGATCTCGGTGCTTGCTATTCAGTGACCAAGCAGCCATGTGCCTTAAATCCTTCAGTCGTCAGAGAATGATGGTCAGCAAGACACATTTATGTACTGATTCAGGTAGGTCAGCCTCAATAACAGTCTGGCGCATTTTAAAAGTGAGATCGAAATACCAGCAAAGCCTTTTGACGATAAAATAGTGACTTGCCGTTACCTCCTGCCACCGTAGTGCTGAGTTTTCACCTGGGATCGTAAATTTGATGTGATTGCATACAAAGAGATGTAAATCTTTTAGAAATATCTTAAATCACTGCATTTGCGCGGAATGAATTGGTCATTTTCATCTAGCATAATGATATTATCATAAATGAGGGTTGGGGGCGGGGGTGCCTAGTCTTTTCCTACCTGAGTAGCTGTGCAAAGTGTGCGTGTCAGCACCACTGGAGATAGTAACCCCATGTAAATGTATAATTACAGAAACAGCATTTGACTGCCATCAAGTCCTCTGAGGCCAGCATTAATCCCAGAGATCAATGTTTCCTACCGCAGATATGCAGAGCACAGCAATCCATCTGTCAGCTCGGTCACCTTATCAGTCTACAGGGAGAGGAGCCGTCGATAATTACCTCTACCCGCAAACATAATACAGACATTTTCAGAGGAAATGCACACTGGGTTGGACTGAGGTTGACATCTGTTAGTGGCTTGTCTGACAAAGAAAAAAGCTGTCGTGATGAATTTCTTCATATGTTGAACTCAAACTGGGATCGCTTTTTATTACCGCAGCCATGGTTCGGAACTCATTGAGACTATTGCGTTTCTGTGTATTACTGTCCACCATCTGGCCATGTTGTGTTTTTCTATTCAAATGTTGCTCAAATGATGTTGAAATCCAATTCTGAAGGAAAGAAAACTGGAGTTACACCAAATGAGCCCAAAAAAGCAAACACTAAGAAAGCTTTTTTTAAGATTTGCATTTTTATATTCATGCACTTAACCTGTATATTACACACATTTTGATTTTTTTGTTGCATGGTGAGTTTTCTGAGCCAAAAGGGTGCAGGGGACTTGTTAGAGGAACGAGACAATCGTGGTCAACTAGTGGCCAAGGGTGAACCAAAGCGTGAAGGGGCTGCATTTGGCACTGATTGTCCTCGGACAAACTAAGTCCCTTCATATCCTGTGCCATTGTGAAACTGATGAGCTATGGCTGTAATCGGCGCCAGTGATTGGAGAAAAACCTCCATTGAAAGCGTGGCCTTGATTTGGAAAGGCGGGCGAACAGCTGGACAGAACTCAGGATCTCTGCTGTTGGTGCGCTAGGAAAAGGTGGTCCACTTGTGGTGCTCTTGGCAGCAGCGGCACTTTGTGTGGTGGGTTTACAGGGGGGCGATGGAGCCCAGAACAACGACCAAGCTGGAAACACACTGAGACACATTTCTGCTGGAAACCATTGCTGAAAAGCAAATCCAAAAGGGGACTAAAATGTTCTTTTTCAGATGTCTCTTAAGGGAGAGATTACCATGGTTAAATCCAAAATCATTGTTCTGCAGCAAGTATAAGTACACAAGGACATGAACACAACTGGGGAAGGAGAAATTCATTTTCTTTTTTCTCAGGCAAGTTACAGCGACAAACAGTTTAATGAAACAAATAATCATGTCAGACACAAATTGGTACCCTGTGGAGATTTTGACCAATAGTGACATTATGGATAAATATCTTAACCCTCAGGACCTCCTGTAAAAGAATCACACTCTTCCCCCTTTAGGTCACTGGATCATATAAAATATTGTATAATCATAACAATCCCTTTTAAGTGGCATAGACAACACATTCCGGCTGACTGCCAAAGGGCAATGGAAGCTGTTAAACACACCATTAATAACTTCTTCTTTGAAATTACTTCTTAAAACACACTTTTATAGACTTGCTTTTATGTGATGTTGCCTTTTTTCAACTTTTTAATTTCTAACGTTTAATCTTATTTTTATTTATTTCTATTTTATTATCTTTTTACTGTCTTTTTACCTTATCTAACCAAAGATACCTATTGTTTTTGATCTCATGATGTGTGTATATATATGTGTGTGTGTGTGTATGGACACATATGTGCCTTGTTTTGCTCTGTCAAGAGCACTTTAAAGGTGCTATATAAATAAAGTTATTATTATTATTATTATTATTATTTTATTATTTTTTTTTTTTTAGGGAGAACAGGAAGAGAAACCCACATTTGTTTGGAAATACAGAAAACCAAATCAAAATAAGCAGTGTTAACTCATCTAACTCAACATTTATAAATACGACCACTTCATTAAAACATTCCTACAAATACAGTATTCATGATATATGAACCAGTAAGCACTGGCTGCGCTGAAATCCACCATCCACTCATGTCCTCATGTATTAAAATATTTCACTCTCACTAGCACTTTCCCATCTTCGTCACTATGTCAGTGTAACTGTCTAAGTCAAGCATAAGAACTTTCTAAGAATCTGTTTGCCTTCAGATTTTCTTTGGCTCAAATTTAAGATGTGAAATTCAGATGCTTGCGGTGCTAAACAACTTGTGCTCTGCTGACTTTACACTTGATAGAATTGTATTAAAAAAAAAAAGAAGATGAGCCTTCCACACATCAGGGAGGCGCAGCTCTGATTGCAATACCCTTTGTACTTGCTGTCATTATTATAATGGCGGCAGATAGCAGTCATTTTGATTGCCCAAAGTAATACATAGTTATTACTTGAGAAGTTGGTGCCTTATCTGTCTCAGTGTTATCTTTACAAATAAAAAACGAAGAATGATGAGCTGAGAGATAAATGAGATAACCACATATGGCTAAATGAGAAATTTGGTCGATCGTGGGATTGCAGCAACAATCTATACTCACATATAATTCAATTCATTTGTGAGATTAGTGGCCACTATGTGTTGTTAGTCACATATTTTTGTCCTCATCCTTCTTCCAAAGAACAACTCTGACTGGGCCGACTTCTATTATTGACCATATTGTAGAAATTAGAATGCATGTTGTTTAGGACTTTAAGATTGTCATACATTCAACTTGCGTATGTATTGCTAGACAAAGACATTGATGTTTGTTTTCAGAATCGCAATGTTCAATAACAGATTTTTATTCTCATCAATGCCAAAATGTACATTTTTATACATCTGCTCCAGGAAAAGCTGTGGCAGGAGACATTATGTCCACCCATTCAGACCATTGATTGAATGTGATCCCGCTTGTTATTCCACCTGAACTTCAAGGTTAAACAGATTCGATTTTGGAGGTCAAAGGTCAAGGTCGCTTTGACCTCGCTTCCCAATTATTGTGACATCTCAGGAACAACTTGCGAAGATTCCTTTCTCATTTGACGCAAGCACCCACTTGAACTGATTTTCATTTGAAGGTCAAAAGTCACTGTGACCTCATAAAATTAATAATTCAACAATTAATATGCTAATTATGACAATTTCACACAATCGTCATAACAGGATAACATGGACAGACATGGATGTAGCCTGCAGTATGACGATGTTCTTTAGGCTGGGTGAACCCTGCCTGAACTTCCGGGAAATTTGGATTTCGCTCGGCAGTTTAGGCTGGACACCCTCAGGCTTACTTTCGCTGTTACATTGCCAGAATCTTTGGCTCCAATCAGAAACGGCCATTCTCTCCTGGCACGCTCTGATTGGTTGTAGGACTATCCAATTGCGTACGGAGTCATTTGAACGATGCCCATTGATCCCGCCTCTTGAGCAGTAGAAACAAAGCGCAGCTTCCCCAGACTAATGTTCAATCTTAAAAGATTGACCTTAGTATGGTGAAAACCAGACTAGATGTTCTTACCATATCTATGGAAATTCTATGAAAGTCGTTATAAATGATGGTTACATTTTGGCAAAAGACATTTGGCAAAGGTTAGAAAATGACAAAAAAAACATTGTTTGAAGGAGCAAATACTACAATCTTCACAAACTGACTTATAAACGATCAAAATCTAAGTAGACCCAAAGGGACGTGCAGAGTTGAGTGATGAGTCTCTTGTGACCACTTTGACGTTACACCAACCTTTTTGATCCATTGTCAATACACACCATTAAATATTGATAAGAAAGCTTTGCATTTCTACTAAACTAAACAAAATGAGACACAGATTCCAAATAACGGACACGTGAGAAGACAAAGAACACGTTATTCTACCGTTATGTTGAAAAAGTAGTGCTTTGAAAGTCATTACAGAAATGGCACTGGGACAATTGGAAGTGCACACACCTTTATTTAATACAAGAGGTGATGGTACATCGAGGTGTTTCCGAGGCTACAATGGCACACAGTGCTAGAGGGTCTCTGTCTGTGACCCAGTAACTCCAGAGTGCACTGGCCTAGCCTCGTCCTCCTGTCCTTTACAACAATGGGAAGGGTAATGGCCTCCCCAAGGCCTCCTCATTCAGCCTGATTGCGCTGCCAGCATCAGGCCAGCCATGCCGTAAAACAATTAGCTCCATTTATCAACTTTACATCCACCGTGTACGGGAGGGGGAAGTGAAGGTAGGACTCAGAGGTGGAGAGGGAGGCGATCCGTTAGACGGAAGATATGTGCAACCCGGAGGAGAGGTCAATGAGAAAGGTAAGCATCAGTCCTCGGTTGTTTTTTAGCTGCTTAATTCAGCCTCAAAATGTCATTATGTTTGCTTTGATTAAAACGAAAATGCATGAAATGTTTACGAAGACTCATTGAATTATCACCTTTCTGTAAAATCAAGATGTGAACAAAAACCTGAGTCAGCTTTAACAGCTCATTTATCCATCACATTTTCATTTCACATTTCAAAGACTGTAGCTCCACTGCTGGAGTTCCACAAATTTAAAATGGTAAAAACCTGACAGCAGATGACAAACTGAAACATCAGTGAAGTGAGAATTTCTTTATAAATAATTCTATGCCCAACAGCATCTTAGCAGGATCAAACAGAAGGATAGCATTCAGTATGTCTTTGAATACATTCTGTCACATTTTCTTACTTCTTCTACTTCTATTCATTATTAATGTTGTATGCATTGTGATATACGTTATCATAGCAACAATTGTTTTTCCCCATCCAGGCTTAATATCATTAAAATTCCCCTCTCAGCTTTGACAATGTCGCTCAGCAACTGCGGGCGTATGCAATAAAAGGTTGAAACTCACGTGCCTCCCAATATGAGAGTCATTAGACGAGGTCAAATGATGATCATACAAGAACACGCACCGTGGTAACACGTGCGGTCGCCGATGTAATTATGTTATGAATAGTTGCACGGAGTAAGTGTAAATAAAAATAAACATGTCACCAAAGATGAATAGCAGCCCTAGCCACCTTTTCCACGGGACCCCCAGAGAGATGTACGATGCAGCTGCACAAAGCGGAGGGAGAGCTGTAGGGTTTTTATTTCCCCCTTTTGCTTTCATTTCTCTTGTGTAATAGATCGTACCTGTAGTTTTTTTTTTTTTTTTCTGAGCAATTGTCCGGTTCACCCCAGCATGTGTCATGTGTAGTGTATCTCTATTAAGCAGCAACTGTACAGCAAGAGGGATGTTCTACTAAATAATTATTCTGGTACTTGGACATAATTAAACATCAGTGGCTTATATATATGTGTGTGTGTGTGTGTGTGTATGTGTGTGTGTGTGTGTGTGTTTGTGTGTGTGTGTATATATATATATATATATATATATAAACCCCCTGAATGTCTCCTTTTAAGGGGTCCAGAGTTCTAACAACAGAGGTCTGTGTGAGGTGAAATAAAACACACTGCCTACACATGTATTATTAGAAAGCTGACTCTTTTCCAGACTCTTACATCATGTTAACACACGGAGGTTGGTAATTATCCCACAGCAGAAATAGCAACTCATTATGAGAGTCATAAGAGGGCACAAGGTCTCCCGTAACACATCCAGTTGCTGTACTGCCATAATCCTTCGCTTATCGCCGATGTCTACAGGAAAGCAGTATATCTCTGCCTTAAGTCATGCCCTCGACTCCTCCAAGTCTTTAATTAAGTCCTGATCGTTCTGTCCGGCGCTCCCAGTATTAGTGTGTTTAATTTCCTGCTGTCTTATCGCCTTCCCTTTTGGATATATTATTCATCAAGCCCTCTCAACTCCTCAGTGTTTCCAGGGGCAGGAAAAGGCTGCTGCAACAGGATGACTGCTGATTTCGATCCATCGGCTCGACCATTAACGATGGATTAAAAACCATAATTCCTGGAGATATTACTCTCAGGTTCAAATGCCAACATTTAGATAAGAGCCCCGGCTGATTTCGGTTCCTGCGGCGGGTGAGGCATGAAGTCCTAAATGCCTGCTGTCCCGTATTTGTGTTTTCATAAGTTGTGACTTGAATGTATTCCCAGAGCAAATAAAGATGATGGCGGTGTGTGAGAGCGGTGGGGGTTTTTAATATCGCAAAAATATGAAGCCGTGTCTAGGATTTCACAGACGATTCACCTGAAAGTAGAATTGACTATTCATCTTTTCCCTGTGCCCAGTAGTCTGCCTACAGTGGCCCACAAGTCCACTCCCATCACTGTTGTGCTCGGGTGATGAGTCAAAGTACAATTCCAGCAGTCTCAGATGAAGTCACTCTCTTACACGGACTGCTGTTGGTGAATCTCAACCATTTCTCTTATTCCATTTTCTCTTTTTCGACACCGCGGGAGCATCACGCTCCGAGAACCAATCAAGTGTGGCAACCGGCCACCCACCACAGTGACAAGCACAGAATGAAAAACACCGTCGACCATGACACATAGAGTTAGGTGCCACACGTCAACAGGTTGTCTTATCGTTGCGCCGCGGACCATGAGCACTTGAGTGAAATGGGCAGAGAGGCCCTCCACTCCGAGATGAGCCGAGGAGACGGTGTTGCTTCTGATCTGGTTGGGTGGCTGAATACTGAGGAGCTGTGACTAAAGCGCCGAGCTCGCGGGTCACCACGCCGGCTCAATTCTTACAGTTGATGTGCGTCCGTCGCCATAGATGCTGGTGGCCACCGCCATGCTCCGAGTAGAGCGTCACTTGAGTGGCACTCGGAGCCACCGAATGTGGCGGAATGTGGGCGACGGAGTAAGTGTTTTTTTTTTTCTTCCTCTAGTTTTGGTCCCTATCCTCTGTTGTTATCGCCGAGGCGTTTGTTCAGCCATCACGGCAACATGACTTGACACAGGAATACTATTGTAATGCCTCACTGTGACAGTTTTATAGATGAAACACGGGATGAAGAAAATGAGGCACCCACAACCAACGAAAAAAAATCTAGAGAGAGAAATATTGGAAAAATAAACTATTGATCTGCTAAACTTAATTAATCTGCTCTTATATTCTAATTTAAATACCTGGATTTTGTGTTTGTAGATGTGCTACCATTTAAATCTATTGTTCTCCTACACGACATAATAAAAATGACCTCATGGTAAAACTAGATCAAACCAAGTCCTGGAGATTGTTGGTGTTCTACCCGTTTCTTCATCAAGGGTGTTCTTGATTATATGAGTGGGAACAGGTGTGCATCGTCATGCATAATCATCATCAATCAATCTGCCTCAAAGACGAGGCTTAAATGAGAGTTAGTCTCATTCCAGCCTGTAGATCCTCCTGCTTGTGCTTTTGCTAATTATTGTCTCTTGTGTCTGCAGCCGTCTTGACCCGCCTCCCGCCTCCGTCCCACTCCTGTCTTCATACTCTGGACCAAAGACTCTCCTCTGGGATGTTTGGCTCACTCGGCCTGGCTTCCCTTCGTAGCTCCGCTCAATCCTCTGGCTCACGATTCTGTCTCTGCTCACCCCTGACCAAGACTCTCTGCTGTCCTTTCACATTAAAGTATCGTTCATAAATTCTTAATTTGCACCAGCTCAGTGTTTTAGTTTTCTGTGTTTCTGCATTTAGGTGAATCCAACAAGCTAACGGTGTAGGCTATCCCTGTAACAGCAAAATATTGTGGCATCTTCTTTTTGACGGATGGTCTGTTTGGAGCCAGAACGTAGAGTGGAATTATAAGAGCAACAGAAAATTCTAGCATGTGTTGACTGGTAGCCTTTCGTGCTTACAAAACCTGCTACATGTATCAAGGTTAGCATGCTATGTGAAAAGTGATGATTTCTGGGTTATGAAAAAAGAAATCCTAAATGATGTGGTTAAAACTAACCAAGCAACGTATTGAGACATCAGCCTTGTGTCTAATATTATGCCCCTTTACTGCAGCTGGTTGTGTGGAGGTGGTTCTGTAGTTACTTGGGTATGATTATGTAATAGCCAATAATCTGAAAACATGTGGGTATGAATTTTAAATGTAATTTGTTCAATCAGTTAAAATGTCAGACTACACCTATTTCATCCAGTGGATATTTATTTTGAATTGCAAATGTCATTCATGCTCCAGCCTGCAAAAAATGCATAAATGATTAAACACTTGCACACACCTGCACACTTTAACTGACATATTTAATTTGTTTCTGGTTAAATCTAAATTATATGAGGGCGTATTAGGGCCACTTTTTTTCCCTACAGTGGCCCTAATACACCGTTGTAAAATTAAAATACTTTACAAAAAAATAATAATCATGACTATTAATTATAAAGAGTTTTAGCCCAAGGCAATATGATAGATTGGCAGCAACAGCTTATTGGTGAAAAAATGTGCAAGTAAAAATCATCAGGCCAATTATTGCGGGTCCGTATTGAATTGGTTTGGCTGCATTGGCTGACAGTGTCAGCAGTGATTCTCATAATAAGTAGATGTTGGGTCATGGTGTATTCCTCTATTTACTCACAAGATCAAAGTGGCCTGCATGCTGTTGTGTAACCGAGCAAGCCAGGCAAATACATACTGTGGGCTTTTGAATTCATTAAAAACCCTCAATAAGCTGGGATCTCGAATCACGAAGCAATGCAGAAAAACACCTTTGGTTTGACTTCTGGGGAAGATACATGCTACACTACATCCCGGCCCATCCTAAATAATGTTACATTGAAAAAATGAGAACATCATTTACTAAATGAACTTACTATAAACCCTTGTTTACTGAGATGGCAAATCAAGTTGGCCATCCCATGGCCATCGGCAAGAATGTAGACTTAAGGTGGATTGGCTTCACTTTTCAGAGAGGTTGGTGTCAGAAAACGAATAAGAGTGGCTCCCAAACTTTTGCTTTAAGATATAACTATGACTGACAAGAACATATTGTTACCCACATTAAATGCAAACCAAAATGCAACATAAATTACTTTAATTTAGGTGATACTATGCAACACTTAAAACTGTCGCCAAAAATGACACATACATCGTAGTGAAAATGCTGAATACAGGATTCTCAATGAGCTTATACCTTGTTTAAGGACGTTGGTAATGTTCCAGTGCCTCAGGTCAGTGATGGGGACTATTCACCCCCCCACCCCTGCTCAGTCAGCATTACTCCCCACACCTGACAGCTCACAAGACCTGTGCCCTGGGAGTCCTGGCACCTGCCCCGTGAATGGCCCGTGACAGCGAACGCTCGGAGAGGCCAGATAGAAATCATAGTGCACGGTGCCAGGACGAGACTACCCAATTTTGTGGTGCCAACTTATTGTCAAACAGTCAGGGGTCAGTGTTTCCTTTGTTCCCTCTCTGGTCCCCAACCCCAGGCAGCGTTCACAGGCTGCAGCTCTGTTAGCGGAAGCCCTGGTGACATCAGCTGGTATTTTTTGCCCACCCTGCGGCGCCCCCAGGTCGCCCTGCAATCCTTCACATTCCTGCAGGTTTGACACTTTCTTATATAAAAGCAATACATCAAGGGGGAAGGAATTTCTGTCCTGTAGAAAAGTTGGGCAGAATGGCAAGATTGTGTGGAATGTGAGGAGAAATGATGATCAGCAGATAAGCAAAATGTTCCATTTGTTCTGAGCAGATTTACAATAATGTCATAACCTTCAATCAGTCATGTGATTGATGTGTGAGTGTGTGAGTTTATACTGTTTAGCTACATTTGCAGGGCCATCATGAAATCCTAATATCTACACACACACACACACACACACACACACACACACACACACACACACACAGTATAGATATAGTAAAGTGATTTCTTTCTTGTTGTCACTGAGGCACATCTCGCATATCATCTCTGTGGTCCTTGAAGCTTAATAGACAGAAAGATTCCGCTCCATTCAGGACACTGAGAAATCCAAGAAATGAACCAAAAAATGAAATTGCTCAAAACTTGGAAATGGTTGACAGTGATTGAGCTGGCTGAAATGGGCTTACACGGCACATTTGGTAATTTGCACACCTACCTGCTCTTCAGAGCAGTACAATTACAGAGTGTCTCGGGGGCCGTTGGTGCCCCGGCTGCACCCAAGCCGCTTCCCTATCCCAGTGCCCTCCTCGGCGACCGAGGTGCTAGCGTGAAATGGCTGTTAATTCCTTCTGCTATCTGTCCCGCGCAGAGCCTGTTTTAAGCCTTCATATGAATCTTTTGCCTGCTGAAAAAAAATATAAGGAATAAGAAAGTGGGAGGAAAAAACACAGTGAGCCACTAGAAATAAAAACATCAAACAAGTATGAAATGCAAAGTAGCATTTCCCTGCACACCCCTCCCCCCATCAACGAGATTTAATGAATATTCCACCTTCTGGCACCGACCACGGAGAAACAAACAGAATGAAGAAATAACAATTCATGAAGAACTGAAAGACAATCACGACTGAGAGAGTTTGACAGTAATGTTGCATGCAGGGGCGTCAGCAGCATTTGATATGTGGGGGGGTCCTGTTTAGGTGGGGGGTCTGGGGGTCCTCCCCCATAAAATTTAGGAATTGAGTAGATGCATTTTTCCACATTCTGGTGCATTTTAACATGTTTTTAGAAGATGTCTCTTCCGTATCTAATATGTCTTGTTCCGAGAAATGAAAATGAGAATTAAATAGGCCTATCATTGTTATACTGACATTTTTATGACTTTGCAATAGTAGTTATACAACTGACTACAGAATGAAAACAAGTTTTTGCACAGTGTATATCACATAGTTGCATACACTCATGAAGGCTTAAATATTAAACCGAGAGTGCATTGTTAACCACCTTTTTTTTCATGCTAAATTTTTTCGTAACTTCAGAGGGAAGTCAGTGACCCTGCGGGGGGTCAGGCTGAGCCAATCAGATTGAACAAAAAGTAGGGCAGTCCAAGTTGGGAGGGACAGATTTGATCGTGAAGCAAATTAGACCTGTCATGCACTAATATTTTAATGGCAAATGTGGGGTGGCTACTTTTTTTAAAAAGGTGGGGGGGTCCCGACCCTCGATATATGGTGGCGAGGCCCATGGTTGCATGTTTGACTCTCTCTTACTTCGCCAACACTGCTTTTGTTTCAAGGTTTCATCAGGATCCCTGAGCTATGTCTTTTCAACTGGTTGAAAACCAAACAACGTGAGCGTTGGTGTAGATACAGCCATGTGAACACAGTCCGACCAGATCTACCTTGATCAACGCGATGCTGTCTCGAATCTTGTGACACCCGAACGCAACTGTGATGTTGCCGTTATCAGAAGACTGCTCCGAGTTTTAGCTGCTTCTGCTCAGTTCAGCTTTGTAACCAAGCCGCGCTGTCTATCCCGCCGAAAGATGCCGTTTCATGAGGTCGACGCTGAGTGATTGGTCAGCTGTGGAGAGGCTGCGATGGAAGTCTGGGCCTGACATGTCGGCTTACAGCAGCAGCATGCATATCAACACGGTGATATGATGGACATTGGCACCTGTCGTAACGTATTAGTCCACGACCTGAAACTCTTCGCTCCTCTTTCTGGAGTTTTAGGTGCAAAGTACTTTCTGACTTTCTCTGGAATTCGGGGTCTCGATGGAATTATACATTCTGCACCACACTTTTGAGCCAGATAGGATGAGCATCAAATGAATAAAGATGTCTGTACACACAGGGTAGACACAATAAAGGGAACACCTATCCGTCCGATGATTGCTTTAAAAAAAGCTGGTATTTTTGAGGCTCTGGGTGTTGTTGTTCTGCATTGGATTCTATTATAATACTGTTATTTTTTATCTCCCTTGATGTTCACATCACTTATTACTTTCTGTGCATCTACCTAATTGTTATTATTGTCACTCTCCGCTCAGCTGGAAGTGAATGAAAACAAGGCCTCAGAATGAGCAAAGTAAGAACAGCCATTCCCTAGATGATGTTCCTTCAAAGATGATTAGCAAGTTGATTGTATGAATAATGTATTCCGATGATGCAGTATTTAAATGACGTTGGGAACCAACTTTTTCTTCTTCTTCTTCTTCTTTCTTCTTCTTCTTCTTCTTCTTCTTCTGCTGACTGCTGACCAAATCACAATGTCAGGTCAAGACATTTCAACACACAATGTTCCCTTTTAGTTCACTTGAAAAGTATGTTCTGCAGTGAATAAGAAAAAAAAAAAATAAAAGAAATACTGGAGAAAAATGATAAGGACTGAAGTGAAATCTTTTTTTTTCCTAGTATTGTGCAGATAACTATAATGAATGGGTCCCTCCATCTCACCCATTTCTGGCCTGATTCATTTTAAATGCATTGCAGAAAAAGCTTTTGGACCGGCGAGTGATCACCTGTGCTTCTATACTGCTTAGTGGGCACGAGTGAATGATGTGGAGATTAGCTTCTCCCCTCTGCATAACCCGTAGTTAGGCAGTATTATACATCTTCATTAATTTTAATATTATCCGACAAAACTGTCTAAGACCTTTTATTATTATATATTCGTGTGGAGCAAGGATTTCTCCACTATAATTGATATGTTTTTGCAAGAGACAATTACATTTTTCAATTTAAAAGGTATTCTGTGTTTGCTTGCAGCTCAATTGCCTGATATTAATAACGAGACCCTCAGACAGACCTCTGAGGGCGGAGGATGACAGGGGCACTTTGAATGGTGCCTTTTGTTGCATGCAGTATGACAACAGCAGATGAGGGCCACCATGACAGCAGCTGCACTGGTGGAAATGACAGCACTTTGTTTCCCTCTTCTGGTTATCAGTGCAACCACCATCTGTGGCAGAAATTGAATGGCGGCGGAGGGGGAAGGGATAGAAGCAGCAGAAGAGGCAAAGAAAGCAAATGGTTTGTAAATGTTGGACTCTCCAGCAGTTCATCTCAGCATGTGATGGATGTATGGCGTTCGCCTTAAATAGAGTATTTGGCAGCAGAGCGGAAGGGCTCAGTGCAATGGATCAATTGTGACAGAAATCATCTGTCGCTGGGTCACATTATCGAGGTGAGAAACATCAATAGAAATAAAGAGCATTTATTTCGGTCTTCTTGTCTTTTTTTTTCCATTGTCTGCTCAGAATGTGTTTTCTCCAGGTAACAACATAGTAGCTACGAAGCTCCTGCAGGGCTGTCAACCTCCATGGCCCGTTTGGATGCTAATTGATAGGTTGCTAGCGAAAGATTGGAATACAACATCCTGCTGAGGTGCAATTCGCCATTCTCTTGGAATTTCAGCTCATCCCGGGGCGAGTGTCTCAGACTGCGGTGAACTCAGCTTTTATATTATTTTCAGATCTCAGTTGTTCTCTGTTTGACTTGACGCCAGAGAGAGCACACAGGTCTCAGAGAATAGGTGGTCCGCGCTGTAAGGGTTGCCCTAGAAGGAAGTGTTTATGTGTGAACCCTTGTCTCTCTATTTTTTCCTTACAGCTCAGAGAACACCATGTGCATTCCCAACATAAACACACACTTGCACAAACACACACACACATGGGAAAATGCCACACACGCACACACAACACACACACACACATCTGCGGACAGACATGCAACTCCGGTGTGATGGGTGGATGCTGGTGTGGCTGTGTGAGGCCAAGGTCACAAAGTCTCATTCTTTTATTCCCATAATCCCCTGTGTTGGCTGGGTGAGAGGCCTGCTAATGGCTAGCACTCTCCGAAAGGGAACTACTGCGTTAACATAGACTCCAGGGACACTTGCAGCCCACAGCCCACCACCCTGCGTATGGAGCATAGCAGACGGCCTATATAATCCATCAATGTGGCTAATTAGGCCCCAACATAATCCCCCAGAGAAGCATTAAGAGGGGGACCAGAGGTGTGGCAGTAGCTCCAGATAATAAGAATACAATAAAGTTAGAACGCTGGATTATTTGAATCTATTATAGAAACAGTACGGGTAACATTTAATCATGCAGAACTGCTGGAGGATCGTGGCATGTCAAGGAATCCTTTGAAGAGCTTCATTTCTACGTTTCCGGCAGGCAATTAATATTCAAGAAAAATGCATACTCATTGACATCTAACATCTATGTCATTGTAGTATTTTTGATCTGTTGTTTGTTTTAAATGCTCTACAATGATGAGGAAGGGAGAAGACCTTCAAAGGGATATGCTCAACAAGCAATAGAAACACATTTTCCCACGTGAAAACAAAACATGAAGGGCAAAATGTAGTACAGTGACTTTGCACAGTGAAAAGTACAGAGTTGTGTTAAACACACTGCTTACTTTCCTTTCAACCTGATAACCACAGGTCTGTACTTAAAGGTTGTATCAGCGATTCTGGGCCAAAACATAAATGATCACATTCATCTGTTTTTACCTCACGATCCGCTAGCTACCCGCCCCATAAGCAGGCCGTCAAAAAAACGCGTCTCTCTAGGCAGCCTAGGCTCCGAGATCGCACACAAAAACAAATGGTACTACCAACACCTCAAAAGCAAAAAATAAACAGTGTTCCAACCAATCACAGACAAGGGGTGGGTGGCACATTCATGAAAATGCGGGTCCATGATCATTTTCAAAACACGGGAGGGAGGGGCTAGCTGGCTCTGTTTGTTTTGGATCTCGCAACGGAAGTGAGGGCAACCAGAATCGCTGATTCAACCTTTAATGTCAATCAAGTTTCAAAAGCCTGTGTTCAGGTCGTAGACGGAAAGAAGTGGACGTAGCCATCTCACCCATCGGTTTGTGGACAGTTAAGAAGCTTGGCATTTTGGCGGTCGCCATCTTGGATTTTTACAACAGGTGAACGGAAGGGACTATAATTGGACTGCAGAGGAGCAAGGGGTGGATCTGACGAACAGAAGTGTTGGAGCGGCAACCTTACTCCATCTAGCTCTAACTGCTGTTGAAAACTTCAATAATTCGAGGTGAACTTTACAGCTAAGTGCTAAAGTAGTAGTAGCTGATTGAATTGGTAGTGAGAGTAGTGAGATCACAGTAATGTAGCGACCTCCCAATCACAAAGTAGCCACGTTCTAAAGCATACCATTCTTTATCGTCTATTTTACTCTAAATGGGACATTTACCAATTGAACATCATGCTGTTTTGAAGAAGACTTGAAACAAGGTTTCAGTTTGACCTAAACAGTTGCACAAATGTATTTTTTAGCTGCATATGTATTTCACATAATGGACAGGAAAACATGTTTTTTTGCTGTTTTTCAAAAAATCCAGGGAACGAAGGGTCGTTAGTGCACACATTCTGTATTTCAGAAAGTCTTATTTCATAAAATACTACCTTTTGAATGAGTGTCTAATCATTTGCCATAGCACAGAAATGCTCCTTTTATTTTGCAAACTCAATTATGTCATTATGCTTTTACCCCTTTTTGTTCAAAATGGAATATAACAGCATGTTGTGCTCAACTGTGCTATAGCTCAGTGTGAATGGATACACAAATAGAAAAGCAAAAAGACATTTCTTATTTTCAAATGAGCTGCAGATTTTTCAACGTGCTCTCAGCAGTGATACAATCAACAATCATCCGCATCTTAATCATCAACACTGGAACGTTGCGAGCCAAGCTGTGTGCGGATCCTCATGTCCCTGCATGCTCATTGACAGCTCATCTCCCAGATTGTTGCTGCGCTTTTGAATAAAAGACGTGATCTGCAACGGTTGATGGATGTCCTTAAATTTGAGGTGATAGAGGATTTTTAAAACTCTGTTTCCCAGTTTGATCCGTCAGATCAACAATCTGTCCCCCAGGTAGGCGAGCGCGGGCAGGCAGCCGGGGAAAATGGTTCAGATTAAAAGGAGGTAATGGCACATTTGCTAGGCCCTTTGTGTGAGCCGCGCATGCAATTTAAGGAGCTGCCATACAGGACGAGTTAATATTTCATCGCACACCAGGGAATGAGAATAGAGAGGGGGAAAAAAAAAAATGCATATGTCTCATTTTCCAATCTGATTCGTCTCAGCAAATCAGCCTGAGTCAATGTCATTCCATAATGAACTCTCCTTCACTATTTGGAGCATTCAGCTGCCATGCAGGCTGCCTGCTTTCACACCCACTGAATGTGGAATACATTTTCAGACACAGCAAAGGGTGCTCTCTTTCTCTCTCTCTTTTCAGATTGTAGACAGCTGTTTTCCCACCTCCTCCTCTCATTCTTCTTCTTTCTCTTCCTCTGGCACCATCCACAAAAACCTGCTCCCCCTCCACCCCCCCCCCCCCCCCCCCGCCCGCCACAAACCTGTGCTGGGTTAGAGATTGAGATGATGGAGGGAATGGGAGGCTTTGATTGACTAAGATGCTGAGATGTAATCTTGTGCAAGCTGAAATGTGAAGCTTGCGTGTGTTCGTGTGTTAGGTGTGTGTGTGTGTGTGTGTGTGTGTGTGTGTAAGAGGAGGAAAGGGCTGGGGCAATGCATGATGCTCGGTTTATTGCATCGCAAGCTCATTTGTTTGTATTTTATACCTCATTTCGGCTCAGACGAGCCGGCTCCACATTCCGGCTGCGGGTGACCCAGTTTTCACAACACTGTGTGACACTCCTCTCTCTCTCTCTCTCTCTCTCTCTCTCTCTCTCTCTCTCTAATAATATAATATTCCCCTTTTAATACATTTATTTTAGTAAATACGCTGCACTTTGTGGTTGTGATTTAATGCAGGATACCCACACACTAGTTCAGAGAGGAAAAATACTCAAATCTAGCTGTTCCACGGCGTTACGTTCTCCTCCGTGCCCTCGGGCGCAGCTATGCAGCACGTTAGCATGTTAGTGGAATGCGTGACACCACTCTGACAGCACTCTAAACATCAGAAGGACTAAAGCTCATCTGGGCTGTTAAGGACATAAACATGGGGTATTAAACTTAGAGGATGACCTGTTTATGGGCACAGAGGCGCATATATAACGTGGGATACCATATGGGTAATGCAACATCTGCATAAACGTGCCTTGTTTTCTATAGTAGATGACCGTTTGGGCTGATTTTACTTGTAGTGTGGTGGCATTGACAATGAAAATCAGCATCCAGAAGAGAACAGCAGGATAACCGGGGTCCCTTCTCTGAGAGGAAGCTATAAAACACAGCTTAGTTAAAAGACTCAGTTATTTTAACTCACAAGCTTTATTCTGGAATTAGCGGCTGGGTTGAACGGCAAAATCCACAGTTTTGCATTATCCGCTGTGTCACAGCTTTGTTTATTCTCTCCCTTAGGAGGGCCATAAGAGATAGTGTGTGTGTGTGTGTGTGTGTGTGTGTGTGTGTGTGTGAGTCCGCCATTCTAGTCCAGGTGCAGGGAGGGCAGGTGGACAGGGGCTGGACTACCGGGGGACCACAGGGAGGCATGCGGGTCACAGTGGGAAGGGTGGTGCAGCTCAATCATTCTCCTACCCCGAGGGCACCTCGGCGCCACGCAGGTGTGAAAAACACTGTCATCCGGGGAAATGCAGCCTATATACATACAGTAAAGCATCGTGATGAAGCACTCGACACCCAAAACAGCATCCATAAAGGCAACTAAAGATATGCACATAACAAGAGGTGACACGTTTTAGAAAGTCAACACAAATTTGTCACTCTGCTCTCCCCACTCACGCCCCACTCTTGTGCATTCCAGTCTCTGTCCACGGCCCGTCCTCCGTATAGCCCACACACACACACACACACACACACTCCCATTCATTTCCCTTCCGCTCCCAGTGCCTGCAGCGGGACTGGTTAGTGGCTGGCCTGTGCCATCCATTATTCCCAGGCAGGAGTACATTAAAGATTCATCTCTGCAGCTCAACCTCAAAGGAAAGACTATGACCCCTGGTATAGCTGCTGAATTATGGAGACCGCCAATAAAGTTGTTTGCCTTTGATCTCATTCTCAGCTTTCTCCTTTTCCCAGGTGAACGTGGACAGGTGGACACACGCAGACACACTCACACACACAAACAAAGTGCTTTTGTACACTGTATTCCAGTTTCTCTTCCTCTCTCTTACAAAACACAAGTTTGCACTCATGTGTTCTCTCTATTCCATTTTTTACTCCGTGCTCCCCCTTCTCCGCCTCCTTTTCTGTCGCTCGCAAACACAAAGACACACACAGAACAAAAGAGGGGTGAAAAAAAGTCCCACAAACAAAAGCTCATCTCTCTAAAGATGATGATAGAACAATTATGTGGAAACGGTCTTGCGTTTCTCTTCCCTGCATATCAAGTGACTGTCTGGCGCCATAAATTTCACCCCCGCCATCGAGCACCATCTCTGCCTTCCGTCTCCACCAGACAGGAGTGTAGCTTGCAGCTCCGGTGGCAGTGGGAGAAAACACATTTGCTCACACATGCTCATTGTTTATATTTAATCGATGTCGAGTGGAGGGTCCCGCGCAAAATGGCTGTCATTTGTCAAGTATCAATAATTCAGTCACACGAGCACAAACACAGGAGAGGAAAGCACACATTCCCCCCGACACACACACACACACACACACACTGGATTATATGAAGTGTCTCCTCACCTGAATACCCGCTCTCAGCTTTCATTCTCTTCTTCAGACAGCTCCCCTTGTTTACGGCCTTGTGGTCGCGTCTGGAGCCGAGGACCGCGGCTGTCGCTGGAAACCAAACATGAACACAGAAGGGAGCCTTGAACCAAGCAAGGCATGGTCACAGTTCATTTTATCATGTGTTATGGCTAATAGGTGGTTGTACTGGAGAGGATGATGGGACATTAGCTTTCTTCTTAATAGGTTAAGAAGACACGCAGATGGGGGATGTGGTGTGTAGCCTTGAGGAGAGAGAGAACGGGTGATAGGTGAAAGTGGGGTTGTGTGTGTGTGTGTGTGTGTGTGTGTGTGATGGCACTGTCCCGTTATCTACTTGCCTTGTGTCCCACCCTGGACCCAATTATAAATCTGGGTTGACCTGGACTGTAGTCACAAGGAGAACACGGGGAAGGACGGAGACGGGGAAGCTGTGGTTAAATCAAGCTTTTTTTTCACCTTACTCCTTCACAATTGTGTGTACATGTGTGTACGTGTGTGTGTGTGTGTGTGTGTGTGTGTGTGTAGACACACCAGACAGACCGGTCTTTGTATCTTCCTTAAGTGTTGATAGATTTGTGGAGATTGTTACAAAGGATACAGGTGTATGGCAGCAAAAAAACAAGGATTCCTGGTTGATTAATGAGGTGTGACCAGCCCTCAGTGTTGTGTTCTTAGATAGAGTGAATGCATTTTCTCAGGGGAGTTACAGGGAATGAAAGAAGCCTGCGTGCACACACACACACACACACACACACACAGAGAGAGAGAGTGCAAAACTCCCTGCAGAGTTCCTTGCCAGCCTTGTGAAGTGCTCATGTTGACTGGAGATTGCTAATGGTGTGCTGTTGCCATACAGAGGTGTTGCACCAACGATTTGGGATGTGGAAGACTACATTTCTGACATAAGATAGATTCTGAGTGGCGACTTCGCCGGTCAAGGGCAGGTGCATATTTCGGGACATCATATATAGGAAGAGGAAGAAGCCGTCTGCACTGGGAGTGGCAGGGACGGGGCAACGGAGAAGAAATACAGAGAGGGACAAAGAAACAGTGCAAAGAAAGTGATGGCCAAGTAATGCTGCGTTTGCACATTAGGGAAAAACGAGGTGATAAAAAAGAGCAGTGTTTCTAAAGGAGAACTTTCCAATGCCGGGGGATTCAGAAGTTGTTTTCACACCGGTGTTGACTTTATCCTCTTGAAGGTCGCTGAAAAGCTGCATACTAGAAAAGAAAAAAACACACATTCTCAAAGTTAACTTCTATAATCACATAATAGTAACAGCAGGGCCTGAAAAAAAGTCCAGTACATTCAATAAAAATGTGATTTATTCATTGTGTTCCCCCGGAGAGCGCCACATAGACGATGCGTCACAATCACTTATCTTGGCCTAATGCGCGTTACCTATAAAAGCTGACGGAGATACATTTTTCTACAGCATGTAGATGTAATGCAGGACCTGAAATGACATACTATCCTCCTGTCTTGATACCATAATAGTCAAATCATATTTCATGTGCAGCCAATTGTGCCCCGCGCCTTTATCTGTGCGTATTATAATACATCAACCATCCAAAAAGGTATTCACGTCATGCCTGTCACACTGAAGGCACAGAGGCTACTGATGTGTGAAATAAAGGACAGCTTGACAGCAGCTGAGTCGTCTCGTACGACCCGTGCAGAATCATTCACATTAGACAACAATGGAATTCTCAGTGAGAAAGAAATGCAAACATCACACAGTCTTCAATGACACAATGAGAGAGAGACAAAGGGCAATAAATCATTCTGGACTTATGTGACCCTTTTGCATAATCGTCTTTTTCCCAGGTATATCATCGCAGGCCACTGTGTTGGCATGTTTCACCTGTAGAGGGAGCAAGCTGTCAGTTATGGAAGAATGTAAGCTTAATTATTGATTTGACACAGCCAACTTTAACTTCTACAGCATATTATAGGCTATGCGCTGCAGGATAAAATAAATCCCCAGTAGTGTGCTCATCTCAGGTGACTGATTTCGACACGTAGCAGACATGAAACATACTTAACAGCATTCATATTTATTGAATGCAAATTAATCGCAATGATCATCATTACCGAGACAACCGAAACAGACGCGCGGCATCATTTAATCATGTGACATCAGAGGGTTGCCGTATCACTTGAACGCATCATGCGGAAAATGCTTTCCTTTGCTGTACTCTCTGGCTCAATCCGGCTTATTACCGCTGCTGTTCATAGTCTGTTAAACGTCTGTTGTTTGAATCAGCAGTTTATCTAATGTAATTGGGGTCCCACGGAAGTGCAGTGTTTAATACTCATATAAATGCATCCTCCAGTGGTTTACAAGACGCCTGTTGAATATGGCTTGATGGATTGATATTTTACTCTACTGTACGTGTGTGTGCGTGTGTGTGTGTGTGTGTGTGTGTGTGTGTGTGTGTGTGTGTTGTCAAGAACTGCAGAAGATGTACCTCCTGGGTGTCATTTGATGTCACACCTGTCCTTATATCCATCATAGTTCTTTCCCTTTATTCAGAAGAGATGCTACTCAGCACATGTATGTTATTTGATTTCTAGCAGGCAAAACTCCATGATCTGTACCAGAAACATCTTCTTGCCAATCAGAAAAAACAAATGTTGCTGCAAAGTCAGCTGAGCCAAACCTAGCCAATCAGCAACAACATGCACTCTGTGGCAAACGACCATCACACTGAATGTGGAAATGGACGAAATCAGAGAAAGAATCAAGTTGAAGTTCCTTGTCACTCCTGGTAATTATGTTGGTTTTGTTATTATTCAAATTAATTGTTGTTATTTCCAGATATTTATCACAGTCCAGGATAATGGCTTGCCATTAGGCAAGGAGACAACAACAAGTGTGTAATTACCCATTTTCAGGTCAGTGTGCACTGTGATAGCTTCTGAAGTCAGTCATTTACGGACACCGCAGGCTGTGAGATATTGCCCTCTCACTGATGAATTCCATATCATTCATGATGTATATCTTCTAAGCTTTCCTGAATTATATTTTCATCATTTTACCAAACAATGTAATCTTTCTCGTCCAGAGACCACTACTTAGACATGGGCTTGAATTAGAGTTAAAACATGCTGATAGAGAGCTATTAACCCAGTCCACACACACACACACACACACCACACACACATACAATCAATAAAATATCTGCATAAGGCCTAGCATTAGTGTGAAGAGTAAGAGCTTAGTAGCAGTAAACAGACAAATTACTAAAATAATAATTGGATGATAATATTTGGATTTTCAAAGTGTGCATCATCATCGCATGAATGCAGTAGATGATAAACACACAGATGCACATTGTGTTGAAACATTCTCTTACATAGGCTTCTGAAACAAATTCAGCTTTATGGGATTTTTTTTTGGTCAAATACCAAGTTGAAATTGTTGCATTGTGGGTTAGGGTCCCTTCTGCAAAGAGATTCTGCAAGAGAATATAAATAATTCAGACTAATTGAGATGAATTGAGCACATTGCCATTACTTAGTAAAACAAACATGGCGTAACATAGCTATCTCCAGACCAGAAATCCCCATTCCTGTTACCACAAAACTCAAAGCCAAGAGAGGAGAGGAGAAAAAAAAGCCTCCTCTAGTAACTGCTCCTGACACCAGTTCACTGCTGTGCCTCAGTAGGACCCTCAAACCAAATTACCACAGTTTAACAAAATGTCAACACTCATTTGAACACTGAGGGGGAAAGCACAATGCAGTGCTATTAACAAAAACAGAGCAGAGTGGCAGATTACCTGACTTTAGAGAATGGTATTAAATACAGAACCACTTTGACAAAGAGTCAGCAGGCACAGCTTGGCTGCAGACCCTGATATAAGAAAACATGGCTTTCCGCAGCACAGCAACTCAGCAAGCTGTAAAAACAAGACAAAGCAAATTGTTTCAACTAATTCATACACAAACATCTCCAGCTGTACTCACAAGTGTGCCATAATTCCTGCAGCCTATTCTCCTATGAATTAACATTCATTATGCAACGAGTTTGCATCAACAAAATACATTTTGGGGCGTGACGCGTCTTAATCAACTTATCAAACAGAATGGTATTTCTGAGCATATGTGCAAAATCTTCCCTACTGACATTCATTACTATAATAAAGCTATGGCTTATAAAACATGATTAGGGTACCACTTGGTCAAGATTAGAGATATTTTATAGTCAACGTTTTATAAAAGAAATATAAATTCTGACTTCTTGTATCAAATTAGATATGAACATGTTCTATCAGTTTAACACACTCATCCAGCTCCACACACTTACTTACTGCACTACACTGTTAGCCCATCACATGACTTCCTGGCTTTAATGCATTCCTGGCATTAAATCTTTCAGTGCATTTCAAACCCCCAATACAGATTACTTTAAATATTGAATAAGACTATTACACTGAATTTTTTATTGCATTTTGTGGGTTAAATGTTGTTTGAACTTAACGTAAAAAAAAAAAAAAAAACATTTATCAACTATCCTTAAATTTAAAAAGAGTGTCTTTTGTCCAGGATGCCTTGTACATTGCTGATGAATAAAAAGCCAAAACAAAGCCTTGCACGAACACACAGCCCTTGAGTCTCGTAATGGCTTTAGCCCCTTCACAATGGCGACGTCATATCCAAATGTCACGGACCATGCGGTTCGTTAGGAGCCGCTCCCCTCAACCGCGGTGACCTGGATGTTGTATTGTACACAACTGGTAGGCAAGGAGAAGACACAGCAGTGAGTAAATATGTAGCCTCCTGGAGAAGAGAACATAATCCCTGAGCTTGACACTGAAGAGGCCTGATTACTTTTGTTGCTCTGTGGATTCTTTGCATGAATGGGGGGTGGGGGGGGGGGGACTCTTCCCCCTGGAGACATGAGGGGAACATCAAAAAGCACAGCGCCTGTCATCTTGCATAAGTCCTCTCCATTCCCTTCCCCTGTCGTCGACGATGGGATCAGGGATAATGACTCTCGCAGGGACCCTGTACAGGAAAGTGGTCATTACGCAGATACGGCGGCTGAACCGCAAATACAGCCGTCCGTGTGATGGTGAACAATACGCGACAGCATGGCAGTTGAAAGGGAACAAGCTATGCCACCAGTTGTGCAATGCAGTGCATCATCTCCTCACCCTTTCCCCCCCTCCCTCGCTATCACCATTATGCATCATGAAGAAAGGAGATTTGAAGGGAAAAATAACCACATCAGTCATCCGTCCTCTGCAGATACACAGAACACACCGCTCGTTAAATCCCAGCCCTTTTTACAGCATTTGCAATCATAAATCAGCAGGAGGACTGTGAATAGCCTCCATTCCCTTATTTATTATTTTCCCCATCACTTGAATGCTTCCATCTGGATGTGAGGGTCAAGACAATAACAACATTAGGTAAAAAAAATAATAAAAAAAAAATCAACATATGCATAAAAGCAAGGCAGCTGCTTATGATGTTTTGGTTCGGGCAGATGGCTCTTTGCCATTCTTCTCCCAGGATCAAACTGCTATACACACTTATAGCTGCTGGAAAACAAGCCCCTTTTTTTAAAAACCCCAGCCAGGCAGGCTATCTCTCCCTCAACACTGTGAACACAGCAAACATCATTATTGGCCAGACTGCGAGTACTCTGACTGTGGTGGAACACAACCTTAATCTAAGTCAACCTCAGAGAGCGAGAGAGAGAGAGAGAGAGCGAAGAGGAGAGAGGAAATAGCTCAGTGGTTTTAAAGCCTCATGATCAATTCTGAAGCTGTGGTAGACAGAATTTATCATATATATTTTTCAATGCACGTCATACGATACCTGACAGTACCTTAAAATAATGACACAATATTATCATGCATGAAGAATGTGCGGCGAATGCATCAGTCTTCAGATTTATTGCCTTCATCTCTTAATGTCATGAAGCCCCGCCTTCATTACTCTCTCTCTCTCTCTCTCTCTCTCTCTCTCTCTCTCTCTCTCTCTCTCTCTCTCTCACACACACACACACACACACACACACACACACACCCTGACAAAACACCTGCATCCTTCTGCTCAAAAGTTGTAGCATGCACCACAGGCAAGGCTGTGCCACTTACATTCAGGTTTATGGTCTTGGTTTTATTATACTCCTCCCCATAAGGCAGCCCTCACAGAGGATGACACCCCAGACACCTATTTAAAGGGCTTGGTGGGCTGCAGATGACGGAGCCCGGGCGGTGGCAGGTTGTCATCTGCGGGCCTTGTCTCTGTTTATGGGCTGTTAGAGCATTTGATCCGCGGGAATCGGCCCCGCTGTGGAGGCACCATAACACTCCATAGGCAGAGCCGCAAAATGAACAAAAATAAATCCTAATGAACCTTTTAAGCCCTCTTGTCCGTCCGTAGGCTAGAGTGCCATGTGTGAAGAGATAATGCAAGGGGACAGGGGGAGAAGTGGGCTGCCAGCAGGGACAATGAGAACAGGCAGAGGGGCTGTCACTGCTTTGTTAGACCTGGTGATAATCCTCTGAGGTGACAGATACCGAAGAAGTGATAGTTTACTGCACGTGTGCGAAGGGAAATGTTGTCTGTGTAAGTATGAATGTGTGGGGGAGTGTGTCTGCTTCTCTATCTGCTTCTTCTTAACGGCCAGTCAATAAACTACAAAATAAACCCCACAAACAATCGTTTAAAGTTCCTCTGGTTTTCGGACTCTTCCCGTCAGCGCGGAAACTACAAATTAGCAAACTTCCACACGCTTCTTTTATCTAACCTCTTTGTGATCGTGTTTCAGACCTCAAATACAGCCCTTTAATTAGTTTTACGTCTCCAGCCTCGCTCTTATTATTCCCCGAGCAGCGGAGCGCCTCTGCTGAGAGGGAAGACGGCAACACGCAGCCAAAGGGAATGAGGAAACACATCTTAGAGGAAGGAACAAGGAAGTTGCGATCCGCTGTAACCACTGATATGATGGATATGATAAAAGGAGGAATCTTGCAGTGTTTTTACTGTAAGCGTGTAGGAGGCTGCTGACTCTGCTTGGCACCAGACCTCAATTTAGGAGATCTGCCAGGGCACAGACTCAATTATTTCCCACCTGTCATCCTTCTCAGGACATCCAGCCCCCCCAACCCAAGGGGTGCTGTGATCCATTTTAAGCTCTGTGCAGACAGAACCAACATCCACATAAACAAACTTTAGCCTCAGTGAGGATGGAAGCTATACTGTAAATGTTATCCTGTCATGTCAGTATCATTATGTGAGGGGATATTGAACAAGAGCATGAGTAAAGCACATTTTGACTCATTTATATGTTGGTTAAAGGGTACTTTGCCACATTTAACTGCCACAACCTGGACAACAAAGAAGAAGAAGAAGAGTATTAATTCTTATATACCCTCTAAAGTAACCTTTATTTCTTTTCATTCTGGCTTCATTGTATTAGAGAGTCATTTCAGCCCTCATGACTGAGGAGTGCAATAGTCCCAGGTCTATGACTCCACCTCGGCCGAACCCTCCGCCACCATCACCTCCCTCCGCTTTTATCTCTCCACCTCTATCAGAGAACATGTGGACAGAGGCTCAGTGAAAGAACAGGCAGGCTGAGGACGGAGGTAATTTCTGCTGTCTCACCTCAGCGCTTTCCTCATTCGACTCTGATTAGCTCCAATAATATCGCAGACTTTTCAGCTGTTCAAAGGGTCGGGGGCTGAAAGGAAGTGAGTGAGAGGGGCAAGATGGCGAAGAATACGTCCCCCTCCCTCCTCCACGCCATTAATCTTTCTCTTCTCGCTGTCGTCTCAAGAAAGTGATTATGGCGACTTAATTGTATTTGAGGAGCTTCTCTACATTGTATATCTCTTTCACCTTATAAGGGGACTTATCAAACTTTGGAAATGTAGATTAGCTACATTCCTCTTCTTGGATGACGTTTATGGGAAAAAGAAAATGGCTAGATTTGGTAACAGCCTGCATTCAATTCATTCAAATTCATCAAAGTCTGGGGGAACTACAGATTTGAGTGACAATTCTATGAAGGCTCATCACGACGGGCAATATAAAGCTAACGTGCTTATGTTTCGTGTCAAGCTAACATCTGCTTATTAAGACTAAACCCTAGTATAGCTATACATAATTGACATTCATGAGAGTCTCATTAGTTTTGCAGGTATTTATATCGTAAACCAAACTATTGGATGAATTAAGTTTTGACACGATGATAGTGCTGTAAAAAAAAAGTGAGAGCCACATCACAGTCATGAATGGGACACTGAACATCTGTCATGGCAATCTATCCAATAGTTAGATATTTCATTCAAAACCATAAATGTCAACCACTGTTGTGGCACAAGAGGGAATCATGGGAACAATGACTGCCTCAAATTTGTGTCACTCTATCTATGAAATGGAAGTTGGAAGGATTCATCCTTTGGAAATTGTGTCTGAAAGAAAGACTAATGGTTACCCTGTTGTTGCTGAGAAGTCCAGAGTCCAACTGACTGACAGACCAGCATTGCCATCCCTCAGCCCAGTCTCATGGCAGATTGGGAGATAGTAACAAAATACAATCCATTGGTGTTCGGTTTAAGGGAACCCAGATGCACTGATAATGGTGGCGAACAGACAGTTTATTTCTCAAAAGGTGAGCAGTGTATTTGATAAGGATGAAGGGAACGGTGCCGGTAGGGGAGTTGGTGGTTGAGCAAAGTCGCAGGATGAGCTGAGCATGCGGGCAGGTGTGGAGGAAAATATCTTTGGCACAGAATCAAGAGTATTTGCTGGAGAAAAACACAAGGAAATCATTTGGAAGTCAAAAGACAATGGGCCTCATTTATCAATCTTGCGTGAAAACGGGCGCAGATCTGAGCGCAGATTTGGTCTTACGACAGGACACACGTGTGATTTATGAAACGTTCGTATCTGACCAATCTCAGCGTACGAATGAGCGGGCCTTGATAAATGCGGCGGCTGAATTCGATCGTCATTAACATGTTACGCCCATAAATATTCCTGTTTCGGAGGCCTCGCCCACTGAGGTCAAACATGGAGAGACGAAACATGGGTAAGAAAAGAAGCTTTTCTGACACGGAGATCGGCATCCTGACATCGGAGGTGGAACACAACAAGACAGTGCTTTTTGGCAGACTGGAGGGTGGCATAAAAGGGGCTCACAAAAACGCTGTCTGGAAAAAGATAACGGAGGCAGTCAACAGCGTTGCCGTAGAAGAACGGACTCCAGCTGAGGTTTGAATATAATTCTCAATAACTTAACCCATGCCTAACGACTTAAATGAATCTTTTCATCCGCAGCCTAAAAGCTTATGTCTGCTAACTGATCAAAACAATTCTTTACATTTAGGTCAAGAAAAAATGGTCGGATATGAAGCTGGCCACCAAGAAACGCTTTGCTGCGTTTAAACGCAGCATCAGGCAGACTGGAGGAGGCCAAACAGACTCCAGCCTGATCTTGACGGGGACGGAGGAAAAAATTGCCTCCTTAATTGGGTCGGAGTCGATCTGTGGCATAAGTGGTGGAGGTGACACAGAGATCCCTGCGGTCCCTGAAAACGCGCTCACGTCTGACACGCGCGTGTTGTTCCTCCAAAATAAGCAAGTCTGCCATCATCAAGACTTGATAACTGTCAAAGCATCTGTTTAAATAGGGGAATGAATAAACATCTGACCAACCACAGTGGAACGATGATTATCTCAACAGGTGCTTTCATTTTTGTTCCAGTTCTGTCACACCCATCGGACAAAAACAAAAACAATTACACATTGTTGCCTTTAGTTAATTTGCAAACACACATTTCTGCTTGTATTTATGATTCTTTCACATTTTAATGTGTAATAATTAGTTGTCATCTTAGGCTATTTATCCTATTGTTTAATTTTTTGAAAGTGGTATCCTTAAAAACATGGGCTTTAAAAGAAATGTTTTCATTTTAATAATCCGTTTTGATCTGTTCTAAATATGTGACTGCTTATGCTTAATGACAGCTGAGGTTTGTTCATTATTTTACGCCAGATTTTGCTGTGCTGCACCGCAAATCCACAGACTCGAATTTGCGTACACGAGCTCAGACCTGACGTGAGATCTGATCGCAGCTTCCGCTTACGTCCAAATTGATAAATGCCGAAGTTTGCGTGGAAATGGTCGTACGCACGGTTTTCGGTCGTACGTTCGTTTGATAAATGAGGCCCAATATGTGGCCTCATCTCTTGGTACCAAAAAGGTAGAAGCAATGTGGATGAAGGTTTAAATACTGCCGACTGATTGGCTGATGAATGGCAAGTGTGCAGGCAATTAGGTAATCAGGACAGAATGGGGAAGGCCAGGCCAGGGAAAAGACTGAGACAGTGAGTAACCCGTGAACCTGGGTCAGGTTCCTTATCAAGCCCTCGACTTCCCAGGTAACCACTGCTACCACATAGGAAGATGGCAGAATAGTATCAAGTAACAACCCAGAAATGCCTGCTGTGAGTTTAGCTGTTTAGCAGTTCGTATGTATGCCAGATTTTTATGATCATGGTAATGAAAGGGTGTTCCGCTCCCTCCAGCCAATGTCTCCACTCCTCCAGAGCAAGTTTAATGGCCAGCAGCTCACGACTACCAACATCATTTTTGCTCAGCGGGAGAAGGATGGTGTGAGGAGAATGCTTATGGATGAAGTCTTTGGTCTTTATGGTTGGGACTGCTCCCGCCTCGGTGTCAGAGGTGTTGATGGATGGCAGGTGAGCAGGCAATCAGGCAGGTGTGCAGGCAACTGGGTAATCAGGACCGAATGTGGAATGCCACGCCCACGACACTGACACAAACATGCAGAGAGGACAACAGACACCGGGGGAAAGAGAAACACACTGGAGACACGAGGAGTGAGGTCATGACTAGACCGTGACAATTGGTTTTGTGTACAGAGACACATTCTTTTCGTGTCACTCAGCACAAAAACAATGGCAATGGAAAGTCAAAAGGGACCCTTTTATCGGATGAAAACATGAATTACAGCATCCCTGTATATGCATAAGTCAGATCTATGACAGCTACGACAATATGACATATTGACAAGCAAATAGATGGGTCGAACAGCACAGATCAGTGTTAGACACAACATGTATATAAGTGAACCTTACTGTAGTAAGGTCATGCTAAACCTAACCGTACGCAGTTATTTTAAGCCCAACTATCACATTTTTCCTAACCCTAACAAAGGGATTTTGTTTGAAAGAGAGAAAAAAATGTGGTGCAGCCACGAACAATACTTCCTATTGACATTAGTTAGCTGAAAGGCACAAAATTCACATTCATGTATTCATTTGTGTAATTTCACAAACAGCCGTGAGACTGTTTCATCCCTTGAGCTAAGCTATGTTACAAATTATAACAATTCTGTTTTTCATGAAATGTCATGTAGATTCCAGATAGCAAGAAACTGCTGTCTTCATTTACATAGATATTGAGCATATATATATATATATATATATATAAAGGCAAAGATTTTTATGTTAGAGTTTCAGTGACACCCATAATAGAGTAATTATCAAGAGGAGATTATGTATACAGCAACAGTTGGTTCTGTTAATACAAGAGAGACTGTCAGCTCTCGTCATGAGATTGTGCAATCACATACCACTCTCCTTAGTCTCAGAGGCATACAGACACACAGAGGGACACAACACACAACAACATGTGCAAACCTGCACAACATCCACAGGATACCTACTGGTCATCAACCATTGTCTCTTTCCTTCAGCTCTGACAAAGGCTTGTGAAATGTTCATTAAGCACCAGGGATCCCATTACTGCGCTCAACAGCCTCCCTGTCACAATGCTCACACGTAATTAGTTACACATCCAGCCTCAGGAATGCTAATTGTTGCTCTCCTCCCCTCACTCACTCACTTCTTTTTCTTTACCGTTTACTCACATCCTCCTTCACTCCCGTAATTTGCTTGCTCTGCAGGTGGCATAGTGCACCACTTTTAGACTGTCAAAGTTGTTCGGAAAAAGCTTTCAAATTACAGTTTAAATTTCCCCGCTGAGAACCTATTAACTTCATAATGGAGACGGAGGGAGAGAGAGAGCGAAGGAGAGAAAAAGAAAGGGGAAGGCATAGGAATGGCAAGGTTGAGGCTTAGACATGACATTTACCCAAATTCTCCCACGTGACCCCCCCTCCTCTGTGACCTCCACTGGCCCCCTGTTGCAGCCCGCATCCAATTCAAGACGAATTCAAGACAATGGCAGAACAGTGATATGATCAAAGTGCTATAGGTAAGAACATAGAAGTGCTTTTCCATTTGTTTTTGTTTTTGTTTTTTTTTTTGGGGGGGGGGGGGGGGGGGACGACTCACTTTTAGAAATCTAATGTGTTATTCACAGGTCCTGGAACAACACTCCCTTTTTTATCCCTTCTATCATCACTTTCTGGCTGTCTCTCACTCTGTCATCCATTGCTGGCTGCTTGTGTTGGGGAATAGGTCAGCAAAACATGTATATTGATGAGGTGATGGTCAGCGCGGTTGGTCACTGTAATTGTGTAGCTACTCAGTCTTCTGTTTGTTACAGATATTGATGGAAACTATGTCCAATCCTGAATGAAAATGATCTTTTATATTTTGGTTTATTGGTTTTGCACGGATCGTTAAGTAATAGTGAATGGAGAGCAAACGGTGGACTCATTGTTTGTTTGTCCTCACAAAATCCAGCTTGTTTTGTTTAGCCAACGTTCCAACCTCTGCTAATTGATTTTTAATGAACTATGAGATGAACTATAATAGGCCTCTGTAGCACAGATCGAGGACAGAACACAATAGACACATAAATGGTGTTACTGGGGTGATAGCGCTATTGGTTAGTAGAAATGTATCACTGTATTTATAGTGACCTATTCTAACCTTCATGTATTTCATACACTTACAATGCTGTGAACTGTGCTGCTCACATATAAATAAGGACGCAAACTGTCTCATGAGTGGACTCATTTGAAAACAACCTTGTTGATATGTATAGAGCAAACGCAATCCATTCAAAAATGAGTTTCTGTTGTAGCATAATTCAATTTCTTTTACTCAATTCAGGCTAACCGAAGGTCTGTCTCCGGAACTGCCTACTCTCCCTGACAAAGTATCTCCTAGTGCCAGGGAGTGAGCTACAAATGTACCTTTTGTAACTGCTCCATAAATAAACACAGTACATTTTGATGTCCACCCAATAACGGGCTGCCACTTCAGTAACATTGCTAACCAGAAGAGCAATGTCGTAAACTAGCAATTGCTACCAGCTGACACTAACAGACAGAAAAGCAAGATTGCTAAGTATTTCTGCTGAAATCTCAACAGTAGTAACTACATTCTGTCAGTTGCAAACTTGGCTACATGTAGCTACTGTGTGCTTAAGTAGTAGCTTACACTTCTTACAATCTTACCAAAAATGTAACTGGTTGTTTGTTACAGTTGTTAGCTGTTAGCTAAACACACTGTCTATACCGTTAGCTAACATATCGCTAACGCTCCTAGTATTGTCTCTCCACAGTGAGTGCAGAGTAGCAGGCTTCATCTTCTGTTGGGGTATTTTACCCCTGTTACGTACGCATCATTACTATTAAGTGTTGTTGTCTGTTCTTATTGTTATTTGCTTTGTATTTAATGCATCTTATGCTTGTTCAGCACTTCAATGAACTGTGGTTGATTTGTAATATGCGATATAAATAAAGTTTGACTTTACTAAAGAGTGTGAACCTGCAAAAAGGATCCTACAGAAAAACAGCAGCTTTGTCTCAGCAGGAGAGGGTCAACGTTGATTAATTTGCCCTCAAACATGCAGCTTCCCTGAATTAATACTACCCGAATCATATGCCTTTGGCAACGGGCATTTAGTAATTTCAGGAAAAAGGTTGACAGCTCTGAAGGCACTGCAGCTATTTCACCAGAACACAATATCAGACCCCTGCCTACACAGGTGGTTAACTGACAGTACGGCTCAACCTTCAGAGCTGGTACTCACGTGACATTATGGTTCAACAACTGATCTGTCCAAATTTAGCTGCCTGTCACATTTCATTCACTTCTGGATTGCCGACAGCTCGTACCAAATAAGGGTGTTATTTTATGAGGGGTGGACAAAAGGCTAGATGCATACTATACCGTTTCCATGGCAACTACTATACCTATAAGCCTGTGCAAATGCCAGATTAATTACACAATCGAACAGCTCATGTACTTTAATGTCGGTTCTATTGCCACTCTTCTTTCAACACAGATATCACCTAAATGGCAGCCAGTTTTCTGGCATTGTATTACATACTGACATGGTAGATATTTAAGGTAAAAACTCATATGGTTTCCCTGCAGATGAAACATGGGGATTAGATAACTAATACAAATTATCTGATAGAGTAGTTTTAGCAGTTCAGATGAAGCCACCCTTTGGCGTTACATTTACATCTTATTAAAAAAAGGTCAAATGATTCACCGTCCTGCACATTAGTATTATTAATGAAGTCGTTTCCAGGTAGTCAGAATATCTCTGTCACTTTTGTAAATGAAAATAGATGTGGTTGTAAATTGTAGTGGTGATATATATTGCCATGACTGATTGCCTTGAGATACAAATTGTCTCAGAACTCTATTTTTCAGTTAAACCACTTCAGTCGTGGCAGTTTAAGACGTAACGATGAAATGCAAATAGAGAATTAAGAGCAAGTAGCACTTCCAAACATAGTTATATAGTATGTTTTTGTTCTCTGTTCTCATTGTTATTGAAAAAAGATTTATCTTCTCTGAAAAGTGAGATAGGCAGTTTTGGCTTTTTTAAAAAGACATTTTTATTTAGTTTGATATTGCCCAACTGACGGTTTCAACGCTAATGGGCTGGCGCTTGTATCCGTGAATACGTGTGTCGCCAAATCCTTTGGTCTTCGTGTTAAAATGGTAGTTCGCCCTGTGCAATGATTTGTGTGGGACGAGTTTTCAAATCTGAATCAAAAACACTTTAAATTAATAGTTCAACATGTTGGGGAGTATATGCTAATTCACTTTCTCACAGAAAGTAACAGTTTGATGTGAGGATTGATTCCATTTTCACGTCGCAGTGACTTCCTGGCATCTCTGCTGGATTGCAGCAAAGAAATAGCCCGGCACAAAATTCTACCATCAAACCATAGTGTGTTGTTTTTAAAGTCACAAACAAGATGTGATTTGTTCAATAGTTTCCTGTTCCCTGTTTCTGCTCACCTAAACTAACCCTGCCGACTGTATCTTCATCTTCAACGAACAGATATGAGAGCAGTATCTCCTCATCATCTCCTGACTGAAATAACTGACTCCATAGCTACTGGATGCTCGTTCACCAGCTTGCTGCAAACATCGTCTGTCTGCTGTTCGGGAGCATATCGTGAATTGTTTTTATGCTACCTGCACATTTGACTGATAAGAGCGGTGAGAGGGAACCAAGACTGTAAAGTCGGGGAGTGTAAAAGCAGAAACAACAATCAGTCACTGTTGATAGCTCTGCTCTATTAGGGCTGAGGTGGAACTACAAAGTCAAGTCATAATTATCTTTGGGTTTGTCGTAGGACCTCTTTCAACTACTGAGCTATTAATAAAAAAATATGAATCATGGCAATTATTTATAATTGAAACTTAGTGGATCAAGTGCAAACATCTCAGTTTTCCTCTTATACCCTCCTTTCTTAGCAGATAAATGATAGTAGTTGTGAACAGGGTCTACTAAACGTTCCTGTAATAAACTACGTTCATGTTGGAGGTTGCTTTAAAAGACAGCTTCTTCGGACACTCATGATGTCCAGGAGCTGGACTGGTTTGGGGGGACATCAAAGTGCTGCTATTGGCCCATAGTACAGTAGATCTGTGTCACAACACGCCAGTCCTGACCGCCCCACTCTCTCCCTCTCCCATCCTTCTTACACCTCTCTGACGTGTAGAGTCCTCTGGAGTTGATAGAGATAGTGTATGTAGGTTACTGTAACCTATATGGGTAGCGCCGCCGCCATCCATTGGCAGCGTCCTCACTATCTGTCAGGAAGCACGCTTCATCGCCTACATATTCTCACACCACGTCTGTGTTGTTCACTCATCACATAACCTTGCTCCCTGAGATGCCCAGCAGTTTGTGAGACAACAGTGACACCTATGGGCGGACGAGAGAGCCGCACTCCCAGACACCTTGCAGGTGAAAAGGTATTTTTATATCACTTCACATCCACGCTCTGTCCCTGAACGCATCACCTGGGAGCCACGCAGGATCTGCGTGTTCCATGCAGGGTGAATGATTCGACGAGCAGGAGAAAGAAAGCAAATACAGATACGGCGGCGTTCAAAAAGAAACATGAAAGGAGAGGATTGTGCAGATTTCTTTTTTTTCTGTTGCACTTCTCATTACTGTGATTACACAGACATTGTTCTTTGACAGGGAAGACACGTGAAATTACAATTTAGGCAGCGAAATTGTCATTTGTGGCAGTAATTGACACTAATAAAATGATTTTTCCGTCTTTTCCCTTGGATCATATGCTAATCAAAATGTGAAGTATTAAAGAAGACACTAACGGGCGTGATAAGCAGCTAATGAAAGAGGGGAGGCAAGTGGGACGGTAATAGACATACTCCTGCTAATAACTTCCTGTTCATTAGAGCATGCAAACTGTACCCTCCTCCTGTCTGGTCTGTTTCTTCTGACTGGCAGCTTTGACAGCCTTTCCTGTCAAAGGGAAACTTTTGACCGTGTCCTCAAATGAAGCATTAATATTTCACAGTAGCACCACGCAAGTAATAAGCCTCTTTATAAATGGATCAGTAGTGGACTATTATTGGAGGGTGACATACGCCTCCACTTGACTCCCTGTTTAAAAATAGATAACACTGTCTATAATGCCAACATTTTGATGACATTTTCTTGCGTCTGGCAGGATGTCTTCGCTGCCTCTCACGATGCTGGAAGGCTGACTCACACAGTTGATATGACAGACTTTGATTCCTCCCACTCTTTCTCTCCCTTTTTCGCTATTCCCCCCCAGTGGACTTCAGCATATGTCGACCCACATCCACCCTGAAAAAGCAGAACGAAAATCCATGAAATGAGATGCCAAATACGAGGCTGTCCTTGTGACATGGCAAAAAAATAAATAAAATAAAAGAAAGTGTGCTAGAGAAAGAACAATATAAGGAAAAAGTTGAGACCAAACCATCAGCCATAACGAGATGTGTGTGTGTGACTTCAGTTCAGATGGGCGTATTAATCTTACTGCAATAAAATCTGGTCAGGCATTCACAGTGGGAAGGCACCGGGCTCGGCTTAGGTCCCAAATTACACCCTGGAGGCACTTTACCCTTTTAAAAAGAGGATGGGAAACTGCTGCTGCTGCTCAAAAAAAAACAAAAAAAAGAAAGAATCCAGAAAATAGCACCTGTGTTACAAATAGGCAGCAGTCTGGCTGCAGGGAGGGCTTGAAGCGACTTATCCGTAACCCGTGCAGGTAGGTCGGTGTCAGGGAGGCGCTGGGTGATCAGGAGTGGTGGGTTTTACCATTAGGGCTATAGCGGGGAACTCTCAGAGATAATCATGCTAACACTGAATTCCCTCATTACCTCTGAGGCTGAGCTGTAGGCATGAGTCCAAGTCACACACACAGACAGAGAGAGAGAGAGAGAGAGAGCTTCCAAAGTGAGCTCAGTGTGAACTGTAGAGAGCACAGAACTAAGCCAGAATGTTGATCGCAGGGATCGCCGGGCAGCTGTGGCTCCGTGGGAAGAGCGGGTCGTCCTTAAACCACAAGGTTGTTCAATTCCTGGATCTCCCTGTCCGAGCATCGAATGATCTCCGAGCGAGACAACGGCTGCTTCACAGGAGCTCACTGCAACTAAATAATTTGCAGAGGTCACATTTCATGTACGCTATAAAGTTGACCTTTTTTCTATGGGATGAGGAAAGGCCATTAATGTCAGCCTTTAGAGGTGATTAAATATGAATTGTGCTTTTATGTGGTTTACATTTACATTTACATTTAGGTCATTTAGCAGACGCTTTTGTCCAAAGCGACTTACAATAAGTACATTTGTCAAAAGAAGGAAACAAAGAAACCACGACGTATCATTGCCGATAAAGTAAGAGCTAAAAATAGAACAAGTGTTAGGTCCTCATCTGAGTAAAGTAGTACTTCAAGAGCAACAGTGCTAAGATCAGAGTGCTATAGGTAAGGTTTTTTTGTTTTGTTTTTGTTTTTTGTTTTTTTTTTTGTTTTTTTTAGTTTTTTTTTTTTTTTTGGGGGGGGGGGGGGTGTCGAGGGAGGGTGCTAGTGGGTCATGCTATGTAGAGTCAAGGTGAAGTCTGAACAGGTGGTTCATTTCGGATTTGAAATGATGGATCGGTATTATCTAAGAACTAATTCATTGTTTGTTTGTTAGGCATCGCCTCTTGTTTCCCTCCACATGACTCTGAGGAGAAACCTGACACACTTTCTCACAGTCCTCAGCCTATTATGCAGTTCAACCCTGCTCAAAGCCACTTCAATCATCTACATGATGCTGTTAGAGCCCCACAGTCCCAAGAGGTATAGTAGTGGTACAAGGCTACAGATCAGATTTACATCTCACATCAAAAGATGTGACAATTTGCCCCACAGACTAATTGGCTTCAAGCAAAAAATAGAATGATTGAACTCCATCTGATCTTTGTCGGTGTAGGGCAACAGCGTATATGAAGGGTGACAAAGTTCAGTAAAAAAAAAAGAAGCTTTTTTTGACAATTTCACTTCTGCACGAATGCTGTTTATTTAATCCGTTCGGTGGAAAGACGTGCTCTGTATGTGAACTGGCAAACAAAACAAAAACAAAAACAGGACAAACATGTTTTGAGGAATTTGAAGAAGAAAAAAACAAAAGTTAGCACCTTCACATTCTCTCTCTCTCCAGCTGTGCGTTGCACAACGGCTGATTTGAATAGAAACATGATTTTATCTGTTGGACAGTTGAACAGTATTGGCATTGACGCAGCTCTGCGTGTGTGACTTCAGACTTGACATGACATTTAGTTCAGCATAATGAACACGAAGAAGAAACTGGAATAAAGTTGCTTTTGATTTCTCCACTCCTGTATGTGTTGCGTGAGGCTCGCCGAGATTTACAGGACGCATACCAAAGTAATTTGTCATCACTGAGACACCTGTGGATCACGACATGTCGGAGGAAGCTATTTTAAGAGTTAATCAAGAGTTGGGTTTATGTTCATGAGGTGAGGTCATCCATAAATCTAAGCGAGACTTAAAATAAACGCTTCCTATATCGTCACGATTCCTCAAACAGACGCAAGTGGACGTTTAATTTGCAAATTGAAAGAGGCCACTGTGTTAGGAAACAAATCGAAAGACATTTGTAAATGTGTAACCCAACCAAAGGCATTTCTCTTACATTCTTTTTCAGACACTAATGTTTTTCCACTGTGCAGTTTCCTAAAAGGAAAAGGAGAAAACTCTCTCAGGGCCTCTTACCTAAACTGTCAGCACCTCGTTCATCATGATGAAATAAGGAAAACAAATGTAGTGCAACCTCGTAACACGGGACATTTTCTCTGAAGGTTAAACACTATTTTAAGCAACTATATGAACAATGACTTTAAGGGATTTCACGTTTCCCTGTATGGCCTATTGAGTGTGTGTGTGTGTGTGTGTGTGTGTATGCCTCCTCACGAGCACATGCCTTTCTGCTTGAGTAAGTGTGTGTTTGTGCAAGTAAGAGGGAACTGTGCCAACAGGGAATATAAAAGTTACGTGAGGTGTGTGTGTGTGTGTGTGTGTGTGGGTGTGCGTTATGCAAATACCTGCCTGCTATGACCCTGGACAGGTAGCCAATTGGTGCAGGATAAGGAAGTAAGGAGGATAAAAAAACCCATTGTGGTGGGGCAGCACCTAGTGTGACTGCATGCTTTCATCTGGTAATTAAACAGATTTGGGAAGCAAAAAGGACTCACCTCATCTCACTGTAAACACTCGTCCTCGAGACTATTGGAATCTCCAGAGATTAGCATTGATCTCTGTTTCGGCCGTGTGGAGAGTGGATCTACGTCAGGCCTGGTCTGAGTTCATTCTACTGCTCTGGTAAGATGCTACGCTGGTGCTGGGAAACCAGCAGTGCTTTTCACAAATACCTGGGGTGTTGGTTTAATAGGCTAAGTGTGTTTTAATGTCACTTAATTGTGCACTGTAATTGTTTTTTTGAACATGCTTTCATTGGAACTTTGTTCTATTCAGTCAGTGCATGTGTGGGAATTCTGGAAAATGTAGTTTTGTTTTCCCTCAGTGGGTTTAAACCTCCAGCTATCTCATGTGTATCGTGTAAATCTTTGTGCAATCACACTGAACCGCATCTGGAATTTGAAAGAAAAAATTGGAGACACAAAAAAACAAGCTGCCCCGTTTACCTTCACTTCATTATGTACTGAGAAAATAAGATTTGTGTAATTCCATGCAAAATAATGCATTCACTTTAATATATTCTCCTGTACTCATGATGTTTTCAGTGCACTTTCTCACTGTCAACACTGCACTCACTCTGTTTCAACTACTGGTGTCACGGGAAGGTCGTACATATAATGCATCAACCTCGGTCTTAATTAAAGGTTGGATTCAAAGCCAAATATACTAAAGCAGAAAAATGACTAATTTATTGAGGTCCAATGTTATAAAAAGGCTCCAACGTCTGGAATAAAACCGTTTGACTTGGTGATAAGCGATGCTTATCTCTCTCACGTCGTTGCCATGGCAGGAGCCGCAGAGTGATTTCTCACTGCGGCTCAGCTAACAGGATATTGATCCATAACTGTGACTATGTCTTTGTCTCTCTTCTTCAGCCCTGCTGCATTACACACTTGCTGCCTTGTTGCTAAGACATCTTCTTGGCAGCATAGACAGTGTTAACACGCAGCATAAGGTGTCTGAGCGAGGAGCCCGTCTACCTTGGCATGACAGCGTGTGTCACCGACCTCCTGGGAGAATCTCATTGGTTCTTTTGGGTTGTTATGAAACTGATTTGCCAGATATTGAAGCGGTTTTTGGCCGCCTATCTTTATTCCACGTTTGTGTCAGGCCGGACGCACGCTATCTTCTATAAAATGTGTCACAAGGCTTGGCATCATTTTGTTTATAACCTGCTATAAAAAGGTGTGACCAACAGAAAACAGGTTAAGTGTGCCTTGCAGTGTAGAGAATAAGATAATTATGTAGCCATCTGAAACAGGTGTTACCCATAATTTTGACCCTTGACAGCTTGAATTACTATTTATGGTTCCAGAATATTTCACATTTCTCATCTGAGAAATAATAACAATTCATGTCCAGATTAAAGCACATTTTAAAAACACATAAAGTTAACCTCCCAGAGCCACGAAGCTTTAAATGTTAGCATCTATTTTAGCAGCATTGATAACTAAACTAATAACAGCCACCAGATTTTCATAATCCACAGTAACATAAAACCAAATGTGTGAACAGTGTCGACTATTCTCCACACTCCTCCACCTCCTGCTGGGTAAAGAATATGTGGAGGTGTTGCTGTCCTGTGAGCTTTATTTACATGGGATGCAAATCCACTTGTGCTGGAGTCTGGAACATAGCTTTTATGATGCCTACAGTACAGCTCTCACTGCAAATGTGTAGCGTGGAAAGGAAGTGCAGCCCATACTAAACACGACATCCACTGACATGGAATTAAGCAGCTGTAATACATAAAATCAGTGTCGAAGACATAATAACATCAGTAACTCAAACAGCAGCCGCGTGTTCCTAAGTGCTACTTTAGGGATTATGAGCATCAGACGCTACAAGCATCCCAGAATCAGAACTGACAATGATTCAATTCAAGCCTCCATTAAAAAATTAAAACCCAACAGATCCATTAGTCTGTAACTTCAACAGGTTCTCACCCTCTAATACAACCAACAGGAGCGTTTCTTTAATTCGCACCCCCTACTGGTGGCCGGAGGTCAACACATCCTCATAAAATAACATACATCACGTCCATAGAACGACTTAGAATGAGACTTGTTATGTTACGTTGACTTCTGGATACAAACAGCACAAACTGTCACCTGACTTGCTCCTGTCATAATTACTACAGCCACTAGAGGCAGTAATTGGTTCGTAATACGTTGCTTAAACAAGCTATGTTGGAGTTTTGTTGGGGGCATCTGTCTGTCTTATACAACCCATAACCTGCGCTGCAATATAGAATTCCTTTGTATCACTACCTTTTATTAAATGCATTCAATTGAATATGTCTTATTGACACAGTTTGTTCAATAATATTGCAGTTCCTGTGGCTGCTTCACAATAAAAGCCAACCCATGTTTTGTCCTTCAACGTAAAGCAGGAGCTGTAAGATTATTGTTATTAGCAGCTGTGAGATTATGCAAATCTGATACGGTGTGAGGAAAGACAACGGTCAACAATGGGGCAGATAACAATGAGATTACATTGCACATGCATGCATCACTTCCTGTGAATCCCTCCTGCCGAGGTAGGCAATCTGAATCAAACGTGGGAATGGAGGACTCCGCCGCGACTGATCAAAACTTCTATATTACACCTTGAGCAAGTTTGACTGCAGGATCATTTGTGTTTATTCACATCACTCGTGCTCTGCGTGCCAGAGTGGAGGCTGGGGATTACCTCCATGTAGACAATGTTTCATCAGTCATGGCTGAAAACCACTATTTCTATATATACTTTTGTTTGGTCTCTGTATTAATGTGAGGTTCTATCGTCGAACAATATTGTTTCTCTCCATTTCTAATTCAGAGGGATAGGCTTCCGTGTCATATATTATATTTATTACATATTTCGATTCCTTCACATTGACTTGTGTGTAGTAGTAATAGTGCAGTGTGAAAAATGTGCGCATACATATTCACCTAAATCAAACAAACTTTGCATTATATTGGATTGAATATTTTGCTCATATTTGAATTGAAATCACTATGTCATATTTCAAGCTGTTTTGTGTGTGCGTGGATGCCACAAGCAGTAAAGATGATTGTTTCATTTTCAGTTGGTCCATACAGTAAATTACTCCTCTCCTGCCTCGGCCCCTGGGCCATGGTACATCAGAGTGTAGCAGCTACAATATGAGCGTAACACCATCCACCACCCTGGACAGCCAGCTGCCTACAACCTGGAGTCCAACCAACTCCTACCCTGATGGTGAGGCTTGACCCGCACTAACACACTCTTCTTAAAGCCTCCCGCACGCCTTCCCAGCATTCTTCAATGACGTAAATCAGTTGATTCCATAGTAAAGAAATCCTAAAACGGCCTCAGGAAAATACACTAATTTGATTTGCTGAATGATCCTGATTGCTCTCTGTTCAACAATCCAGATCTCTCACTGGTTATGAAACCGCAATGCAGGAATGAAAATCGACAATTAGCAGCTGATGTATTGCTCACCTGGTGAGCCCAGAGCTCGGAAACACAAGGCATTAATTAGAGATTCCCGACAGAGAAGTAGCTCAACAGCTCTAACAGTAAACTGTTCAGCGGATTAATTATTGACTAATCTGTGCATATTCCCATTAAAACATGACTAATTGACCGATGCAAACAAGTGTGTTATTTTTAGAATGTGTATGTCGTCTGTCTCCAGTGCCCATGGTGATGTCTGGCTACACAAGTCGCCTGTGGCCTTGTGACTCCCAGCCCCAGTTCTGGAGTAAGTACCAGGTGTGGGAGTGGCTGCAGCAGGTCATGGACATGCACCAGATCGACGCCGCCAGCGTTCCCTTCCAGAACTTCGACATGGACGGCCACCAGCTGTGCAGCCTGGGCTACCAAGACTTCGTCCACGCTGCGGGCAGCGTGGGACCCATTCTCTTCCACAGCATCACAGAACTCAAGTGGAGTGGTGCGTCTGAGGGTCCGATGGAGGGGTTGGGAGGGGAGATGATTAGTCCCAATAAAAGAGAAGCTGGGTGATTCAAGGTCGGGTCTTGCTGAGGAGGGATCACAGATCCAGTCAGGGGTCGCGCCGCGTGGTTCCTGCGAGTGCTTCGAGTGAGGGAGGCGATGGGTTTGTTGTTTGCTCTTCAACAAAGCACAGAGGGGGTGTGTTGGGAGCCGAGACACAAGCTGGCTCATGCACTGCTTTTTAATTAGAGTCGGAGGTTGTAGTAAAGAAACCGGCGTTCACGGGCCGGAGGCTTCACCATCGGGCTTCTAACTAGGATGTGGGAAATGTAGCTCGGTGGAAATGAAAACAACAACATCCTTATAAGCGTTATGAGACATCAGCACATCACAGCTGAACCCAACAGCTAAAGCTGATGGCATTTCAAACCGGCTGCAATGGCAGACGACCAGGCACAACAGGTTTAACCTCTGAGCTACAGAGACATGGTGAACCAAACTAGCGCACAATGCTGCTATTGTTGTCACAAGCTGAGGGAAACCAGCTCAGTTTCTTGCTATTGAACGCCATTGTCACACTGTTTGTGATGTGTATAATTGCGACATAACTTGAGGCCATAGTACTGTGGAAAGCGTCAGCAGTCAGAGATTTTGATCCCTTAGATAAGATTTCTGTTTCTTCGTTGGAAAGACATGTTGCTACGGATAATCCACCTGTTTTTATTGCACTGAACATCTAGGCCCATCCTGTTTTGAGCTCTTAAAGTGAAAATATCCGCATGCGCCATAAAGCCACGCAATAGATGTTCTACTAAATCTGTTTAATATCTCGGGCTGTTGCAATGTGGTGCCCTAAAGAGGCATTTAATACTTTAACTAAGGCTCTGGTTCAATAATAATAATGCCTCTTCACATATTACTGACCAATTGAATTCCCTAAATTGGAGCTAATTATTCACTTCTTTATTCCTTCTCATCCCTGCAGGGCAATACCATGTGGAAATAGGGCAAGTGGACTTAAAACCAGATTGTAAGAGTCTCTCCAACAACGTATTTGTCACAGACGTATCCACGGTTGTTCAGATGAATCTACTTAATCAATACGTCCGTATTCCATTTCTCCCTCTTTATAGTAGACTTCTCCTGTCCATTTCCAGACGTCAGCTATCCATCCGGAGGTAAATATGTCCGTCTGCTGCATTATTTCTGCCAACGCTTTTCATTTGAAATGGATCACGTAAAAAAATGAATGAAATGTTGACTTTGATTCTTTTCTTTTTCTCTCTGTTTACGTAGAAATCTATGATCCCTTGACTCACCCCCTCGCCCCTATTGCCTCGCCCACCCCTTCTAGCCCTGGTGAGGAATCCACACACAACACAGGTCTTAATGGAAGATAGATAGATGAAAGGATTCAACAATCATTTCTTTCATTTTTCTCAGATATTAAAAGGTCTTTCAGTCGTCAGGTCAAAAAACACAGTGAGTAACAGCAACACTAATCATTTTAAGAACATACACACTGTGATGTGTTTTATTCCTACCATTCAACCTGCCTGCTTGGCCCCACAGACCCGAGGGGGACCCACTTGTGGGAGTTCATCAGGGACATTCTGCTGAACCCAGAGCGAAACCCCGGACTGATCAAGTGGGAGGATCGGACAGAGGGCGTTTTCCGCTTCCTCAAATCAGAGGCAGTGGCACAGTTGTGGGGCAAGAAGAAGAATAACAGCAGCATGACCTACGAGAAGCTGAGCCGGGCAATGAGGTACGGTGCAGCTATTACACATGCAGTTCCACCCATAAACCAAACAGCACGCTTTTAAACCGCTGGAGAAGAAAAATGGTTTTGCATCTCCTTAAAGTATTCATTCAAATTGGGATCTAATTACGAAGACGGTCCTTGACATTCGGCTCGCATTGATTTCAATTATGTTCCTTCCCATAACTTCACTCTGAGAGAAGGAAACGTGTCTGCACAGATAACGTCTCTGCACTTTCAACACAATCAGCAAACGTGCACACAGGGGGTTTCTTAGCTCGCCAAATAGCTTGTAAAATCTGTGATGAGGAAGACGTTTCACACTGCATTGTACCAATCCAATTTACTTAAGCAGCTTATAATGCACTTGCTGCTGAAACAGTAACAAAGACGTTTACTTTGAAACAACTTTGGATGCTTAAAGGTGACATCAGTAAAAGTTACGCATCTATAAGTGAACTCAACACTCTAAAAGACACAACATTGCAGATTACCTCCAGAAGAATGAAGGCATTTTTAAACCGCTACGTGTTTTTTCGCTTTCCTCCCAAATGAAGTGAAACGGCCTTCGCCTCAGAAAGTCTTCCTGGCTCCTGCAGTAGTCACAGCTTTACATTCAAATCGAGCTAATCTAATGGGCTTAATTCCATTGTAGTGAAAACCACTGGGAACTACAGAATGTGCCCACAGGTATTGTCACTGTGACCACAAAGCTGATTTTCTTTTCGCCGTGGCGCTGCAGGATTTGCAACTTGATGGCATCACCGAGGAGATTGGTGCTCTCAGTTATGAATAACAAAAGCATATTAACTTGGCTTCATTACATTTGCCTCATTTCCTTTTTTTTTTGTGTGTGTGTTTGAACTGAGAGGAAACGTCAAACATGTTGTTTTTTATTGAACAGGTTTTAATTTAGCGTTTTCACTTATATTGTTGGACTTTATAAATAGATTTTATTATTATTATATTTTGAAACAAACATTTGCACAACAGAGAAGCTCTACTGACTGATAAAACATTTCAAACCAGGACTAATTAATAATTCTGTCTTCACACTTTTATTACATTTTGGATTATAATAAGGTTATATGCTATATGCTAACAATGACTTCATTCAGATTCGGAGGGAACACAAATGATGTACGGTTGTTGTGGTGGAAGACACACATTATATTGCATATGATGACAAAATCCCAATTCATTTGAATGTCTGTCTGTCTGTCCTTTGCTGCAGATATTACTACAAAAGAGAAATCCTAGAGCGGGTAGACGGACGCAGACTGGTTTACAAGTTTGGAAGGAATGCAAGAGGATGGAGGGAGTCAGACAAGTGACAATTTCATTAACTTATGTTGTCTTCAATGTCGTATGCAAATGTGATGCGTGTTTTTTGTTGTTGTCGTGGTTTTCATCGCCCTCTTTGATGAGAACATGTTTGAACTGTTTACACGATGCTGATAGTTTGCCTTTTTCTTTCCTTTACATTCGTGACTTTGTTGTGACGCTGCACTGAGACGTTCTCCACTCTGCCTTATTAAAGCACTTGCTAATTGAACCGGCATGACAGCAGGCAAACCCTCACACATTTGTGTTTACATAACATATCCAACATAAGATGTTGAGGATGCCATATGCCTTACTTTTTACATTTGTTTCCAGATACTACAAGTCCCAAAGGAGCACACGTTGATAGCACTGGTACTGTGAAGTGTAATAATAATAAAAATAAGAAGAATAAAAACACAACATTATCAAGAAAGCAATAACAAGTGATACATACTGACATCAAAAGAAGGGTTTGTCTTATTTGGTTTATTTTATACGTTGTATTGATTGAGAAGTGTGTTCATGTAATGTTGATGTTTGATACAAATAAAGCTCATCCTTGTTTTTATTTTCTGGAAGTCAGGTTTTTGTCAGGATTGCGAGTGAACAACAAGAAGAAGATAATTCCTGGTTTTTGAGCGAGAGAAATATTATCAAGAAAGTGAGAGAGCTATTCTCGTGGGGGACTTTGGTGGCGTGACTTCCACAGCGGTGAGCCTCGCTCCCGCTGAATCCGTAACGAGCTTGACTTTGAAAAGCTCGTGGGTTCAGAGATAGCGCAGGTCAGTTGGTTTTTCTTCTCGTTTTTCTTCTCGTGACAGCATGAAATACCACACCGTTAATTGGTCACCAGTGCGTGCCACAGCTCCCGAACTGGTTCCTGCAGGCGGGAGGACGAGCGACCGGGCCTCGATGGCCAGCCAGATAAAAGCAGGGTCAACATAAGGCACCATTCTCTCAGACCGTATTCACAAGCAAATTTAGCCTAATCTTCACTTTGATTTATCTAGCTCTCGTCACCCTTCTTTACATAGCGTGGATTTGATTGACACCACGCTCTTTCCCGACGGCAATGTTTTGCCCAACGTCCCCTTTCGGTATTGTCCCTCTGCTCTCTCACACACACATCGTGTGGTGTCACCACACGAAGCTGGAGGACCATATGTTGTTATCAAGAAGTCGGATCTTCTAGTGTCACGACTGGCATCAGATAACGTCTCTGATTAGATCATAGTTTGCTGTGATTTTATTACCCATTGATGACTGGAATAAAGATAGAACCAGCAAGGCTACTGATTGCCATATTGTTACATGAGTGTACCAAGCAGTGTACTTCAAATTGAAGTGCATATTCATTATATTCCATTGTTCAGATTCCGTGCCGTTCCATAAAAATCGCTGCAGATTCTCTGGGTGCGTATTGTGCTCTTATAATCTGAAATGTCCTCAGGATTAAACAAACCTGCGTTTTAATGATTCACAAAGTAAAGACAAGAGATAAGAGTGTAATTGCAGCTGTTAGGCAGCCGCCAACCGAGGAGCTAACGCATCATGAAGTGTATGTGTGTTGTATATACCCTTTAAAACAAATGCTTCATTGTATTCGTCTGGCAAACTGTAAAGGCTTTGTGCATCGCACGTGAACATTAGCCGACAAAGAGGTGGACATCTAATCATCAGAGGCACAGACAGACGTCTGAAGTGTTGTCTCGGTTTCACTTTTGACTAAAGCCTTGAGGTGGGGGCGTGTTTGGTGTGACCTGGTGAAGATAAGTACACAGTTAGGCAAATTGTCTGGACTGACCTAACCCCTGCAGCAGAAAGAGACGGGAGCTTGATTTTCCTAACAGATTGCCGCCCCGTGAATGCAAACCCAGGCTTTACATACCCTCGGTGTGTGTAAAGGTCCATGACGACCACTGAAATCGGATTCAAATCAGACGTGAGCAGCCGTTAATACGCACTAATAGGTGAGGAGTATTCGTGAGTCACTGAGGCCGATGGTTTTAATGCTTCTTGAGAATGAACTGAAGTGAGAGAAGATAATGTGTTGTTTGGGAAAGCACAGTTAAACCAGCGTAACAAGTATTTACAACACTTGGTTGTTGGGCACTGGTGGCAGGTACCGATGGCACTTAGGCAAACATGCACCCAAACCGGTTGTAATAGATCTGGGAAAGAAACAAAAACATGCGACCGAGAGGCGATATTTAATCCATGCGTCTCACTTTAGTGAGATTTGACATCAGCTATCGTGATGAGAACGCAGACAACTGTCTAGGCAGGGGACAGCAAAATGTATGTTTGTATGTAGGCTGCACAGGTGCAATAATGGCTGCCATTGTATTGCCAAAAAAAAAAAAAAAAAAAACAGTAGGCAAAGCTGCACACAAGTGCCTATATCTATTATTGTCAGAAAATGATTTTCAGATCTGAATGAGCCATGCAAGGGCTATTTCATTATTCAAAAGGGAGTTCATTAATTCAATCAGATAGATGCTGGAGGAAGAACAGGGAAGTGATGAAAGATAGGCTGAACATGAGCATAAAGACAGCCAGCTGGGATTTTGTGTCAGTGTCTCATGCCTGCTCAGTGGGGCTATTGTGTTCTCTAAGCAGATGCACAGTGCCAGCTTATCAAGCCCCCTTATCGTTTTCTCTTCACACTCAAATGGACCTGTGAGGCATTCAGCCCAAACGGTGAGTTGGACTGATTAGAACTGCGTCACTGGTGCAGCTTGCACTGATCCAGTTAGAAATAACACACTGCTGTATAAATTTAACAAAAGTTTAGAATCAAACTACTCATTCATGGTCACAGTAAAAAAACAACAACAAAACAGCAGCCCCGAAGTCACTGTGCTCATGTAAACAGTTGATAATGAAGTGTGATTGACGGTCAGGTCTTTTTTGCATTTTTTGATGAGACAAAAACACGAGGAAGTATCCGTGACGATGCAAATATGTCTTGTTATGGAGCCAGTTTCCGGCTCAGACTTTGGACTTTCTATTTGTGTTTGTTTCACCATGCACTTTTGACGACCCATTGATTTTCTTGGCTGCACACACCATCACAGAAGAGTTCACATGCAGGATCATGTGAATGAGGATGTTGTGAAATGCCTCTTTTATAAAGAGATTAGTATTTTAAATCCATGAGACACACGTGTCATATTTGACAAACGAATCTGTAACGAGAGAAATTCCAAATCAGTTTTAATGATTCCATTAAAACCTTCTTTTAATTAAAGGTATGTTGGTATCAAGGTATCATTCCAGCAACACTAAATAAGTTCAATACAATTGTTAAGCAGAGAGAAATAGAGTTAAAGTGTTTATTTATAGTGTAGCAAATCGGTTTAGCGCTTGCCCTTTTTCTACATACTTATTCTGAAACTGATTTTTAATTTACATGTTTTTAACACAGACTACTTTGTATAGGAACCTTTCATATGTCTCCCAGCAGAGGGCAGTAAGTTAGTGAGCAGCGGAGATTTCGACCAATTTTAAACGCAACAGAACAACAGTCTATAGGACCCAAAATAGTTACTAATTTTTAGCTATCCGTAAATAAATAAATAATATATAGTATGTGCAAATTGAATAGGTAAAATCCCGTCACACGCGATCTGAAGTTTTTATATTTGATATTTCTCACAAGATTAATTATAACTTCTTTTACCGTCAGGCATCTCTGTGGACACCTCCGAACGACGGAGGACGACAACATGGCGGCCTCCTTGCGTCTGGGTCGTCAAGGGATTTTATTTGGCCTGAGACTATCTAACGTTACATTTAATAAATGTTTATGTGCCAAGAACCCATGGCAGGAGCATACGAGACGCTTCCATCGGTCTCCGTGGATCCTTGGTGAGTGTTGACAGCGTAATATAAGGATAGCTCTTTTTTTCCCTGTGCTGGTAGCCGTTGACATTTGCTATCGTCGCTTTCTGACTGTATTCATGGTGTAATTCGTTGTTTTGTTTTCGTTTTTCATAACACGATATCTAATAAGAGTGTTGTTGATTGGGCAGACCGGCATGTCTCATTGCTAACTTGAGTAATGAGGGTTTTATTTGACCTCAGTTTACGGGAAAGCGGGCTCCATAAATGATGCGGCAATCTTGTGAATGCAAAACTGTCTAATTTTTGTTTGTCAGTGCCCCTAAAACATAATGTTACAATCGTTGAATAAACAAAGTCGTGAATTCTCGAAAGGTTATGAAGCGTGTTTGCTGTTAGAAGAGACAGACGTGACCTTACGTTGTTTCCGTGGGTGTTTTCAGGTGTGTTTCCTCTCGGTAATGCTCTGTTTAACGCAGGTTGTATGAGAAGCTTCTGGAATATCTCGCAGGCACATTTTGATTTCTTTCTGACAGAAAGCCTTGTTCGTCCAGGCTGCAACCATACGTGTTTACCAATGAGTCCTTTTATGTCATCCGTCAGTCTGGTGTGTGAGAGTCATTATGAATAAATCATTTTTATGAGGCCAGTTTCTAATATTGCTAAGTTTAATACAGTTTATTTAGATGCATACATGTCAGTAGGAAATCACTCGTGTTGCTCCATTCTGTTAAAGTGTCCCAGTAATGACAGTGGGCCAACATGCACAATACCAACGCAGCCAAATAAAAGTCAGCTGTCATTGATTTTATTATTTACACATGTGCTTTTTCTACTGGACATTTCAACATGGCTTCCATTAAAAAAAAAAAAAAAAAAAAAAAAAAAACACTTTTTAAAAAAAATGTCATGTCATGTCATCGCAACCCAATTAATGATAGACCTAATCTATAAATCATGAGAAGAGTGACTTGAATGAATGCATCAACATATAGGCTATTGTCATGAATAGCAAATTAATGTCAAAGGGCAAAATGTTTGATATATCACAACTTAATGTTATGTGTTATAGAAAACATACACATGTCATGCATGTTGACAGACAACAGATCAATATGTTAAACAGGAACTTGCATTCTTGATTTTCAGATAGATAGAAAGAAAATGTAAAAGTGAAGTCACATAATATTTTTACTACTGGAATACACTATTATCCTTAAACCCACATTTATGTTTTATGACATCCCCAAATATCCAGCAGATGGCAGCAGGACACAACATGACCAAAGAGCAGAACAGATTTAAACATTTTATGTAAATATGGTTTATAGACATGATAGGCAGTAAATCCAACAAGGCCTTCAAAATGCCTGGAAAAAAAGATATCTTTAACATACACCACTTAAATGCCAAGTTCTATTTGTGATCTTATTTTTTATTCATTTTCCTGCATATACCTTTTAAGGAAATTACACTGGTGCAATGTCATATGCCTTACTGTTCCGTAGCACTGCTGGCTTCTCGTAGTCGAGCAGTGATTTCTCTGGCAGCCTGGAGATCCAGTGTCCACCACAGTGCTGTGAGCCGGTTGAACCCTGGCCTTCTGAGTGAATGCAGCTGGTGACAGTGGGAGGCTTTGTTGGTTGCTCAAAGGCCTGCAAGAGTACGAGTGCCTCTGCAGCCTCCGGTGCAGTGTCAGCGAAAATCATAATAACATAAGTGCAGTGTTCTTCTGTCATAGTGGAACTGTCACTTCCTTTTGTCCCATGTTGCAACCCCGAGGCCTCAGCCCAAACACGGCTACTTCTAGGCGTGTTACTTGATTTATTTTGACATTCACATAGCTTATGCTCAGAGACCTGGTTGTAAGTTGTAAGATGGTTCTGAATATGATTTTTATGGAGATATTTCTCCTGTAGTTTGAAGTCTGATGACCCCTCGTGTAAATTGTATTATTCTCTTTGTGTCCTGTAGGTGTCAGCCCAGTCAAAGTGGAAATGCCTGCACTTTCTCCCACCATGGAGGAGGGAAGCATCGTTAAATGGCTGAAAAAGGAAGGTAAAAGAAACACGAGAAACACAAGACTTAATTTCCCAGCTGTCATTACCTCTTCTTTGCTTGACTTCTTCTAACCTGCTTAATCAACTGTTTTAGCAAGTTAGTCCAAATGTATGTCATTTCCACAGTGACACTCTCTGCAAAAACCTCAGCATTTCTTTTTTTCCCCCCACAATGATGGGCTTACTGTAGCAATAATCACTCACTGATTGATATAACATTGTCCTGGAAGGCAAAGGACTGAGCTCTGGGAGCACCTGAGGGACTTTGGGTGGCTAATTGGCTCAAGGTAACACAGCAGTCACTATTCATCACTGCTTAGCAACTCGGCCAGGCGCCTCAGCCACACTCTCATTTATCAGGAGGCAGCATACTGAATTCTGATTGGCTGCTCAGCTGTGTTGCCATGTGCATCTGTGACTTGGGGTGAGATTTGTACACGTGTGTGTAGAGAAAGAGAGACGTTCTCAGTGACAAGTACATCCTGGATGCTACTTTCCTATCCCTAAATTCATCATAGGGATTTAAGTGTGCTTAGAAGAGCACTAGTTTTACATGAGGGTAATGCGATTTATTGTTCTAGAATCAAAACTTGTTCAAAGAGGTGTTTTATGGTGTAGACCACATCTTTTAAAGCCCTCTGAATTACAATTTAAAGGGTAACTTCAGTGTTTTTCAACCTGGACCCTATTTTCCATGATTTTGTGTCCAAATGAACTAGTTTTTTTATTATTATTGTTCCAGTATTGAGCTAGGACGCTGCCACTAAACGGGCTGCAAGGAAATTTTATTAAACAATTCCACACCGTCAATATATGTTGACTAAAAGTGCTTGTTTTTGCCACTGACAGGCTCAGATTGTAAGTGATTGTTTGTTAGTTAAGTGTCTAAAAACATTATTCGAAATGTCCCTCTGGCCTGTTTGTTATTGTCTGTCTTCCTCGAAAACAAATCTCATTCTGATATGTCACGTGACATTCACAACATTGTTGAAATCATCTTAATATTCATCCATAAATTTTAGATTACACTAGGCTACGCTTTCTGTACTCAAACTGTCCAACACAGTAAACTCTAAAACTCTGGCCACTGGTGTAGTCTGACAAGTCACATGACATAATAACAAGCAGGCACATTTTATTTCTTTGTAAGGTTATTTCCATAATGTAATATTATATTATAAAATATAGTGAAAATCTGAGCCTGTTTAGAGCTAAAAACATACTTTTTTTTTGAGGATGTAAATTGCAGTGCAGAATTGTGATGATGATTACATTGCAGCCCATTTAATGGCTGGACCAATTTTAAAAATTGTCATCTGTAGTCCCCACTATTCACGTCGACAGAAAAACATGAGAAAGAATGGTCTCGGTTGAAAAATACAGAACATATAAGATAACATAAAATGATACCATCTTATTGAAATGGTAAAATATGCTCTTTTTCATTTAAAATGTTCTTCAAAACAAAGCAATTTGAACATGTTATTTAAGTAGCATTTATATATGCAGGTTATGTATGTTAATAAAGCCCTGGCTTACACACCGATGTAGTCTAAATATCTCTTTTGTTCTGGTAGAGGTGAAAAGGCTTTAGGGTCGCCTGTTTAATCTTTAATGTTGCACATCACACCTAACCCCTGCGGTCATTCGTTGTTAAAGTCTCATACAAATCCAATTTTGACTCCACTACCGCTTGCTCTCATGGGCTTCCAACGTCAATACTCCCCCTGCTCTTTCAACCTTCCCCTCACCCATCCCCATCCTACCCTTACCTTGAGTAGTTCCTCCTGTTTCCTTTCCACACAGCCTTGAAACTCAATTAATTCAAGGTTTCATAAGATACCATTTTCCTTTGTCATAATACTGTCATTCATTGTCCTTTTCTTTGCTTGCATGCACATGATGCACCCTCTTATAGTTGTTCTTCTTCCAGTAGATAAACATGTGACCACATGTCAGATCTGGATAACCCTTAACCTTCATGTCATAAACCTTACCTCTTCCTCCTCCTTAACACATGGATATACAGTATGTCACAAAGACAGTTCAATCATGCCATGCCTACTCTTGATTCTATGACATAGATTGAAAGTGCCAATGGCAAGACATTTCTGGGGGCTACGTTATAACCGAAACATTTTTTGCCATCAACATTAAATTATTGATTTCTAACAAGCGCTTCTTGTACCACTGAGCTGTAGCACTGACAACAGTGGGGTTATGTTCAACTCTCCCTTTGTCCAAGGACACAATAATGTCGATTTGTCTGTCTATTAGCCCATTGGAAGTCCCATCTGAGTTGTTGCACAAAACAGGTGTAGCGCAAAATGGATATATGAGCATAGAAGAATTGAACCAGTGACTCCTAATTGCCGTCCTCTTTCATTGCCAAGCAGATGCTAATTTATTCAAACTCTCCTGTGGGGTGGACCAGTGGGAATCTACTGGGATTCTAAGGCTAGGCAAAGATCTCCCCTTCTCTCAGACACGCTGTGTTTCCGTATCTCATATTATTTCCCATGAAACATTGATTAGGCCCTTCATTTGATATGTAGGCCAAGGCCGGAGCAGATATTTTTTCCCATAACCCCTTTGTCTCATCAATGGAATTCTTTCATTTTATGTCAACTAATTTGTTCACGTTTGTACAAAGCAAAGAGCATTTGCTTGAACATGCTGCTAATGATCATGATTCATGCATTACCAATCTTTGCTAAAAATGAGTCATTTGCACTTTAACTGAGGTCATAAAATCCCATCAGAATGAAGAGATTGTTTAAGAAATTAGGTGCTTATGATGCCATGTAAATGTTTTTATCCTAAAGGAATTCCTGGATGTGTTTATTTACTCTTGTAGGTGAGGCGGTGGCAGCCGGTGATGCCCTTTGTGAGATTGAGACTGACAAGGCTGTTGTTACCTTGGAATCTAACGATGATGGTATCATGGCAAAGATATTGGTGAGTGAGCAAAAACATACGGAAATGCACATGTACATACATATGAAAATGTGTTGAGGAAGTATTTAAATGTATGTTAGAACCAGGATTTTAAATTGTCTATTTTTTTTCCACAAGAGTTCTTGAGTTTTCTGTTATTATCGTCAATCTATGTGAAGTCAGTAATGTGTAGAAGTTATGGCTATGAGTTGTAAATAAGTTAAACATAGAATAGAATCCTGCTATTACTTATTTGTGAATATTTCAGGGTTTCCCTCATTGCCTATGCTAATTGGCTGTTTGTTAAATCTGGTCTCTCTATACATACAGTGACAGCAAAGCTTTGACAAGGTGTCTTCTGTTACAAATATCGCCCTCCCCCCATTGTGCTGTTTGTTGGTGGGATTGTTAAAAGACTGCCAAAGATGTTTTCTTTCATCAGTATTCCAGTGCATCTTTCTCCCCCCTGAACAGAATGATTAAGATGTTTTAGATTTTGCTTTTAAACTGATCTGAGATCGTGAAGTGGGGGGGATTTCCTCGTGGTTTAAGCAAGATTTCTGTTCACTTTTTAGCTTCCCTATTTGAAAAACTGACGGATGACAGTTGCTGTTTGTTCCCGTGATTGCACAAGAGCACAAACCTCCATGTCACGGAGAGTGCCTTATCCAATAACATAACATGTTCACTAGCCATGCCAATTTGTGGACACCTTCACATTATGGTGACACCCGAGTGGAGCGCATCTTAATTAGCTGATGTTTGTTTGTGTAGCCTCAACATAAAAACAAATACACAGCCAGCAAATGCACATCATAAATGAGCAGATGGATTCCTCGTGACACAAAACACAATCTTTTCTAACATGCACAGGCACAGAAATAGAAATGGCTAAATTAGTCAATTAATTACAGGAAGTGTCAACTATAAACTATAGGATTGTCTCGCTTTCTTTCCTTTGCCTTTCTCTTCACTTGCTTCCGTTCGTTCACATTCCCTTACTCCATCCTTGTCTTTGCCACTGTGGGGATGAGGTAGTTTCCATAGCAACCACCCAAGAATTGGGGGTAGGGGCTTTAGAGCTGAAGCTGGCAGAGAAAGATGATCTGCATTAGATAAGCCCCCCTGCTCTTTCTCGCTCGCTCCCTCCATATGATAGAGACTATGTATAGTTAATAAGAAAAACAACAGCCAGTGGCAGTCTTATGGAGATTTGTGTACCTTTTTCATGGCATGGGCAATGTTGCATCCACTTTGTTTAGGTCAGAGAATATCAGTTCTTAATAGCATGATTGAGACTCAGCAAGCACCCAGTCAGTTTCTAATTTAGAGGCTACCATAATTACCTGCCTGTGGCCAAATTACTTGAGGGGCTGCAGTCGGCGCCCAGTGCTCCACAGGGGTTATTTATGGGGGTCAAGTACTGCTATGGCCCTATACCAATTTCCAACCATGGTGCTTGGAGGTGAGGGAACAGGGGATAGATTCTGCTCATATTGGGATGTGGATGTTGGGGGGGGCACCAGCACCATGAACACAGATTACTGTATCTCATCATACTCTTACTGCACTGCTCTACCCTGACCCAAGGGCTTCAATCTGAGAGTCAGCCATGGGTACAATCAATCATAGCCTGTGAGAAAGGGCATGGACATGTTTGCGGACATGTACAATAGATGCTCGTAGCTTTTCAGATATATATAAAGATGCATACTACTGAGCTTTACTGATCTAGAAATGTAACACAAGTTAGGTGAATGTGGATGATTTTCTGATTGATTTAATGAAAAACATGGCAGAAAGGACTGACAGACGTTTGAATAGAAGGATAAATTGATGAAGGTTTCCAACATGCTCTGCAGTGCTAACCTTTCTGTATTCCATTTATCATGCTCTTCCCCCTCCTCCCTTCATCTCCACACACTGTCCAACAAGGGTTCAATTTAAACACCAACAGCAGCAGCTATGTGTCCTCTAAATCAATTATTAGTATAAATCACTTTCTAACTGTGCAGCGTTGTTAGAACAAAAATAAATGGGTGAAAAGTGCCTTTGTCCGATCTAATTTACTCAAAATGAGAGTAAATAGCCTGTAGGCTGCTGGCAAAAATTGAATTAGTTCACAGTCAGATATTTTCCCTCAAGAAAGGCCAGCAGTACAAAGGGGGAAGTGAGACTGCGGTGCCACATTAAGAGAAAGCAGAGCAATAGAAAATACGAAGAATATTATTACCTTCCACTGTATAGTATTTGACCATGATTTGATGCTAACAAACCTGGACTAATTACATTTTATGGGCTCTACATTACATATTACACAGCTACATCAGACAACAATCGTAATTAAAATGAAAAGAAATGCTAATAATTGTCCAGGCCAAGCTTATTGTAACCGAGCTGTTATAAGTGGGCTAAACCTCATTAATGGTCTAGACTTTGTAATATTATTAGCCTAGCTGATGGCCTCTGGAGAGGTCCATTATGAGCCCTATTTGAGAGCTGTTAGAGCCTCACAGTGTGAATGTTGCCATAGGGAAGGCTAAACACTTTTACATTCATGGACCCGTTTTTACTAAGCATCAGAGAAAGGATGATTGTGAGGGTTAATTGTTTTGTTTGATTTGACAGAATTTTGTTTTGCATAAAACCAGCTTTACCACACGGTGAAAAGCTTGACAGATTCCAAAAGCTGAGGTGAGAGCATCATAATGCTTCCCACTGTTTTCAGTGTGTTCCATTTGATGGCAGTGTTGAGCCCCACACCACCACAGCACTAAGCATCTGTTAATGCAACTACCCAGCAGGCATACTGTTTATAGTGCATGTGATTGAACTGTGAGAATCCACCGAAGTGTGTGTGTGTGTGTGTGTGTGTGTGTGTGTCTGTGTGTGTGTGTGTACACTGTACGTTGGTACATTATTTTAGGCAATATTACTGCACTTCTTGGGAACCTTTTTGTGATATTGCTCAACTCTACATCCTGTCAGTAAATTTAACTTTAATGCTGAATAGTCTTTAAATTGACATGCCTTACAAATTGCAGTTGAATTTTTTTCTGAGAGGTATGTATCCAATCAGATGGTCTAAGTTCATGATCTAGTATAGGATAAATATTTTCACTTCCCTAGAGTCAACCCTAAATAAATTCTCAACCTGAGAGGTGGAGCTAAGGATGGAGGTATAATGTATATTTTTCTCAAATTGTGTTGAAATTATGAATACACCTGATTTACGATACTTTCTCCCATGACTATCCTCTACACTGGAACTGTTCTGTGTTCTGACAGTCTGCCTTTTGCTGATTTTTGGCTGTTAAATGTCGACACATGCCGAGTGTGTGCGTACTCCATTGTGCAATGAAAAAATGCTTTTCAGTTACACAGAGATGATGATGGCTGTCACAGCAGCGTATCAGAGTTGCTTGTGACGGGATTCCACAGAAGTGTTTCCTCTCTCTAGTTTCACATGCATCATTTGGGGAAAAAATACCACTGGGGACTGAAGGAAGGGAACTCTGTGGAAATACAGGAGTCAGATTTCCCTAAGATGACTTACACTTGCACGTATCCTTCAGTTGTCATAGCAGTTCCTTGTTTATCAAACATGAGACCTATTGTTTAAGAGTCATACTTTTTCCATTAATTCATATTTTTAAAAGGCCAATAGTCATATTGTGTTAGCCAATATATTGTACCTTTTAGGTTAGGTTTATTTAGGATTTTAGAGTGGATTGGGATAAAAACACTCACAATAAGTTAATCGTGGGGAATTTCATTATTGGGACAATCGTTAAAATCACCATGAGTGACGTGAAAAAGCAGTTTGTCTAAAGTCTAGTTCGCTATCGTTGTAGAGAAGTGAAAAATAGAGCCTCATTAAAAATACAGGAAGTATCATGTAATGTAAAAGTGACTCACGCGATGTTGCCATTTGTTTATGTATTTATTATTTATTCATGCAGGGAGACCTTGTGATTTACTTATCTAAGTATGTTTTTCACACATTTTAGTGCCATATTAAAGAGTTTTAAGCATATTTTGATGATTATCAGGATTGTGAATCACAATTATTTTGGCCAGGATAATCGTGACATTCCTTTTTCACATCATCCCATGCCTCGTACAGCTTTTTGTTCATTACCATCACTCAACTTTACAGCAAAGTCCAATGGGGCAAAATTAAAATCAATTCAGTAAATGTTCAATCTTAGTACCCCGATACAACAGTGCTTTGAATAGCAGTCATACTTACTGGCTCAACCTTCAGGTTTACATTGAACTAAAGAAGAACAGAGTAAGCATGGATGTGAAGCTCTTTCTACTAGTGAGCGCAGGTGTTCATATATGCTGCTGTTCTTTCCAGTTAGGTGGATATGATAATTGGAGTGCTGATTTTGATCTCGCAAGCCTGCTGGAGGGAAGGTTATGGAGTGGAATATGTTGATAACGATGGATTTACTAATGGAGCTTTCCATTTTATTGTGAAATTTTACCTTCATTTTCATGTTCGGCAATTGTTACCTCTTGGCTGGGCAGCGGAGGTGTTGTATGTCGTACATTTCTGCCATTTCTAGCCATTTCATTTTGCTCTCTTCTTCCTCCTATTCTTCTTCTCTCCTGATATTGAGCTACACATTCAAGTGGCAGCCAACTAAGTGGAAACTTTTTTGAAAGGAGATGAAGTCTAACAGCCCAAACCAATGTGTTGTACCTGGCCTTTCAGTGATAGTGATCAATACTGACTGAGGTGCAACACGTTGCACAGCTCGGGGAGAGTAGCATAAGGCTTCCAGTGGATTACTCTGCAACAGGGTAGTGAATCAATAGTTGACAGAATGAAAACGCATCCATTGCACTCCCAGAACCTAATCCAGCACATATGGGTTTATATGGTTTGTCAGGATAACGGGGGAGAAAATGGAACGATGGGAAATAATGCAAATTAGAAGGCAGTGTGAGTTTTGAGGATGCCTGCAAAAATTGTTATCTGTTCAATGACCACTATTTATCACTGGTTAACTTCAGAATTTATTCTATTCCTTCTATTGAATCTATTTATGTGTTCTTTGCTTCATACAACACCTGAGACCTTCCCCTTTATTCTAGTAAACTCTACTTATGAGGTGACTGCACCGGTGTTGCTAATGTGCTCTCCTTACTGTATAAGTACTTCTCTCACCCTCTTTACAGATGGAGGAGGGAAGTCGCAATGTGCGCCTGGGCACTCTTATTGCCCTCATGGTGGAGGAAGGGCAGGACTGGAAGCAGGTTGAGATGCCCCCTCCAGATGCTGCAGCTCCATCTGCAGCTCCACCTGCCACAGATGCAGCCGCTGCCCCAGTTGTGCCCCCTGCTTCTCCGTCTCCAGCTACTCCACCAACACCAGCCGTGTCAGCACTGTGAGTGTCGCTTTCCTTCGTTTATTTGATATCTTCTTCTTCTTCTATGGCCTAATGTGATACATTTAAACTTACGCTTGAGCCATCTTTCCGTGATTTGGATTTGTCTGCTGCGTCATTTTACCCTTGAATAAGCTTGATTTAGTCAAGCTTGTTGTTAAAAACATCTGATTTGTAAATTAGCTAATGTTATTGACTATATACTGTATGTGTTAGCATAAACATCAGGTCATAAGTGACAAAAGCTGAAGGCAATACTCAGTTCTGAAGTATCTTTTGTCTTGGTTGTTGTGTAGATATTATCATATTATCGGGTTTACCGCCATGATGCCACAAGCTGTGTGTCACAGTGGTGTATGATGGAACTACAGATTCAAGAAAACACTTAGATAAGGAGGATAACGATACATGAAGGATGAACTAAAGCTCATCCCCTCTTGGTCATTACACCGCCTTGCTGATTTCAGGTCTCACAGTATTTACCACCATCTAACGCGCTGAATAAGAGTGTTTACGTTCCAAAATGTGGGAGATCCTACCTACTCCTGTTTACACAATAAATATTCTTGTGGAAAGCAAACAAGCTTCCACAGAACAAAGAGGCCTTATTTGTTATGCAAACACTTTAAGCTGAGCTCGTGCACATTTTCAGATTTGCACCTTGGCTGCATCAGCTTGACGGGTGAAAGATGGAAGGCGGATGTGCAGCTAACATGGTACAAGAACGGGCTCCATTAAGGCAGTCATGTCAACCACATGGTATCTGAGCTAAGCCACGTCCTTTTTAAGATCTTTTTACAAACACACAGTCAGTTATATTATATAGCTAGACTGAAATGCTTTAATTAACTTCTGCTGAATAAGGACTTGGTTTATTACCTACTCTTCTCTCTTTAAACTTAAGAACTAAGAGCAGAATTTGACACTGTGCTATAATCAAAACCTTCTGGATTAATTTGCGGCCTATAAAGCAACAGTACAACTTTTAAATCTTTATTGTAAAATGGTGTCGTGCTCTCTCTTTCTCGTCCAGGTTACGTCTGAGTCCAGCAGCAAGACATATCCTGGACACCCATGGCATAGACCCAATGTTGGCCACACCCACTGGACCAAGAGGACTTATCACCAAGGAGTGAGTATTGGTGAATGGGTTTGCTGTATTTGTTTACACAGGAAGTGATGTGTGAGCAGTAGGTGCTCTTTAAGCGTTGTAATAGGCCTGAGGGCCCAGATTGGAAGGGTTCCCTTGTGGCCACCGTAACACTCCAGTATCTCTGAGGAAAAGAGATGTCAGTCAAGCAAGGCAGGTTATAGCCACAGTGTAGGCAGTGTGAATGACAATGAACATGTGTGAGAGACTAGATAAGTGAAAGAAATGTGACTGGAGATTCCAGGTATTTAATCCTGTTATGAATTTACACTAGAAAGCTGCGAATGCACACGCAGCCATAATGGTTATGTGCTGTCAGTAGGGACCTGATTGAATACTCTCGTTACCCACCCAACACCCTGCTGGGGAATCTCATTAAGCAACTTCGGTCGCTATAGCAACTCAGTTTCCAGGGCCCGCTGGTGACGCAGACCATATGTTTTGTGGGATGTGGGTTTTAGACAGTAAAAGAGATATGAAGCTTCATAAACCACACAGTAAAAAAAAAAAAGACAAATATGAAGCCTTTTTATTTGAATGCACACCTTGTAAATATAGGAGAAGAAAGGCTAAAATGGGCAATAGCCAGTGTGTTTATGATATTTAGATATTAAATGATTAATTTGATGTACCAGAATAGCTGAACCTATGGTCTCTTGCTTGTATGTTGTGAGAATGAACACTTCTCTTCTTGTTAGAAACCAAATCTCCTTGGTGTGAATAGTTTTATACAGGCTTAACTCCTTCAAGAGGGCAGAATAGACCTGGTTTCTCTTCCATTGTGCTTTGATATACATCAGATAAGACTGAAACTAGGGAAAGGTACCCCTCCCATTCCACCCTCTGCACTAGTCGGGCTCCTCTGTAGTGGGCATGAATAACAAGAGGTCACGCAACTAAGGGATGAGATCATATCATGTTACACAAGGTTTAAATACAGATTGTGTACAAAGAAACGCATTTTGATTGCTTTGCTACCTTTTCTCACCTTTTTTTCATCGTTGTCATAAATAGCAATGTTAGCGAAAACAGTAATGGCTAAATGTGTTGTTGCTAAATTTTTAAAGTCTTGCATTGTTTCAAAATCATATCTCTGTTTTACAACACTTGGATTGCAGAACCATTCGTTTTCTTTTGCGATGCAAATGTGTTGTAAGTGTGCTTGCTGTGTATGTGTCTCAGCATCTGCAGCGTAGTCCTCTTTTACACTGGATTCAATTTAAACCATAGTGGGTTGTTTACTTTTCCTGAATTTCTATATAAGATTTTTTTATATGTTGTATATATTTTTTAAAGTGAATGAAAAAGGATCAGCTCCCATGGCCACACCACCATTTCTGGCATCTAAGCCTGTCTTAGGTAGCAGTAGAAGACAAAGTTTATTTGTGTGTGTGTGTGTGTGTGTGTGTGTGTGTGTGTGTGTGTGTGTGTGTGTGTGTGTGTGTGTGTGTGTGTGTGTGTGTGTGTGTGTGTGTGTGTGTGTGTGTGTGTGTGTGTGTGTGTGTGTGTGTGTGTGTGTGTGTGTGTGTGTGTGTGTGTGTACGCTGCTGCCTCATTCCTTTTTAATATTCTACTCACCCTCTCCTAGTCTTTCTTTCGGTGTGAAAAGCACATGCCAACCAGCTGCACAAACGGTATCTATGGTGTCATCGGCAAGCGTCCACTACAGGCTGCTGTTGACTTGTCTTCCTTAAATGTAATTCTGATATGTCTAATACATTCTCACTGAAGAATGTGGTAGCATATATATGGCATATCCCTTTTTTGCACTTAATGTTGTCCAATCCTGCTTGTTCTGTCCTCTTTTTACAAGCATTCACAGTATAAATCACACATAACTGTTATGTTCTGCTTTCTTTTTCTTTCTTTTTTTTTATGTGGTGGGGTTGTAATCATTATAACAGTCAATGTAGTCTCACGTTAGCTAGGGGATTTCCAAGTTGCCTCAGTCCCTCCACAAACAAATGCTCCTATCAGTGAGAGAGACATGGAGAAAATAGCTGTGGGGCCCAGACTGTTCCCGGTCTGCATGTCGAGGTCAGAGGCAGCTGATCCAGACAAAAGACTGGATGCATGTGGGTAGATGAATCCCAGTGCAGTGAACTGGAACCAGAGAGCTTCAAGCTTGCACACCTGATACCTGCCCCTCTCACCTCTTTTACAACTAAAACCAAAATTAGTGGGTGAGGGGGAAATAAGGTAGAAAATAACCCGAGTTAGGTGAGATAATCTGTAAATGGGGAATTCACCCTCATCTGAGATGTAGTGTGTCTTTTAACTATGCAGCATAACACTGGGAGTCGGTACTAAAATGAATTGATCTTTGCTGTGGGTCTTTTATTGTAGTGCCGGAGGAATGTTGTTCAAAAAAGTGAGAATGTTCATGGCTCAACATGCCAGTGGCAATGCAAGCCAAGGTTTTGAGAAACCTTGGTCCTTTGCTGCACCTGACACCTGATACTGCCGAGCCTCACCCTGATGTGGTTTGTTTGTGACTAGCTAATTATTCTCATGACACCCATCCGCTGGAGGATAACCGAAAGTTACCCCTCTATACAGGTCTGACACAAATACAAACCAGATAAAACACTTGGCAAATGGGGAATAATGTATTATTGTAGTCGTAAGCTATGCCAGTGTTTATTTATTTTCTTTCAGAAAACTGTCATTTATAATGGTCAAAGCAGAGTAAAATAAAATGGCACTTTTCATACAGAAAGAAATTGTTTTGATATTGTTTTTCACTGTAGAATTTAGGACGCCATGAATAAATTGCAGAAATGAAGAAAACAGGATTGAATCAAATGATTGCCAGAGACTTAAATAGCATATCTATTCTGTTAAACAGGGATGCACTGGGTGGGAATCAATAAACACATATATACATTTACATTTAGGGCATTTATATGTATAATAATATATGTATATATGTTTTTGTACTTTAACAGAGATGCATTGAATCTCTTGAAGACATCTCCTGTCCCTAAAACAACCCCAGCCATGGCTGCACCAGTTGCCCCGAGTCCTGTCCCAACCCCGGCAGCTGCCCCTCCGCCCCCAGGCAGCCGACCCAACATACCTCCTCTCTCTATACCAGGGAAACCAGGAGCACCGGTGAGCTCTCTCTCTCTCTCTCTCCCTCTCAGCATCAAACAAACAGATTTTATCATCATTTCTGAATCACATTCTTCTTTTCATTCTTTTGCACCACATTCAGTTTTAGTCTGTATGGGCGTATGCTGTAAAATATGACCTATTGATGTCACAGATGGGTCCATCAATAACCAAATGCACACATTTTTTTTAAACTCATTTATTAGCCCCTAACAAATCATTAACTCATTGTTAAAAAGAGTGTCAGTAGCATATTTACGTTGTTAACTATGCATTCTTTTTGAGTGATTGATGGCTGTGATATGTCTGACTATCACTCTTGTCCCCTATTGTCTCTCCCCAAAATGCCCTTTTCTCCTCATTCAATTATTTACCTCCACCTGCCCTCCTTAGGGCACTTTCACGGAGCTCCCAGCCTCAAACATCCGCCGTGTTATTGCTCAAAGACTGACGCAATCGAAGACCACCATCCCTCACGCATACGCTTCAGTTGACTGCGACATGGCTGCCGTCATGCACCTCCGCAAAGACTTGGCCAAAGGTAAAAAAGAAAAACCCCACCACTGTTAGTGACATGTTAGTGTCATGCATTTCAGTGAATTTTCTGACTAACATATGGAGGGAAACATTTCCATGATGATGTGGATTTCACGGTTTTCACATGACTACTCACTTGACAAAGTGAGACAGTCTATTGCATTGAGAGAAGCTCTGGTACACGTGGTCATGTATCTCTGGTTCAAGCCAATATCTCTCTCTCCCCACCCCGTGTCTAAGAATAACCCGGCACAGTGTGGGTTTGTTTGAGGTCACATGTTGTATGGGTTACGAAAATGGTATAAACAGGGCATAAATGGCTGAATCAGACTCATCCAGAGGGCTGAATAGTCTTTTATTGGATCGAAGTCTTTGTTCATGGGAACCTTTCAATTTAAGACCAATAAGACACCCACAGTTAGTCATGCACATAGTAAAGCACATTGATCAGATCTATAATTTCTCACATTGAAGAGCTGGAAATGGCTCACACCATTTCACGAAGCAAATTACAGCAGCAACATGTTCAGTCACAACTTTTTGGTAGAAATGGAAGCTTGGTTTTTCCTGTGTGCAAACAGGAGTGAAGAAATCCAGTGTTATCATTTCATCAAGGGTTTCCAATTAATTATTTAGCCTGTATTCAAGTTGAAGAAAAGCATTAAAATACAATATTAAAATACTCTTGAAAAGCGTCAAAGGTCTGGAGAAAAAGATATGTGTGCGTGGATGGATTGACAGCTTGAGTAGCTTGAGAATAAATTAATCTGTTAGTCTTTTGGCAAGCTGCTCTTTTACTTTCTCAGCCTCACAGGCTTCCCTCACAACCGTCATTGAGCTAACCACAGATTCTTGTGCAACAGCCACCAGGATGTTTGTGTTTAATGTGCAGGGAAGTTTTCACCACAACCAGAGAAAGGCAACGTTGTCAGTCAGTATTTTGCAGCCAAGAAAATATTTATCATTACTGCCTGCTTTTCCATGGCTTCTTATGCTTACTTTGGAACATATTTTTGTTGATAAAGCATGAGTACCTCATCAGTTTCCTATTTTTAAACTATACTTCAACACACATGTCATTTAATTGGCTTTATTTAGCTTAACTTTGCCTAGCTGTCAAACAAACGGTAAATCTCTCGTGGTCCCGTCTCTGTGATGGAGGAAACAGGCAGGCCATTCCAGACCTATTAGCGAGGTTGTGTGTGTACTGAGGGATTCTCTCCCCGGTTGTTTTTGCGGCCCCTCATTGTTCAGGAGCAGCGCGATTTCACGGTTAGCTCGTTAATCATCCCGGTCACAGCATTCATAACCGTCTGGTCCTCCACTAATGGACACTAGTACACGTTTGCAGCAATGCCAGGCCAAGTCTGCCTGGCCCGCTGGTGGCGCACACGGAAGAGGGGAGTGGAGCAAATGCTGGTAACTGAGCAGGTCAACACGATAAGGGAGATAAAAGGAGATTTTTAATAATACATTTTTGCAAGAGGACAGTGTCACACAGGTGCTGCACAGAATACATGACTGTCCATTTGTTGCTTGAATCAGACTCACACGTTGTTTCTTCGTTTGTCTTTGCAGAACAGATCAAAGTGTCAGTTAATGATTTCATTATTAAAGCCGCTGCTGTTACACTGAAAGTAAGTATTGTTAACCTATTATCTCTACTAATTCATCACCTGATGATAATTTAGTGTATATGATAGTATATATGGTTACTAAACGCATATGCTTGCTTACAAGTATCTGATCTATTATGTCCTTCGGTGCTTTACATGATCTGCACGCACACAGTGATCTGTGCTTCATGCTATAATTGATTTCTAAGGTTTTGGTCTCTAAATAATCTATTACTTGTGCAGTAAAGGCTTACTGTTGTCTTTGTTACCGGCTTATTCAGATGGTGAATCCACTGGTAGCCTCGCCATTATAAGACGAGACTAAAGGTTTACTCAGGGACTGTGTTCATTGTGTTCTCATTTCTATCCGTTGATGGAAATTCTGAGAAAACCTTCAGACCATCTCCCTAAGATGAATGCTGTAAAGAAAGATACTGTTTGATTCGAGGAAAGTGCAGCGGAAATGGAGAAAAATAGAGGTGGCCCTCTAGTAATTTCATTATTTCAGTCAGGAACATCACAGCAGAGTCCACTAAGAACAGCGTATCTGTTCATTTTTATCACCTATCATGTGGTTTTGTATCTGCTTTTGTGAATTTGTGTTTGCCGGAGGCATTATTAATAATGTGCCAGATGCCACGGCTGCTGGACGTTTTTCCGTGCACACTGTAGGAAGATATGTGTGACTTATTGCTATATTAAGATGAACTGAGAATCCTGGCTGTTTGGTGCATGTGTTTGAGCAAATGTGAGGAATGTGGAACACGGTTGTGTACATTTTCCAGGTAATGTTACTGTAAAATGCCAAAGCGTCACGTCGCTCTCATAGTCCGGACACTATGTCCCACGTGGTCAAAATACCAATTTGCAATGGTTTCTACGCTAAACTGAAACGGTTGTGTTACATCAGAAAATTGCCCGAAAACATGTGTACTTTCACCTTATTGCATCAGGAAGTGATATCTAAGGCCAATGTTATACTTTTTAGATAACTGGTGTGCATGTGTTCCGTACGTTTTGAAAGCAAATTAAACTTTTCCGCATTCATACCCCATTAACTCTATATATATATATAATTTCATTATTGATGCTCCACTAGGGCAGATTAATCAAGATCAAGATTATCCTGATATATCTTGGTATCTACAGTCTCTTTAAATATGCAGTTTTTTAGATTTGCTGGCCTGATAGCAAGTGTCTACATCCATCACCAAATTGATTAATGATGTTCTCGTATTTACTGTAATATGTTTTCTTCCTTTGCGGTCATCCTAATTGATTCACACGCATGCTACCAGTCGTATAGCAAAATTATGTGTATTTTTCAGGTACTTTGACACACTTTTTTTACAAGCACACTGTAGCCAAAGCAGGAAGGCCTTATCTAATTGTCCAGTTATTATATTTATTTATTTTAGTTATTTTTCTCTGTTAATATCTGTCAAAACCTGGCCTGACCTCTGACTTTCTATCCTAGGAGATGCCAGAAGTGAACGTGACCTGGTCTGGCGATGGACCCCGTTCACTTGATTCAGTCCACATTTCAATCGCAGTAGCGACTGACAAAGGTCTCATTACACCCATCATCAAGGACGCTGCAAGCAAAGGAGTCCAAGAGATCTCAGCTAATGCTAAGGTAAAAAAAATTTCAGTGAAGATATGACGTCTCATTCAACAGCTGCTGGCAATAAAACATTGAATACGTCATGACTGTTTCTACAAAACATTGCGGTCAAACTGGAAGACTGCTTCCCTAATGGCACAATAATAGCAGTTGCCACGACATGGGCAGAAGTAGTATTAGTATATTTGTAGTAGTGACAGTAGCAATTTCAAGTTTGAGTGGATGAGAATATTTGTGGTATTTTTTTGGGTACTGACAGTTGCTTTGAGATGGAATGAGTGTTATTAGGTTTAATACATACTTTTACTCAGATCTTGGAATAGATGCGATTGCTTTAGCCTGTGAGGTGCAAACACCTTGATGCACTAATGTCAGCACTATAAGTGTTGGCAAAGCTACACGTGACTAGGGTGCTGCAGTGCTGATGGAAATTATGTTGCCTCGTCATGTGGTTTTATAGGGTTTCATTAGGATTCAACACATGTTGCCCAATTTGCACTTGCATTTGTTCTTCCATCAACACTTCTTTAGTGCATTAGTTCTTCCACTTTTAGTTTCTAATATCTTTCCAGTGTTGTATGTAGTTTCTTTGATGGAAGTAAAACTACTGTATCTGGTTAAAGGGGGCTTGCATTGTAAGGATCCTATATTATGCATTTGGATGAAGTTTGATAAACAGAGAAATGTCACATTGCCCAAGCACATGCACAGACATTTCAATCCACTTAAGCCTTCAAAATGAGCTTCGCAACCCACCGCTATTCAGTTTAGTTATGCTGCCGTCTTGAGTTAAATATACATTTGACAGTCTTTATTGGTCTCAAATTAAAACAAACATGTGGTTCGAATGAAGCATTGAGATGTCGCTGCTGGCTATTGATGTGATGGAGTGGAACACCAGCATGTGTTTGCAATCTCATCTCAAATTTGCCCACCATATCCCACTATGTCTCACGATCCTGTGAGTCATTCTCCTCTTTCTGTGTTGGTTGTGTCCCCGCATTAACCTTTCAGTGAATTTCCATTTGAATTAAGTTCACATCGAAAAGTAAAGACGGTGTTGGCCATCCAGCTGTCTCAACTGAGAGCTTGGGAAAGGAAGTTCAACGACAGCTTTTCGACGGTAGCCTTGTTGAAAAGCTGTTTCATAGTGAAAGTTTAGTCAGTGAATAACATACAAGTACGCGTTCTTACAACAGAGACAATACGTTGTGTTTTTCTCCAAGGTTGTTGCTCAGTTCTCATGCACTGTTTCTAGCTGTACCTATGAAAAGTAATATAAGTATACAAGCCACGTAAACAATTTGTATGTAATTCACATAATCGTGAGCCAGGAGAAGTGACATAGTATAAAGAGTCCGTGAAGGGAGGAGGTCAGGTTAAAGAGGTGGGTCTAAACATGGCATGGCTCCAGGGACGGTGTTGTCAGATGGTTTGTTGCTTGGTCGGTCCACCTCTTTGGTCCATACCGAATCCCGACAGCTCAAATATTATATTCTGTGGGTCCCGGCGCAGCGGATAAGAAAACAAGAGGATCACTGTATGTGTCCTGCATATCTTTTCTTCTCCGACACTAAGCCTGAGAGTTTGAGTGGTATGTTATGTTTCAACAGGCACTGGCCCAGAAAGCACGAGATGGGAAACTTCTACCTGAGGAGTACCAGGGAGGCTCATTCAGGTAAGACACACATCGTGTAAAGAAGAGACAAATAAAGCTTAATGTCATTTTCCCATTCCTTCCACTTCAGTCTTTAGTGTAACTCGGTCAGTGTCCGCAATTCAGTAAACTTACTTTGGTGGGGAACAGAGGCCCTTTAATCTCTAACACCTAATTAAATCGCACAATTTCCCTTGTAGCTCAGCGGTAAGATAGCCATCATAAATTCCCACCATTATGACTTATTTCCGGTTGCACAGATAGTTGATATATAATGCATATTCTAAATCTCGTGCGGGCCTGAGCTGAATGTGGTCTTGGGGGACAAGTGTCATCAGTTACTGTGCCATCAATTGCAGAGAAGTGGAAGGGAGGCTTTTCAACTCATTAGAATTAATGGTTTCATTTAGACATAAATGGGGCTTCTGTGTCAGGCAGGAGCAATGAATTCCTGCGGAGACGCGGTCCTCTTTGTTCTCTGGAGGATCTATGTGTACAGTCTTCCGGTATACGTTGTTCCATCCCCCTGAGCTACAGTTCTCATTCAGGCAGACAGACCTCGGGTCAGTCTTGCTCACCAAACACAATAGATAGGGAGAGACTTGGAGCCTGGTTGTGTTGTACTGATCCTTGTTCTATTTGGTAAAATAATTTGTTCATTATATGTACATATTTAATTCACCCTCATTTTCTAATTCACTCACTGTAAGAGTTAATGTTTTTTTTCTTGCATCACTGAGCTGGTTTTATAGCCTTCATTATGCCTGCTTAGTTGATTTTTATGCATTTTCTCCCCTGCTGTGCTTGACTAACGATGCAATATGTTTACTGTCTTCTCCTGTCATCCCTTCCTCCCTCCTTTTCCCCATCCCTGACAGTATATCTAACCTGGGGATGTTCGGAATCAGTGGCTTCAGCGCCGTGATCAACCCCCCTCAGGCGTGCATCCTTGCCATCGGGACCTCCAGGTCCGAGCTGCGACTGTGCGAGGATGACCAGAGCCTGCGTACCCAGCAGCTGATGACCGTAACGCTGTCCAGCGACGGCCGATTAGTGGATGACGAATTGGCCTCACGTTTTCTAGATAAATTCCGCGGCAACCTAGAAAAACCGCAACGCATGGCTCTAGCCTGACAGACAAAGTGAGATAGCCGTGTGACGCGATCGGAAGGAGGAAGCAAGAACACCTGCGTGACAACGCCAGTCTCGTGCTTTCACAAGCACAGAGCACTTAAAAAGTAGATCCATGTGTTTGTGGCTTGCTTCTGATCAATAATCAGTAGCATTATGGAGTAATTAATCTGGGCTTCTGCTAGAGGACTTTAGTAGTGGTGCCAAATATTTATTTTATATATATATATATATATATATATATATATATATATATATATTCCTGAGCTATACTTGTGTAAATAGAGTGGTTATTCCACTTTAAGTTCTATTTCTCAGTCCCAGTGTATTTTCTTTGTGTCACTATTAATACATGTGCATGTGGGACGGTTTAAAAAAACAAAAAAGAAAGAAAGAAAGAAAGAAAGAGAGAAAATCTTCACCCCCCGGTTAAAGATAAACCCACACAAACAGTTTCCTGTTGTTACACAGTTCAAATATAATTCTAGAATTGAATTATGTGTTCATGTTAATACATTTTAACTTATTTAAAACTAATGTCTCCGTAAAACTAATCTTCCAAGTCCATGTGTATACAAAATAAAAACAATCATTCAGCATTTGGTTTCCTCAAATGCCAATAAAACAAATTGTTCAACCTTGAATTGTCAGTGAGCCTCATTAAAACATGTTTCTCACCAGCCTCATGCACACAGCTACCAGGGAAACCCTGGTGTGTGTGTGTTTAATATAAAGAGATTGGGTTATTGTTTCATAGAAGCCAATTAAGATAATTTGCAGGCCTCAGTATACAGGTCAGTCTCTGCTGGCAGATGTTTATCTTTGCTGTAAGCGTGAGCTGAACAGCTGTTTACATATTTATCAGCACCAGCCGTGCACAGCCGATATCCGTAAGCAGGGTTTGATGTTATTCTTTAGATGAAGGAAGAAGCTGCGGATATGGGGAGAGTTGTGACCTCAGACTTTCTCATGTCTCCAGTTTAAATGTTACACACCCACACACGGCCGCAATGAGAATACAGGAGCAGATATTCATGGCAAAGACCTTGCTCTTAAGAGACTTTTGATTTCCTGGCCCTTTTATGAGCTTCTGATTTACACGATGGGTTTTCCACACTTGTAATTCAGAATATAAACGACAGAAAGGTTGTTTTTTGTTGTGGTTGTTTTTTTATGCTGAGAGCAATCAAAGAAAAAGGGTACAGGAACTGAATTAATATTTAATGTTATTGTGGCCAGGTTTTAGTGAAAATAAGCAATAAAGTTAGCAATAAATAACTCCCTAATATTGCTTTTACAGCAACGTCGCATACCTTTTCAACGTCTGTAGTCCGAGGGCATTTTGTTTTGTTGTTTCTGGGAAATTAGATATATATTTTCACTATCTTGAGCCATAATCACCAAACAACAATATGGAGAAGAGTCAGTGATGTCATGTATTTGATTTCATTGCGATTACGTTTTTGTCAGTCGTCCAGATTTTTTTGTTTGTTTGTTTTTTTTGTGATATTTGCTCTTTGAATAATTCCAAATCTTTCACTTTTGTAAGATGCATCATCTGACATGTTCGCTCAGCCGCAGCCAGACTAAACCCTTTCTTCCAGTCTCCTCCTCATTCAATAGAAATGTGTCTCACTCTGTGAGCCGTGCTCATAATCCCCCCGCTGTATCGTACGAGTATTTTTTCTGGGTGCACAACTCCCCCAGCTGCTGGGAAGAGATGCAGTAACTTCAGGGATCAACCTGAGATCTGGTGTAATGCAGAAATTGAAAAGGCTGCTGCACGAAACGAAAACCAGTGCAAAAAAAATCTGCCACGAAAGCACAAAAGGCGTGCACGAGGCAATAAATAAAATGTCAGGAAGTGAAAACCAATGTGTGCATATGATAAGGTGCGTGGCTTTAACACCTCTATGAGATGGCATAGCTGTTGTCCCGGCAACAAACTTAACAGAAAAACAGTGACACTTTGACCAGAGCTAGTGATAACCACGTGTTATTCTTCTGTAGATATGTTGATTAAATGTTAGTGGTCTTGTGCTCCCACACTGCCGAGCGTCATCAAACGTTTGTGCTGGGACAAAGCCTCTTTGTGTCATCGATATGCAGTATCCTTCAGGCCTAATATTTGTGATGAAATAGACTATTATTGCTGCTGATGCAATATTCTAATACAGTTTACATGGTTAAATAATGTTCCTTTATCAAACCTCGTGCTCTATCGCATTTTGCTATCGGCTCGACGACTGCTGGGAATGTTAAGCAGAGCGGTCGAACAATGCTCTTCCAAATATCAGCAGCAAAACAGATTCTGACATTTCCTCGGCTTTCCTGTCACAGTCTGACATTTGCTCCTCTGACTGCCGCTTGCCAATCTCTCCCCCCAGCAGTCTTGTTATGTGTAACAGCTGGATAAGAGAGCGGCCAAACGCGAAGGAATCAGATTTCTTCCCGCCGAGGTTTTGATTAAATTGGGCGCAGGTTCTCGGGGATGGCGCTGGGGGGGGCTCGCGCCGGCGTGTAGGTCAGATTCATGGACACACAGCGTGGTGCGGAGAGATGGAGGCAGTTGCCATGGAGACCAAAGTGGGCGAACGTGCACTTCTGTTGTGCTGCTATTTGGATGTCCTTCAGACACGGCGTCTGGTGAATGTGTTGGTTTCCGCGCGTGAAGGGGTTCGACTACACATCCCGACGAGTGGCTGCAAGCGCCAACTCAGGGTGGCGGCGTGTGGTGCAGTCGCCCAGTCTGCACCCCACCCTTTCCCTAAGCCTCCATCCCATTTCAGTCCTCCTCAGCAGTATTAAAGCTTGGAGCCATTTACGTGGTAACAGTCCAACGGCTTTCAAATGAAATCCAATGGATTTTTAATGAACTTCTGTCTCTGGAAGCATCAATGATGAATAATTTCCCCTCTTATAAAAGCAACTACATGGTTGCATCATGTAATAATGACCCATTTTAATCTGTTTTGCCTCTCAGGAGCCCTCCCTGTCTCTTTTTTTTTTGGTCTCGCACACGTACAGACACACATTTCCCTCTGTGAACAGGCTTTGTGATGATCACCAGGGTTTGTGAATGGCTTGCTCTCATCCACATTATCTCACGCTCAAGTTTGTACAACCATTGTTGACAGGATTTCCTCTGGTCTCCCCATTTGCCCTTACTACCAGCACTTCTCTATTCAGTGGCCCTATAATTGGGATGCAGACTTTGCCTGGCAAAGCCAGCTGTAAAATGACCACCTCGTACATCCACTTCCTTCTTCTGTCTGACTAATGCTACATTTAGACCTTATGTCATTTCTCAGAAAAGCTTTTTACACTCTTCATCTTCAAGCATCCTGTTTGGCTTCAAAGGAAGTGCTTGCAAATGAACCGGAAACTGCAGATATTACACCTGTGAGATGGCATGGTTTTATCACCGATGTGCTGTCTGAGAGCCCGACCCCGTGGGGGGGAGGGGGGGGATGACACAAGACATTCCAGATGGCTATACAGTACTGTGTGACACCCACTGTCCAAACACGCCCCGCTCTGCTGTTCCAGCACCCAAACACAAGCGAGGCCCTCGCTCTGTTGTTGTTGCACAAAGCCCAGCCTTTTGAAGCGGTCCAGTCATGCCCCTGTGACGCTGGGACGGCTCATTCAGCCTGAGACACGGCGGGGTGAGGCAGAGCTCATGGCCTGGCCAAAAGATACACAACCACGACACACTCCTGACAACTCTGAGCCCCCAGAGGCTCCCAGCACAGGCGGCAGCGTGAACAGACTTCTGAATGCCTCTCCCTAGTTCCAGTTAACGAGCATTAGTAACAGAAAGTTGTCAGAAACATCTGTCTAATAAATACCGAGAGATCACATGTTCAAACTAAATGCCGTCTTTGTCACCAGCTGATGTTTCGCACAAACGTATACTGCACACCATGTCGTTCTCATTATCACACCACATTTGTGCAAACGATCATATTCGCTGGATGTTTAGACAGTGAATGATGGATTTCACTTGGCTGTTCTGTACATATATGGACATCTTGAAATGTCTTCTAGTCGCGATCCAGGGACTTGCGCTGGTTGGAGGGGAAAAGGCACGTTAACCGACAGGAATGCTGAGGAGTTGCCATTAGTCAGCCTTTGCCACAAGGATCCCCAACCACAAGAGCGTCTGGTGAGCGCGTCTGCGTGTGCCTTACTGAATAACTATCATGTTGTTTTGTTTTTTTTATTGGCTGACTCAGCTGTCTGGTGTTTAATCTGGGTTACAGTCATGCCCAGTATACAGCTGTTCCTCTCCTGTGTACGCTTTAAGGTAACACAGCAAAGACCATAACACTCAGTTTGGTTGCAAATAGGCGTCACTTGGTTTTCCAATTTCTTCCAAAAGTCGCTTCACAAATGAGACAGATTCCACTTAATCACCCAGCCGTGCTCATGTCCACACAGGCCCTCAAACGCCAGTTTATTTTTACCTCAATAGACTGACAGTGATGGAGAGTTCTGTGCATTCCTCTGTGCTCAAGTGTTGACCGTGTTACTTTTTCTTTTCTTTTTTTTATGCAGTCCACCCTACATGGGACTGTGTATGCTCAGCTGTCTGAAAAGAGATTTATCAATCACAGCAAATGTTACACATTCACCCAACTATTCATTAAAAGGAGAGAATCGTCTTTGCAGCTCGTCTCAATGTTGTTCCTCCAGAAGGAGAAACTGGGACAGACATTGTTCAGAGGAGGAACCGAAATGAAAGCAGTGTGGATAATCATTCGCCTTCACAATCTCTCTGTCACTCTGTGTCTGTTTTTCACCATCCTATCTGTCTATAGATGTCTCTGTTTTATTTTCAGTTGTTGCTAAGTAGATTGGACAATGAGTAACTTAATTGAGACATATTTACAGCCGTCATATCACAGGAAATGGAATTATCACAACAGCTGAACCAAATACAGCCTTAAATGGGCTTATTGCTGCAAACCTTCTTGTTTCTTTGCTGTTATTGCTTCAGAAGAACTCTAAACATGTGTTGTTATGGCAACAGCTAAAACAGGAAGTGACTCGTGTCCGTAGGGTATAACACTGTTATATCTTTGGTGGAATTAGTGTGAAGTCAGTCCTCAGAAAAGATGATTTGTACGGCTGAATATGTGTGTAAAAGGTTTAATTATTTCTGGTATGTTCTCCAAGCTTAATCTTGTCTTTGCATTTACCCAAAACCATCAAAATATCTCTTTCATTGTTGAAACCTCTTAAATTTTTTGCTCCAATCAGTGGTTTGTTCCCAAACCGGAGGCGAGAAAGGCTACAGGAAGTTAAGCGGCTAGTCCTGATTGGGAATACATTGTTCTCTGTGTTTTGTCTCCATTGTTCTGCAATGAGTTCCACTTCCTACATTTCATAATTAGCTGTGTAATGGGGATTATGTTTGGGTTGTCTGGTGGTATTCTTCGGCATGCTTCGTATTCGTCTGGCATGCTAGTGACGTCGCTCTAGGGATGGTAATGGCTGTCTGAAAAATCTCAATAGCTTTTATAATTAAGTTCCCAAATGACGACTGCTGACGTGTGGTTTTGAGTGACATTTCGATTATTAGATTGATTGCTATGAAACTCTTTTAGTGATCATACCTGCTAAACTAATACCCATCTGCCTCTGCTGTGCAGTAGCAACCGTTAGCATCTAGGACACTAAACAAAGATGGCGAACAGGGAAAACACATGTTAGCATGTCAACATTAGCATATTTAGCTGAGTAAGCTACTATTGTGCCCAAGTACAGCCTTTGGTCCCGATCACACCGAGATGCGTTGCTACATTCGCAGCAGCTTCAAAAACGCCACTTACATTAGCCATAGCCATACATTTAGCATGTCAGAAAAGAATATTTAGGCTACTTGAGTATGTCCCAATACACAGGAGGCCTGTGTCACAGCTGAAGCATGTAAGAAGTTGACATTTCAGAAGCTACTTCTATCTGTCTTCATGTGAAGTCTCTATTTGTCCTAAAATACACTGAATAAGCTGGAAATGCTGTGATTTAAGTGGCACCAGATGTTGGCTGTAATAACTACTGCGCTCACCTGGAAGTCCAGGTCACTGTTTATTTCAGCACTGTCGCCATGACTACCACATTACTAGTCACGCTGAGCCAAATCCCATTTTAGGACAGACGGTTGTTAAGGAAGTCGGAGAGTTTTCACACACATCACATGCAAACAACCACAAGACATGTTGACGTTGGGGAGATTTTCTGAAACCTCAGATGTCTCCATGCCGGGAGAAGTGAAATATGAAACCTGAGTTTCTATATGGTTGGATAGGCTCCTTAGCTAGAAGCATAACTGGTACAGATTTGCATCACCATCATTTTTGAGAGTGTTAGACACAGAGATTTCAGATTTTTCTATCAAAGTATTGGATCTATAAACATTTGGGCGACAAGGTGTATCCATATGAAATGGATTTGACCTCTTTGAATTGGTGGCACACTGAGACATACAGCAAGAGAGAAAAGACAGAGTGTAAAGGAAGCAGAGGCAAGAAAATCGGATGAATTGAAAATGGAGTGAGGACTGAACAAAAGACCAGATGGGCTCTCAGAAACTGTTGCTCTCAGGAACATGAAAAGGATCAGAGAGACAGGAGAGTGGGAGACGGGGAGGGAGATAGTAAAAAGGGGAGGGAGAGGAGGATAAGCGGCTGTACGCAGGGAGAAATCACCTTCTTCTCAGCCATTAATAAATGTAAGGACAGGGAGAGTTGGAGAGAGAGAGAGAGCAATGGGAGTAAAAAAAGAGAAGCTGCGTGAGGCGGGGCAGGAGGGGAGGTGGGGCAAGTGTGGGAGAGGCAGAAGGGTGTGTGCTCACATGAACCACTCCTGCCCTTCGGCGTGTGTGCCACTAGTCCGTGTGTGCCACTAGTCCGTGTGTCCTTCGGGCAGAGAATAGAAAAGTTGGGGCAAAGTCTGAGTCAGCTCCAGCAGCTACACTCTCAGCAACTCCCTCCACAGTGACAGGTTTCTTCTCTCTCTCTCTCTCTTTCTCTCTCTCTCTTTCTCTCTCTCACTCATTCACTCTCTCTCTCTCACACTCTCTCTCTCTTTCACACACACACACACACACACACACCGCCACCCGTCACTCCTGGCAGAGGGAAGACAGGACCACAGGAGAACTGTTACACACCTTTACTACTCACCCAGCCACCGACAGACGCTTCGCCCAGGATGTGGACGCTTGTCTTGGGGGTCACCTTTGGATTATTGGCCTCCTCCAGGTCGGAACTACTTCAAGGTGAGGGGACTGTGCCTTCGCCCAGCGGATGGCTCTTTGTTTTGGGGATTTTCACCTTATTCTGCCTGTCTGACTGACTGGCAACACTCCTTTGTTTTCAGATTGTAGGAGCAGACTATTCTGTGTTTTGTTTTTTTTCCCGCCCCCCCTTCTTGCGCTTCTTGTTGAGAATTTGAGTGAGCATTCATGTAAAGAGAAGCCGGTGAAAGAAAGGCTGTGCTATGCTCTGCTGCTGCTTATAGAATGGATGAGTGGATGCCGGCAAGAGAGCGCGTGCTACACCAGCGCAGACAGGCTTACGTCTGGCAGTCTGAGACTCCTGGCAGACACAAAGGAGACCGGCGCTGTTTCACTCACTCTCTGTCTCACACACATTCACTGGGAAGTTAACCTTATTTTATTAGGGTTTTGGATTATCAATGTAGTCTTTTTCCAGGTAGAAGCAGAAATAAAGAGGGGTTGGTTCTTTTTTTTCTCTGCTGTGCTGATACAGTTGGAGTCTGTGCTGCCACGCTTAATGCTTTATTCTCTGACACAAAGGATGTTCAGCAATCACTCCGGCGTTCCCCCCTAACTGTCTCCCTCGTCACTCTTTGTCTCTTTCTCTCTCGTGTGCTTTATGTGGAAGGGTTTGATTGGATTCGTTGCTCGGAGCAATATATCTCTGGGGGTGAAGTTGGTACTGAATGAAACAGGTCTGGGTTGGTCTGGTTTGTTCCCCGAGGAAGTGGCGACCGGGTTGTTCACAAAGACTCCCTCTGCTACTGCGCCGGAGAACAATCGGCATCAGGCAATAAATTTGACCAGTATTTAACGGCAAATAAGAGACAGCCTAAACAGCTCGTATGTGAGGAGAGGAGATGAAGCTACTTCCCCTCATGCTTCAACATGTGTTTGCAGCCTTTAGGCACCTTGTGTGCACAGGAGTTGTGAGCAGTGTGTTTATGAACTGTACCTCAATGTGTTGAGACTAATTGGTGTCTGGTAGAAGTGCCCTGCGGGGGTTAGCTCTCATCCTGGTCCAGACATTTTTGTTTGAACTTTAACCCTGTGATTTTCACCTGGAGCACATCATTAGGAGCAGGCCAGTAAAACAAGATCAGATTTAGGGGGAGTTTTTGAAATTCTGACCAATGGTGTCTATGAGCATGCATAATTCTGTCTGAACAAAGTTTTGCCTGGTGTCATTAGTGACTGAAAATGCCCTAAAAATAAAGGTATTCAAATTAGTTTTCTCCCCAGTAATAAAATTAATTCCATCCATTTGAATGTGTATCTGTATGACCTCTGCAAGGAGTGATATAAAAATATCATTATTATTCCTGCCTTCAATAATTCAGTTGATCATGAGACTAAAGAGTTATCTCATTTGCAAAAAGGTAACTATAAAAAGAAGTTTGAATTCAAGGGGGAAAAAATCGCCAATGGAAGTGATATTTGCTACGCATGATTTCTTGAAAAAAAAAAAAAAAAAACACACAAGCATTAGCAAGTTATGTCTCATAGTAAGCCTTTATTGCTGAGGATATTCAGGGTGTATTATCTAAGAACAGATTGTTTTGTCTCTCTGAAATATGACATTTTAGGTGTCCAGTATTAAGTGTTATGAGAAATATACCTTATATCTCATTTTTGAAGTGCTCTGATGACCTTCTAAAATGTATAATTACTTTTCACAACATGAATTATGATCAGATTAGGGCCCTTGTATCTTTTGAGTTTCCTTTATAGATGGCAGATAAATATCATATCCTCTGTGAAGAGGATACGTATCTCTATATCTCTATCTCTTAGATGCACTCAAACTCAAATGCATGCACTGGGGCCAAGCTGACTGCTGGTTGTTCTGCAAATTCGGCCCCATTTGCCTCCTTGTAGTAACAACCCGTGTCATGTTTCAAGGTGAGGGGTGGTCAGGGGCCCCGTGGACCGGGACCAGGCCCTGACAAAGAGGGCTTATGCCTGTACAGGTCTGAGTACCGTCTCCTGCCACCTGAGACTCTCAGACACGTGTTTGCCTCCTCTTTACCAATGTACCCTCCTCTGCAAATCGACCGCCCTGAAGCCCAATGGCCCTACACCAATGTCTTATATAACTCCTTTCCTCTTTTAATTTTCACTTCTTTACCCAGTGCCTTGGACACCGATTCAATTGGTCTTAAATGGTTCTTGGGTCCTGATATTGCACATTTCTGACTCTCCATCTATTTGAGTGATGTAAATCTCCTTATTCATTTTTAAAACCTTTTTATGAGATTCATGCCCCCACCGACCTTCCACCAATCAAATTCTGTGAAGAAAGCAATGAGAGCTAGCCAATCAGTCATCAGACGGCAGAGTAAAGCAGGTCTACACGGAATGGGGGCTTGGAAAAAAATAAATAAATCAACTACCATCAATAACAGGCTGTGCACCTGCAAATGGCTGTGATAGAATTAATTTGGTATGCGGACAAGGAGATTTCAACCTCTTCCAAAAAAAAGCTCTGTTGCAAACCTTTTGCTAGTGTACAACCGCCATTGGCCACCATTGGCTGCCATTGGCCCCCATTGGCCACCCATTGGCTGCCATTGGCCCCCATTGGCCCCATAACCTGCCATTGGCCCCTATTGGCTGCCATTGGCCCCCATTGGCCACCATTGGCTGCCATTGGCCCCATTGGCCGCCTTTGGCCCCTATTGGCTGCCATTGGCCACCATTGACCCCCATTGGCCGCCATTGGCTGCCATTGGCCACCATTGGCCCCAATTGACCTCCATTGGCCGCCATTGGCCACCATTGGCTGCCATTGGCTGCAATTGGCTGCAATTGTCCCCCATTGGCAAGCATGTCTAAGGTTGCCTACCTCTGAGCTGAAAATATGTGCTGTAACATCAGGAATGCTTTAAAATGTGTAATTTCCACTCAAGACTCCTCCAAAAGGTTAATGTTTGAAGAGAGTGATGGAGGTCAAAGTTCTTATCACAGATCATCTATTTCGATTCATTGAAACCTTCTTTTTTAATTTAGGTAGGCTAATGTTTAATAAAAAGAAGTGCCCATGCTTGCTCTATTTAAAAGAACGATGCTTTCAACCGTGTATAAAATGGGTTAAAGGTGGAGGGAGACAGAAGGTGAGAAATAGCAGATAACAAGAATCCTTCGTGTGACCTTCAGGTAATGTCAGTTGGTAATTGGGATGTGTGTATGTGTGTGCACAAACATATTGTGTGTGTGTGTGTGTGTGTGTGTGTATGTGTGTGTGGGTATGTGTGTGTGCACAAACATATTTGCACCCTGTCTCATGTTTCACCTGGACCTTTGTTGTGACCAGTGGGGGGAAAGACATACCTGCTGATGGAGCAACTTCACTCAAGTGTGATAATGCAGGACACTGGAGAATTGTGGGAGTGATGGCAACAAGGTCTCTCTCCAAGCCAGCTGAGGAACTATGGCTAAAAGGATGTTACAGCAGAAGTGCGACATAGGCCGTACAGTATGACTCTCTGTTCTAGCATGGGATTCCTGCAAGCTATTTTGAGAAACTTTAGTGAGAACATTTTTTTTTGTACGGCATTTCTGAGAATGACAAGAGGAAAGAGAAAAATGCAGATAAGAGGAGAGCCAGTGTTTTCTTTTGTGTTAATCTTGACATCAGGATCACTGAGCATACGGGCTCTATGGCTCACTTCCATGCTGCGTCATGGTTCTTCAACGGCTGTGACTCAAATGAAATAATCAGACATTCAAGTGTGTATGAGTATCTGAGATCTTGTCCGCGTGTTTAAAGCAGCAACTGGCCCAAACCTCCAACTGCTTTTGGAAATAATAGACCCCCCTCCCGTCTCTCAAGTACAAATTACCCCCCTGCATGCAGGTGCTTAAAGCTCCCTTTCTCTCAGGTTGTGTACTCCCAGACTTCGCAGTATCCTTGGTTTCAACTCTATTAGTGACAATGGAGCCTTTGGGAGAGTCAGTGCCTCGGCATAGAAGGCTTCTCAACTGTTTGAAAGACACCCATGGCCGGTGCCTCTGCATACTAATGTTTGCGCCTCATATTCATGTCAGCCTGCTTTTCAGCTCGCTGATGGTAAGCTGTGCTCCCTTTGATCTCGCTAGGCAGGTTTGCAAGGCCAGGATCGTTGTCTTGTTTTTCACCCCTTTACTTTCAGGGACACTGTGCCATGTGGCTGTGTGTGTGTGTGTGTGTGTGTGTGTGTGTGTGTGTGTGTGTGTGTGTGTGTGTGTGTGTGTGTGTAAAAAGAGAAGCAAACAACGGAGAGTCCCACTAACGGCAGAGAGCTTTACTTCCTGCTGCTAGAGTTGTTTACGCAAAACAGCTAGTGGAAAAAAAAAGAGGGGGGGGGGATTTTTTTTGTCATCTTTTCGTAATCAGCTATCTCCATAGCGCAACATCACAACATGACAAATAACAATTAAGCAACATTAGGGTCATTAAGGCAAAACCTTTACATCATTGTATTTAATCTCAATATTTTTTGGTATTTGTTTTTGGTACATTATGTTGTTCAAGCATCTTAATTGACATGTTTGTATGTCATTCTATTGTTAGAGAGCAGGTTTTGCATGTTTTTTTTTTCAATTCTAAGGTTCTTTAACCAAATGTTATTTTGCTCTAGTGAGCCGGTGTGATTTCTTCTTTTCATTTGTAATATATTCCGTTTTCCTCTGAAACTTTGCGCCACATAATCCAGTTGAGAAAAGTAAGGGTCTTTATTTTTGGTGTGAATCTTGTGGAGCACTGACACAATCCCTACAAATGTTAAACCTTATTGCTGGCTGTGTTTTGGTCCTCCAAGAGACTTTGGAAACTATGAGAATTTCATTTGGTGGAAATTGGTAGGCATTGGAGTTTGCCAGGCTTAACTGCATAAAGTCTGTGATGGTTCCCAGTCTAAGGTTCTGTAATTTTTCAAAGCTTTATTATAGGCAACTGGACTTGCCTGTAATAAGGTTTAAGGTTTAAGGTTGCTTAAGACGTTTTGCTTCTCGTCAAAGAGGCTTCTTCAGTTCTTCAAAACTGAAGAAGTTCCCATGCATTAGACGTCTTTCTCATGCCTTGCATCCGTCACCATAGTAACACATCAAAACAGCCACCATACAGTAGAGGTTTCTTCTGTGCATGAACAGTACGGATTGGAAATAACCTTGATATCTCCACAGTGTAGGATATGATATCGACAGCCACTGTGCTATTTGCTGTGCTGAGACACAGAATGTCACATGTCTGTTTCCAGCACTTTAGTCACTAACCATTTGTTAAGCTGTCACAGAACGAACCCTTCAGTTTCCTGATCACATTTTCAGGGTTGATAATAAATTCTTCTATTTCCCATGACATGTCACTGCACATAATGGAGATTACATCCTTTTCAAATTCACATTCAGCAGACTTCCACAGACATTCATGCGCTAATCTGTTTTTTTTTCCCCTTCCAAATGGGAGGGGGAGCCATGCAAAAGTTCACTATAAGGAGACATAATCACGGGTAAATATTCAGCGTGAAGGGTGTGTCGCATATCCGGGGACTCTTCGCAGGAGGTTTTGCTTCATTTCATTTTTAATGCAAATGATCACCTGCAGATGTCAGGAAAATCCCCAGGTTTTCTGAAACTCTTGCCCAACCCAATAACATTATTTCAGTAAAGGGACATATGGCTCAAAGTATAAATGTATATAAATAAAAAATATCTGAAAGCGATCCACATGTTTACACAGACTGCCTGTTCATCTGCTCATTGGTTAGGCCTGGTTTGCATTTTTGCTTTCGTTTCAGTGGGCGAAGTCATTTCCCTGGTGCTTTTCCTTTAGTCAAGTCAACTTATACAAATAGACTAAGCCATCACACGAGAGACCATGTGCACCAAGCAGAGGGGTCAGTTAGCGTGATGGGAAGTGTAGGGAAACTTGTGATGGTGTGATTGAGTATTTATTTGCTGTCTGCAGCTGAAGCAGCAGTGTGTGTGTGCATCCTTTTGTCTATCCTTCCTCATCTCTAAGTGTTATATAAACACTTCTTTGAACACATTGTTTTGAACAAAAAAGACCGAGTAGAACCTGGAGGCTAAGCGCTGGAGATGAGTCCGCTGCCTGTCTCAGGATGCTTCTGTTCTCTCCCAGAGGACTCATCTCAACATGCAGGTCGTCTCATGACTCCACTCTGGCACACTGATGCAAAAGCCAACACGTTCACAGGCAAGAGATCGAGAGTTTTCTTGCCATACGTTTAAGGCATTCATGCGACCCTCACAGTGCATGTCAGAAATCAGTGACTGAAACTTTCTCCATGGGATATTTAGTTGAGCTGAGTGAATAGCTGTGTTAGGAGATCATACTTACATCAAGAACGAACAATACATTTGCATAATGTAACCCACAGCATCAGGATCCTTGTCTGAAGCCTATAGAGTTTTGAAATGGCATGTTTATGTTTCGCACCTAGAAATCCTCATCCTCGACTGAAAGTCCTTTAATTTTGTTTAAGTTTGGACCTGATGAACCCTGTAAGACTCTGAACCTGCACCTCTTCCCCTACAGTGAGCTCCCGTAGCTGCAGCTATGCGGGGGTTTTCCTGGTTGAAGGAGCGAGCCGTCACTCCCTGACCTTGGACATGGCTCAGAAGGTGTGTGAGCAGCTGCAGAGCACCTTGGCAGGTCCAGATCAAGTCAAGGAGGCCTATGATAGAAACATGGAAACATGCAGGTGAAACTACAAGCCTTTTGTTAAAGAATTATTTTTATTGATTGTTGTGAGACTTAAATAAATGTTTCTTAAAGACCATGTAGGCTTCATTTTTAAACTGTAAGACACGAAAGAAATAGTGAACATTTGCGATGAAGCATTTTGGGTCCTCCCAAGCTCCTGTTTAGCCTCATCCATCTTTTTACTTTTGAAACTGTTTAATAGTTTCCGAATACGCCATGTGTTAGACATTACGTAGACTTCCAATAAAAACAACCACTGAAACCGCTCATTTACCCAATGTGAATTGGTTTTAGTATGACATCATGTGTTTAGACCTGGCTCCTTGGAGACGCATTGGTTTCTGTTTCTGTCTCAAAATGGGCCACATGTGTCAAATGTCTTCTCATTATAATAATAATAATAATAACAATAATAATGATATTGTTGAATCTGTTCAGGAATGGCTGGACCGGCAACACGAGCATTGCCATCCTCAGACACACGTCCCATGAAAACTGTGCAAACAACATGACCGGCTTCATTCTGTATTCACATGGAGATCCTGATGAGCTCTGTGATGCCTACTGCTATGATGAAAACGGTGAGTATGTCCACTGGAAACGCTGACTCTCCTGTTACTCTGGTGTCGCGTACATTCTCATGCTGCACACACAGACTTGTTATTTGCCTCTCCGTTTTTGGTAACGCCTACTTCCTGTTCTCCCATGTGTCAGTTGGGCCTGAGATGGACTGTTCGAAAGCCTTTCGCCCCTTGAGGAACTTATCCTCAGATGCAGCAGGTGAGTACAACATTAGAGCGCAGTTAGTGCCCATTTGTCACCATATATATGTTCAAGCACGGTTTTACAGTAAAGTGAAATCAGAACTGATAGATTCAAAGCAGTGAATCTGTTACTATACCAACTAAATTATTGTATAGGGTGTTAACATTTAAAAACTTAAATTCCAGGTTATGAGCTGTATTGATATTTAATAATAATGATTCATTTTATGTAAAGGGCGCCTTTGAGGTCACTTAAGGTCACCTTACAAAGACAATCAAAAACGTCAGTTAAAATTTTAAAAAGGCATCAACAACACAGCACACAAGTAAAATCGAGAAAATCGAGAGAAAAACTTTAAATCAGTGTGATAACAATGGGAGGGAATAAGCCAGGTGGGTTTTTAAAGCAGGATTTGAAGGTTGGGAGTGAGCCATCTGTCATGGAATTGACTAGAATCAAATTTAGAAATTCAAACTTCCATTCCAGAAATCACTCCGTAACAACTGTAAGCATAGAAAACAAATAAAAAAAAAAGAAATCTCTCAATCTGTAAGGTCGTATTGAGTGTTTAGAAAGGTGCCCATGCATAACATGTATTATTATTATAGTCATAGATCTAACATAATTATATTAATATATTGTACTAAAATAAAAACAAAATCTAAATATGGTTCTCAGTGAAGAATCCAACCGAGTCAGTTTAACAAAAAGGTGTCCTTTCAGTTAAAATTGCCTTTAAGAAAGAACATATCATTTACAATTTGATTTGTTTTATTGTTTGTTAGTGTAAAGTGCATCAAGGAGGACAATACTAACTTTGTACTGTAGTTAATATATTTATATAGTGCCTGCAGAATGCCATTTCTTTAACGGCTCTCTGTATTGATTTCATTATTTGGCTTCAACTAGTTAATACATATTATGCTGTAACATTGTATGGAGGATATGATTGTGATCAACTCAGTGTTTGTATTATAAGGTATTATTGTAACATTAATGTTGGCATGATAAGATAAAGTGAAAAGTATCTCTGAAGAGAATGATCAGGCGTTGCAACATTGTAGAATGATAACCAGATAGATACTGTCGCATTGCTAAGAAATGGATGATGACACATCAAAAGTTCTGTATGACTAAAACCATGCATGACCCTCTCTATTGTCCAATCAGATGAACCTTCATCACAGACTCAGGCTCCAGCAGAAGGCCAGGAAGACGGCACCCCGAAAACACCACCTGAGGATGATGATGTGATGGGAATGACCACCACGAGTCCCGTGGAGCTGCATCCGGCTGCCACGGAAGTCCCTCCAGCAGAAGAACACACCTTAAGTGAGGACAACGGGGTGCCTTCCATTTACACTCCTGGAGTGTTCGACCAGTCCACTGGATCTGGGATGATGCCAACCAAAGAGGAGGAGGAGGTATCTCCAACGGCCTCCTCTGGCGAGCCAGGGGAAACAGAACCCCCCTCTGATGACGATCCACACAAGACGAAAACAGAGACTAACGGAGGTGATGCCGGAACAGAGCGTAAGAAAAACACAAACAAATATCAACACAGAACTTTTAGAATTTCATTATTCTGGTCTTTCCTCTGTAGAAAACAGAAAACACAGATAATTGAGTTCATTTGTATTCAAATGGCATGAAAACAGTTTTGAAGAACAGCACATCCTTGTATCAGATGTAACAGGTTTTGGGCGGACTGAAGTAATTTTAGGAACACATGACGCCCCCTTGTGTTAGGTTGAGTTGTTGAGAGGATTTATTACAAGACAGGTCTCAGTGAGTTTGTCTCCGAGTCCTAAGAGGAATTACAGCGTACTGAACAAACACACCAAAATGCACAAATATGTGTGTTGAAGGCATTGCAATGTAATTGAATTAGCAAATTCATGAATAAATCAAATTAGTTGGATTTTCAGACAAATAACAAAACAAGGAATTACACTTTTAATACAGATAATATAGAGGGAAGAACAACTCTGCTCTGGAACCACAAAGCCTGCAGCCTCACACACAGAATATAAAAGGCAATATAAAGGGAAAGACATTATCATGGATACAAGCACAAATACATTTGAATCCATTTGGCTTTATGTTTTTATCTGCTTCTTTTATGAGATTAGGTATTTCTGAATTAAAAATGGCAGTGAATTAGATGTATCTGAGATGATTAACAAATATACTGTTTTTTTTATTATTGACATGCAGCTCCACCATCACCGACTGACAAGGGCCAGGTCCTGGGTCCTGCAGAGCCTAAACAACAGGAGGACAGCGGTTCATCGAGTGAGCAGACGCATTACTTCCCCTAACCCCTAACCTATCAAGCTTTAATATGCTGACTCATGGTTTGTTTCTCCCTCCAGATTGGCTGGTTATCATTTTAGTGCTTGTGGCCATTGCTGTTATTCTTCTAGTGTGTGCAGCTGTTGCCAAAAGAAAGAGGTATGATTTTCCTTTTGTCATCTTATGTACATGAAACATGTCCATCCATGGATATAAACATTACCCCGCTGCCCAACTATTGTTTGTCTGACTGTGCACAGTAATCATTAGTCAGCCATTTCCACATAATTTGCTGCAGCAAAAAATTACAAATCATTCATAAATAAATGTGTCTGAATGTGCTCTTGCAGCTTGTGTGGCAAGACGCAGACCCTGATGATCACCAAAGATGGCGGCGAGGGAAACGGGGCGGCGGCGTCGGCGTCCAGCTCCCACGCCCAGGAGAGAGAGCAGGAAATGGTGACCCTCATGAACAAGGAAAAGATCCAGGAGAACGGCAACACGGAGGAGTTCACCGTCATCACGCTAGAGGAGTCGCCAGAGAAAGAACAGCTGGCGTGAGAGAGGAGCGTACAGGCAGACGGGGAAGGAGTGAGAGAGGATAGGGAGGGTTTGAGGGAGGAGATGGTTGGGAGATGTGGGGAGGTGGGGGAGGGGGCGGGGTAAAAACTGCTTTGGTGGCCAGCACTGGATAGACACCGAGTAAGGGTGTACGCGTGTGTTATTTAGGATGATTGTCTAACTGAAGGAACAATAGCGTACTACTCAAACCATGTGCAGCGTTTCATTGGTCAGGTATGCCAGGTTAGCAAAGAGCACCGTGCATGGTGGGGGGTCGTGCACTGATGTATAGCAGGGTGTGTGAATGTATTTTGTGTCAGTTCTTTGTGTTCGTGAGCTACGTGCTTTTGGCTGGATAGACATGGGTTGGTTTTTAAAAGGGAGGGGTGGTGAGGGTTTCATTTCCGAACACATTGATGATAAATGATTCTCTTTTTCATAGAATTGGTGGATGCTAAATTGTAGGGCCTTTTAGCCTAAATGAGAAGCGATAAATCAATGGACTGGGTTGTACCGAGTTATTTGAGAATATAGAGAAATAACTTTGAGCAAATCAACCCATGGGGTTTTCCATGTATTTCAGCTCTTTCTTTTTTTTGCTTATTGTCGTAACCCTGTGTATATTTCAGACATCGCCTGTGGACTGGAGTTTGGTTATTTCCATTTTTAAGACAAATGGGGATGTCACTTCCTTAATTTATGCAGCTTTTATTCCCGTTTTCTTGGTCTCTGTATATAAAGTATATGTTTTTGGAAATGCCATAGCAATAGCTGCCAGTGCTTTTTGTTGTTTGACGGAAAGGGGCGTTGAATCCCTTTTTAAATAAAGGAATGTGTCACTTTGTTTAGAGTTATTTAATTAGAAAACAGTACCTCCGAAGGAAACAACTGTGCAGCAGATGCACCATTAAAATCAGTTATTATACATTGATATTGGGCTGGGAATATGATAATCAAGTCCTTGACGTTATCCTGAGGATAAGTAGAATGATAGAGATGATGTATGCATACTTTATACACAGTGTGTACATTGATTAAGGGAAAAAAAAAAGAATTGGATACAGTTAAGCACATTCACAACAAGTGGCAATGGTCTAAACTTTAGATGCTAAACTACATGGCACATATGATCATGGGAGCCCTATGTGCTGTAAACACATAGCAATGTAAAGGTTTCTTCATAAGAAAGGGGCTGACAACGTCGTCTGTGTGCTCCCGAGGGGGGGAGGGGTGTTATGAATGAAGCTTGTGTGCCTCAATGTGCCAGTTTCTGTAAATTTCACTCATGTAAACAAAATGCTGTAGTTTTTCTATTTCTCATTGGTAAAATATATCATACATTGTGTCATATCAATATTATTCCCGGTGTGACGGCTAATTCTTCCTGGTTTTCAGTATGAAAATGTTGGAATCTCATACAGCGATTGCAAACAGTTTTTTTTTTTCTGACTTGTTACGGTTGTTATTATCCCCTCCTGCTTTTGCTCTTATGATTTGTTTTTGAGGAGAAGTAGCAAATGTACTAGTGTAGGCAGGTTTTATGACAAATTAACAAAATACGTTGCTGAAAAGATTTGTAAAGTCATGGATGAAAATAAATGTGTATAAAAGATGTGCGCCGTGTGTTCACTCGCTAATTACTCTGAATGTGTGAAGACAAAAGGGGAGAGAGAGAGTGAATGGCATGACAGTGGGATGAGAATGGTCACATTACCCCCGCGGAAGAGGAAGTGAGGTTTCCATGGCACCGGGGTCGGGATGTGAGAACATGTTCATTCAGGAAGCAAAGACACAAAGACAAAGATGGCCATTTTGAAAGATGGAGAAGGGATTATTTACAGTGTTAAACTGCATCACTTTTTTGTTTTAAATTGCATCTTATACCATTACTTTTTTATGTCACACTATACTATGAGTTTTTATGGCATACTACAATGTTATTTTTATAGCATAGCCTGCTATACTATGACTTTATTTTATGCATTTCTATTGGATTTCCAGGGACATGACCAAGGTTTGACCCGCTACTATTGCTGCTGACATACAAAGAAAATGACCACAAGCACAGATTGTTTTTTCTTATCACCATGAATTTGAATGTGTCTGCGTATTGTGCATGATGACTCATGATGCATTTCTAACATTTTAATCTCATATTTTGCATTTAGCCTTTTCAGAACAACAGGAGCAAGCAGCGGATTTAGCCGTCTGGTGGAGGTTGGAGGACACGGCAGGTTGGTAACAAGCATGCAAAAGAAACAGGAAGTGAAAAAGTGAGTCTGAGGGTTCAGGAGAATGACTGGGATATTTTTACTGTGGCGGGTGATTAGTGAGATGAGGAGCAGCTGTGCCAGATCAACCAGGTGTGTGGAGTGGAGCAAACTCACCAGCTCAGCAGAGGGAAGACAAACACACACAGAGACGGACTATATGCACACCATGAGGACAACGCAAGAAAGGGAAGGGAAAATTTAGGTGATGAAGAGGGAAAGAGGGGAACAAGGACAGCACCTGTATCTGTGGTCTAGCAGCAATCAAACAAAACTATGATTAAAGGAAGTTAATTTATTACAAAAATAGCTTCATTCAAATTGAAAATTACCTATGACAACAGAATTGAATCAGAAAAACATGCAGTATTTGACAGCCCTGATTAAAATACAAGGCAGAGCTTTTGTTTTTGGGGAGGAACTAGCAACTAATAAAGGTCTCCAGATATGCTATTTGTACCGTTTCGCTTACAGCCAATCAATTTAATGTGATGTTTGATTGGCCCACGACCGCTGCAGCTACATTCGTCTGCCTGCACAGCGTCTGAGCCTGCGGCTAGCAGCTAACGGTGCTAACAGTTCGAGCAGCGCTAACAACAGTTCCGACAGATGATTAATGTGGCTGATACCATACAAAAAATAAGTGACGTTGGAAATCATATTTCCTCAACATTACACTGTCTACTAGTTTGTTAAACATGTGTTGCAAAGTGTGCACCTTAGTGCATCGCAGACTTGCTAATGGACTGACGTTGGGCTCCTTGTCCTTTCATTTAGGTAATTTATTTCCAAATAACCTCTTAACGTGCTTGACATCTGTGGATTAATGAGCTTTATTTTTCTTTAGCCTCTTTAAGATAATTATTCATTTCCTCAGTGGCTCTCAGGACAGGCAGTTTGATGTATTGTGCAATTCAATCTTCAGTATTTAACTCCCACATTAGTAATAAAAATTAATTATATGTTTGCCTCGGTTTTGGTAACAGTCCTGAATACACCAACTGAACAACGGTAGCAGGCATGAAATAACATGCATTTGTGTGTGGCAGTTACGTGACGAGTTGTAAAAAAACAGTCCAAAAGACAATGTTTAGTTATGAATCAACATTTATTAGTTATATTTGTATATGTACACCAAAGGTACAACACTTATTGATATGTAGAAACAGTTTTGTTTATGTATACCATAGACAGAGGAAAGAATTCATTTATTTTTTTGTCTTTTTTTTTCTCAATAGTGTATCTCCCCCACACATACGCTCTGCCTTTACATCAAAATTACAACAGCTTTACAAAGAGGGAAGGCCTAGAAAAGTAAGATCAGGAAAGCAGGTTGTAGGCAGAAGTGAGACAGGAGTTTCTTCAAAAAAGACACATTTCAGTAGAAAAGGACACGTTTGAAGATATACTGGCTCTTTGTTTGAAACACTGTGTCAATCAAGTTCCTTTTTCTTTTTTATTCATCATCTCCGCAAGTCCCAGGTGTTTGTGCATATCGATTCTGTGCAGAAAGCAACAAAAGGCAAGTGGAGTAAAGGCAGTTTACCGGGTGGGATTTCTATGATGTCGATGAGACGTCAGAGGTCGAATGTGTGAAGATGTGGTTGGTCTAGATATCCACGGGCTGCAACTTGAAATGCACGTTCACAAGGTAAACAAAACGATGCTAAAGCCTGTTTTTCTTCGTTGGAAAGACAAAATGGTTCAGATGAGTCGCCTGAGGAATGATGCTCTAAATCAGAATGCGTTAAATGTGATTTGTTCTCTCAATGTTTGATTGCTCACTCTATCCTACATACGGGGCAAATTTGACCATTGCCTTTATTCGTCTCCCTCTTTTCAGCAACCTCTTTCACAGTAATTACCGCCAAAATCTATCGCATTTGGCCCCTCGTTTTCAAACCAAAAACTTCCCCTCTATCTCGTTCTATCTCTCTCTCTCTCTCTCTGTCTCTCTTTCTCTGCGTCATGCAAACGGCATTTGCTTCAGGATCACTGTAACGTCCAGAAAAGTCTGCTTCACCACTGAACAGAACAATTATATATTTATTTATGTACAATGAAAATGAATGCACACTGCTTATATCTTCATGGAACAAACATTCAGAACGCTTACATTAGATTAAAAAAAAGGATATATTTATATATTGGTGCGTGACAGGTAAGTAAAACATCTAGTTAACAGCTATTATAGAATTTAAAAAAAAAACAAGCAATTTATTACACGATTCCTTCTCTATACATTTTGTCTAATCTAATTTTACTTATAGGACATAGGTGATAATATCTTTTTCTAGAGGATTACATTAAACATTTCACAGCAATGAAACTATATTCCTATATACCATTTCAACGCTCCCCAAAAGAAAACAAAAGGAACAAACCAAAAAAAAAAAAACATCTGTTACCTACAATATATACACAAAGTGCAAGGAGGCACTTCAAAATATCATGCTTTTTAAGATAGTGGTGCAAAAAAATAATCATTTATATTGTATTCATGCTTCTAAAACCGTGAGTTTGAACATAATAGTGGTCCAACACTCAATCCCCATCGATGACACTATGGTCTGCAATTTTTTTTTTTCTTTTCCTGAAAATCACATGGTCGAAAGATCAGGCCTAAAGTGCCCTTTAGGGTGTCAGTGCTCTGCAGTTGACTCATTACAATTAGAAATGTCGTAAGAGTGTTTGTGTTTTACATGTGTGCAGTTTTTTGTGCTTGTTGTTGTGTGTCTGGTGTGGGTCAGTCTGTGCAGTGTGTGTGCGGCCGAATGTTCGATCAAAGCACGCTTAAAAAAAGCTTTAAAGAAAGCAAAGTGAAAGACGTCTTCTGAGTGTGCGTCAGGGACTAAAGTCGTGCCGTGCTAAGTGTTTGGTTAAGTGTCCTAGTGTTACTTTAATTGGCATTTGTCGTTGGCATTTGTTTGACGTGAACATCTTCAAGGCAAGGTTGTCATTAAGCACAAATGAAAAGAACCAAGACAGGAGAGAAGGACACAACATTGATAAAGAAATCAAATCCACAGCCACATCGCAGAAGTCTCTCACTCACGCAGGCTAAAAAAAAAGATGAACAGACAGTAGTCCAGCTTTGTTTCTGTTTGCAGGTGTAATTGTTATTACCTGATAGTTGGCAACATTCTGGCATAATGCATGTGAAGTGTCCATTTTTCTATTCTGAGTTTCCTCAAAAAACGTCTTTGCACCCATACGGACACGCAGCTGCAGCATCTAGGGTTTGTGAAAACAGTCTTGAGCTCTGGTCGCTAACATATATTGTTATTTACCTTTTTTTTTTTTAATGTCTGGCTAAACAAGAAGCTGGCAAGCCTCCTGGAAGAGTGTTACATCGATGATCTGTCTCTGTTTGTGCAAGCCAAGAATCCATCTGACAGCCGAACGCTGCACCAGTTCTTCCTCCGTTTCCTTTTTTAGTTTAAAACCGTCCAGCTTGTGTACGCTACCCTGTGTAACAACTGTGTCTGTGCTTTCAGAGGGTCAAGGGTCATTCAAACCACTGGAATGATGTCTGAAATACGTCTGTGTGCTCCCTGTATGTGCTAGGAAACTTCCCTTTATTACCATATTCTGGAATAACTGTCTTTCAAAAAAGACCTTAGCAGTAAATCACCGTTTTTAAAGTCAGCGCTTTCAAAAGTTGTGCTGTCAAGAGGCCGTTTTTTATTATCAAGTTCTATTGTGATCAAGTAAACATTTAAGGGTTATTTTTCCCTGTAAAAGAGTAAACATACAAGCCTGAGTATCTTCCGCTGTCCCTAATTTTGTTTTTAAAAAGCGAAAACCTTTAACTTTGAATACGATCAGTGTTGACATGAAACGATAATGTGCTTTGATTATGCCGCTGACTGAAAATGATCCACATTGGCTTTATTTGTGCTCCATCGCTCCATTTGTGCTCTATATAATCTATTTTGATTTGTGCTACAATTTATTCAGATATGTCATTTATTATTGTTTGTTTTTAAATCATTTTGGCGATCGTTTTTCTTTTAATTTCATTGGCATCACAAAGTAATTTTTTTTTTGGGGGGGGGGGGTTACAGAAAGTATAAACTTCCATATTAAGGGCAGTGATTTTCAAAGCATTGGGGCTTCATCAGAAAACGTGGTGATATCAACCAACCAATTAGAGATGGACATAAACGTGTTGTGAGTGATGTCATGGAGGCAGTTCAAAGGCTTCTGTGAGTTGATTGATTTCCTGCCTGTTTGGTCCGTATAATTAACTTGGTCATGTTCTTAACTCTCTCTCTCTCTCTCACACACACACACACACACATGCACACACACACACACACACACACACACACACACACACACACAAATGTTTTATATCTCACTCACATGAAGAAGTCCCTTTCCTTTACAACGGACAAAAAACAAAAGGGGTATATATATATATATATATATATATATATATATATATATATATATATATATATATATATATGGTGTCCATGGTAACAGGTGTGCTTTATGGTGCCACTGTGACTGTGCTTGTATGTTTACGAGGGTCAGCGTGTTTTTCCTGTTCAATGCTGTTCTCCCTGCCTCTTTCCCTTTCATCAGTTTTTTGGGCCGAGCAGGTAATATTAGACAAATGCATCCTGATGCACTTTAAAGTCTCTGAGAATCTAAGGCGATGCTCTTAGATGAGAGACTGGGCTGATAAGGAAAAGCCCTATGCACACATGTTGACAGGGATGCAAAGCAAGGAGGTTCAGTACAAACGTTGGTTGTCACAATTAACGCTCTAACGTCCCCTTCTTCTCTGATCTTAATAAATCCTCTCAGAAATTGCAAAACCAAGATGTATTGCTATGAATAGCTTATCTAAATGTTTCCTATTCCTTCCCTCCCCAAGCCTTGAAGTATGTTGTGCAAGTATCTGCTATACGGACATAATTGTGCTCTAACAGGTAAAGTGTACCTCTGTTATCATTTCACGGTTAAGTGAATTAGTATTATATATCAGTCAGATAGACAGTTACACAAACTTTTAAAGGGACTAATAAAAAAAAAGAAAACTAAACTACTACATAAAAACAATTAGTAGTTCTGTTCGTGTGACTTTTTTTCCATACACTTTTTTTTTTTTTATCACCAAATAGGAAAGCTTGTGGAGCCCAGGAGCAGGGGATCTCTGTGCTGCCATTATTCGTGTTTCCATGGTCCCTCCTCAACAAGCGTGCACTCCGCAGCAGAGCCATTAGTGGCTGAGGTTACCTGTAAGCAGTTAGCAGGGAGATCTAAACAGCTGATCCATGACACAGGCAAAAAAACCACACACATTTAGAATAAATCTTTGGATCAAACATAACACTGAATCGTTGATTCTCTGCTCCCACTTCAGTTTCAGCCAAGCAATCTTATTGGTCGATCAGGCTTACAGAGCTTATGAAGCGTGGTTGACCATGATTTATTGCTTGCTATACCATCAAACAAGTAACATTATCATCAATGTTATGTCCTGGTTGTATGTCATATGTCGAGGTAATCTTAGATAACACACTTGACTGTAAACATTAACTGTAAAGTCAGGATATTTGCGGCATTATATCTGGTGCTTTGGCAATAATCAAAGCCTCTTTGGTATCCTAGACATTTTACAAAATACAACCAATAAAGGAATACTACAACTCCTCTATGACCACTTATGGTCATGCTTATGGTCCTAAGAGTGGAGCTTACTTTGCTGACCTGAGAACATACAATTATAGTGACCATAATACAGGCAGTGGAAAATAAATGCAATGAATCAATGCAAAATAGACAGAAAACATCGACAACAATGAACAAACACTACAGAATGAATGCCTTGTTAGGTTTTTAGTTTTTTCTATTTTGCAAGCTCTATACAGTTGATTGCATGTTTGAAAGGAGGGTTAGAGATGTGAGTCGTGCTATTTACAGGCAAAACAGACCAGAAAACAGAAAGAAAACAACGTCATGGTGGATACTGGAAATAGCAAGCCTGTGTGTCACAGTTATAAGTCATGTCTCTTAATAAAAGGAGGCTCAGAAAGGAGGATATCATTTTTTTACTATGGACGGATCACTTGTGTGACGGGTTGCCAGCGTTGCTAGGCAACACCGTCCATTCTTTAATAAATGAATAGGCTCATTAGAAGACCTTTACCGCCAGGGTGTGTGCAGCCCTCTGAATTCCCACATATTATTCTAAAATCCTGGAACATTATTCAAAGATGGGATTTTAAAGTGCATTAAGTTTTACATTACGGGAGCTTCTTCACAGCGTTCGATTTCACAGCGTTGTTCTCACAGTAGGCCAAAAATAGCTGGTGTCAATATGCAAAAACCCTAAATGAGAAACACTGACGGTGTAGTAGAAGTGTATATTTCAGGGACTATAAGAACTACTAATTAGCTGGAACAGTTTCACCCTTTTTTCAAAATCCCACAAGAAAGGGAAGGTCTGACATAAACCTCTCAAACAATTACAATCTACATTTTAAGATAAAGCAGAATGAACCACAGGTTAATTTGAACAAAAGGAAAGTAAGAACTAAAATGATTAAAAAGGGAAAACATCATTCTCCTTAGACGTTTTGTTTTGGGAAATGGATGTAGTGTGAACTTTTGATAGACGGGAGGGCTGCTAAATAATTCCTCAGGGTCATGATGAGGATTATCTGGCTCTGCCTTTTGAGTAAGAGCCAAATCCCCAACAGAAAGCCATCACATTAGGCTAACTAAAGCTGGCGTATCCTTCATTTGCATGCATTGAACTGTTATTAGTTTGTGCTTTAAATGTTTGGATGTCCATTCAACACAAAAGCTGCTATTCCAGGAGAATGAAATACATACGTACGCATGCGTCCATCGTTCTCGTGCTTCACTTCTGTCTCAAAATAACGGTGAATGTATTTACATGATTATGTACAGGGGTGCAATGAATGACACAGAGTCAAGCAAATGTGCAGGGTGAGCATGCAACGACAGGGAGGGTTAAATACAAGTCTCTATGTCCGTAAGCATTAATGGTACCTTGACTTCATCTACTACGACAGAATTGTTAGCTGTGGCGGTATCAGTTGCGGTGGCGGTTAAGACGCACTGGTTGGAATTGTTTTCGTGGTGGTTCTTCATGTCGTCGTAGTAAGACTGCGTCTTCGTCATCATTTCGATGTCGTCGGACTTGGCCGTGTGCGCGTCCAGCTCTTCGAGCTCCGCCTTGGACAAGTGGTACACGATGCCTGCACCGTAGGAGTCGCCCACCACGTTCACCGAGGTCCTGAATCGATCCCTGAGGGCAGAGAAAGCAGGATAAACAGATGTAGTTCTACGCTCTATCAGAAGAGGAATATACACGGTGGGATTTCAGGGAAATGTCACCAAGAAGTGTTTTTGTCTCGTCAAACTCACAGCAGCCAGTCAACTGCAACCAGCAGACTGATGTCTTGGGTTGGCAGGCCTACCGCAGTCAGGATCAAGAGCATCGTCACCAAGCCGGCACTGGGAATACTGGCGGCTCCAACGCTGGCTAGAGTGGCTGTCAGGCTGCATGAAGACACGGCAAAGTAGAACTCAGACACATTCTCCAAACACTTAACCACAACTCCAACGTGAAATATCGACACTACGACGTAAACATTCGTTCTCATAAAAAGCAGCAGCTGAAGAGCACCAGAGTGGGTTCTCCATCACACATGAAGAGGCTTAGATGGGATGTTTAATTTGAGGGGTTCATGGATTGATGTGCCACATAAATGTCAAGCTGAAGGTCTTTCCATCCTTGACTCAGTCTATTAACAGAAGTGCATTTGGGAAAGATAGTTACACGTACTTAATTTGTGTTTGTCTCGCTGCTTGGCATGAGCCACGACGCCGGCGCATGCTGTTGCTTCCTCCTGGTGGTTTATTTGCTCTAATGTAAATGTGTTCTCTGATATTGCTGCTTTGGGCCACAGAGGCCTTTTCTATTCACTAAACACCTCTGCAATGCCGCCGTGTTTGTCCTCATTTATTAAGAGCTAAATGTGTTTGCTAGACTGTATTCTCTGGGCTCCGTTTCAACCCTCTTTAAAATTGTGGGAATCGAAATGTGTTGTTCTGAAGCAGATCATCAGTCCATTTTAAGAAGGCTGTTCTCATTCAGGGACTGCAATGATGGAAGGTTTCATCGTTTCACGACATTGATCAACATCAACAAATAAAAGTACAAGGATAAACTGGGCCTCCTGACCTGACGGTGACAATCTGACCGGGGTCAAGGTGGATGCCGTTCATTTGGGCAATGAAGATGGCTGCAACCGCCTCGTACAGAGCAGTTCCGTCCATGTTGATGGTGGCGCCGACTGGGAGCACAAAGCGAGTGACTCTTTTGTCAATACCTAAGTTCTCCTCCAGGCAGCGGAAGGTGACAGGCAGTGTACCAGCACTGGAAAAGCAGAAGAAGGTAGGTTATACTTTGTATGAGCTCTACAAACTGTACAGTTTGGGTTCATTGTGATGCTGACCTGGAGGCTGTCCCCAGGGCAGTGATCCAGGCCTGGAAGATGCCCAGGAAGAAGGTGAAAGGGTTTTTCCTGACAATAACAAAGTAGATGCTGGGCAGGAAGATTACTCCGTGGATTATGAGGCCGACGATGACGGTCACCATGTACATGCCCAGCTGCCGTCCCACCACCTCCAGGTCCTTGATGGAGATGATCTTACCACAGATGAGACAAGCGATACCGAAGGGGGAGTACCTGACCAGACGAATGAGCTTTAGTTATTATTTAAATACAGAAGACAAAGAATTTGTCAGGACACAAATTCTGAACGGCACAGCATTTTAAAAAAGTGTAATGACTTGAGAAATAACGTGAGAAAGTTATTTCTGACTCACAGCAATTGAGTTTCAAAATGAGCCAATGAGATTCTTAAGTGATACTAACCACATGATGCAGATGACAAGTTTCATTACAATCTCATTGAGGATGTTGAAGAATTCAAGCATGAGTCTGGCCTTTTCTCCCATCTTGCCCATGCAGATGCCAAATGCAATAAAGAAACCAATCAGACCTGTGACAGAAAATCATAAATCTATCAAACTTTGAATACCAGTGTGGACAGGTGAGATGATTACCAAATGAGGGGGTTATTACTCGGAGGTGATAGGTTTTACATTTACAGCCAAACGCACAAGGTTTTTGCTGATGTTTCCTACTGCAAAATTCTGTAAATGTAATAGTGTAAATTATTTTTAGCCATGCTAGCACTAGGGATGACTATTGGTCTAAAATATTTCAACAACTATTAGATGAATAGTCAAAGACATTGGAAGAGATAATTATGGTCCCAAGAGAATAAATGCCAATACTTTGGTGATCTCTTGGCTTGTCATGTAAGGTTCACATTTGTGGTTTTGAGAAAAATGTCTTCACATCTATTATATTGCCATGACTTTAAAAAAAAGAAAGAAAATCAATGTGTTGTTTCCATTGACTTATGACCAAATTCCTGCAAAACTATTGGCATTCCAATAAGCATCAGCTCATGTTTAGTGCTAATTAGCAAATGTTAGCAAGCTAACATGCTAATCTAAGATGGGGAACATGCAAAACACACGTGTCTTTATACAGGGTGTATAAAGACAACTGGATACAGCATTGGAGGCGGCGCCCCGTTCATTCCTATGGAGGTTGCTTAGTGGCACATGAAGCAAAAAAGAGTACAACATTCAGATAAAATGACTCAGATCTTCTGCCGATCGTCCACATCCATGGACCCATAACGCTAGCACATTTGCATTTCTGTTAACACCGCCTCCCATCCCTCTGTCTAGCTTCGTTCTCGGGCTTATTCACCTGAACAGATTAAGAAAAATAACTCTTGCTTCAACTTGTAGTGTATTCTATACGTTTTGATGACCAAATTATTTAAATAAGGCTAGTTTAATGTTCGTACTGGACTTCGTACTATAAAAAAACAGCTTTCATGAGAAAATAAATTTTGCCACATGATAAACCGAGAAATTGTAATTCCACTGTTTGGCCACTATGTAAAATGTGCACTCTTCCTGGGGGCTTGGCAAAACATTACCCCTAATAAACATCAGCAAGCTAGCTTTGTCATTGTTAGCATGTTAGCATACTGAAAGCACCACTATTCCAAAGTTCAGCCTCACAGAGACATCACTGTGAGTGTTTTCCTTTGGCTACTTACCCAGAACATTCATGCCACTTTTGAACTGCAGGGACTTTTTGACGAGGAACTGAGGCTCCTTGGTAATGTTAGCCACCAGGCCTTCCACAACTGTGGTATTGACATCCTCCTCAATAACCACCTCTACCTTCTTTGTGACCGTCTGGATCTGAGTTGAAGGAGGAAAAGATACTAGTATTGAGTTTGATGAACAAAACGAGTCAGATATGATGTTTCTATCACAAGAACTGTCAGTAAACATGTTTGCAAGTCTGTTTCTTGTATGATGTGTCTGAACAATCCTGGGTGCATTTGGATTCCTCTGTTAATAAACCCTAAGGCTACACAAAAACAAGCTGACGCTCTTTCTCTGTATCTATTTCTAGAGATACAACCTTAAGATTTAGTGATGCCACTCAGCCAAGTCACAACAGTGACTTTAACATATAGCCAGACATATAGTCAGACTTTGACAATCAAACCTCAGCATTTAGTCGTGTGTATCATCTCGCCATTGTTTTCCATCTTTACCTGTTGGAAACAAGCCTGCACCAGATTCTCCGGGAACAGGTTCCTGATCAGATCGAAGAAGGCATCCAGACTGGACACGTCATCGTTCTTCTCGCCCTCGCCCAGATTCTCCTTCAGTTTGGGGTTGCCAGGGTGGATGACTAACACCAGGATGACTCCCAGGACAGCAGCAATAACAGTGGTGCTCATATAGTATATCATTGCTCTGGTGCCCAGGCGACCGCTGGACTTGGCATCCAAACCGGCCAGACCTGCAGGCAAAACAATGCAGGATCGTGTTTACCTGGTAATTACTTGATCTCATTGAATGGAATCTGGATTACAGCATTGATCTCAGTCTAAAATATAAATATAAAAGGATTGTAATAACTGTGATAGAAATTTGTATGAGTAGAAGCAAGGAGATCTCTGGAGATGGTAGATGTCTTATGAGAATCAAGGTTTGAGCAGTACAACAGTTATGAACGAAACAGTGCAGTGCCAACCCCAAGTCTGTCTACTGTCCTTCCTGGGAAGTCTGTATTATATCTGGGTTTAAGGTAAGAACTTTGTCTTCGGCTATTAGAGACACGCTAGTGTCTTGTTCGTGACTTTGCCTTGCCCAGAGAAGCAGACACTTAATAACTCAAATTCCATCACAATAACATATGTATTTGCGATAAGTCATCAGTCACACCGCACCTGTGATTAAACTGGAGATGATGAGTGGCAGGATCAACATCTTCAGCATTCTCATCAGGATGTCACCGGGGAAAGCGATTACCATGACGATGTCTGGGTGGATCGGGGAAGCGACGCGGAGCAAACAACCAAATACGGCTCCCAAGATCACACCTGGAGTGCAAGGAGGAGTGTGAGTGAAGTGAAACCGCAGGAGTGTATCATAAGAATCAGAAAAGGCAGATACTGAGAAGAAAGAGAAAACAATCATTCGAATAAAACAATGAAAGGCATTTCTTATGGGAATTTGCTGCTAATGGGAACATTTTAGATATAATCTATGACATAACAGATGAGTAGTAGTAGTAGTAGTAGTAGTTTGGAGCCGTACAACAGTCTGTCTGCTTAAAGAGGACAGTGGGTTGAGAAGATAAAACCCGAAACCTGCTGAGAGAGAGAGAGAAAAGCTCACGGAGGATTAAGATCCGATCTCTTTGAAGCAGCAGGGGAGGAGGCAGCATGTCGGATCCCCTGGTGGAGCATCTGTAATCTCTGCAAACCCCAAATGCTTTCAAGGATTTTTCTTTCTTTCACTTTGTGGCGGGGTGAGTAAAAGCGACTAACAGAACGATTTAATAAAAAGGGGAAAATAAGTAACTGATCCGATTCCTTTGCTGGGATATTTCTGCCATCCAGTGGGTTCTTTGCTACCTTATGTATCCTCTGGCCACTCTTAACTCTCTAGAAGCCTGGGAACAGCTTCAATCAAAAGATCAGCCTCTCCCTAACAAAGCCACTGATGACCTTTTGACATACGCCACTTACAACTAAGTTTGTTTCCTGCAACACAGTACTGGAAGTAAAGTTGACCTCTGAGTGCTCTATCCCGCCTGCTGCCCAGCCAACCAGGCCCGGTAGTTGATCTTGAGTCTGTCCATCTCAGGCCCACCCAACCACCCCCACCTCCCGTGGCTGCACTTCCTCTGCTACCACGCCACTGCCAGAGACCACGCAGGCCGAGGCGCTGTTAAATAACACACACTGGAATCAAAAGCCCTCCGGTTTTGTTTTGTTTTTGTTGTTTTTTCAATTGTAAGCTGTCCTCTGTGCTTCAGTCCATCCTCCAGTCTAGCAGCATCCTGTGGATTCTGCACACCCAAAGGGTTTTTTTTTTTTTGGATGGCACTTGAGTTCCTGTGCCTTCCCTTTGGCCCATTTTCAAGTTCCCATTCAAGGCTCTTATCTGGCAAGTGACGGATTGATCAATGATCATGCTGGCTCACTTGCTTCGTGAGAGTCCTGCCAAGTGGGGTGAGATGTACACATTACACACACACACACACACACGTGCATTTCCAGAGTTTTAACAGGTTCACAGCCTGGGGGGGAGTACATAGCTGGGACCACATAGGTGTCAGACCCCACAAAGTATAAAGGATATGTCTAACCCAAAAGTGCATGACTACTGCTGTGCCCTTTTCATTACATATCACCCCCTCACCCCGGCTCAGCGAGCCACCGCTATTATCACAATACTTTTCATACACCACCAGAGGCTGTTGTCTGGATGTCCAATGCTGCAGGGAGCATTTGAGAGCAACAGGTGGCACGGAGCTGGGGAAGGTCAGGACACCCATCTCACTGTCTGGTGTACTGAGCGAGCACAGATGGCATCTCCTCCTCATATTACGAGCGAGCTGCATAATCGCGCTCAAAGTTGACAGAACGCTGAGCTCAGTGGCGGCTGTGCCCCTCTTTTGCACTCCCTGTTTTTTTTAAAGAAGAAAGACAAAGACAAAAACATGCGGCGCAGAGGTGACTTACCGAGGACGGTGAGTGTAAGCAGGAGGTTCTTGAACAACTTGGAGCAGATTTTGGCACATTTGGACTGAGGCCTGGCCTCGATGGGCTCCAGGTGACTCTCGTGCATCCTCACCTCGACTTGTTTAGGCATACTGTTGGCACTGGGACAGAGAGAAAGACACAAGGGGAAGTGTTATTTGCAAAATGCATCAAAAACACCCTCGAAAGCATTATAAATCAGTATCATGTGGTCAGGTTCTGTTCTGTGTGGTCACTGTGAGGAAGAACAAGCTCCTTGATGCAGAAATCTGATTATTTGGAAGCATATGATGTCCCTGAAAATGCATTTCTGATATAGTTAAAAATAAAACAGTGCATCATGAAACTCAAAGCATTCAAGTGTGTTGCCAAGCTGTCACTCCAACACTGTCCACGGCTGCTATAGCATCCAACAGATGGAAGCTGACTATGAGCCGCGGCTTGTATAACTGCGGTATGTTGGAGGTGGCAGTCAGTTTATTTAAAAAAGATTCATGTAAAGTTCTGCATTTTACTAAAATAATAATTCATCTGAGGAGAATATTTCAGAATTTACATGTCATTATGCAATTTGACAAACTTAGTTTTTACTCATTTCTGAAAAAGTAGTTATATGCATTGCATTAAAACACAACACACCATGACGCAGATTGCATTTTAATAAAGTTTCAAATTTAGTGTATTACACTTTAAAATACTTCATCGTGTGATGCATATGTTTTTTTGATTTTATTATTTAAATATTGTGGTTCTCAATGTAGGCAGCTGAGACAAAAATCCCCTTTTGAATGTAGACCTTCAATGAAAAAGCCAAAGAAGACGTCCACTTGACGGTACATAAATTGGACTTAAACACCCACTCATATATCCTCTCTCTCAGTTATATTTGTGTGACGGTGGGTTTAGAAGCACACAAAAGCCCCAAATACAATAGTCGGGAATAGGGGGCTCAGTCACACAGCCTAATTGGTTGAATGAAAACTGATTTCTTAATACAGGCAGCACCGTACCGTTTCCTGCGAGGTGCGAACGTGTTTGTTAGCGAGGAGAGAGCCAGCTGTGTAGCTCTGTCACAGCTTCACATTCAGGAATAATACATCAAATTATGTAGCGTGGTTTGACATTTTTTTTTTTTTTTTGTCTGTGAGGAAATAGAACCGTCTCTGTGTTCCTATTCAGCACCGATGAGCCCATGAAAACGTCAGCTGTGATGAATTACAAAGACGAGCAAAGAAGAAATAATGTGACTCTGACCTTTCACCTCACCCCTGGGGTTCATGGCCTAAAACCCACAAATGGAAGCTTCAATGGGGGAAGTTTGTTTTTATTGTGTATGGTACCCTCCCCCCACAGTCCACGATGAAGTCAGAACACTTCATAGATATTAATCATATCGGCTGTCAAACTTCTTTCCAAAGCTGACGTTTGATCAAAGGCGAGCCAGAAAGCTCAAATCAATAGGCTTTTGGAAAACTTCAACTAAAAAAAGCTCTTTATGGTGTCGTTGTTGTTGTGTAAGTCGTCAGAAATCATTCCATACGGACACACACACACACACACACACCTCCCCCAGCCTGGTGTATTGCTGCTCTGCAAGCTTGGCTATAGGAAGACCACCTGGTCAGCTTCCAGGCACACAGATGGACGAGTCCTGTCTCATCTTATTAATTTCAAAGTGAAGTGTGAAATACATAAATTGCATGCAAATAGGAGGAAAAAAGAGTTGCCATCATTACTTCATCCTTCTGATGATAGCTGAATGAATTAGTAAAACCCCGGGAATATAACCCATAAGAATGATGGGTGCTGTTAATTGAATCCCCCCACCCTCCCCCCTCTTTTCTCTCACTTTCATTATTTTTAGCACTGAGAGAGAGACAGAGAGAGAGAGAGGAAGCAGGACGTCAGAGGACGGATATTATTCTGTCGTGAGCGTCTCATTAGCGCTTCTCTCACCGAGTCAAGGACAGATGAGAGAGTGGGCTTGTGCGACCCGACGAGAGATGAAAACGGAAAAAAAGTACAGCAAAGAGCAATCAACTACGGCAGAGAACTGTCACTTCACACCGGTAGTTGTTTTTCTTGTGTTACAGAATGATTCCACCGGACGGGGAATTCTCCTCGCTGTACATCATTTGATATGATTTATACGCCACGGTTTTAGAATTCATTTCTCTCTGCCATGAAGAATTAATCAGAGATATTAAACTGAAAAGTTTTTAAAATTCATTCAGTTACACTGGGCCGCTTCTTTTAGAAACTGTGAACATAAAAAATATTATGATTAACAATATGTTAATTGCTACTTTTCTGGTTTCTGTGGAAGGGTTTCACATAAAAGTCATAATTCAAAGACACACAGACACACACACACACACACACACACTTTCTTCTCCTCAGTCTCTAATTGGATCATCTTTTAAACCAGTTAATCTTGGCCGAGGCTTAGTCAGATTAATTGCATTACAGGGCCGTAAAGCCATGCAGGATAACGATGGTCTTGTTGTCAGCAGGTGATGTACAATCTAATCTGAAATGTTTCAAGTTCTTATACATTATTTTTGCTGATATTCTATACTGATTACTCAAACGATAAGAATGTTTAATGTTAACTTTTACACAAAATAAAACAGCTTGCATTGGATGAATAAGAAGTCAAAGTCGATCAACTGCAAACGGGCTGCGAGTACTTACTTCATTTCTGTTGGAGTTGAGGTAAGAGCTACATACATTGACAAGGATCAAATCTCCAGCCTTTGGTATTTAAGGGTGAATCAACACCAGGAATCGTCAGTCAGATCACTGCTCCATCCAAGACTGTTGCCAGAAGCCAGCAGGTAAAGTCCCAGGTACAGGCGGTGACTAAAAACAGACAGCTAGCAGATCTCAGATGTCCAGCTAGTCCCAAGCATCCAGAGAGGAGCGAGTCATCACAGCCCTGACCACAGACCCAGTCACAGCCACAGCAACCTGAATTGCCCCATCCTGAAGTCTGCAAGAACCCCCCCCCCCCCCCCTCAGCCCCCACCCCCTGACTACCACCACCCACAACCAGCTACACACACAGACACACACACACATAGGGCACATCCACAAACCTAGAATTAAATATATAAAAGTAAGAGGTGGAGGGAGGAGTCAATGTCTGAGATTAAGAGTCAAATCCCCCAGGGACCCTCCATCCCCTGGACACTGTAATCCCCCCCCAGACTCACCAGGCTACACGGGATGGCGAGGGGAAAGGCCAGGATGCTGGAGATGAGCATGATGATGCCTACTAATGGCACAGTGTGGATGGGACAGTAGTGCTAAACGACAATGGAATGACGGCTGGAAGGTTTAATGTCATAATGCTGTCGTATGAGAGCTTTGAGGTCATTTCAATGGACAGCAGATGTTAATGCTGCTGCACTCTGCAGTTACACTAACATAACCAGTGTGTAAATTGTTATGTCACACTCCTCCTGTCCACATAAATATATATATCATCTCAGTAAATATTCATTATTACTTATTTATTACTGTTATTATTAATTTAAAGTGTCTGGCACAATAAGCTCCACACATTGAAGTCACTCCAACATATAGATTCACATATCTCCACTATTCAACAACCCTCCAAAGGGTTGAACTCTCGGAGCACAAATGACCAACGTGATTCATGCGAGGCTGGCGTCACACTGATTTCCCTCCAGTCTCCCAGCAGCATGAGACCTCACATCGTATTGACCAGTATCACATTATTCTAATTAGGGAAATGTGTTGGAAAGCTATTTCCTCTTCAAACAAATGACCAAGCGCAACAACAAAAGCCAGAGGAATCCCGTTCCTGTCGGCAAAGGTTGTGTCGTGAGAAATCACTCATCCTAAATCCCTTAGCATGTCATACTCATTGAAAAGGGCCCTCTCGCTGGAAGAGGGGAGCATTTTTCCGGGATGGGAGCGGGAGAGTGGGACAGAGAAGAAGGGGTTACACGGGGGAGAAGGGGGTACCGGGGTCACACCGGCACCTCTCAGCCAAAAGAGGGGCCTGCGAGGGGAAGGCCGAGGCTGCCATCCCTGCTCTTGGCTGGTACCATGTGAAGCTCTCTGCTTCCTCTCTCTTCCTTCAGAGGGGCTTTGTTTCACACGCAAACAGCGGCAGTGGCCCCAACTCGCCCGGCCAAGCGCTGCATCCAAACTGGCAGGGGCGAGAAAAGAAGGGAGAGGGATCAAATGGGAGGGGGTATAAGGGTATAGCGAGGGGGTGTGGGTGGGGGGCAGTGGGCATGTCCAGAATGCCAGTTCTTTCAGGCCACTGATGTCATGCCTGTGCCCACCGTGGGAGAGCAGCGGACGGACCAAAGCGCCCCTTTCTCTATCCCCCCCCCCCTCCACAGTCTCTTTTTCCAGGATGAATGAATCTTTCAGAAGCGGCAGCCCATTGTGTCCCATAATCGACGGCGATTATCCTGATTTTATGCTGCCTTCCCAGTGCGAGGAGGTTCCCTGAGTGCTGGCATTGAGGACCGCTGAGATGCAGCAAGGACCACGAGGGGTTGTCCTAGCAACACTCTGCGGCTTATAGAGAAGGGGATGAAGGGGAAAGAGGAAGCTCACAGCACACACACACACACACACACATCCTGCACACACACCATATAAAGATGGGATACAGCTTTAAAGATTAGCAGATGGATTGGCACATTAGATCTTCACTTCACCAAAGAACATTTAATGTCATAGACGGAGAAATAATGCATTCATTATGCATTTGAGTACTTAAAAAAAAAAAAAACAGACATTTCTAAGCTTCTTTGGTGTCCATGCTTCATAATTAACAAGCCTCAGCCATACAATGCCGCTCTACCATCCACAACATGTGCTAACATAATAATTAACAAGTTTGCATTAGTGTCCGCTGGTGTGGATATGCGACGGATCCATGCCACGGCACAGGGGAAGATGTAAATGAAGTTTCCCACTGGTCTCTCGAGAGGCCCGATGCCCGTTCTCATGACTGGAGCATCACAATATACTGTGAGGTAAAGACAACTGGAGCTGGGCCAGGTTCCGGATATATCTGCCCCCCTCGGGCCTCACAGTCACTTGCCATGCAGTGGGAAGAAATGGGCTCACACATACTGGCTGCCTAGGAGCTCTGAAAAAGCCCCCCCTCCCCTCCCAAAACGAAGCTCTCGGCAAACACTTCAGGTTGTGCTGCGCATAGGAAGTGGGAGATAAATTCCAGCATCCGAAGAAAGGGAAGCTTTGTCACTCTATGCCTCCCAATTATGTATCCTAGATGGCTGTTGGGATGAATGAATTCAGTGATAGATAGCGACACAGAGATGTGCGGACTGTCATGCTAATCTGGTTCATTCCATCAGCAGTGTGAACGTACTGTTCCTCAGGAGCGAAACAAAAACACAGAAGAGCCTCTAAGAAAGCGACTTGCTGAGACGCAGAATCTCCCATGAGTAGAAAAGGTTCCCATCGGGTCACTGACTTAGAAGTTTGCATGGATTCAATAGCAAATACCAAACCACAATCCAGGGCAGGCGTGCAAATATCAACTACAATATCAGTCAAACAACTGCAGGTGTGCAGAGTCACTTGGTGGTCCACTCGAAAGCTGCCTTGAACCGCTTCCAAGTGGACCCTGGAGCGAGAATACAGTCTGTTCAAAGATTGGCACCAAGCCAAAGGAAATTTACTCCACATCGAGAGGAGAAAATCTCAAATCTACACTTTCACTCACAGGTTTTTGGACTGAATAAAACAGCAAGTAGCTGTGATTCTAAAGGACATTTTATTTGTAATACCAAACTATGTGCTAGTCAGAATAAATGAGCACATTTGTCATGTTTTACTTACTAATGTAGATCAAATTATTGCCTAAATGGAGCATTAAAGAGGAAATATTAACAGTAACGTGTTGTTGGGTTATTCTATGAGTGTGTGGCTTCATTCGTTGGATGAACAGGAAGAGCCACCTTGAATGCTGTCTGGTATTGGACAGATATGGGATAGCAGTGCAGGCATTCAGTACCACGGTCAGTGACACAGCTTCAGCCAGCAGCTCAGGTTGATTTAAGATGCTTTTACCACAGTTGATCCACGCTGGTCGTAACGTCTGCATGGTGCATGTTCCAGCATTGCAGCTCCCGACAGTCCCGTACCACTGTTCTGACATGATTAGCACGTAAATCTATTCTATAAATTGTAAAAGGATGAAAATATCATATGTTGGCCTCTTGGAACAAATCATCCGTATTGGTTATTATCCATTATGTGCAGGAATGCCTCTCACATTATATCTTACAACTGTAAGTCCTGTGTGTATGCTTTCATCACGTTTTTGTTCTAATTCTAGTTTACAATCAGGGTGCATCAGCACCCTGGCAATGCATGATTGAACCATACTGTACGTGCCTGTCCCTCAGATAACGTTTCCCTTTGTTTGGCACAACTCTTTGTGTCCATAATGAGGCAGTCATTAGAGGGAGCCTCTGGGAATCCTGAGGCTAGTGTTGTAGTGTGCATAGGTCTCTCAGATGTGACCAGTCCCACTGTAATTATGTCCTAACAGCCCATTATGATGTGGAGTGGCTGTTACAGGGCTGAATCTGGTGATTCCCATTTATCTGGATGAAACCTGCAGAGGGATTCAGTTTGACGGCATCCAATCCAGCCGCACACCCACTTCACAGCCGGAGCTACAGTAAGACACTCAATCATAAACAAAGACGCATCCCCGCATGTCTTTGCCTCCGAGTCTTTTGTCCTCTTTTCTCCCTTTGTTTTCGATGAATTCAAAAGTGGGTACTGCCCAAACTCTCTGTCACTCTTATCAGATGTCTCAGCTTGTGTAACTCTCAGTCTCCGTTCTGAGAGCCTCTAACTGTCATACAGTTTTCAAGTAGCCTCCTTCAACGCTGCAACTAGGGCTGTGTGATAATTCAGCATGATCATTTATCATCTTTCAACGGACTCATACCGTAATTCTTGATACACAATTACGTCATCTGAATTGATAATAACAAACAAATACACATTCATTGTTGAATTACCAGAAACCATGCTGTACTATTCACACCATTATAAAGCTATGAACTGTATCCTAATAGAAGATTTTGGCCGTTGCTGCAAACAAAGGGAATTTGTTTCTTCCTGTCCAATATCCTCTATCCCTGCCCCCATCTTCTGCCTAAAGCTACATAGATGAAAGGTCAACGGAGCAAAGAAGATCATCCATAGTCAAGTGGGATTTTTCCTGCCGTACTTCCCCGGGACCTCATCTATCCAATAACGGGCTGCACACCTATTAAAGACACGCTCATCTCTTTTCTCTCCTATAGCTGCTTCTGTGTTCATCCCTGCTGCATATGAAGCGATGCTAATATCTTTAGCAAAGGCGCATCTGTTTAACAGAGCTGGCTATATAGCAGCACGCAGCTTTTGATGGCTGCGGTCCGATCCCCACAGGAGCTCATTAAATCTGCCAGTAAGACAGGACCACCCCACCCCCCTACTACAACCGCCGCTATGGTATACCCGCTGCATTGCTGAGAGGGGGATGACAGAGGAGGCAGAGAGAGAGAGACATAGAGGCATATAGCAGACATAGGGAAGGGTGGGAGGGGTGAAACGGCAAGATTGCCATATAAAGATAGATGTGTAACAATGTATGGGGGAAGGGTGAAGGGAAAAAGGGAGGTGTGGCTGAGGAAGGTGAGGATGGAGACAAAGGAAGGGAATGGCAAACAGACGAGAAAATAAGTGATGGCGGAAAGAAAGGTGGGATTAAAACAATCAATCGAATTGGAGAATGAGACGGAGCGCGTCTCTACTTATACGGCGGGCTACGTGAACAGCATTCATGTTATCAGGTTATCTGTGGATACATGAAGGCTTGACATCTGTGTTGGGCAGCTGGCTCTGTGAAATGAGATTAGTGCACAAATCACGTTTCATACATCACTAGACTCACCTGCCACACTCTCAGATTTAAATCTACGCAGACGATACATGCACTCACACTCGCTGTCCAAACCCCGCCCCCTCTCGCTCACGTTTGTGTGTGCACAACACACACATACACACACCCACGCTGTTGTCTGTGGTCATAAATCTCAGTTGGTCAAGTCGAGGTAGGGTGGGGTTGGGGGGGTTACAGTCTCACTCAGGATTTGCCAATAAGAGGGCTAAGGAGGATGGATGTTCTCTCACTAATTAAACACTGGAGTCTGTAGGGACTGAGCCCAGCCTGCAGCAGTCGCCATGCCCTGCTCCCCTCGCACCACCCCGCAGTGATGACAGAAAGGGCATTCCAGCACACACACACACACACACACACACAGCTCATTACATCAACCAGCTAAGCCAGATGACCACACACACACACACATACGTATGCATTTCTAGCACATGACTCACCTTTGTACGGTAGGCAGATATATTCTATAAGGTCCCTGTATGCATTGGGTGTGTTTTTTTCTCATTGCAACTTTTCCTCATCTGTGTATCTACACCGATAAACACACTTCACATAAGAGACGACCAGAGTACAACGCGGAAGCCGATCAGGAAAGCAGCCAAGTGTGACAGAGCTGACAGTCTCTTTTCTTCCCGTCTCTCGTTCTACACCATGCATTTCTCTTCCTCCGTACAATCTCTCGTTCGTTGTCTTTGCCCCCCTTTTTCTCTGTCTTTTTCTCTCTCCTTCTCTTTCACACATGCATACCAGACACGTCACTGCTTCCACAATACGTTGTATCAACTAACATAATAAGACATGTTGATATCCGGAAACATGCTCTTCTTTAAAGTCACCGAAGCACAAAACAAGGAGTAGAAAGACCTGATGCCAAAGATAATTTCATTCAACAAATCTAAACATGCATGAAGTGAAACTATCAGAAAACAAAACCTGAACAGTTAACGACTGAAAGGGATTCGAGAGACATCTTTGTTTTGTCTTTGAACCCTTACCTTCTCACCCTTGTAGAGAAGCTGTGATGTAAGTGTAAGTAGAGTTCAGGCCTCTTCCACTGCAAGCCTGCTTTCCTTTCAGGACCACTGACACTGTTCTTTCAGAACCACATGTACGTATGCATATGAACTAGGAGTTATTTTCTCATATCCCCTTACATGCTGTGAAAATAAGAGCCGTTCGTTGCCCATTACTGACTGTTATTAAGCGTGAAAAGCTGCAGTAGGGCCGCTGCTGCCTCTCACTTGTTTTTCTTTCCACGTCACTACTCACTGCATACTGTGCAAATATTTCTTCAGTCACACACAGCAGTGGAATGCCATTGAGCACAAACGCACTCGCCCCGGGCTTTTTCCACCCCCTAATTATGAAAGCCTGCCTATAGTCACAAACCATCATAATCAGAAGCATTTTCAACACATTTCCACTGTTAGATCCAAGTCACAGCCAAATCCCTAGAGTACACTTATCTTAGCCTGCTCAGAAGATGGCAAACCCCCTTCAGTCAAGATTTAAGGCGTACAACATAAATTCCCCCCAAAATCCTGCTTCACTGTAATCCTTTAGTGCTATAAGAGGAGCCGGGATTCCCTGTGATGTCAGGATTCATCCGGATACAAAAGGATTCTGTGCAGTGTGCAGTAAGCCTGCATATAAAACCCACTTGAGTAGGCCTGGATGAACCTCAATTAATTCAAAATTAGACACGTTGACAATAGACCTGGATAATATTCATGACCTTGCATATTTTGCAGACGTAATCTTGCCTTCACTGCAAAGAAACCATGAGACCCACAACGATGGATGGATGGATAGATAGATAGATAGATAGATAGATAGATAGATAGATAGATAGATAGATAGATAGATAGATAGATAGATAGATAGATAGATGCAGCTCCTAATTAACCAGTGCATAATGTGGTGAGCCAAAACCCTCTAACAAAACCCTCTCTGTGTTCATCAGCCATTGAGGCAAGCCGCTTTTTGGAACGGCCACCCCCACTAGAATAATGGGCCACTTTACAAGTTAGTTCACAGAATTTAGAGCTGGGAAACAGCTAGCGCAGGGTTCATGGGGAGGAGGGGCACTTTAATTGTTTCCTGTGGTTTTGTTTTTGTAACCCCCCCCCCTCCTCCTTGCTCTCTCTCTCTCTTCTTTTACTTCTGAAAAGGGGGCTGACAAACATGCAATGAAGGGGATTGTTGTGTGTTCCGCTGCACAAGTGGGTGAGGTAAACAAAACCAGACTGTAGGGTCCATCAGCTGGGCTGGTAGGGATCGGATAGGCTGAGCAGTGAGGCGCAACACACATACAGGCATGGGATTGGTCGGCGGTCTAGGGAGTAGGAGGGGTGAGGGCCGTTTTGGGGGGTAGAGGAGGGTAGAGGGGGGTGAGGGGAAAGGGTCCTGATGGAGAGAGAGGGAGAGCAGGGGTCTATTCCGGAAGAAGTGGGAGGTGGACATGGGTTCTGAGGTTACTCCTCCGAGTGCGGGCATTGTGTTGGGTGCTGAAGTTCTCATGCATGCCCCATTTTGGCTCCCTAAAATGGTCGGAAAGTGATGGAGCTCTCCACAATTAAGCGGACAAGTGGCAGCTCTGCGCTGCGCTCCCACAGCTCCGGCTATTCACATACTGAAGGGGAACATTAATGCCGGCCGATCCCCCAGAGCTGAACAAAGAAGGCCCACCAACCTGCCTCAGAGGCCCATTACGCTCTTAATTGAGGATTTGTGGAATCGTAAAAAAGGGGCAAAGGAAGAGGAAGGTGGGTGAGACGGGGAGGGGGAGTGGGTGAAGTGGGAAATGACACTAGTTTTACTTAGATTTTTTTTCTATGTTGCTGGTCAGGTCTAGTCTTTGCTAATGGCAGGAGGATCAAATGTGAAAATGATATCTTTGTATCATCAAATCCTTGTTTTTGCTATTCATCCTCTTCTTCTTTATTCCCCATTCGCTGATCCTCCCATTATCCTCAATATGAATGTCATAATAGCTTTATTCTAGAAAGGTCTGAGGGGAAAAGCAGCTAGAGCAACTCTTACATATTATAATGTTTTTTTCGGAAAGCTCAAAATATGTTAAAGACAAACTTTTAATGTTGACATGCTCTTTTCTGTAAGGTCACATGGGCCACTAGTTCCAGTCAGTTGAACACCCTTACTGATTTATGTCTTACATTGAGATATATTTATCTGTATACTGAGGCATAAGCTTCAAAGCGCGACGGCATAAACTAAAGGGAGCTCCGTCTGATGACCAGTGTGAATCTGTCAGACTGCATCTTGTGACAGTGGTTCAGATGAAGTCTTGTATTTGCTTTGAGCAAATCTCTTAATGTGCGTTAATTGTGATTCTTTTGTCGCGGCACAATGGGCTGATTGTTCTCAATGGCATGGTCTTTGGTGCCAAAAGAAAAAACTAAATGAGTTCAGCCCCTCTTCCCTTTACCAATCGCTCTCGGAGCAATAACGTGACCCCTCCTGCTGACCTGAATTCCAATGTAGCAGGTGCCAATGGGATGTGGGTGGTTCGGCGGGTTTTCGGGGAAGAAGAGGACGGCGGCGGTGGTGAAGGGTTGAGTGAGATGAGGCCTTTATTGCACCACTCACTCAATCTGCTCTGGCTGCCCCCCCAACCAGCATATAGATGACCCAGGCAGCCGAGCAACTTATTCCTCATATGAGAGCAAATTGCTTGGGTGATGCCTACCGGGGGTGTGAAAGAGCCAAACACTAAGAATGTTGGAACTTTGTTCGTCTTGGTATCCCTTCAGAACACTTGACACACAATACTACCAAATACCTGCCAAAGTACTAGAAAGTTCAGTTCAACTCAACTTAAGAATCAGATATTTCAATAATACAAATGCATTGGTTGCAAAGCATAAAGCATATTTTGTTTTTGGCAGTTTTTTTCTTGTCTTTCTTTCTCTTGTGTATTTGTATGTACATTAAGGTAAATTGGCACTTGAATGTAAACCACTGGTACTTTAAGGTATGTTTTCTTTTCATATTACCTTTTAAATCCATGTTATTTTGTCTTTTTCAACATGTTTTATTCAGTGTTTTATTAATACACTGTTTTGCATGTTGCCATTTCTGTCTGCACTACGTCCTCACTGAGGCAAGTTCCTTTGTTGTTAACTTAACTCAACTAAATCTCCATCTGTATTCATCATACTTTGTACCACATGACGATCACACATGCCACTGTTGGAGGTTACGTTCCACCCTCTTTACTCATGAACACGGATTCTATTAGCATTTTAATGATCGCTGCCATCTCACAGCGAAACGGAGGAAAATGCCTTGACCATGGCCAACGGAGATCTATCGGTTTACCGCCCAGCAGCAGACCCCGCTTGTGAATGCCTCTGTTTCTGTTCCTGCGCAGTCATACAGAAGTGAAGGGAGCCAGGCTCTTTGTTCGGTCAACCCATGGGAACGGCCTCACTCTGTTGTGCTGTCTGAGAACCGAAACAGTGATTCTATAGGCAAGACTCAAAAAGAAAAAAAAGAGCATGAATCCCACATATTAGGAATATTCACACAGTAACGTAATGAGGAGATGATTCAAGGGCCTGAAAAGCATTGAGAGGGGCAAAGGAATAGAGGGGGAATCAGGTGCTAACTAATGAAACTGGGTGATATTGAGGCGTTTAGGAAGGGCTGGCATGAAAGAAACAGTGAAGGGAAGAGAACCAGTAAGTAAGTATTGAGATAGTGAGAAAAAGAGAGCATGAGGCTGGTAAAGAGTGAAAAGAGGAGCTGGATGGTACTTTGGCAGCTTCGGTGTGTTCCCAGGAGGATTACTCAAGCGCTTCATGGCTCTCCATGAATGGAGGAGCCACAACCACACACGTACACATCTCTGTGGATGTCTCATTCTGGTGTCTGTTTCTGTTTCTTCTACTGTCCTTTTCTTATTCCTTCTGTCCTCCGCCTTTTCCCAGCTTCCCCCACCTCACTCCTTTCTTTCTCAATCGCCTTTTCCAAGCAGCGGTGAGGGGAGAGGCTTGATAGACAGATAGGTAACATATGCTCGAACTTCAGGCTGCATGTGCAGCCCTTTCAACGTCCTCGTGCTTGAGTGGAGCCAAAAAAAAGAAAATGTCCAGGGGGAGGGGAGAAGCAACCCCACCTTCAGGGCCGCTCAGTCACTCCATCCTTTGGCCATTTATCTCTTTCCAACTAAAGAAGGACTTCTAAATCTTACTGTCTGTCCTCACAATCTCCTTTTTCCGTCACTCCCACATATCAAAGCCACTCGCCCACTCGATCTCACACTCCTGGCAGTGTAAAATCACAGTTTATCTGGCAGCAACTGAAGCGTTTCCACATTGTTCTTCGGTTTTATTGTTTTTCTCGGCATTATGGAGCAGTGAACAGAATGCGAAGGCTGCAAGGAAAATAGGCCAGCCACTTGTCTTGGGTAAAAATATAGCTTATTCCTGCAATGGAAACAAGCTCATGTTATCACATTCTACCATCCTATACGATTCAATTCATCTTTCAGCTTACTCTGCAGTGTCGAGTAGCAATTTTCTTTTCATCAACGTGTTTTGCTTACTGGTGATGGCTCATTTGCCATCTGGTCTACCACTCCCAGTCATCTATGAGCATTACAGACAAATCCATCCAGAGGATTCTCCTCTTATTAATTCTCAAGCACGGCCGACTACTTTAATCAATCTGTGAAACTGTTGGGATTGACTGGCAAAATGTAATTTCCACACTCCAGCTCGTTGAAGAAGCCATCAGTTAGCGTATTGATTTTTTTTTGACCGGTGTGGCGTTACTTCCCTTTCTTTTCTTTGTTATACAACCCCCCCGACTCACATACCACCACAGCCACCCTCCCCCTACCTGTATGTGCAGCTCACAGTGGAGCAGCCCTTAAATTGAACACGAGCAACAAACATAAATGTCCAAGTAAACACCTACTCTGCACTGAGCACCCTGAGCGACTTCTAGCCTAATTAAAGGAACGTCTTCACAGATGGCCAACACAACAGATTCGGAGAAATATGACTTTGGCTCGTTTCACTTCCAGAGGGAGATCGGCGACGCTGCAGGGATTCGTCTGGGCGGGGGAGTGCCTCCGTGTGTTGTTTTGTGCGTATATGCGTGCATGATTGTTTGGATGTGTTCGCGCTCCGAAGCGTTGACACTTTCATGATTCAATATCGGGCTTTCGGTCATTAACTCTGAAAATAACACATTAACGGTGACAGTAATTGTTCCTGTAAAAAATACACCTGAATACTGACATCCCATAATGAATTGTGGCCAAATCGAAGAGGTGTTTCCTTAATGAGAGACTTGGATATTAGAACTAAGTCTGTTCAAATAACCATACTACAATAAACATAAAGGAATGTGTTTTTCCTTTCCTGGAACAACATACAGCAAGACATAAACACCAAGAAAATAATTGATTTCCTATTATTTTCCAGCACAGGTTAAAGGGGTTAATTGGGCACTCCCTGATATTCGTCTCTGCATAAATTCCTTTATACTAATGAGTCTCTGTAAACAAATGCTAAATATGTGCATAATGTGCCCAAACAGACTCCCATTGATGTGGTTGGGATTCTCTTTTATGTGAATTGGTTGTTTATGGCTTCATTCGCAGCATCTAAGTCTCTCCCATAATAAACACATACCATCGCTTATATGAGTGGGGGGTGGGTTGGATCCACCCCCCACACATCCAGGACATGCATTTATATATTAAATGACTCATTCTGCCTGCCAGCATTTGAGCTAGCCCTGAATGTCCATTGTGCTCATTCATGTAAGGCAGCAAATGCCACAGTACAGCAGCCTCTGGGAAAAAGACAAAACGCATTAGCTGCATGGACACTTTTCCTTTACAGCTTCTCCCAGCAATTACACCGAAGGCGAAGGTCCTCCTCAGATCGCGGCCCCGTCACACCACGCGCTAGGCTACGGCCAGCTCCTCTCACCAGGACCAGCGGTGGAGGATAACACAGCCATCAAAATCCCAACATATACGAGCATCTGCCGTCAGAGAGGCACCGCCACCTCTCCAGGTTTCCTGCATCAACCCTCCATCACAAACACACCCTGACATGACGAATGCTGAAGGTGATCAACTGAAGGTGCCAAGAGAATTAGTTTCCATGGTGACATTGATGGTGCTATTGATAAAAAAGCAAACTGCTGCTCACGTTTTAATATGATAGAGGGGAAAGGGCTGCAATGATTGGTTCAGATTGTGGGTGGCGATAGGAAGGTGTGAAGCATTCCGACATTATGGTTTTTCCCCTTTAGAGAGCCTTTCCTTGTTCTGGGCAAAAAAAAACTCCTGATATAAAACAATGTGGGGGGGCTAAAGGTGGTGGACACAAGGAATGTCATGGACTTTAGCTGTATGAGCATCGTGCAAATAAAATATACTATTTATTAAACAGAGAAAACACAGCAAATCACAATGCAGGTGGTTTTCTTTCTCACGTCAAGCTTAGAAAGTCATCTGATTCCTTATTCGCGCGTCTGTGAGAGCATAGGGAAATAAATGGAGTGCAGCAAAGACACTTTGTGAAACTTTTTGACTGATTTAGCATCAAAACGACCTGATGCAGAAGCACAGTGGGAGGCCTGGTTGTGTAACACAGTCGCAGGTTTATCTGACTCAAAGGCGTCTAGTAAAGTTAACCGATAGGATGATTACAGTTACACAAAGCAAACTAATTATTATAATTGAGTAAAAGAGAAAGCTGCTTTGGGTCCAACACACACCTGCCGGAGATGAACAATTTTTTTTTTTTTTTTATAAAAAAAATAGCTGTGTTTCCTGCAGCTACTTGTCAAAAGCACAGAGGTGCATTTTAGGCGGTTTCTTGGGAGTGGAGGTGAACTTAGTTCGAGTCAATTCCACTTTTTATTTGCACCTGCACGTCTGGGGCAGCGGTGTGAGAATGCAGCTCGTTCATTCAGCGTAGCCTATAATGTCACCTCCCGTGGCTTTAATCCATGATCATTATGGGATATTTCACAAGATTTTTTGTTTTTAAGCCAGCAGGTGTTTTCTGGTAGCCTATTGTTAAAAAATGTACCTTCAAACGGTGTGTCACATCTGAACTAAAGCAATTACTTCAGGTTTAACTGACTAAACCACAAATAAAAGCGACAAATCACGCGCAAAAGAGCGTCACGGCGTAGCGGGTCCTCGCGCGTCGATCCCGTTTGCGGGAAAAAAAAAAAAAAAAAGATGAAACGCAAACAAAAGAGCGTCTTACCTTTGTTGAAAACCACGATGGAGAAAAAAAAAGTTGCTTTTTTGTTGTTGTTGCTCTGGTCCTCTTGCAGGGTCTTCTCGTATCCGCGTCAGAGGTGCACACAGCGGGCTGCAGGAGCGAGCGCACGGCGGTCCGGGACAGGCGCGCTTCTCACCCAACGGAGGGATTCTCTGGTCGTTAAATCCGAGGAGCTCCGTCGCTCAACGATCCCACTGAATGAGCTCTGCCTCACCTCACTCTTCAGCGTTTTACTCCCCCACCCACCTCTCTTCAGCATTGGAATGCTATAGCATACCCATCTCTCTCTCTCTCTCTCTCTCTCTCTCTCTCTCTCTCTCTCTCTCTCTCTCTCTCTCTCTCTCTCAGAGACAGAGAGTTTAACACCAAATGCAACACGCATTAAAATGCCGGAGGTGTTGCTTGCATCCTCTTTGCCAACTGCCCTGACCAGCTTTGAGGGTTTGATCACCCTTACTGTGTTGCACTGCTCTAGAGATTAATACTCCCTAAAGCTTGCATCCAGTCTTCTCTCATTGTGTTTTTACAGCAGGTTTAACTCATGTGATTGCAATTCAACAGAAAGCCATGTTAGTAACACATTTCTTTGATAAGTAATGGATCCCTGTGAACCGGATAGAGCACAAGGTATGATCACACAAAGATAAATGACATTCACCAAAGTTTTCTTATTTGAGATTTGCACAAGCACAGCAAAAATATTGGTTACTGCATTTTATTCACTTATGAAGTTGTGTAATGTAGGATTGTAATTGCAATTGTAATATTTATATCGTAATTATAACATTTTTATTATTCAATTAGAATTATGTACATTAAATTGTATAAACAACTATAAAGTCACGTTTTGTTGACCCTCCATTTGCATTACTGATGTTACTATATTTGTAAACATCACAATGCTATTTTAGGCTATAGCGTAAATATAATATGAAATACAGTAAGCTACATTTAATATACAGTGCTGTGCAGTATGATAGTGTATTTGAATTATACACAATACAAAGTATTAGTAAAGACAGTCATTTGAAAAGCATTCAAAAAGGTGAAGCGGTCTTTTTCATTACTTTAATACACTTTCATATAATAAATATGCAAATGTAAACTAGATGGTAACCTACATGATACATAGAGAGAGAAAAAACAAGATTTGTTAATCATCCACTCATAGTAAGACATTCTGACCCACTAAGACATGGATCCTCACTCCACCCTCTATAGACTGTAGATTGGGTGTGTGTGGATATCTGGCTCTCAACACAGCCCTGCGGTTTCATGCCCTTTCCTGGGAACTTTGCTGTTTGGATAAGCTCACAACCGCCTTCAAGTTGTGAGGACATTCATCATTATTAACACGGGTAGGAACAATTCTGCAGTTTAACGACACATCAAGAATCTGACGTAGCCTTTTCTGGGGACCTTTTATTACGAGCAAATTTAAGCAACGATTAACTGTGTCATATTTTGGTGAATAAGGTTCGTTATTGACTCATGCCTCACTAATGACTGAGAGTGACGGACAAGTGCAGACGTGTTTTGTGGTCTGTCTGGAGGGTGAGGTCGAGCATTAAAATTCTAGAACGTATTAAGAGTATTGGGAAAACTTTGGAAACAGTACTTCAGTATGATGCATGTCTATTGTCTAGGTTAACACTTATGGACACTGGGCTTTGGGGCATGTGGATCAGCGCCAGTATCACCCTATAATATGGATACTGACTACAGCGAACAGGACTTCTGCCATTTAAAGACACGGAGCATGACATGACTCTATATGTGTTAACTAAATATGATTAGCTGGCAAATTGCTACAGTGTGACAGGATAATGAAATTAATGTATGGCTTGTTGTCTCAGGTCTTTGGCCTCATGCTTCTGCAATTAAACCCTCTGTGGAGTTGCCAACGTTCCCCTGGGTTTGGCTTGCCCATGAGACAAAGACAATCATCTGGGCCTCCTGCATACTGAAGGATAGTCAATACAGGAATGCCAGGATCCTCTTCTGTATGCAAAGCAGCAGGTGATCCAGTTGGATAATTCATCTTCACCCTCCTTCAACAAGATATTAGATTCATTTTTTGACAGCAGAAGGCTGTGACTCCAGGAGGTGAACATGCTGTGACTGCCCCTCTGTTTGGTTCCTCTATTGTGTCTTTGCTTTCTATCTCAAGGTCTGATTGGAGAGTAATCAGCTTGATGTTAGGCACCTGGGCCCGCCGTGCTCAGTGCATATAAGGCCGAGCAGCAGACATCACTTGTTGGCAGATCTCCTTTCATCTCATGTCTTTGTGTTGTGTCTTTTTGGGGGACTATTTTCTTTTGTTTTTACAGCACAACACCATGCAGCACCTTTTCATGCATCCACTCCCAACTCTACTGACTTCCCAGATTCCTCCCATCCGTTTGTTTGACTAAAAGGTTTGGTCTCCAGCTTTTGTCGCAGTTGACGAGCCGGGCTGTCCAACTTATAGGGAGCAGCAACTTAACTATTTTCTTCTTTTTCTTTTCTTCTTAAAATCCACCTTTCACTGGATATGCCCTCCCAGCGACACCAAAAGCTACTGATAAAAACTTCTTGGCTCAAATCAGATCCAATCTCCAATGTTTTGAGGGACAATTCAGACCCATGTGCCCATCTGCCTGTGCTTCTCTGTACAGATTGCTGTGGATCATTTGGGTTATCACAAGCACAAAGCCATGAGTAGCATCATGTATCAGATCACATGCTAAAGAAGTCATGACGGAAGGTTTCATATCCCACAATACAACACTACTTTTTTAATGTTATGCATTTTAATAATCTGTCAAAGGAAAGAAACATGATATGCAGCTACTATTTGCACCTGCCCCTATATTAAGGGTACATTAACCCTAAAGGGCTTAGGCCAGTATTGATGGCCTCTCAGGAGCAATCAGAAAACCGAGAAGTGTTACGATGATGTCCGAAGGTAATAAAGCTGACCAGTCTTCAGAAATGCCCCAGGGAGGTTTCCTTGGGGTAGGAGGTTAATGCAAGTATTGAACTCTGTGCTAAGCCTTGTATATTTGAAAGATTGGCTTTGGTGCTGCTGAACGGTACACATGTTTAGAAGAACAGCCAAACCAAGACATTGTTACCGACCTCTTTCATTCGTTAGCTGTCTATCATGCAGTCTCTCAAACCAGTTTGCTATCTTTCTATCAAACCAGTTTGTCTTTCTCTCAAGCCAGTTTGTTGTCTTTCTCTCTCACATACTCTTTCTCAGACCAGTAGCAGCAGCCTGGATCATTCAAACATTCACTGCTATAATAAATCAGATTGCTTACTCCTTGCTGTGCGATTCACTCTCTGGATGAAAACACGTCAATGCAGCGAAAATTGCTTCGTGTGTTGAAACACGAGTCTGTTGCATTAATTCGGGGATGTGAATTGTATTAATGGCTCTCTTCCATTTCATACAGCCAAAAGCCATATCTGGCAGATCATGACTGCATAACGTCTCGAGGTTCATGTATGTATTAGAGGGCTGGCGTGATGGGTTCTTTACCGTGAAGAATAAGGCTCACATTTATTTCTAATTTTCTTACTGTCAACACATACCACATACCAATGCCTGATAAACAGCATTGCATTGCTCTGTGCAGTAAACCTCCATTAAAAACACATCCGGGTGACGTGTTACCTCATCATAACGAATGAGTTCACCGCCGTTTATTCCGCAGCAATCTCAGATGGTATAGCGCTGCGATACGTGCGACAAATGTGTATCAATCCGCAACTGAAAATAGTTCTGGATGAATGCACGATTTATCCAGAACGCCGGTTTGAGCAAGCTAAAATCTAAGTGTCTCCCCTTTTCCCTTGATCATTTGTCTTTTCAAAGAATTACATTTTCAGCAGGAACAAGGGGCATGGAAAAGTTCATCTTAGCAGTCCAGCATTGTCATGGCTGACCAGAATACTAATAACAGAGCTGTACGTGGATCCCTAGTGCCAAAATGTTTGAGTTCAAAGGTTTCTTCTCACACGGAGAACAAAGCACAGGGGGCCCATCAGCCTAACTGGAAATCCGGTGTGAAAACCTTAACATTTTGTGTAAGTCTGGTGTTAAGTATTTCGCCCCTCTGCCTCTCCAACGTTAACGATGAGGTTCTCATGGCAGCGTTTTTCCCATCAGCATCCCGGGGACTCTGCCGAGGGGTTACATGTCCGCTCCCAGGCAGTCAGGACTTGGTTAAGTGTTGCCCATGTTTCTATGGATGATGCCCTGTGAGCTCAACCGGGGCCTGTGAACAGACAAGTCTCCCAGCACAAGTGGACCGGCTCTCCTCATGGGACTATACTGAGCTTGTTGTTCAACTTCAATAAAGTGAAGCAAGGACAGACAGTCTTTGATAGATGTTGATAGATGTTGTTCCTGCGGAGCGCAACAAAGGCACCGTGGCAGTTTTGCATGCCAATCCTGATCTTACATCATGAGTGTTAAAATGGATGGATGTTTTATTTTTTTTTAAGATGTAGGAAGAGAAAGAAGGTACTTTTTTAAATCAGTGCATTTGAAAGCAATTAAAAGACGGACAAATGATAATTAAATTGGACATAACAAAACTACATTCTAAAAATTGAGTCTTAAAAAAACAAATCTCCCCTGCAAAACACATATCAGCTCTGGTTAAAAAAAATGACCCGGTAAATGTAGAGACAAATTGCTCTGACGACCTCAGGCAATGCTCAGGCTTATAAGGGTTTTGCAAATCTATTAAACATTCTGAGCACTGCCCAAGTCCTGCTGTAACGTAATACATACCATTTTCAATTGAAATACTTCCAGGATTGTCTCTCTTTTTTGGCCCTGCCTATAACATGTATGGACCGGCTGGTTGGGCTCTTGATTCTTATCAGTTTGAGAGTGAAAGACAGAATAACAGTGAAGCAGGTTTTTGACGTGAGTCACTGCCTGAAAGCTTTGGATTGAATTGAAGCACAGCCCCCTTTTTTTAAATACACTTTCTGAGTGCTCAACATTGGCATATGGAGGTAGGAAAAAAATATTGCTGCAGTGAAGAAAACTGTGGTGACATTAAAAGCTATTAACACAAAGCAAGTGTGCAGAATGACAAAACACCAAGGACTAGCTCCTCGTTTTACTTCTGTTTTTTAAAATCCCTATGAGACTCCGTGCTCAACAAACAAAGAAAGGCCTTTTATTAATATTGGCTCTGATTTCACTTTTATGACTCTGATGCATCTGTTTTAATTTCAAACCGTATGTTTAATTTTACTTCATTTTCTTACATCTGCTTGCCTGATTTTACTTGTCTTATTGGTAAAACAGCCTTAGTTTTAATTATTATTTTGAAATCACCAAACTGAGAACAAATGAACCCAACATCTCCAGCACAGCTCCTCTATCTGAAGTTATGATGCATGTTTTATTGCCCCCTTTTGGAAGACGATATAAGCTGCAGCTCCGCTATCCACGTAGACTCACTTTTGAATAATGGAGGAAGGTCAGGATGGAAGTAATTGATTTAATTTGAGCACAGAAAAGGGAATTGATCTGTGAATAATGTGCTCCGTTTATGGTTGTGAAAACGGTGCTGCGCTGACCTGGATTCATTTGCCTCACAGCAGAAGCTCACCTTGTGCTTCATAGAGCAAATATAAGGTGTTTCTCTTCACATCATCTCGATATAATGATAGTAATCAGTCACTAGAATGTATTTCTTCATGTGTACATACTGCGTTTTACACTATGATGGGGAAAAAAAGACACGTTTTACCATACCCACATTTTCTTTAATTAAAAACGTGATTGTTCAGTCTTTCCATACAATATATACATCTCCTGGGTCGTGTGAATTGATAGAATAATTCAGTACATTACAACATATATACATTATGTATACATACAGTATGATTCAAACTCAGCTAGAGGCGTGAAATGTTTTTTTCTGGTCATTTTCAAGTCTGTAACCTCACTCTGAGAGACTTAAACACTGAAGGTTTTTTCATCCAAGGTTGGTGCAGCACATCTAATGTGTTAGCACCCCCTTCAGTTAGAGCACTGTGTTCTCCAGTGTTGGCCGGTGCTTCTGCATTGGGTGAGGAAATGCCCTTGTGCAAGAGAAAAAAGATTAGAGAGGAGGAACGGACTGCAAAGCAGACGCATAAAATGAAAGGGGACTGCAAGATTTAAAAAATGTTAGGAGCATAGAGGGAACAAAGTGAGTCCGACAGGAGGATCTTTACTTCATATTCCTCTCTATCCAGTCTTTGAAGTTGGCTACACGTGTGTAGACTGTGTAGAGGTCAGGATCACACTCCCCTTGGTCGTAGCCAAAGCTCACCAGTCCCAGGAGTGTCCACAGCCCTTTGCTCCGCCCCTCCACCTGCGAAAAGCCCACAGAGGGATTCTGGTTGTTGCTGGCTTGGTTCTCGGCGAGGGCAGGGAGGACGAGGATCCCCCCTGTGTCAGAGGGACATATGTTAGACGGCTCATAGTCGGGCTTGTGGCTGGCACACAGCATATTGTCTGTGACGCTGACTGGCACGCCATTACGGGCATACTGCCGCTCGCAGGGGACGACGTCGGCGAGGTGAACGAGCCCAACCCTCGCCCTCTCATCGGGACCCGAGTTTGAATCGGGCAGCGGAGACCAGCCCGTCACAAGCCCTTGCCCAGAGGTCACCTCTTCTCCCTGGCTGTCTGAGAGGCACAGGGGCAGGACCTTCTCCCCGATCCTTGCTTTGTCCAGTAACTTGACCACAGCCATGTCAGAGTCCAGGATAAAGGGGTCGTAGTTATGATGAACAACAACGGACTCCACCTAAAGGAATAGAGATGGATTTACGGTGAACGTTTTGGTAAAACGGATCATAAAAAGTTAAGATCTCCGACTGCTTACCCTCAGGTGTTGAAGGCCTTTACTCTCCCTGTGGTCGTCCCGGTACTGCTTCCCTACCACCACCTTCATCTTCGCTGCATCCAGAGGATACACCTTCCCCAGCTCTGTCACGCAGTGAGCTGCAACCACCACCCTTTTCTGGTTGACCAGAGCCCCGCTGCACACCAGCTGCCAGTCAGAAGCCTGATCCAGGCTGCCCGTTTCCGCTCCAACGTCCCCCTTCAGGGTCCCTGCCTTGGTCACCTTGGTCCCAGCTCCGTTGGTGGAGCGACGGTAGATGGCTGCCAGCCAAGGCCAGTGAGCCTCTGCAGGCCTCTCTGGGTCAAAGGTGGGATGCTTCCCACACACTGCCAAAGAGGAGGTGACAGGATGAGAGGACAGAAAGGGAAAACCCACAATCAAAAGGAGGGGAGGGGGGGGGGGGGGGAGGAGTACAGGAAAAAAAATACACTCACACTGGGACTGTGTCAACACTAAGCGCTGTGGGACTGTCTTCAATTTGTCTTTCCCTTCTGAGGGCTTTTTACTTTTAGCGTTAAGATCGCGTGCCAAAATGCAAAGCAGTGGCACGGGAAGAGCAACATGTAACTTGTGAAAGAAGCCTTCGTGCAATCCATCTTTTTTGTAAAGACGATCTACAAAATCGTGATCAGCTAAAAAGAATTACATCCAGGGGTTGTTGACATTGTTGTACATGTCTGTAGACTGATTTCATTCAAAGTAAACACAGCTCAGAGACCCGACGCCTCTCCAGGAAGGTATTGAGGCTGTCCTTGAAGAGCACCCAGTTTTGTTTTCGCTACAAAGAGTGAGTAAAGTGTCTGTTCCTTCCAGTCTGAATAAAATCAAAACCTATTTTAAAGTGATAAGGTGTGTAAGAAGTCAGCAGACCTATTGATATTGTGGTATCAGAATCCTCCTTGATAACGTTATAATATTGATGGGAACAGTGTGATTGGACCCACACTGCAATAAAGCTGTCCCATCTTGCTGATGATGCAGAAAGGAGAGATTGTCCTGTATGTCCATTTAATTAAAGCTGGGAAGACGCCTCGTTTAATCAAAGATGCTGATCTTTTACACTGTAATTGCATTTCTCCCACAGCTCGGCTGTAAATGTCAGCTATTGGCTTTTCATCCCAGCAGCTTTGTGAAGTTGAACAGAGTTGTAAAGGAGAGGACTACGGCTGGCAGAGGACACCTAAGAGATGGGTGAAGATGCTGACGGTGGAATGTTGTAATATTTAAAGAAAGCTGCTGTTTGTGAACTATTAATATTTTAAATATTAGACAGATATCTGTCTGAGTGAGCATATCACAATGTACATATCATTGTTGATATGTGGGTTTAAATCACTGTATTAAAACATGTCCAGTGAGTGTGGCTGTCACTGCCTACTAGCAGTCCTCTGCTGCCCTCACCTGGCGAACAGGACACATGACGCCCGCTCCATTTCCCCGTCTTCAAGCAAGTGCGGCGAGAACTGCCAGAGTGGTGGTAGAAGGGGGAGGCACACTCGTACTGTATGTGCGAGTAGAGGTGGTGAAAGCCCTGGGGCAACTGGGCGAGGACCGGAGGGCCCTCAGACTGGAGCAGTTGGCCTCGTGCAGACGAGTACAGCTTGTGCACGGGTGTCTTTCTGAGGGGGAGGAGAAGAGGCCAAGGGCATGTAGACATACCCTTCAGGTTGAGTGAATGCTTTTCCATGTCAGTGTTGAAAGAAAGACGTTTGAAAGGTGCTGCATTATTAAGTTATTACTATAATTATTATTGGCTTTAACTCTCTTGTCACTAAATAACATAGTAATATACAGTAAACATACCTGGATGGTGCCTGTGGAGGTAGAACTCTCTGTCTAACCAGCTCTGACACTTTGGGCTCGCGGCACGCTGCAAATCAAAACAGATTTATGAACACACATATAGAGCATATAATATAATCATATCAGCTGGGATTTGATGGAGCTGGATGAGTGCCTCACTGGACTGTCTCATATGCCATGGGCTACTTTTGTGAGGGTTTTTACTTATGTGAGAAGTTGTAAATGAAAGAAAACTTTAGGGAAATAAACTTATTTGCTTTCTTGGCAACGGATAAGAGACGATTAACATTACATGAGCCATCGAGCTTAGCGTTGCACAAAGTCTGGAAAAAGGGAGAAACAGCTCTGTTGCAAGGTTAAAAATAAATCTGCCTTCCAGCACCTCTAAATATCATTAATTACAATGTTATATGTTTTTGTTTAATCCATACAAAAACTCATTTTGTGCTATAGAGCCAGATTAGCTGTTTTACCCTTTACGTCAAGCTGCTTGTAAACTAATCTGCTGCCAGCTAAGAGCTGTATCAATCTCCACTTCTAACTCAAGAAAGCAAAAAAAAAAAAGTATTTCCCGACTTGACCACTTACTTTTGGCAAACAGCCGAAGAGCATCCAGGCTAAAATCCATTAGGAACTCATTAACATTTAACACTCCAGACTTTATAGATTAGTCTACTGCAAGAATCCTTTCCCATTAGCATTTAATGTCAACATTTGCTGAGAATTCTTTAAACCCTTTACCATAATCTTCTATATCTACTAGTTTGATGTCCTGATGTGAAGGGGAGACTCATTTGGAACTAATGGATCAATGAGTCTGCAGTACTGAATGGTAGACTCTACTAAATACTACTAACGGTAACTATGAATCAATGCAGCGGGATTAGACCAAATGCTGCATGGAAACCATAAGCCTCTGGAAATGATGACACAAAGTAAAATGTGATGACTACCTCTGACACAGAGGGGCTGCTTGCCGCTCCAGGTACCGTTGGGCTGGCAGGTGCGTCGGCCGTCACCACTTAGAGCGTACGAGTGGTTACAGAAGAACTCGGCTGTTTGAGGCTCGGCTCCAGGCAGCATGTGGTAGAAGCCCTGGTAGAGGCGAGCGAGGGGTGGGCAGCTTTTCCCTGCTGGAGGGGAGCAGACAGCATGTGAGGGTGAAGCCCAACAAAAAGGGGATGATATTCATTTAAATGGCTCTTACTGGGGAAGCTTTGGTTGCCTTCTTTGTCTTCCTCCTCCTTCTCCAACTCCTCCTTTGTTTTCTCAGCTAAGTCCTTCTCTGTGTTGCCATCTTTAGTCTCCTTTGGTTTCCCAATTTCCTCACTTCCCCCTCTGTACATGGTGTGCTGTGTAACGTTGACTCCAGTGGGAAGGATTTTCCTTCCCGGCTCTGGAGAACCTATTGTGTTATTTTCTGTCTGCGTGTCCTCGACATCGCGAACAACCGTGTTGTTCTTTGTCCTTTCCGGTATCTCCACTGTGTTCTCGCCCTCCGCGACCACGACCGTCAGCTTGGTGTCGTTAGGGCCGACTTTGTCCCGATCCTCTTTTCCCGTTCACCTGCTCCTCTTTTCTTTCCTTCTCCTCCTGACCTTTGTGTTTTATCACAACGATTTCTGTGATATCTGTCTCCTGGTTTGTATCCTGGTTACCTTCTTTTGTCTCAGGTGGCTTTCCTACCTCAGGTTCTTGCTTCTCCACCGTATTCAGGCTGTTGTCTGGGCCTTCGCTCCCCACTTTATCTTGGTTGCCTCCAGTGGGTTTCACTGACCCAGTATTTCCTCCCTCTAGCTCTTCTTCATTCCCTCCCTCGGACACAGTTTTCTCTGGAATGGTACCCGTGTATTTATCTTCTCTGTCAACTGCAGTTGTATTGTCGTGCCCAGTGTTCATTTTTCCCCCTCCAATGTTTTCTTTTTCTCCGTTTTGTTCTCTTGACCTTTCTCTGTAGTTTGGCTGATAGATTTCTCATACTCTGTTCCTTTGCCTTTTTCCGTCCTAATCCCCTTTTCTTCTTCACTGAGAGTGTTATTCACTGTGGATGAAGATAAACATCATTACTGTACTGCCTGTTAGTAGCTGATTGCAAATCTTTTTTTTTTTAATTTGGCATGGTGAATGGGCACTGACTTATTTTGTGATGAACATTTATTTAAAAAACGATATGTACTTTTCAATATTTGAACCGACTCGTCCATTTGAGTTATTTAAGACATTTGGTCTGACCTTGGGTGCAAACAGGAGGAGCTCCACTCCAGGTGTTGTTCGGGAGGCAGGCTCTCTGGGAGCCCCCGCTGAGTTCATAGGGCTGGTAGCACAGGTACTGCAGAGCAATGAGGACATCGTTGGGTCCATAAACTAAGAAGTGGTCTCCATGTGTTGGCTTGGGTGGTAAAGTACAGACTATTTCCACCGGCACTGAAGACAGGAGAAGAAAAATCCGGCTTTTAGGAGCTGCAAATCCTTTTTGTCGCATCAAATGGAATTTGAATTGGTTAGAAAAAAAAGCATTTCACATCATGATCTTACCACACTCTGGGGCAGGCGCACTCCAGGTGCCATCACTCAGGCAGATGGCAGTACGAAACCCCCGCAGCTCAAAGCCAGGGTCACACCGGAAAGCGATGCGTGCCCCAGAGTGATGAAACAAACCCTCTGTGGATCCGTGAGTGGGCACCGGAGGTCTGTGACATCCCAGCACTGAGTGGAAATACAGGCACTTTATTCATAAGGACAAGCTGCTATTTCCATCCTCTCTCTGTCTTGTTTTGCTGGATGCTGGATCATCCTCGCATTCCTGAATCAGTTTATTGCGCCTCCCTGCTGTAAAACTTTCAGTGACTTCATCGCCTTCAGGTGTTCGCAGGTCAGGCAGGTAGCCCAACAACCCAAAATATCCGCTCCCAGATTCATTGCTCCTCCAATAAACACATAGCCTGCTACCTCAGACGCTCGTTAATGAGCAATTTCACCCGTCGTGGTGAAGTTCACAGCGAGACTTTCACACATGGCTTGTAAATGAGGAAGAAATAGATGCAATAAAATCGCTTAAGTCAAACGGTTTTATTTTTCCAGTGTTGTTAAAGTGGCTTTTATGAAGTCGGGGAGTGGAGATCGGCAATGTGGCGACAGGATTCTGCGTGGAACTCTGTTATGTGACAACTCACCGCACTTTCTTTGTGAATAGAGTATCCATTTCTGTCTCAGAGGCAAACTACATTTGGGCGTACAAGACAGCACCACCCACAACAGAGGTCACTAAACCCCAAACACGCATGTTTAACACTGACCTCAGTGTAGCACTCTGTGTCAGATGATCCCCCAAGATCCATGAAATGCATTGACTGTGGTTTTGTAGCTTCAAACCAGTGAACCCTCTCTATAATCTGGGCGTTTTGCCTTTTGGCGTATATCTTGTGTCCTTCCTCCTTTCGGGGATGGATGCTTCTTACCAACCAGAAGTGCAGAACTAAACTGTAGTTGATCTCCTTCGAAAAATGTTAAGTTGATTACTGTGGGCGTTGTTGAATTGCGCAAAATGATCCATCTTCCACGTCAGATTTTGTCCAACGACATAATGAGAGTGATTGAGGTGGAATAACTTATGCATGAGGACTCATACTGTAAGTAAATCATCATTCCTTTCATTAAACGACTTGGAAAATATGTTGAACACTGCGCTCAAGAATGGATTAAACTGTACCAGAAGAAAATAAAATATATTTTCCCCCTTGCTTTAGTTTCTACCATAATGTGTCAAGACTCCCTTGCAGAGAATTAGACTTCCAACAGATGACAGGTTGATTATCAGGGACATAAAATACAGCCGATGTCAGGTTCATACTTAAAGTTATCTATGTGGCTCCGGGCTGAAAGTAGACTACATTTCCTCAACAGAATGTCAGACATTAACGTTATTCCAGCTCTCTTCTATTAAAACGAACAGCTGAGGAATCCTCACGGGAATACAGATGAATGCGTGCTGTGTGGAATAAAAACTTTTTTTTTTTTGTTTTTTTTTAATGGGTGTCTCCTCCAATGGAAAAGCTGGCTCGTGTTATAGAAGTAGAATTGTTTCACCGTTCGTTTTATGGGCTCGTATTTAGCCCTGAAAATGACAACCACAGGGAAAAAAAAGGTGAGTGGGGTTCAGGAGGTCTGTTTTTGCAAGACCTTAAGGGAGGTGTACTGCATTTTAAAAACACAAGTTGGAATCCAGACACCCATAAATAAAAGCGCTTGTAAGTCAACCACACCCTGATTGAACAGCATGTCACATGACGGAGCCGAGTGGCTCCGCCGGTATGTTGGAAATGACGACCGCACATTTAAGGTGGCATAGAGCTCCGAAACCAAAATGGTTGCTGACATTCCCAAACTGTAAAAAGAAACTTTTTTTTTTCTCTTCGCCTCATTCTTATTCCTCATTATCATCTATTTTTGGTGCAGTTTTCCCCTTTAATTACTTTCATTGACTTTGCCACGTGAAATCGTTTAATTGCTGCTTAATTTCAAGCAGAAATGTTTGTTAGACGGTCGTGTGGATTTGCAGCACAGCTGTTGAACTGCTGACCGACCAAAACTATAACTAGGACGATGGGGACGGAGGCCTGAAGCCGGTCCAAACCACAGACTCTCCCTTGTGACAGTGAATCACCGCGTGCCTCTGGTCAGCAATAACAACAAAGAAAAGGCTGCACAAGTTTAGTGTAACTGGGTTTGTCTGATTTCAAAAGAAAATGTAAAAAAAAATAATGTTTTCATAAAATAAAAGATTTTCACGCATGTGGATTGGTTTATTATTCCCTGTGACTAGAACGTTCTAGCATTTTTGTGTCTCCCATGGTCCATTTTCACCCCCAAAACATGAAATTTCAGTTATTTTGTTTTTGTTTTTTTTACCTCCATGGAGCAGAGATCTTCCTACTTGCAAAACTTGTTTTCTTCCAAAAATTCAAATATGTCCAAAATAAAATCATATAATAATAATAATAATAATAATAATATACATTTTGCTATTTGTTAAATGTTATGAGGTGAAATTGTGATGTAGAAATGACAATATAGAATTCAAATATCTTCTATAAATATATTAATCCTTTTCTTAATGTCTTAGCATTGTATACATACATCATTACAAAGTACTTTTATACACGGCACTATAGGCCACACTTGACATTATTAATTGCCCCAGTTTAATAAGCACTGTCATTTTATAGGCTATGTAATAGGGGGTCCCTCCACCGGGTCCTTGACTTGAAAAACGTTGAAGCCCTCTGCTATAAAGGCTTAAGTGAAGTTACTCACCATTTTCACACCTCCTGCCTGTGTAGCCGGCCAGACAGGCACAGTGGTAAGTGTACGAACTGTCCAGGACACAAGTCCCGTCGTGGAGGCAGGGAGAAGAGCTGCAAGCTGCAAACATACACAAGTGTGCGACATCAGGGAACAAGAAGAAATGTTGGATTTATCTGCAGGATAATAACACAATATGTATGCCCACATCGAGCTGCATCAGGGGGATTCATATTCAAAGCTGGTAGCGTTTAAATGTCATCTTTACTTCTCCGTTCTCAACGTGTGTGGGCATTTCGACACAGAAAGCCTCTGTTTACTTTAAGTAGATCTGGCTTAGCCGCTGGTAACTCATGTGTCTGTGCATGTGTGTGTCTGACTTTCTGGAAGGTTAAGACATTTTGGTCAACCGGCTGTTATTATTCAACACGCTGACAAAGGTTTTTTGCCATAACGTGTATGTGTTAAATGTTTTTTTATCATTATAAACTGGACTATGAGTTGCCTGGAAACGTATTTCTTGTTTGCGTTTGTTGTGGCCCTTTCGTCTAAAGAGCCCCTTTGTGCATTGATTCTGACTTCACAAATACTCTCTTATTTATTGCCTTATAAAGCAGGGACAAGCTGGTGAGGCACGGTTATTGGATTTTGAGTGCAAAGCAAAAAATCTTTGGATTTGGAGTCTAAATCCATTATGTCACCAAGGGTCCCCAGTAGTGTAGAAGTACATTATTAATAGCATATCAATACTGTTATTGTTGTTGAATGACAGTGGTTGACCTACCTGAGCTCTCCTGGAAAGTGGCAAAGAATCCATCAAATTTCTTGTAACCATCAGACACAAAGAGTATGTGCAGACTGTTACCAGAGCTGTGGACCGGGGCCGGCCTGTTGTTCCCACAGAACCGAGCAATGACGCGCGCGCCGATGCTGTCCCCGTCTCGCACCTCCACGTAGTCATAGTCACAGGAATGGTGAAACTCCAGACTCAGCATCATGAACCTGTTCGTAAGGGGACCAGTATAAGAAATGGACTCCATATTGTTAATTTTCATAGAGATATGTTGGTGAAATGAAGCAAACGGAGTGAATCTTGTGGTCCGCTGTGTTTCTGATATGTTTGTGTTGGGATTATGAGAGCACCTGTGTTCCCGGCTGGCATCGCAGACGCTTTCAGATCTTCAGCCAGCGAACAACTAATGAACGATAATCATAACTATTACACACACTATTACATGGCTTATTGCTATTAATGGACTATGAAATGAGTCACATTTTAGCCAAAGCAGTTTCAACTTTAAACCGTTTATTTCTTATTTTTATGTAACAATGATTTTAGGGAGTTAAGTTGTTTGCAGTAGTAAAAATGACAGAAACTCATCCGTCCACCAATATTATAAGAGCTAAGATTTAATATCTGAGATAAAGCAGAATAATTATTGACACTTGGCAGCAACAATTAAGCAGCATATCAAATAACCAAACGCAGATGCTTTGGCAGGCTTAACCCTCTTTTTTCACCCTTATATTTAATAGATTGTTTATCTTTTAACACTTATTATGTGCCTATTTAAGACTTTTAAACACACATAAATGCCACTACATATATGTAATTGGCAATCGTTAGGCTACTGCTGAGAAACAGCATCCCCCTCCCAGCATCTCATTATTTTAGCAGCTTTTAAACGTCTATAAAATATATAAACATGTTGATTTCACAACATTATTTCCAAAACAGTCGGTGTTTACTGGTGTTTATTGGTACGGGAGGTGTCGCGTTAACGTTTCTGAGGCTCTCTTTGTGTGCTAAAACTCCAGAAGGAGTTGCTTAAGGGCCGGATGAAATGTGAATTTAAGTGAGTATAACAGCAGTTAGGAGAAATTTGCATACACTTTCCATTCATAAGCCGTTTGATTCAGTTGCAGACAGAGTGTGACATTAAGAGGACGGCCGGCTGGGTCATGAAAAAGGACACAAAAGGAGTCGCCTTTCCCCTTCTCTGTGATTTCCGATGTAATCTCCTTGGCCCGACATTGGAAAGGACATGAATGACTGATTGACTGCACTGGCGAATGCACTGGCATGCTACCAAATCCTCCAATATTACCCTTTGTAGCAGACCCTTGGGTCAGGGAAGCTTAGACTAATATGATATACAGTAACACAGCGGGATGGCATTAGCCTGCAGCAGCTAACAATAATGCCAGTTGTAATTCAGGTTAGGTTTCCTGTGATGCGAGTGCACCTCCAGCCACGGTAGTAAAAGAAAATACAGGAAAACCCCAATTCCCCCGTCATTCAGGCAGGAACAAAGAACTTTCCATTAGTCTCTCTGAGCACAGCAGGTCTGTCTCATTTGGGGGTTCTGAAATGCCCCAAAGGATATAAGAATACGTCGTTCAAATATTAGTCATCTCTATATGATGTGTTAAATGTAATGCAGAGTTTGATATAAAAACATTAAATGTCGTTCATGCATACAGCTAACCATTCCCGTATGCACGGCACGCCTGAATCTAACTGTATGGACTTTTTGTTCTGTTCACACCGTTCAAAGGCTCGCCTGTAAAATGCTGCGTGTGTCATGGAAAAACAAGACAGGAATAGAAAGTTATCGCCGGATTGAAAAGTAATAACTTTCCTCCAAAAAAGCAGGTGTTGTGGTTTTCAAACTTTGCTGAAGACTCTCCCTCCGTCCAGGACGTACATCTTGCAGAAATATCTGAACCGAGTGGAAATTCAGTTTAAGCAGGTCAGCCGTTAATAACTATCACAGATGGACAATGAAGATCCCCAAAAAGTGGTGCTTTAATGCCAGATGAAAACTGGGGCAATTTCAAATATACAGAAAAAAAAAACGTTGAGATACTCTGCTGTTTCCAACAGGCTTCTTTTTAATCTTTTAATGTAATTTAAAGCCACATTCGTCCAAACTTAAATTTCTCAAAAACGTTGGGATTGCAGTGAAAGTGTGCAGCCTACAGACATGTGGTCCCCAATTTGAGTTTGTGCAAGTCATTTCTGGAATTAATATCTACTCTGCATTCATATGCATTCACCTGCAGAATTGGCAGGCGACGGGGCATGATTTTGGTATCGGCAGCATTGCGGTTCCCGTTTCGTGGAGAGTAACACAGGCTGAACCCACTGGCTACCGTTTCCTATCACCCTCAGCTGTTCAGTGCTAATATTAGCATGTTAGCACTGTGATCATGAACATGGTAAACAGCATCATTCTTGTTTGAAATGGTAGCTCATGGGAAAGACGACAACAATCAAACCTGGGGGATGATGCTACGTAGCTGATGTGCTTTGCAGGTAAACGACGACCCCGTGAATTGAGGTCAACGGTCTCACCTGAGCTCTATAGTAAAGGGTTGGTCCACCTGGATGGTCCACTCACACCGAGCATTGTTGGGGTAGCTCTCCAGCACCAAGTGTCCCTGCCGTTTACGGATCACTCCTCCACACTCTGAAAAAAAAGCAAAAAAACACATGCATGGGAAAGAATTCTATTTTGGAAACTTGGTGCTCTTTAAATTTCAGTGGCTCTTAATTACAGCTTAATTGTTATTTTGAGGGTCTACGTGCAGCTGCTTTGGTTACCATGCAAACCAAAAGCAATTACGTTTGATTTTCCAAAACCAGCTGTAAAAACCCAGCGTAGCGCTAAACAGCATGAAGAAACGTAAACACAATACGCAGGGGGGCAACAATGCATTCAGCATTCAAGGTTCTGGTTTGTATTAAATGTGCGTTTGAGAAAACTGTAGTCAGTGTCCAAATGTTATATAATTAAGATAGTCCCGGTTGTTGACACTGACTTGTCATTCAGCCTTTTCATGGAAATCCCCCCCTGGGCATATGGCAGCCTTCCAAGCTGGCATAGTTATCCCAGATGAGCATAAATCAGTGGCGAAGAAAAGAACATATGTACATGCGTAGTATTCATTTCATGTATAGAAAAAATAATTTGTAGGAAAACCCTGTAGGTTCCACTAATTGAGAGTGAAGAGACTTACTCAGGCAATCTCCCCCAGACCAGCCAGGCCGACACTCGGCGCAGTATTTGCCGGTAATGAAGAAGTCATCCCTGGGGCCCCATGTCCCATTGTTACAGCGCCTACAGTTCTCAAATATGCTGCAACCTGAAAGAAAAGGAGACAGAAAAGAAACAACAGTAAAGTAATTAAGGAGTCAGGCAGACGGGCCGGAATACAAAAGGATACAAACAATGTAAATCAAGTCGTTTTTTAAAAAGGAGCTGTTGTTGTTTGTCAGAAACACGAGCCATGACATCCCACCTTCATCACATTCTGCCACGTTTCCTTTGAATCTGCTAAACTCATTAAGCTCGAAATAGAAACGTGGAGGTAAAGAAAAACTCTGAAACGGCGTCCTGGGAGGATGGATTTCCACTCAAGAGACTGCTTGGGGTGCAGTGAAGAGTAACATTCGACCTGAGTATGAATCTTAACAAAAACGAATCCTGGACTGGGGATTTACACGAGGGCTTGACACACTTTTGGTGTTTGATTTAAAGGTATCCATTCAATTCTGCTGGGTGTTTGTTTTCCCTGATAAAGAAAATCATGAGTACATTCAAGCTGTGAAGAAAACATGACATAGTTACACAAGAAAGTGGTGTGGATGCGTGAGCAAACACCCTTAAGTGATTATATCCTCACGTGCTTCCATCTATCATAACATATTTTAACATGATTTTTTTGCACTCATTGGAGAGGATCCTGCCTGAAAGTCAAGAGAAAGAGCCAAAGTAAACTTAGCCCGGAAAACAAATTAGATCAGACACAAGTATGGCCAGATGTTCTGTCATACTGTTTGTTATGCTGCAGTGCAAACAGCCGTGCAGTTGACAGACATCACTTACTGCATTGCAGGTAATACAGAAAGACCACGTTCACGGAAGGAGATTCATGGGCTGACAAGAATCATGCTTTTATTCTGTAAGGAAGTTTGACGTCTCATAGAAGTGTTTGGTTCTCTACCTGGATGGATGATGCAGGGGTCGCACTCGTTGATGGCGTTGCGGCAGCAGGGCACCGCGTAGCCCACGGGAGTCCCCTGCAGGGGGCATTTACATCGGATCACATCGTACTCGCAGCAGCTTCTGCACATGACGTTCCACTGGGGGCCCGGGCAGTGGTTGTACAAATACCTGTAATCTAGAGGAGACAGTGACGGTGTCTGCAACGCTGCAAAATCAAGCAAGAAGCGTATGCTTATAAAGATAGCGTGTACAGACATAGAGAGGGAGATGGAAATGTGACACACGTAAAGATTGGCCTTGTGAGCAGAAGCCTTGGAAGGATTCTGGTGAGTTGGGTGTTTATGTGCCCTGGCTCTCTGGTTATTTCCACAGCCATTCATTTTATGGTAAAGTCACTGTCCACAGAAAACAGAATGAAATGAACTAGAAAAAGTGCCTTTTCTTTTCTTAAGCATTCGCCCATTAGAAGGAATGTTTAATTGGACTGGAAACCAGTGATTCAAGGACCTTTTGAGTCTGAGTGGTTTACGTAACAGTGGATTTAAGAGCTGAAACAGACAAGTGGAAATTCTCTTGTGGCAGATGTGGACGGAGAACCAACAGAAGCTGCACTTTACTCTTGGCATAATGTTGGTGTAGCATTATGAACGTCCCCCACCTCCCCTCTCAGCCCTGCAATCATAGACACTTCTCAACCCTCCAACCACTGATTCTTCCTGATACTCCCCCAGCCAATGTGTCATGTCACAGCTGCACACCCTGTTGTTCGTATGACTTTTGTGAAACCAACAATCTAAGACACAAAAGTAACGGCCAGAATGGATTCATCTCTGAGTGATTGTTTTCAGACGGTCAACTAGAGAGGAGAAGCACAGATGTCTTGGAATGTCGTGAGTCATCCCCGCTGCCCTTCCACGTTAATGCTATCATCAATTGCATCTCAGCCCTACCCAAAATCTGGCCTCCTCCCTCCTCGGCTTCAGCTCCCAGCAGACACAGTGAGGTATGACAGATGCACCGACATCGATCAAAACCGAAAGTAGGTTGTGCAAAGCCACTAGTTCGACTAATGTGAGTTTCTTTAAAGGACGCGTGCTTGACAGAGCACTCCTGGCTGTTCAGCTGTTTTATGATTCCTGCCAGTTCCTACAGAAGGTCATTCGTTGTTTTGATAATGTTGGGCTCTGATAGATTTGTGTGGCATGTTCACTCTTTGTGCCATGGCGTGCCATGCATCTCAGGACGATGAGTAAATGTGACTTTTTAGAACACGCCCGTTTTCTTGGTTTTAGCTTTCTTGTGGTAAAAATGTATTTGAACTTAAAACCAGTAGGCTTAGCCTTTTTAATCAAAGGCTGATGTTCTTGCGTCGTCTCCTTTTGCTCATAGAAGGAGACAAATAAGTATTGTTTCTGTTGAGATTGACATTTTGGGGGATTTCTTTTGACCATGTGTGAGAACCACAAACATCCTTGGCATGAGATGGCAGTGGATACAAGAAGGCACAGCAAGACAAAATGTTGCAACAAGTAAAAGCATATTTTCACCACAGTCTTACTGGTATTTCCCTCAATGTGTTTTGGTAAAATCGGTTTAAAATTTCTAGCCCATGCTTTTGGAGGAGTACTCCCTAGTTTATTGCACTCCTATAACATTACCAGACTCACGATCGGCAGTTAAAAAATAAGATCAAAATCAATGCAGCAGAACGTTATCGTATTGCCCGTTTGATTCCACACATTCCTCCTACTTGTCAAAACCTGGCGCCTTCATTTCCCACAATGCAACTTGATTAAGTGACATCCATTGAAGCAATGAATCAGATTCCCTCTTGATGCACAAAAGGCTTTTTACACACCTGTTAATGAAACATAGAAATTCCCCTTCTGGCACTTAAACCCCCAAAAAACAAAACCACACATTTTGGAAAGAAATATATGGCGTTGAAGCCGCTAATTGCTTGATTACAGTAGCTTGACTTTGTTCAGTGGAGTCCAGGAGTCCATCCAAACTCCTTTGACCTTTGTCATGATAGCATTACGACCCAAATTACAGTCGGAGGCTGGGAAACGTCAAAGAGAGGATGACGTAAGCCAATTTCACCATTTTAGTCTCTGAACCACTGCCTTGCAATAAATAACTGCGCTGTATAAAAGGTGTGAAGTGTGTCACATGGAGATTGAGAGGTGCCGACAGCGTCTCCTCTCCTTATGGGACAGGGTCTCTGCTTCCTCACTGAGGTTCGCTGGCCTGAGGGACTGTAAAAAGCTGATTTATAGATCATGAGCTTGAAAGGGTCAAAGGGCTTTATGAGCTGGTCTGGTAATGTCTTCACATGGATCACTGCTTGTCCTTAGATAGAGAAATGACATCCTGTGGTTGTAACTGCCCTCGGTGCGCTCATAGAGAAGACCCTGTAGAATAGAATAGAAACGGATAGTCTTCGGCATGAAATAGCATACATTAGTTCCCAGATTCCCACAAGGTGTTTTCTAAATGCTCCCCCTTGAGGTATATAAACACAGGGCAGCAGCATTTTCACTGTTTATTTGCTGTGGATGCCGACCCCCATGTCTGTTGATAAGGCTGTTATGTTTTCCTCTGAATCATGACTCAGAGGTTTCTTCCCGCATGCTGGAATGCATCCATTTTTCTCTGGAAGGCTATCCACCTCTCCTTAATGGGTGTTTGCAGATTTACAACAACTGAGATCTTTCTCATGCAACTGTGCATTGCCTTTCGCCCCGGGAATTTCAATTCAATCATTTCAGCGATAAACGTATTGCCTTTTAAAAAAAACATCTGTTGAAGCTTCCAGGTCAACACCTGCAGGTAAACTACTAACTGGACAGTAACAGTTTAATGTGGGTTTTTACAGGACTTGGGGAAGTGTCTGAGCAAGTGTGGAAGCACGTGTAGGGAGTGAGCCTACAAGCGAGTGGGCGTTTGTGCGAGCATGATCTGGCTTTCGGTGTCCAGGCTTTAAGCCATTATGAAGCAATATCATTTATTTTTTGAAATTGTTTTGGGACACGATGCATGTTTTATCAAACGTGTGTGGGAGAAAAAACATTTCATGAACATGCAAATGTCCCTCCGTTCATCAGCATGTTCCCCAAGCCTGTAATTGAATCCGAGAATGTTATTGAGCCATGTGCCCCATGGCTTACATGTATTTAATCACAATCTGGAAGTGTTGACAGTTGTCAGAGAGGTGCTGCAACCTAACAAAGACTGCCTCCTCATCGTGCCTCGTGGCTGTTTAGCACCCATTCCATCCGACCCGTCTGATATGTGTTTTGGTACATGTAATAGAGTCTAAATATTTCCCCAGAGCACACATAACTAGTGTTTTGTGCAATACAGAAGACGCTGGCACCAAGCCACAGAAACCCAGTTTAACAGCAGATCTCGAGGGCTTTTCCCTTTAATCCTGCAGCTACTGTAAGAGAGCAGATTTTCATGTGGGGTTGTCTGGTCTTATCTAGGGAGTATCTGCTTTTTTCTTTTTTTATTCCAGATGTTGAGCTCCTCCTCAACGTGTCAAGGAGCCATAGAAATTAAGATAGCAGTAACAGTTGTCCAGTGGAAGACCGCGATGTGTCACAAAGCACTCCCCGCCCAATCAGAAGCTCTACAGGTCCAGGTCAGTAGCCAGAATGTCTCGGCTTCACACCTTTGATGTGACTCCAGGGACTGACATCATTCTTACCAAGTGCAGACTAGACGTGGTCATGGAAATCCTGTCACTCTTACTTTACTGCCCTGCTGGCTGACCGATCTGGAGAGTCACAGCAAAGCCCCGACTTCTGCCAAGAAACAAACTATAAAATGTCCACGTTACGTTATTGTTTAGCTTTTTTTTTTGTACCATTAAAAATGTATGCTGTTCAACTTTAACACTCAAAAATACCCACAACTGTCCCACAAACCCCAGAGCCGGCACTATTGATGAATGGATACGCTTAAAATGTGCTGAATTTGACCTTCCAAGTGACTTATAAGCCTGTATGAGCTCTGAAATGTGCCATCATTTCCTGGAAGCAACTTCCTCTACACTAAATAAAACTCAAGGTCAGTATTTGCTGTAATTTTGTATCCACAAAGCCTCCAGTTCACATTCACAGAAGGAGTTTTGCCTCCAGAGTGTCAAATAACTAAGTTGATATAAAAAATGCTTCAAGAACTGCAGCGTCGGGCTGTTTTCTGTGTGGCATTTAAACCAGTTATTGTCTCCTTTGTCTTTTTCGTGCTCTTATCAGTCTTGTCTCACTCCAGCTATCACAGCGAAGCCATTTTCAACTCCATGCAAAGCCGAGGAGCAAAATGTGGAGACAATTTAGTGGAACCCAGTGAGAAAATGGGTTCAGCATGCTTATCAAACACGGTGTCACCTGCGTTGAACATGCCGTAACTCTATTCCACGTGTCCGTCCTACAGCAGTTTAGGGGAATATGCTTATTCGCCTTCTCGGCGACAGTAAGAGTGTGTTTGATAGCCTGGGAGAGTGGTATCAAATCTCTTGAGTCTCAGCAAGAAAGCGAATAATCATATTTTCTGAAAAATGCTCTACTAAAGCTTTAAAGTTCAGGTCACACAAATCCCCAAGAAACACACCTTGCTCGCTGAGGCATCCAGCAATGCTGACAGTGACAGTTTTATTCGACCGCACCGATTTACATAATCCCCGCCACATCATTAAGTCATACTTTGGTCCTTGCAATAATTAAGTGACAACTCAAATTCCACATGAAGAAAATGACAAGCTGCAGTTTATATCTACTGAATAAATAGTTTCCTCCTGACAGAATGGTGTTTTTTTTTAATGCTGGTGTATCATGGAAAAGTCATTGTTTTTATAGCAGCTGTGAGCGCACGTGTCCTGCATGTACGGCGAGTGCATGATTCCTTTCGCCAGCTACCCGCAAGCAGCTGTCTGGTATTTTGAGGTTGGAGTGATTTGGCTATCATGGAAAAGGGGAACTCCCATGGGAGCTCTGCGGGCATTGCATGTCTGACTGTAGCCCGATCCCGAGCGCTGGTCCCAGTGGTCATCCTGGAGATTTGCTTTAAATAAACGTCCATCCGCTCGGAAAACCACAACTATGAAATATCCTCTCACTCTATTACCCACTATGGTGAAATGGTATAAACACACACACAGACCAATATGTAGGTCAAACAGGAGTCTGAGTTGTGCACTTTTGTTTTCAGCATTCAGCTCCAGCTCAACTTGGAGTGAACCCTGGAGTCTGATATGAAACATATACAGTATTTATTTTCCAAATGCTCAACCAGAGGTCATGTCTTCCTCGATTTCCCTTTCTCCAATGTAATATGATTTTACATGTGCTAGCTTTTGCCTTTGTTTCCTCCAGCACACCCAGTAGCCTTGTTGACTTCCCTGTGGGCTTAATCTAACCTCACTATGAGGAGAGCGTGTCAGAAGAACAGGATTTTGGTGGGTGGAGGATCCTAAACAGGAAGCCTTGCATAGATAAAAACAAATGCCTCAGGAGGGACACCAAAACATGCAGAAATACACAGACACAGGTGTGCGTGCACGCAGGGTTAGGCATTTACAGAAAAAAAAAGGTCTGGATTTGTATGTAAACAACTGTGCTCCGCTTTGGCTTGCTTAACAGACGGACATCCATCATGCGCGATTATGAAACGAGCCAAGAAACAAGAGTGACTCAGCTGGAAACAACACAAAGCATGGACATCTGCCTGAGAAAGCTCTCTTAGTCACTGCTGCTCGACACAGCTGGGCGCTGCCCAGCCCTTTGCCACATTCACCAACATAACAAATTGAAGATTGTTTTACTGCCTGGTAACCGTGCGATGAGGGTTTGGTGAGGAGTCTTGGAGACGGCGTATGGTATACACATTACCACAGCCAGCGGGACTAACTTCAAGGTGACTCACGTCTTCCGACAGCAGTTCAAGTGGTCGCCCAGGGTAAACAGGCAGAGACGATCTGAACCTCCGGGGAGAGCACCTTCAAGCAGTTAAAGAGAGGCTCTCACACAAAAGGGAACATGTGCCAAGATCCAACACCCCCATGAGGACTCCTACCGCCTCCCTTCACCTCAAGGAATGTGTGGCCACATCCAACATTGCTTATTTTGTTTTTAATTTAAGAGCAGAAACACTTTCATTTCACGCACAGAACAACTGCAATGAGTAGAAAAGGACGATCACAGAGTCTCATTTAATGGGATAATAAACGAAAGCCAAACAGGACGAACTCTCACGCTGCATTTCAAAACAAGAGTTGTAAAGTCAACCATTGCACAAACTTGTCAGTGTTGTTGTCTTTGCAGCTTCTTTAAAAAAAAAAGAAGCCTGAGTTTATATCACTGTCTCTCCGTGGCTCTCCTTTTACAAGCCTTGCTGAGCGCTGTTGTGCTCTTAAAGCATAGCAGGGAAGAGGGGATGGAGAGAGTTGCTGATGCCGGCTTTTTTTGGGAACAAAGAACATAAAGCAAGAAGGCCGTGCCAAAAACAAAGACAGGGGAGAGAGGGACAGACCGGAGAGCGGTGAAGTCTTTGCCAGTCTCTTACCGTAGGGAAAGGCTGTCCCTTGAGGTACTGAGAGGAAGAGGGAGAGGAAGAGGAACCAGCCCTCCTTCCATGAGATCAAGGTGCTGGTCCAGGGGGTCTCGTGGGCCCCCCGGTGGGTTTTCCCGAGCTGCAGTCCCGGTCCCGCAGACAGCATGCTGCAGTCTGGAACTCTGTTTACTTTCTGAACTCAGCTGACATCACCTTCTCCTGGCCCTTCAGTCCTTCCCTCCCCCTCCCTCCATTTATCCCTCTCTCTCTCTGTTTCTCTCCCCCCCTTCTTTCTTTCTCTCTCTCTCTCTCTCTCTCTCTCTCTCTCTCTCTCTCTCTCTCTCTCTCTCCTCTTTGGCTTCAGGTTACAGCCCAGCCTCGCAAGGAGTTCCACTTGCAGTGGTCTCCCAAAAACTCCCCTCACTCCGCTCAGCGGACGACGTCACTGCTCTTGAATGAGCGCAGGCTCCACCGTTTTATGCTTAACTCATTATGGTGTCACACACACACACACACACACACCGAGGGGAAGAACAGAACAACCAGTTTATGTTCCACACAACATGCCTGCCGCACTGTCAAGACCAACGATGTGGTGATAGAATGTACGTCTGCTTCACTGCTTATGTATTCATGAGAGAAAGAAATCTAGAGGTCAGTTTGTTTCAAGTTCACACCTGAAAACTGCAGCTGTGTCGTCTCAGAAAGCACTGTGTGTTTTAAACGATACGTTGATACATTCAGGAGGTAATTATTGGAAGATTGGCGGATTAGTATGTTATCTAGAGAAATATTCCTGTTTGCTTTCATGCCCAGAGTCAGACGAGATGATTGATACAACTCTCAGTGCACGTTGAAGCCAGGAGACTGCTAGCATTAAAGAAGCTAGGCTAGCTCTGTCCAAAACAGAACAAATTCCACCTACAAGAACCTCTAAATCTCAATTATTAACATGTTATATCTCTTTTGTTTGATCAGTACGAAACATAAAACAACAATTCGGCATTACGGATGGTTGGTCGGCAGACTTTTGTTACCTTTGGATAGAGCCAGGCTAGCTGCTACTCCGTTTCAAGTCCTTATGCTAAGCTAGGCTACATGGATCTGGCTCCAGCTACATATTTAATATACAAACAGGCATCAAGCTTCTCATCTAACTGACACAATCACAGATAAAACCACTGTTAAACAATATACACAAATATGTTATTGTCTCAACAAAGCCTTTTCTAAAAACGTTCATTGATTTCATGCATAAATGTCAATATTATCATGCAGATCAAATGGATTTTGATGTTTTTAAACTTCACTACAATTCTGCTCTCACACTTGAAGACTTTCACAACAGAAAGGAAGCCAGTGTAAACACAGTTGCTCAAGGATTCTTACTTTGTATGATCTCCTGGGTGTGTTTTATTTCAGCTGGATACAGAACTGGATTTAATTCATTTGTTGTTCTTTGCCCACTGGGACTGCGAGCTGCATGCAAGAGCTAACAGGGAATACAGATCAAACGACTCAGAGCCGGAGAATCAAATATCCCTGGCGGTTTCCGAAAGCAGCAGGATTTAGCCCGTAGAAGGAAGACGTGAGCAGTGCTCCTGTTTGTGTATGAAATTGAAAAACAGGCTGAAATCAAGAAGGTCCGTGAAGACGATGAAGGGATGGAGGCGTGGGGAGACACCAAGGGAGAGAAGAGGCAAGGAAAAAAAGGAAGAGAGAGGGGGAAAGGAAATATTTTCTGCAGCGCTGTGCTTTCTATCCACCTTTCAGCACCTCTCATGTGTTTGTCCAGATGCCTAATGGTTTATTATCTGAGAGCCGAGGCTTTCAGGTTAACGTGGACACTGGCTTCGTATTTTCGAGAGACAACATCTGGACTCTACTTTATTTGATGAAAAAAAAAAGTGTTCTGTTCTGATATGCAACTCTGTCTCACAGTTATGATATTCTACACTCTCCTAAAAAATCAATCAATATACTGCTCAAGATACAAAATGTACATTGTTACTGTTTACATTCTGTTGAAGTTCAGCAGATCCTTATTAGCTGATTTTATTTATCACGTACTACATCCTCTTGCACATTTGTTTTACGTTTGCATACATTCAGTTTTTCGAGGAAAATAAAATGTAAAATGACCAAAATTGAACATGTGGTTTTCACTGAATATCAACAAATATAAAAAAAAACTCAATAATATACTAATGTGTTGTCATTAGTACCTGTTTTGCCCATTTGACCCCATGAGACTCATTCTGGCCATCTTGCCAGACAAACAGAGCCCTGCTGATACGTTCATTCATCATTACAGTAATTGAGATATTTTCCTGGGGGGCAACATTTTCTCATGACCCACAGATCATGCTCATCCTGGGCTGCATTATACAAGCTTCTCAGTTGGCACCACAGTGACTGTGGTGGGCCGTATAGAATGGGCCTCCTGCCCACAGCGCAAGGTAAAATCTCATTACCGAGCACGGAGGAAGTGTTGCAGTGGGGCCACAGCAAATTACCTCGGAGCCATTACGCTAAATGATGGCCGCATTCGTAACCGAAGGGTTATTTTTTTTCGGAGGATATTATATGCGCTTCCAAAATGTTGTCTCATCAGTTCATTAAAAATAGCTTTAACTTGTTTGTGATTGAACTTCTAGAGTTCACACAGGGTCGGGAAAAAAAGAAAAAAAAGGTGTCTGACTATGGAACCATGTGGATTTAATATGAAGGAATCTAATCATGGCATCACATTCATCTTGTTTCTATGGTTACACAGTGGAGGCAGTAAACACAAGCGCCTTTCTTTTTTTTTTTCCAACACTTGCCGTCTCCATTAGATGTGGTGGATGGAAACTAGAGGGCATGCTTCACAGGTAAGACAAATGCCTGCCGCTGTTTAGCAAAGCCGGCAACGACTGTTGCCAGAATGCATCGTGCCATGACAAAGTGCGGGTTAGTAACTTAATAGTGCAGGACCGTGTCAAACCGGGAGCCAAATATGCTCTCGTTTATGTGCTGCATTCTAAAGACAACGCTCCGCTTGTCAAGAAAGGCTGGTTTTTATGGACTCCTCTAAGGTTAACTACTCTGCACAACTATGTTTATTCATAATTATCCATCCCTAAAGATCAGCAGGGCTCTGTCTGGCCTTCTACCTCACCAGTCTCCATCCACACGCATGCAGATAAAGGGTGGAAGGAACAAGAGGATGTACGATGGTGATGATATGTTACATACAGCATGAAAAGAGAAAATTATCCTGAAGATATACAGTGTACATTTGAATGTGCTTCAGGGTGTATGCTTCTTACTGACCCTGTTCACGTGAATCCCATCCCCTGCATGCTTATAATCCTCAATTTGACACATATGCCTATAGGTAAATCAGGCTAGATTAAGTAAGACACAGTGCCTCTAGACTTCTATTTCACATCACTGCTGCTGCCCATCCAATTCCAGATACTTCAAAGCGTTTCCAGTGCTTGAAACACATACTTTATTCAAGTAATCCTGCCAGAAACATCTAACAGTTTTGGCTCACATGTACCAGACTCTTTGATTTAAAGTCACACTCCAAACAGTCACAGCCTGGCTTTGAATAACCTCAATCTTAAAGTCAGGTCAATATATTTTTGCACGTTACTTTGTGTTAAGCTCTAAATCGGTCTTCCAGAATCTCCACCCAGCGAAGCTATGCAGCTACGGCCGCCCAGGCTGGAAATGACAATGACTTGGATTTCACATCCCATTGCACCTGGTTAATCCCGTTTGCAAAAGGTCCGTCTGCAGGCGATTCCAACAGCAGGGAACAACATTAAAGTGAAGATTTTTATAGCACCCTCAAGGTCGTCTATAGATAGGATGCTCGCGATACGGTGTGCATATGTGAGCACACGCAGATGCATAACCTGGCGAGCTCCACGCCCATCTGAGATCCAGCATGCAGCATGACATCCCACATGTTCCTCCAAACCGCTATATAGAGGAGTGAGTCTCTATTGCATGACGTCACAGAGGATAATGTAAGCCTTCTGACAACCTTTAGTCGGGAACTTTGAAGTGAAACGTGGGCTTTTTCTCTGAATCAGAACATATGTGATCCTTATGAGAGATAATATATTAAATCATCTATTTTAATAGCTCGCATTGCACACCTATTCCTTTGATCTTTCAATATTTAATTGAGATCTAAAAGCTTGAACTCAAAGACCTGTGTTGCTTAGTTTAAATATTGTCCAATAAAACCAGGACTCTCCCCTTAAAACTAAATTGGAGACCAAATATATTTCAACAAGGTCACCTTCTCTTTCGATACCGTAAGAGGAATTTGTCTCAGAATAGTCTCACGCCACCATCCAGGCGGCTCTCAAGCACATAAATCTTGTCCAGCTCATCTAGGTTTATAGGCAGACTCAAGACTACAGCTGTGAGGTCTTATGACCGTAGCTACAAAACTCTGAAAATTAAATTGTCGAAGGGGGAAGAACGACTGGAGGTGGTAGCGGTAGCAGCTCCCTGAGTAATTGCTGGCCGAGCTCCTCACTTGGGAGAGGGAACCATACTGGGATAATGGAAACCTCAGAGGGAGAGTATGGTGAGCAGAAGGCAGGAAGGAGGAAACTTTCCATCGGCTCTTGGTTCCAAAGGGGAGTCCTGAGGTCACGACCTGAGGCACACTGTGCTTTTATTTGATGCATTTCCTTCCGTTGATTTGTCATAAAGTGTCCCATGTCGTGTCATTGTTGCTAAAGAACAGCCACCGAACCAGACAACTATCTCAACCGGGACCGTTTGTTTTGGTGCACCATGGCAACAAGGTTTTTGTTTTGGTCATCTTTTTTTTTTTTTTCCTTCATCCTCTTCCTGTCACACCAAGGCTGTGCCATTGTTGTGGAAATAATTTGGTGGGAGAGATATAGCAGAGGTGGGAGACTAAAAAAAAAAAAAAAAAACTTGGGCTGAGTGATGTCAGTGCGAGAGAGCCGAATTGGAACCACTAAGCTACTTTTAAAGCAGAAAACAGCCACCCAAAGCCCATTAACAGCAGCCCACCATTTTTACAGCGCATCACTCCGGCGCTCCAATTCCCCTACTCCTCTCTAACTTTGCTCCTCGGAGAGCAGTTCCTCCTTCCTGAGCTCCCCCTGTGTTTTTTGTTATTCGTTTCTGTCGGCTGTAGCCCTCGAGGAGTCTCCAGACAGGAGCCAGTGATCTCAATGAGTTCTCGGTGACAGGCATTTTGTGGGAGGAATGGAATACTTGACAGGAGGACTTCAAAGAGCCCCTAAATGAGACTTAACATGGAAAACAAACAGGAGCGAGGGATCGTGCTCATTGTGCAGCAGGGTGGCAGGACGTGGATCTCCACCCTGCTGCTACTCGACCTGTTGTGTGTATTTACAGTCACGCTCATTTGGGATTTAGTTTTATGGGAGGGTTTGTTGCTCCGCAGCCATCATCACAATAACAGTGGATCCAGGGTGGCATCCTTTCCTGCCGTGCCAAATATTAAGCCTGACCATGACTGGGTGCAATTAAATGGGATATGATACAGGGGGGAAAACACTGAGATCATGTGTACCATGTAAATAATAACATGGAAGGTGCATTACTGAATGGAACTCTATCATGATTGTGGCATTGGAAATGATGTCACCAGATCTTAAACCCTGCTATTGCTTGCAAGATGTGTTTTCTGTGTAACTGAGCTAGCACGTCATGTTAATAAAATACCTCTATAAAACACCCAGAGAGAAGCTCAAGTCATGCAGAACTATGGAGAACCTTGAGCCAAAGTTCGACGAGAGAGACGTGTGTAGAGCAGCCTCTTGTGGCCAACTATGGAAGAGCACAAAAGTTGGCAAAAGTCCTGAACGCACAGCAAAAGCACATAGCATGGCATTATCATGTACCCTGTACATTTAACAAACTGATTTTTTTTTTTTTTAGGGCGGGGGGAATTCTCTTTTAAACACAATTTCTGAAACATTTGAATGCGCTGCCACTCAACATTATTGGCTCTGCGCTTTTCAAATTTTGTTGGCATTTCCCTACTTTGTGACAGACAAAGGTATTTTTTTAAAACTTAGCTCTTCTTGAGATTCTTTGCTGTCACTCCAAAATTATATTGAAAGGCCGAGACTAAATTAGTAGCATGTCAAAGTTAGGATTGCCGGTAGAATTTAGATTCTCTGCCCAAGCCATGAGCCCGACTCTAGCCCAACCTGACCGACGGGCTGGGCCGATATTTCCCGCCGCTACCCTCGGGGCGGATCGGGCCGGGACTTTGATCAAGCATTTGTGATCGTTCGTTCGTTCTTTTTTTGTTTTTTTTAAATCATTGCTCTATTGGCCCAATCTGAGGAGAAGGCTCGGCCATAAACATTAAATATTATTGGCTTTATGTTTAACAGAGTATGCCTACGTAAAAAATTTGAACAAAGTTACAAAAGCTAAAGCTAAATCAAAGAATAAAGGAGTTACGCAAAACTGCACGCAAAACTAACGTTGAGCAAGCCATCAGGAAAGTCTGAGGTATGGGATCAGTGCAAGCAAGTAGTGGGAGGCGATAACATGTGTCGGCTTTGTCCAGTGCTTTAAGTGCTGCTCGCTGCTAGCCTATGATAGCAAGAAAACAGGGAAAATAATTACATAAAAATAACTGTTGGGTTGAAATCGGGCTCGAGCTCTTAATTACAGTTAATGAGTTGGGCCGGGCCGGGCTCGGACAGAATGTGCACAGGCTCGGGTAGGGTCGGGCTTGATTTTCTGGGGCTGATCCAAGCTCGAATCGCCGTGGGTCAATTCTCACGTTACACAGCCATAGACATAAAAATAAAGAACTGATCTTGATTTGTGTTATTCCAAGGTACCTCATACATTCTCCATAAATAGCACCGTGATCTCAAGTAACTGATAAATCCTCCTGATAGCCGAGGAAATGTTTCTGCCTCTGACAAACGCGCCCTTACAGAACTGTTACATCATGCATTGCTCATACCGATGTCTAACCTCTGACAATGTGGGTGGCCGAAGACAGAAAACTCAACCGTATGCATCATCGACTGCGGTGTGACTGTGGAGACGTTCATCTTTAGACGCACATCGCCCTCAAAATGTTTTTTTTTTTTTGTGGGAGTTAATTTGCTAAATTGCCATTTCAGATGGGATGCCTGTTTGGCAGCTTGATCCTGCAAACTGAATCACAAATGTGAAATTCGGTTCTTACTAGGGATTCAAAAGTAGGCTGTATATTTTAAGTGAGTGGGAATGTTCATGAGGCACGTTGCTGTTCATCCTCTGTTTTTAATCCTTACTCCCTCTAGAGGGAGTCAGAGCCTACAAATCCATGAATTATCTTTCAAGAGAGGCATGCTATGCATTTAAAGTAGATTTAAGCAGGCTGATGTGAAAGAGATTTTTTTCTTCTTCTTCTTGTGGGCACTCATACAGACCATGGTTGAAAGAAGAAGAAAAAAAAAAACCCTCTATTACAGCATATCACATTCTGGGATTTCACGTGAAGTTCATCCAATCATTCCCACTTCCATCTGTTATGGAACATATTGATTTGCCGTTGCGAGCAGCGAAGTGAAATCAAGATGTCCACGGCGAGAATCTCGGTAGGAGAGAGGATTTAAGTAGTAGGCACCGGACTGGAACACGGCACCACAGCTAATCACTCTGATCTAATTTTCTTATTTATATTCCCTCAGCTGGGTGACGGCTGGCTGTTTGATCAATTCTCCTCTCCCTTCCTTTAACAGCAACGAGCCACTGCCTCTTCCCACTGCGTTAAATTATTCAATTGGGCCCGCTTTGTTGTTAATAGCAGTGATCATTCTTGCTTAAACGGCATAATGTATGCGCTGACAGCCAACAGTGATACAAACCTGTCCCGGGGGGACACAAATCTATCAGTGGCGAGAGTCTATCTGCTACATTAGAGATTCCAGACACCAGTGAAGCATCAGCAAGTAAAATACATCCAACATCAAGGTCCACGGAAAAGGTTCATTCCACGAGGCCACCGCCATAAATGATCAAGCCTCCGCAGCCGACATCCAGTGAGATAAAGCCGACATCAAATGGCTCCTCTCTGGGATTTTTAAAATATGGAAAAGCATATCTTATGTACAGTACATCTGCTGATTTTTGGCTCCAAAAAAAAAAAAAAGACAGGATGTTATTATTTATGCAGCGCTGTTCAGAAAAATGAACAAAGATTAAAAAGATAAAGATAAATGGATTATTCCTGATTTAGACACGCTGTGCCAAGAACACGAATAGTTCCACGAAACAATTCTTAGAATGAAGCTGCGATATTTTAATATTTAACGAGACATGGCTAACCCATATCAACTCTAGTGATGCATGTTCATTTGGAATGAGGGGGCAGAGAGAGGTCTGACTTGTGTACTTTACTGGTCGCGGTGGCCTGGACTTCTTTTCCATGTGGCTTGTTTGTTTACCCATCCCCCACCGGGGGTCCTAACAACACGACCGGCCTTGTGGGTAGGAAAAGGTCAAAATGCCAAGGGGTCATTCTCGTGTCCGGGGCTCTGGCCTTTTTTCTTCTGTTAGTCCTCTAACGGCATTATTAGTGTACAACAGGGAGGAAGTGTGCTATATATACGCTTACATATTTCATTATCTGAAGCTGCTCTCTGCTGGAATGTTCTTTTTCCAACTGATGTCCAGCTTGCAGCATCAAGTCTGAAAGCTCTGGAGCGCCAAATGAAAGCACGAAGAAGAACACTGGCACTCCAGTTTTAATCAGCTGGCGTGTTTACAGTATGCCACATATGGCAAATAAATATAAATACTGCACAGGCCTGTTAATGTGAATGTAGCCTACATTTGAAAAAAGGAGTTTATTCTCTATTCCACTGGTTTTCTGCAGAGCAAAAAAAAAAAAGCCCTCGAGTCTTTTGAGCCGAGTAGTTAAGTAGTTGTATGATATCGGAGCGTGGTGCAGAGAGAATGGCTTATCTGGAGATCCTGCTAAAATAAATCATGCTGATTTGCACATCTCCACACTTTCCACACATCTGTTCAAAAAGAATGTGACTGAATTCCCTCCACCCTCAGTGCAAGCTCCTGCCATATGCTGAAAAAAAGCTAAATGTTTTTCATGAGCGGTTGCTCAAACTGTTTGAAAAATCTGGAGATGGGCTGAGGAAGAAGCTGCATGTAAACCGCAGCCCTCCTCCCTCGCACATAAAGAATATTCATTCCTATGTGACACGATGAGAGCACCCGTTCGCGCTGCTCGCCCGTTAAACTCGAAGCTGTTCGATGTTTCGCTGAAATGTTAGGAGGACATTCAACCGCCATCCCTAATCTTAACTGACCGTGTAACCCTCCCACCACCAAGAACTGAGGCCAATCGCACAGCACACTTCATGTGAAAAATAGAGTCAAATGCACCGAGGCTTTGAATGTCACGACTTTCCTAATAATGATCAGATGTTGTTAAGCTCTCCTTTTAGCCAATTTAAAGGCGAGGCCCGCCACAAAGCACTGAGCACGTTTGAGTCAATAAGCCAGTTAGCAGAAAGGAAAGTAAAGAATTCAATTCTTGACCTATATAACGGGGGATTTGGCGTGGCAGGTCAAGGGGTGTAATCCAGCAGAATGGACACTGATTCTTTAATCGAGTGGCTCGACAGTTCATCTCCTTCCTCCCCTGCCCTGATTTCGCTCTTATAAGAGGGTCTCCCTTGTGAAAAAGTAAATATTAATCGCCCACTCCTTCCCCCCACCACACCCTTTAACTTCCGCTGCATGGAGACCAGATGGAGACGGGGAGTACAGTACTTCAATAAAGCTAAGCATCCTGCTTTTCCTCCATGGCGAAGGGAGTAATGCAGCATTCATTAACAAGATCTCATTCATTAGCAAATAGAAAACCAACCCACTCATTGCTTGAAAAAAAAAAAAACCCCGTAGAGTCTCGTATCAGGAAATTGGCCAAGGCAGGCTAATGAAACCACAGCGACTGGTGGGAAAAGTGCAGAGTTTTGGTGGCTGCGTGCCATGCTAAGGTCCCAGCGGTGCAGTGGATCTCTCATGGTAGCAACAGCTTTGTGGGGGTTTTTTCTGCAGAGGCTGCTCGTTTCTACCTCTGAGACCACGATTTCCGTCGACACGAAGCCACTGAAGGTGAATGCTGTTTTTTTTTTAAAACTGTATCATCCTAGACATGCTGTGGTAGCGAAAAAACTACCAAAAAACTACCAAAACTGTATCATCCTAGACATGCTGTGGTAGCGAAAAAACTACCAAAAAACTACCAAAACTGTATCATCCTAGACATGCTGTGGTAGCGAAAAAACTACCAAAAAACTACCAAAACTGTATCATCCTAGACATGCTGTGGTAGCGAAAAAACTACCAAAACTGTATCATCCTAGACATGCTGTGGTAGCGAAAAAACTACCAAAAAACTACCAAAACTGTATCATCCTAGACATGCTGTGGTAGCGAAAAAACTACCAAAAAACTACCAAAACTGTATCATCCTAGACATGCTGTGGTAGCGAATTAAACTTTGTGACCTCACACATTCAACACAAGCATCATCACCATCACCGGCTCAAAGAAGCCAATAAAGTGTGCCGACTATCACTTCCGATTTGTGCAATTTGTGCACTATTCTAAAGCGATACTTGAGATAATTGCTGAGATAAGTGCTGATGAGATTGTGTTTCTGTCATCGGTAGTTAATAGAATCTAAGTGCAGGCTTCCCGCAGCTTGGATTGCAGCATTCTGAGGAGAAAGGAGAACACGCTGGGCTGTCTGGAACACTTCTTGGATTCGAGGCATGTATTGACAGTTCAGTGCATAAACGTACTCACCGCCGGAATACAAAATCAAATCACCATACCTCCTCCTTATTATCCGCTCTGCACTAAGCACATACGAGCACACGCGTGCCCCGGATATCTTCATCACGAGACGATGAATCATCCCGATAGTTCTCGCCCGCCCTGTCCCTGAATCCCTGAGCATGAGTAATTGTCAGGCCCTGTGAAATAATCGGAGCTTTCAACGCTAATGGAAGCCCTGCACATTCATTATTCAGTCCAGGAAACAGAGTGCTGCAAAGTGTCAGGGGACCTATGAGTTATTGCACAGCAAGAACTAACCTTAGACTACGAGGGAAGTGACAGAAGCCCACTGCACTCTCTCCTCCTCTGTCCCCCCCGTCCCCTTTATGTCTCCTTCGCGTCCCTCCGTCCATCTGTGCAGTGTGACGGGCACCACAGGGAGAAGCCGAGCCCCCGTCACAGCTGTGGCGTGGTCGGACGGCCGCCGAGGGGTGTACTGTGATGCCGCAGACAGAATGACAGACGGCCCCGGGGCTCTCTTGTGTCACTGCGGCGCTTGACCACGGTCAGCCATGACGGGTGGAGAAAGGTTTTCCCCGTGTTACGGCCCTCCTGGGACGGCTGTGGGATTTACGAGGAAAGCAGAGGGAGGAATGTGGGAGAAAGGAGGAGGGGGGTCGGAGGTTCACTGACCTGCAGATAACACATGGCAAGAAACAGATAGGTTTGATATGTGAACATGCCCGCACTTGTGCTTGGGAGGGGAAAAGGGACACCATGAGCCGGGCGGCCGCAGACGGAGTCAGTAAATACAGTCACTCCACACTCCTAAAAAGCAACACACATCAGACAGAATTCCAGCAATGCGATTAAGCCTTCTTCATTTCCTATGTCTAGACCTTGGAAGTGCTTTAAAGTGAAAGGGAAGGGAAGCAGCCAGAGGGGAAGCAGGGGCTTTTAGATCAGGACCATGGAACAAGTATATAAAATACTTGAGTTTTTCTGCCTATACTTATATGTAGTCTGTTTAGTAAGTCTGTACAGTATCCTTAACTATCTGTATTTCTGGGCGGACAGACACACTGTGCAATTTGCTGTTGCTAATTTGTTTTTAACAGCTCTTAAAACCAGCTGGGGAAAACCCCACCACCACAAGTCCCACTCTTTTGTGTGTACACAGAGAAACATGCTCAGCCGTGCACCGCTACACAAACCATTTCTTCAGATTCCACGACTTGTAAATGCTTCTCTACTCGTGCGCGACCCGGTGATTTTTTTTTTTCTTTCTCCCGTTCCTTCTGCCACTACTGTCAATCTGCATTGCAGAATCAAACACAGGCTGGGAATTGAACAAATTATTCACCCGATGGCAAAAAAAAAACTAAAAAAAGAACACGAGGAAGTGAGGGCTAAATGAGCAATATGATCCTATCAGACTCATTTCACCTGTCAGTCTGCGATAAGTTGTTTCCCCATCAATTCCTGTAGCATGCTATGAGATATTAAAAGATATACGTGGATGAGTCTTGTGTAGCTCAGTAATTCTCTCTTCGGGGTATGAATATCAGCATGACGATAACAGAGCCTCATAGCGCTCCAGGCGTTTAAAGCATACATTAGCAGACCTCTAATTTACTGGGTGTAATTGAGTATTCTTGTCTGCGGCTGTCTTTTCGACTCAGGCAATTTAGCATGCCAGCATGTTGCTATAAAAATGACCCAATTAATTTGATTAGCAAACTAAGGTTGAAGATATGGAGTTTGAAAACACGAGTGGAATGGTAAAGAGTTGAGGCGATGCTAATGAGGAATAAATTAATGAGGGGAGCTGTGTATGGAGGAGTTTGTGTGCATGCGTGTTCCATTAACAAAAGCCCTGGTCAAGGATGAAACAAGCAGGAGTTGACTTTACCAGAGTGTTAATGATCAAATACTTCGGGGGCAGAAATTGAAATAACAATGTATATTTGCAAAAACAGGAGTGTGAACTTATAAACACAAGGCATTTGTATGAAGTACGTCATGAGTGGGCAAACACCACGCTGATGACGATGTTGGCGGAAAGCTCTGCAATAGCTTGTAAGTGGACCTTGTGTTGTTGTTTTTTCATGTACACGCTAAGTTTGAATATAATTGGAGATAATAATTACCTGTAGCGTTTAATGATATGGTATCGTTTAGAATCAGATTGATATCTTCATACACAAAATGTGTCATGTTGTAGTCAAAAATACTCTATTAGGCTTAACAATATATATATATATATATATATTTTGTGGAATGGGAGAAAAGCCAGATCTTAAGCTGTTACTGTAAACACCACTGTCTCTAAGTCTTAATAAAGTTATACATTTGTATTGTTTTGGTTTTACTATTTGCTTGTATTCTTTTATTCTAAGAGAGATCTAAAACTCCTCCTGGTTATATCAGCAGATCGTTAATCGGTCGTAGATGTCAGGTGACTCGTCTGAACAAACATTTTAAGGGCATTGTCTGTATGTTTTGGATGATCGTCCTTAACCTGGAGGCATAAAAACAACAATATTTCCCATACTGCTCATCCAACATGGATGTCAAACCATCTTAATGCTGAAAGTCAGCACTTCTATCCAACACACACAAACCCCAAAGAAAAGGAGGTGATACTAAAATGCTTTCTGTGAAACTGTTTCTAATTTATGACCTCACGGTGATCATAAATTAGAAATGAAATAAAAAAAAGTGGGCGAATGTTTTTGCAAACTGTGTTCAGACAGACATCCATCCCCTGCCTTTGCCTCGTGGATATTCTGCTTGGTGCAGAACATAATATTTGTTTAAAAAAGGTGACGCTATTTTTCAAAGGATAGCTGCCCTAGGTATCAATTATCATAATGGCTGCCTTTTCCAATACCCCACAATCCTCTCACATCACACACGCACACGCACATAAAACGCGGTGCGGTGCACTTGCTCTGCTCCTCGCTGAACCCTCCTTCCCACGATCCGCCCACCACCTCGGGACTGGAGTCACGTGTCTCCCCGCCTAGTGTCTCTGTGCGCGAGCCGACAGCACCGCACAAGCCCGGTGGAGAGAGATTGAACAGAGGATGAGAGAGAGAGGTGCGCGCGGCGGAGAGAAAGCACCGATACGACACCGGTGGGTTAGAATGGAGAACGCTCTGTAGAGGACATCCGCTGTGGCGAACCGAGTCGTTTTCCCGCGGAGGAGGGATGTGACAAGGCACCGGGACGGGACGGGAGATGAGATTCACACTGTTCCGAGGACTCTCTTCTCCCTGTGATCTCAAAGAGTCCGCCTGTGAGCCGCGAGGCTTCGGGGGGTGCACGGGACGCGGGGCGCGCGGCTCATCGCCGGTCCAGCTCAACTCTAGATTGAAGAAAATCCCCCCTGGCTGTCTTTTGTAAAAAAAGAAAACCTGCCTGCGTCCTGCGGGTCTAAGAGTGAGGGGAGAGAGTGTGCACTTCACCATGAGGGCTGCTTCTGCAAACTTGTTCGCTCTTCTTTTCCTGTGCGCCCTCGCGAGCGTCTTCTACGTGTGGAGCGCGCTGGAGAGCCGCCTGGAGCGGCACAAACGTGGGTTCTCGGTGCCGGGCGGAGGGTCTCTTCACCAAGGGCTCCCAGCGGACCTCTCCGCCAAAACTTTCCGGGCATTGCTCGCTGTCCCGGCGGCACAGAAACCCCACTTAGGGGCCAGACTCGAGGCACGCAACCTCACTGATCAAACCGCATCTGCAGGAAATCGCGATTACCATGTGAATGGGGACAACAAGAGGTCAGCGCCGCGGGAGGGCCCGGTCGATCCCGGCTCCCCGGTGGAGGATGGGATATTTTGGAGCGAATGGCTGGAAGATCTCCTCCCCGCGGGCTTCACGGAGGGATACGCTCGGGCTTGGCGAGAGAGGGTGAGGACGCGCCGCATAGTGAAGCTGGAGCCCGGGTGCGGCAGGATATCGAACCAGCTCGCCACTTTCGCGGACGGCACCAAGGCGTGCGTGCGTTACGGGATAAACGCGGACCAGGTGCAAGGGGAAACTTTGACGTATTACCTCGCCAGTTTGCTGGGCATCACCAACGTGCCCCCTCTCGCGCTGTCCCAGGTGAACGGCGACAGCGAGCAATGGGCGGCCGTCAAGTCGCGGATAGGTGGTCTACAGTGGAGCGACCGAGCCGTGGTGTCTCTCACCGAGTGGGTCTCCAACCTGACCGGGGTGGTCACACCTGTGCCGCTCCGGCAGGAGAGCGGCGGGCTGCGTCCCGTGCTCGGGGAGCTGCGGGACAAGACGACGGCGGAGCTGCTGGAGCTCATGCAGTGGACCGACCTGATCATGTTCGACTACCTGACCGCCAACTTCGACCGGCTCGTCAGCAACCTGTTCAGCCTGCAGTGGGACTCGCGCGTCATGGAGAGGGACACCAACAACCTGCTGCGGACGCCGCGCGGCGACCTCGTGTTCATAGACAACGAGGCCGGTCTCGTGCACGGCTTTCGGGTGCTGAACATGTGGGAGAGGTACCACAACACGGTGCTCGGCTCCGTGTGCGTGTTCAGGAGAAGGACCGCGCAGCGGGTGGCCGAGCTGCACAGGCGCAGAGACGCCAGGAGACGGCTGCTGGGGGTCTACAGGGACAGCGAGCCTTTGTCTGCGGAATTGGGATTTCTCTCAGACGAGCACGCCGCCGTGCTCCAGGACAGGATAGACCGATTACACGAACACATTTTGCATTGCGAAGGGAAGTACGGCCAGCTGTGAGCATTCAGCAGGCGCAGGTGATGGATTTGTTGTTTGCACGCTGTAACGAGCTCTGCAAACGTGATTGGCACACCTGTGCTAAAACTGGATGCGCATTACGCAAAACACGTCATGAACATCCAGCTGAACTACCTCTTGTGAATAGAATGCGTTGCCTACTTTATAAATAAGTACATTTAACACGTTTATAAGCTCCCTGCTGATTTCCACTGAATGCCTCAGAGAGGGGAATGATAGAGGCTGTAGTCTCTCTGCTGTCTTACTTCACTCCAATAGGATTACATGTGAAGAGTAGTAGGCTATATTTGTTACTAGGCCCCCACCATGTGTATTTTGGATTCTTGCCTTGTGTTCAGCGAACCCTAATGATAAAACTCCTACGCCTTAACACAAGTTGACCCTTGAATTCTGTATTTCTGTTTGACATCCGGCTGTTTTTGTTGTTGTTTTTTAATAGAGAATAATTTGCACACTCCATTGTCACAGCAGCACCTGCACTCCTGTAATTGTGTTCGGATTGCATATTCCGCCTTAAAGTCACGGTTGTATCCATTGTATGTGCTGTCGGTTACCTTTTTGTAAATATTGTCTGCCGAGCTCTTTTGGGAATCTGATGCTCCGCTAATCCAACGTGCATTGTAACATTCCAAAATATCTCTTGTCCTTTTTGATAATACACTGTAATTTAATTTAACCACTGTCAGACTATGTGTTTTTGTATGCAGTTTGTACTTAAATGCCTTATTAGAGGGCATCAAATATGCATCCCGTCCGCCTCTGTACCTCCTGCCTCTGTACTTGCCCACTTGCTCTCATTGTGCTGTAGAAATATCTTGTACTGGCACACTGTTCCCCAGGAGCCAATCTGTCAGCCACTGGCACGCTACAACAAGAATCTCTAATCCCCTTTCATAATCTCACCAGAATGATGAAGTGAAGGAGACAACTGACATCATTTGACATGCTTTGAAAGGGATTTTACTAACTATATCAAAACGTTTGGCATTTTCCAACCAGAAGACAAATTAACAAATGGTTTGTCACTCAACAGAAAAGCCTACATTGATCTAGGACTAGCCCATGAGTGTTGATGCCGAAACCTCACCAACTGCAACTGAAAGTTAATGGACTAGATCTACCGTCCATAGCATATCGTTTTTTGTATGTTTCTGCTAGAATGGGCTTTCTGGCAGAAAGCCTTTCACTTGATAACTATCGCTACAGTAATTAGCATAGCTGTCATGTGGCTATTCTCACCCTCAGTCCGTAATACTACACGGTCAACCTACAACCAAGGCTCGAGGGCTTGTTGGTTCAATCGGTTCAACTAAAAAGTCCAAAAAACTGTGGGAGCATGTGCTGCTGCGAGGCCAGGCCCACAATTAATGAGCTCACAGGAGAGACTTTTCTCTACAGTTTTTCAAAAGGTTGAATTTGTGTGAAACTGTGAAAGGTATTCAAGTGGAAAAGGAACATAATGCCTGGAGGTCAGCGGCATTACGTTTTTTTTTTTTTTGCCTTATGCCGTCTGCTTCCCATAACCACGTTTCTCTTTAATTTGACCCTTTTGGAAGCATCCTCTTCTTATTAGTTCCACCGTGGGCGCAGCTCTGTGTCTGATTTCTGGTTCTAGCCTTTACAAGCACTTCAGAGGGAAAGTCAATGATCAAACTTTTGAAGGCCTAATTCTTTCCAGCCTCTCACTGCTCTGCACCTCATCTGGTTTCTTTTACAACTTTTTTTTTTATGTGTGGCCAACTCCAGGGCACACCCCTACTGTTAGTACATCTCCATAGAGTGGGATGAGTGCATCTCGTTCAAATAGCGGCTCGATTTCGTACTCTCACTTCATTTCATGGCTTACAGCACACGTGTCAATATCTGTGAATTGTGTTTCTCCCCGCTAAGTCGCCGTGCAAGTGGCAGAGTAGAGGCAAAGGTATGAGCAGGTGTAAGCGGAGGCATTTTTTCACACTAACTGCCTGCTGCAGCTCTCATAGGGAGTGGGGGATCAATATGTGCACTGGCTGTATAGGGAGAAGCAGGTCATGTTAATGTGCAGGGATGGTATGTAAGCATGTGTCATCTGAAGGGGGACAGCGGTTGCAGCTGGGCTCTAAGCATGTCTGTTAATGCTACGGGAGATTTACGGCAAGCTGCCGACCCCGGGGATTAAACGCGATGCTGGACTGAGGTCTGCGAGTCTAAACCAGAACCAACATCCGCCTCCTCTCCGACCTCGCACGATCTCCCTTCCTGTGTATTTCAGCCACATCTGCCATGCCACACACATCTGTCCTCTCTGTTAACATCCCTGTCAGTTGTTAGCTAAATGGAAGATAAAAGTTTAATTCTCCTAATTCGTTTTTTTTGGGGGGGGAGTGGGTGGGGTTGTGGGGGGGTGCATTCCTTTGCACAAGAAAGCCATTTTCAACCATGGAGCATGCCAGCTGTAATCACACTAATGGTGGATATCAAAGAGGTTGAATCACCGTTTTAACTGCTCACATATGTTCCTCCCTCACTCTCACCGCCTGGCTTATTTCAGACCCCCCCTCGCCTTTTTTCCACAACAAAATCTTCATGACTTGACACGTTATAATTTGACGTAACGTGACGTGGTCTAATGAGTGCCATTCGTCCTGGCTCAGTGGGTTAACGTGCAGTAGGCGTATGTGGCGGTTAGTCGTGCCCAGTGTTGTGTGGTTCCTCCCAGATGTGCTTGTTTTCTCTTTCAAGAGAGTCACTGGCCCAGACAGTCATACTATCCAGGGGCCCAGACAGGGCCCGAGCACATACACCCCAGGTACCCAAGAGACGATCTTTTTCTTTGTGTACATTGCGAACATTCCAGAGGAGCTGAGGGAGGATCATCTCCATGGACACATTAACTCACAAAGACACTTCCCAGGCAGACGAGAGTAAGGAGTCCCAGCTGAGCACATAAACCGTTGCCAAAGTTGTCTTGCATCCTATCTCATCATTTTTTTTTAAGTGACAATAAAGTCAGGATTATCTGTAGGTCATATGAAAAGAAAGTTACTCAAACTGCTGTAACATTACAAACCACAATGTGACATTTTGGGAGAAGCTCATTACTGTTGCTTTCTTGCTGAGAATTAGACGAGAACCTCCTGTAAAAACGGTGTGTTGTATTTTAGACTTGTTTTGTAAGCGAGTGTAAAAAAAGAAGTTAGCATATTGTGTTAAGGGAGCTTTAGAAGTGCTGTTATTTTGGTCAATTGGAGCCATCATGGCTGGTCCCCCCTGAGCTAAGCTGAGCTAACAAACTGCTGGCTGTAGCTTCGTATTGATCAAAAAGACAGAAGAGTTGAAACTTCTCATCTGCGAGTGCAAATAAGCATATTTCCCCTTAAACGTCCAATTAACTCTAATAAAACAAAAGAAATTACCTCTAAGCAGAGTATTAAAAAGTCATCATTATAATCTTAAAGTGACAGTTAATTACACCAAACAAATTTGGACTTTAAAGAATGAAATGCTTTGGACCATAAAAGTAAAATTGGGTGTTTTCCAGCCACCAGGTGACTGACTAACTGACTCCGACTGGCCCGCTCCCTGTGGGCCTGCCCTGTGTGAATGGTCGGACATAACTGGCATTCTTTCGTGGCTACACAGAGCAGGGGACTTCCTGCGCATGACTGAATGATTTCATTATGAAACACCACATATACAAGAGGGAGAGTCAGTTAGTCACGGCTGAGTGGATGCGGGCCGTGAAGGGTAAACTGGGAGGTCGGGGGCGACGACTGCAGGGGCTTTGGCGGTGTAAAGGCCGGACAACCGGGCTTGTGGTTCGCCTGGAGAGCTGGCACAAAGCCTGGCTTTGTCCAAACCAGAGGGGGGGAGCATAAGGTCGGGACCTCTAGGCATTCTTTCTCAAGACAGAGTAGACGGCAATGAGCAACAGAGACAGACAAGGAAAGGGGCTGCACATGCCTCAGCTAATAAGATGAGCAGGGGAAAGCCGTTAAGCATAATGACCTCCTCTGTTTTCATCTCAGCATGTGTACGTCCAGATTCATTTTAGTCCGATGTATGGTTTCTATTAAAATTGTCTAGTTTTCCCCCGTCTGTGACTATCCACAGGTGTGCTTTTTTGATTTACAGCATGTAGTCCCATTTCATCAAACGCAGCACTTTTAACAAGTGTGTGCACCTGGAAACATCACGAGGGACACCCGGCTTCGGTAATCTCCCCCATATGCTTTACTTTTGATGAATGACAGTGAATACAAATAATGAAAAAAAAAAAGCAACAGAAAAAAAGTATCTCTCTCTGTGACCATGTTAAACTCCAAGACAGCTTTCTCCTTTCTTGATCAATAGATTTCCCTAAACTCTGATGGCCATTGTCTCCAGCAATAAACTCACGTCCTTGGGTGGGGAATTGGTTTTTCGCAGGGCTTTGTCCCAGTAAATCATCCACAAGGGAACCAAATCATACATCTGTCCAGCTGTTTCCCACACTCTCTCAGTGCAGTCATGCTTGCACATTATGGAAAAGATGACGTCAAACTTGTACTTTTTCCATCACAAAAGTCTGTTTCTGTTATCGAGCTGTAGTTTATTTTCTCTCTGTCGAGTCAGATCTTTAGTTGACAGAAATATATCGGATAACACAGACATATGACATTCAGTCACATGTCCTAATCATCGTATTATGTTATGATTAGATTTTCAGCAATAATATAGCTTACAGTACGTATACAAATAGGCAGAGACATCTGACTATAATCCGTTAAACTGTTTTTGAAACAAGAGCTGTTTTACCTCAATTTGGATTCCCTCTATTTTGCCTTAACACGATTTGCTTCATGCCCGTCGTGGCATACATAAAAATAAATCCTGATTAATTTCACCACTTAATTCCATCCGATTTGTTACGCCCTGTCCCTCAAGCTCTGTCTCCAAAATGTCAAAGCGTACTGTAGCCTGCAGACAGTAATAATATAAAATACTTTATATTTTAAATATAAAAATGGTCTACTGTCGTATGACAGAATGATACAGAGTTTTTCTTCCAGATGGGCTGGATGAAAGACTTCTCCATTGCTTGAAGTAAAAGTGGCAAATGAAAAGTTAGCCGTTAAAACGTCTTAAAATTCTGTTTTGTAAATCAAATTGAGGATTACCCAGGCATGGCATTAGCTCCTTTGTAAGGACCGTGTTGTGTTCAAATGTTTTGCCTCGCATTTCCCCTCCTTACTTCTACTGAAACGAGCACAGCCTTTTGATTGACGTGCCTGACAGGTTCTGATATTCCTTGGGGTGATGCCTGTTGATGCCTCTGTGCAACCCGGGGACTCGCTTCAAGTACATGCCGTTCTGCTCATTTGCATCTGGATTCATCTCTATGTAAATGTGAATTAGTATGCTTATGGAAATGAATGTTTTTTTTTTTCTTTCACCCCCGTCTTTTGCTGGGTAACAAAATTGCATTCGTGGTGAGATAATCTGTCATTTTGCTCTTGAATGCCTCTTTCTCTACCCCGCACCTGGCTGAGATTGTGGCCGTAATTAAGACATTTGGATGTAGATGATGTGAAGGGAGGTTATGAATCAACCAGTTGAATGGTCCAAATTACCTCGACATATGAATTATGTATAAGAATGGGGCGATTACTTTTATAGTTCTGAACAGGTGTATACAAACCCAACTTTTAGATTATCCTACATGTATACCTTTCTCCGACTCAACAACATTACAATATCTGCTCATTTCCACAACAGAGTTCTCTTTTTTTCCCAGCATGCCCTGGCTGTGACATAAGGGCTTTGTCTTCTACGATCCCGAAGCGCATTGAGAATCAATACACAGAAGGGCAAGAGGACGTGCGATACTTGATGACAAAATACCTACAAGCTGCTGAAACGGCACATTCCTTCCTGCTAGCTGACCGCTCGCTCTCCAGATGTTAGCGTTTGGCTGGAAGCCGTACCCCGTCGGAGACCTGCGTGTGGTCACAGTCGTCGTTTTGAATTATAGCACCCATTGGCTGCGCCGACGCTCAGTAATTTGGTCATTTCTATGTAAATTGCGCTTTGTGCCGCCGTTGTAGGCTGTTGTACCACACAAACGGCACAGCTTGCCTCGTCCCGTAATGGTGCACTTTTCCACCGAAATGATTAAAGCTAACTGTGAGAAAATGTCATGACAGTCAATCAGTTAAGTAGCTGGGGCGACGGGAGTGGAGATAGAAGGAGGAGGGCACTCAGGCATGTGGCGACGAAGACCGGCGGAAGAGGCGGGCGGTCGTTTTGGGTTGTGTCCAGGTGCTGGCTTGTCTCTTTAGAGGTGGGAAGAGAGGAGAGCTCACTAGAGACAAACATTAGAGGAGGGTTATGGCTGACTCTGCAGTATCACCGTCATTTCAACAAGATTGGACATGCCTTAGTGAAGGTGAGATGAAACTACTAGGAGACAGCAGACTGACTAAAAAAAGAATAGGGTACAAAAAGGGCACAATTATAGACCTATAAGTTAATAAAGCTTATTTGATTTCACTGCAATTCTACTTGCTGTGGTACAAATGTTGGACTAAGTCGTCTTTTCTGTCTCAGTCGTCTCTGAAGTGTCTTTTTTCCTTCTATCTTTGAAAACAACTGTGGAGTTATTCACTCCTGCCTGCACTGCATTTCAAACATTGTTTCCCACAACATTGCTTGTTGTTTTGTTTCGTCAGGAGATGTATGCCTACTTCAAAATCTAATAGGACCAGCCACGATTTTCACCAGGACTTATTCGTAGCTTCCTATCAAAGATGGTGAGCAAATGTTTTACATGTTTATGGAGCCGCGAGGCATTTCATCCAAGATAGTATTATCCAGTGCTGGTAGCGCTGTGGATCAATGCTTTTACAAGTGAGAGCACACGAGCATGAGGACGTGCACACACATGCTCACAGGTAACACGTTACACATTCCTGGTGCCAGGTTCACAGCTTTTTGGAAGTAAACGTGCAAATAAGTGCCGCCATGCATGACAACAAGGGCAGAGAAGAAGAAGACTGCATGTCCTGGACCGTGAAAATTCATGCGTGACTAACAGTCATATGATTTTGACGACTAATCCGATGAAAATGTAATTAACAGATATGTAAAACCAAGTTTCTCCACAAAGAAAATGACGAAAAAGCACCACTTTAGATCTTTTGTTTACCAGATATGCTCATAAGTTTCTTGGAAATAAGTCATTCCACATGAAAAAGCATAAAAACTGACTAATGGAAGACGAAAGCAGCTGATTGGTTAATTCCATCCATCCATTGTCTACTGCTTATCCTGTATTCAGGGTCACGGGGGGGCTGGAGCCGATCCCAGCTATTGTTGGTCGCCAGTCTATCACAGGGCCAACATGTAGAGACAAACAACCATTCACACTCACATTCACACCTACGGGCAATTAAGAGTCACCAATTAACCTATCCCCATCCTGCATGTCTTTGGAATGTGGGAGGAAGCCGGAGAACCCGGAGAGAACCCACGCTTACACGGGGAGAACATGCAAACTCCACACAGAAGGAACCTGGGCCGACCCGGGAATCGAACCCAGGATCCTATCGCTGTGAGGTGACAGTGCTACCCACTACACCACCGTGCAGCCTGATTGGTTAATTAATAAATTAAAATAAAATGTATTTCAGACATGCCAAAAGCAAACAAAACAGAAGTTAAATACATTAAATCATTAAGCAAAACACAATTTAAAGCATAACACAAAACATATTCCCATAACAATTATTGACATGTCTGAAAAGGAGGAAGACATTTTAATTGAATTAATCCTACCCCTCAATCATCTACTTACAAACAAGCATGAGGAAATAAGAGATTAAGAAGAAAAAGGCATCAATATGTTTGTTAGGCCTCACAGTGTGTTTTGATGAGAAACACATAATGTAAAGGTTACTCTGTTTGATAACTCCAAAATAAACCTTTAAATCCCCCAATTTAAAAACAAAGTTCACGTCATTCAATGCTCAAATGCCTGTGTGCTTTGGGCACATGGAAAAATACTCCTATGACCAGTGAAGTTTATGGTCTTCATTCTTTCCAAACCAACAGAGTGGCTGAAAATGTCTGGGACTTTATGAATCTGGAATTAGCAGACATTAAACTGAGACGGAGAAGTGGACAAAAACAATAAAAAGAGCAACGGAACACGTAGACCTGCTGTTCTCCTTCTCCTGTGGAATATCATTTTAATTATATGTTATTAAAGATATTGCCTCTCCCAAACACATTCCTCTCCTTTCCCACCTGCAACCTGACTCATCTCAAATAACACGTCTGGGCTGTTGGCCCATCACGCCAGCAGCCACAACAATTACACACTGACTGCAGGGTGAGGCTGCGTGTCTGCACGCTGTGAAACCCAAACACGAGTCTAACCATAGGAGAACCAGAACAGGATGCACTGGTTGACACCCTTCCACGTCGAGTTGAAATTCAAGCAGCAAACCTTTTGTGTTTCAACCGATTATTACATAACACACATCCTTTGGTATCCGAACTGACCTGTAGCGTGTAGGAGGTATCAATATCCTCTCAATAAAATAAATATAAAAAAGAGTGCTTGACAGACAAGGCAGGGTTACAGGAAAGGCAGAGGGCAATATCATTTTGAAAACAAGGCCTTGTGGCTACTATCCTTCTCTTCATGAGCTCTCCTCTCCTCTTTTTTTCCACCTCTCCCCTTCCCTTAATTTCACTCTTTCTCCTTTTTTTCTTCACATCCATTTGTGCAAATATGGCCATTGTGAGATCCCGTGAGGATCAATTGATTGTGGGCTGCGGCTAATCACCCAGGCTAGTTACAAAGCCATCTTCCACAAAATCAATGCCACTAAAAGAGAAACGAAAACCTTTTAAAGCGTCCACAATCCTTTGTGATGCAGCACTGTCTATAAGAGGAGTATCTAGCGTTTTCTCTCATTTTGTCTTTGTCTCGCTTTCCAGCATTTTCGATTTTCGAACCACCTCATTTATTCTATATCATTTATCCTTTAAAAGAGAAAAGGAGGGGGGTTTATTGGACTCCTGGGGTTTGAAAATATATCACCGAGATTAACTTTCTGTATATGAGTCAATTTTAATGGCAGAATTGATGGCCTCCCATCAGGATATGGGGAGTGTAGTGATCGGCTGTGAAAGACTGAAAACAGACATCTCCAGCAAGGGCAAAGAGAGAGCAACACAATGATTTATTCATTTGAGTGTTGACTTTGGTGTCAACTGGCTGCTTATCCTGTCGTGTGAGGAGACAGCAGGGAGCAATAGTCATGTCATCTTCATGGCTTCATTCCAGAACCGTAAATGCACTCAAACCGACACACATGCAACCATTAGTTGATCAACAATTCGGATATTGGATTAATCGCAACTCTGTTTAAAACGAACGCAAATTGAATTGACTTTGGGGCTGTTAATCATACAAGGCAAGCAGTTTGAAAAGGTCATTTCGGACTCTGATTGCTTAGCTCCTCCCCCGACCACAGATTATCCAACCATAATTTAGCAACCGTAACTAGGCACAGTAGGCCTATAAAGCCTTGGATTTCTCCAAAAGTTGTAGCAGCCTGCAGTGAGAAAGACACTCAACATTTAAAGAGTTTAAAGCAACGCTGCTCAAATGCAGCGGTGGGCCGACGGCAGCCCTCAGATCCATTTTGTGCAGCACAAACGCAGCATCAAATGCATGCATTATATTTGATCACCAGCAGTGCACTTTCAAAAGCCTACAATGAATTAATACACACTTTTGTCCTTTTGTTGCTTATAATGACCTGAAATCGTGTTACCATCATTTAAAGGACCAGTAGGACTGGGTGAATTTGCAGATTACAACCAACAACTTGCAGAGCTGACCTTTAAGGTAACATACGGATGTAAATGGCCCTCCCTAGAGCCAGTGTTTGGTACGTCCGTTCATGGGGGTGCAACCTACATAGAGCTCCGAGAAACTCTTTCTAAACAAAACTGTTTCAGGTGATTACACACCAACGAAAACATAATTATTGCGTTCATATTTAACTTCTGCCAATAAATCCCCCTAAATCTCACAAAGTGATACTAAGCAGTCTGAGTCGTACTGCCATTGTTATCACTGTAAACAGCACATTCCCTTGTTAGAAACCTGGAATTTGTGAAGGGCATTTCATTATTTTCTGATATTTTATAGACTAAACTATAAAAAAACAAATCAATAAAAAACACAATAGTTGCAGTTCTACACTTGAAGTCACAGTGAGACGGATGTTAACTGAGCATTCCCCAATGAAACTGAGTATTTGAGGAGGGAACAGAAGAGGGATTTAAATCAAACCCTTCAGATTTCACTGGGCTGCTAAAAAGTGGACGGGCTTAGAATACAGCATGATACGGAGCTACAGGGGACTGGCTCCACACACATGTTGCTCACAGTTGCAGCTTGATTTCTGAATGTCACAATAGCAGTTTTACAAGAAAAAGAAAGAAGAAGAACATTATGATTGGATTTTGATCTAAAAATACCAACTTGTTTGCAGATATCGTTAAATATGTACACAACATGAGCAGGGATGTGATCGTGAAAGGGTTAAAAAGGCCTTTGAACTTGATTTTAACACATGCATATGTGCACAACATATAGCGAGACTGAAAGAGAGCCAAGGACACACACCTGGTCCACAGATCCAAACAAACCTCTGCTTTTATGGCCAAACAAACGGAAGGAAATGTAGAGACTCTGCTAGGAAAGGCACATGGGTGACGACTTAGAGCTTGCTGTGCAGTGAGGCCGGGTCACGACCTCAGATGTGTTGTTTTCCTAACCCTCCCACCCCTCTCTCTCTCTGCCGTCCCCAAGTTTTTAGCAATTTATTTCCACCTGAAGCTGCCACTGGACTGTAGAACACACTCTTGCGTTCCCGTCTGCTAAAAACCTGAGGCGTGTGCCGTCAGCAGGCTTGTATTCCATGCTTAATCTGCGATTCAAAAGGCATTTTACCCAGAGCTAGGGCAGATGACCACCAGAATATGGTAATAATGGTATAAGGAAGCCTGAACCTCTCCCTCCCCTCCTTGTCCCTCCTTCACCCCTCCCAGGTGTTCCCATAACTCACTGGGCCTCAAATCCCATGCGGGCATTCCTGAACTTCAGAGGCATATCAGCCGATGAGAGCCCTGGATTTATGGCTTGCTGATGGACGGTGAGGGGGGGGGGGGCATAGCGGGGGTGGGAAGGTGATAGGGTCTGCTTCAAAGGGGAGGAAGCGTTTGTTGTTGTTGCTCTCCTACGCTCACTGGTGCACACATATGCACAGCCTCAGCCTCTGGCAGCTTTACTGCTCCCTCACTGGTTTACACAGTCTCTTTCACACACACACACACACACACACACACACACACACACACACACACACACACACACAAAGCTACCTTAGCTTCAATTTCATTTATATTTGCAACCTGTATTATTAAAAACAGTTGGCAGTTGGCATCTTTTGAAGTTGACCTTTCTTGCTGTCACACATCGACAGCAACACAGAACTATTACAGTCATGATTTAGCATTTCATTTTTCATAATATCGAAGGTGACCCTTCAAAGATTGCCCGCAAGCTTTTTTTTTTTATTATTATTATTATTATTGCACCTGCAAAGAATATTCCTCTTGCTCTTAAATGCCACCTCCTTCTGTGCACTTAGAATTTGTTTGTGTGACTTTGCATATAACATGCTAGGTCACAGACAGCGGATGTTTGCATCCAACTCTCTCTCTCTCTGTGTGTGTGTGTGTGTGTTTGTTTTGTGTTTGTGTCTGTGAGGGCACCCTCCGTTTCCAACCAGCTGGTGCGATATTGCCGGGGCCCTGCGGAGTGCGTGAGGTTGATGGATGCGTGGAGTGGTGTCGTTTCTCTGAGCCGGATGTGTAATGAACCCTGCTCTGCTTCTGTAACATTTGGGCTGATTGATTACAAACAAAGGCCATTTAACATTCAGGGGTGCCGCCTCTTAACAATGCAACGCGCTTCACAGATGAGATTACACGTATATGGTATGAGAAAAGACCTGCGTGCTGCTTGTTCAATTGGAGCTTTGCCGTTATCAAGTTCTCCTCCCGCCCACGTGGGATGAGATGTGCTATTTTGGCGTTATACTGTCCTGCATTCACGACACACTCTTGCAGAAAACAGCAGATGGAACTCTTTAAATGACCGAATTGTCTCTTTTAAATCCTTTTTCTCATCCTCCCCGCCTCCCCTTCTTTTTTAATTTAAAACTCACTAAGATTTTCCTCTTTGAGCTGCCCAGCTCGACTCATTGTTGAGGTAGAAAGCTGATGTAACTTGTGGCTCTCATTCCCAGTAACCAGGGCGATCCAAAAGGCTCCGCTCCTCCTGCTGCTTATCAGACCACTGTTTGTTCACTTTCCCTTTTCTCAGGCTCTGGCCTGCCAACTAAAACCAGCCAGGCATTAATGAAAATGCACGATGAATTATCTTCTCTCATGTGGGCGTTTCAGACACAAACATACATCTACTGTGTATATATATATATATATCCTATTCCAGTTTAGTCCCTGTGTATGCTCTCACATTGTTTTCCATCTCTAGCCCGAGCAGGGAGCCTCTCTAACCTGCCTCATTTCAGTCACTGCAAATGTCTGATGCCTGACGTGTGTGTGTGTGTGTGTGTGTGTTTTGAGTTTTGTGCTGGCCCTGAAGTGACACACTGAGGGTATAAATAGAGCAGGCCCACAGATCACTGTGCCAGACAGAATGTGGCATCTGCTGTGCTGGGAGTGCAATGTGTTCGAGAGCCTCTAAACTCTTCTCCATTCCTCTTCCCTCCCTCTCATCTTCCTTCTTCCTCTGTAGTGCTGGCTGTTGATTCCCCCTCTCTCTTTACCTTCATCATCTTTATCCTTCCTACTATTCCCTTCCCTCTGTCTTCATCCAGTCTCTCCCTCATTTTCCTTTTTTTACCCCCCTCCTCACATACTGCCACACATCTGCTGCCATGTGGTGAGTGTTGTGTAGCAATCCCATTTTCAATTTAGGCTATAAGATCCTATTTCTAAACACACCGAGGGAACCGGAGAGGGAGGAGGGGGAAAAAGAGCGATAGAAACAAAGGAAGTAGGGAAAAGGCAGATAGCCGGCCCTGCAGCGGTTAAAATCAAAGCCGCAATTTCACATTTACCATGGTTTCAACTTCCTCTACTGCCGATGCGACACATTTTCAATGTAAAAACAATTTAATCCCGGCAGGATTACGTGGGGTACTTGCTAAAGCAATCTCGAGTGGGACGGGCAACTCTGTAAGCACAGGAGATAAAGCAAAGTCATTGTGATTCTCTGCAGGTTATTTCCCAACGCGGAGCCGATTATCAATCCACCTGATTTAGCGATTCATTTGCCCGCTCGCGCTAAAGTCATTACGGTAACCCCTCTGCCCCCTCTATGTGACAAAACGCAGCGTGCGGTAGAATAGCAGACACGAACGCACATCCCGACTTCATGACTCATTCATTCTTTACACCGACACAAAAATTAAATTAAGAAAGATTTTTCTAGCATCGCTGTATTTACTGTATTCATTCATCTACCACTTTTTTTTTTATTTCCCAGAAGCACTTAATCTCATAATCTGCTTTTGCTGTGACTAGTGTTGGATTGCTTTAAAGACAGGGGAAAACAGTCCCAGTGTCAGCCAAATGAATACACAGTTTAGCTGTCATTAGATTTACCCATTCTTTATGCTCCCCTCTCCTTATGACTTCCCATTCTTTAGCCCTCCCAGCTTCCTCCGTGCTTTGACAGGTAGTCTTCCGCGTTTATTTGCTGACTCGGCGCAGTGTCCACCCTCGGGCGGTCCAGTAATTGTTTTAAGAGTTGATATTGGACACTGGCAGTTGGAGACTTTCAGCAGGGAAGGGTGAGTCGGAGGGAGGGGCTGCCTTCGGGGGGAAAGACGGGGAACTGTCTGACCGTCACTCAGCGAACAGCAGCAGGACATCTTTTCATCCTTTTGTTTGCTCGCAGGCAATGTTCTCGCCAGTGAAGACGAAATTCAATCTTCATCCTTTCACTCAGTGTTTTTCTCTCCCCTCCACCTCACCCCACCCCACCCTTTTGAAAAAAAAAAAAACTATTGTCTGCTTCTATCGTCCCTCTAACCTACTCTTCCTTTTTTCTCACTCCTTTTCTCCGTCGTCTTCCTCGCGACTCCGTCACTCACATCGGCACACACACACACACACACACAATAGATTCTCCTCCATTTTGTTGGCCTCGGGCGTCGTCGTGTGAGTGAACATTGTGTGAATATCTTTCGCCTTTAAATCTGCAATTACCTCAGCAATACTGCTGAATGCAGTATCACCCCCTCACCCCCCCCTCCCAACCCCACTCTGTCAAGGAAAGGGAGTACAGTTTATGTTGCCACCTTTTGACTGAGTGGTGCAGCGTTACCTTGAGATCAATGCTAGACTCTGATCAGACGACACCAATGGGAGGATTTAGAAGGTCAGCTCAGACATGAAAAAGAAAATGATGGGTTTGTGCCGCGAAAGGCTTTTTGCCTTAAAGAGCGGTTGTCAGGTTTCTGTGGGGAAATGTGTTTCTTATTTCATTTCCAAACAAGAAGCCCTTAAATCATCATCAGCACACTTAAAATTCTGAAAAGCCTGATTGGTTTGGCAGCCAAATAGAGCATTTCTTGCCAAGTTGGAACAATTTTTCACTTAAAAAAAAAAAGGGGGTCTCTTTCGTTTCCTCACATGCACTGCCTATCACTCCAAACACACTCACCTCAGAGCCGTCTCTTTTTCGGCGTGTTGTAAGCCGAGTCCCCAGGCTAGCAAGCGTGAGACCCAGTGGATGCCATACCAGGATTTGGAAGGTTCGAAGGCTTTTGGCACGGGTATTCATCCTGCGAATTTTCCAGCCCCACATCAGTGCCAGGATGCCATACGTCGGTGGGGGATGGGGGGGGGATAGAGGAGCATTGTGACCAAGGCGCCCACATCTAGGGGCCTGCTGAGAGGGACCACAGGGGAAAACACTGAATGTCATTGTTGTATAGCGCCAATAATCTGCTCTATGTCCTCTGCTATGATGTCATGGTGGACATTGGTCCAGCTGTGGCCGAGCACGCACGTCTGTGTTCATTTCAGCATTGCGGGAATCTTGCATGCAAGCTACCGTATGTTTGATGCTGATTTCACTTTGCAACCTTATTTTCATTCATGCACCCGTCTACGCCACTTTCAAAGTTTTCCATCTAAACATCAGAGCGTTGAGCTGTCTACTCTACAGGGTGACTCATTTGCGAGTACACGCTTGTTTGCTATTGATGGAGCACAGATGTAGCAGGAAAATGAGCACGTCAAGAGCAAAGCCAAGACATAACAACTTTAGACAACCCCCCCATTGTGTTTGACTCTCTTTTTTTCCCCTCTCTGAGAAGAACCAATCTATATCCAAGGGATTTTAACCAGATCTGGTCTGGACTACTTTATGAAACAGAAAATCCTCTGTTCATTCCAGACATAAAAGTCCAGACGGATTATTTATCTGAGAACATTCGCATGTGGCAAGTTTAGTTAATTCTTCTGTTCAAAGAGCATTTCGTTACTAAACATAGATCAACCATGACAGCAGAGAGCGTTTTAATTTCATGTGTCGTTTGATGTGTTCAGTGCAGCTTTGTGCAATTAAATTCAAGTTTCCTCAGGTGGAAGACTCCCTCCCCCCTCCCCCATCATCTCTGCCGTATGACATTTGGCTTGGTATACTTTCCTCGCACGTTGCAGTAAAAGTGCCATTTGTAATACAGAAGTGCACCACATCCTCGGTGTCATGCTTCACAATGTTTTGCATTCTGCCTGCTTACCCTTCCAAGCACCTGTGCTCCGGGCTATTTTGGTGACAGCCGGTGGAGGCCAAACAGTACATCATTACGCACAGTGAACCTGACCAGCCATGATAACGACTGGAATTTCACACAAAATCACCCTCAAAATAATATTACCCGAATGTGGCAGTTCATTTGTGTTGCCTATATATTCATATCTGGACCACTGTACTGTAAATTCACACTTGCGTCTCCTTAACAAGAATGCTTTCCTATTACATGCAGCTAGGTTACTCACAGTGCATTGCCAAAAAGATTTCTTTTGGGCATAAATCCAATAGTAAATTCAGAGATGCACTTTCTAAGATAAAAGCTACAGGCTATACACTGATCACCTCGCCAAGATGGCAGGTTGAATTTACTTTCCCGTCCTCAGCCAACAGACCTCTCCCACTAAACACTGGAACAGTTCAATCTCTAAAAATGATAGAAGAAATTAAGAAATGAATGCTCCCTAAAAACTACTATAAGAAGGCAAAAAAATCAGCGCGTGCCCAGATGTGTCACCTTATCTTGAAATTAGATGTTATGTATTGGCAATTATTTTATTAAATGGATGAAAATCGAGATAAGATGCACTTAGCTTTAAGAATTATCTATTTAAAAGGATTAAAAAATATAAAACATTTAAAAATATAAATATATATTCATATTTGGTTCCCGTGGTCCATCTACACTATTGCTCTTTTTATCTGGAAATGTGTTGGGCATGCAGCAACTATTTTTGTTCATACATTCGTCTTGCTTTTAAATATGATGCCACATACAACGTCAATGTATGAAACAAATGGGAAAAAAAGACATTTCGACCTCTACCACCTCCCAACTGTTGCTCGAGCTATAAGCTATATGTTCAATACAAATTTGAAAAAAGTAATCCGTCTATACTGCATGAAATTCTCCCCCATGTGTAACCAATGAATGAAAGGACTACTGATGTATGATACATTTCAATTTGCTTCGGGGATACAAGCCTAAGCTTAATTGCTTCCACACACTCAACTGTGCAGTGAGAATTCAAAGTCATCATATTAGACGTGCTGCATGTTTGATTCTGAATAACGTTATTACCGTCGTCCCCCGACACCCTGATTCTGCAGCTCTAAGCAAAAGGAGGCCGTGAAACCTGCAGGAAACTGCTGGTTGCACATCGCTGCCCGACCACTGGTGGTGTAAGACAGTTACAGAGTGTGTCTAAGAGGCTGATAAGAGCAGTGTTCAGATCAAACAGAGGGAGGCAGGGTCAGGTTCAGGAATATATATATAACAGTGATGACGAGTCACTGGGTTTGTGCTGTTTATCGCTCTGTCCATGTGATATCATGCGTCATTTGTTTGGCATTAAAGCTGAGAGTTTGACATCACAGAGACAGTTAAAATACTAAAGTGCACAGTAGAGACGAGATCAATAGATATAGCCTACTGTTTGAAAGCGCAGTAAAAGAAATCATGTGAATGTAGCTTTTCATATTAATGATAGCTATCATTCCAAATTGGTCATTCTGGATCATCTAAGTGAAACAAATCACTCGTGATGGATTTGTGGTCGCAATTAAAGGTGTTTTCCTTGCAAATATACACAAATTCCAAGAGTCGTAATTCAATAGCTCGGTTCAGATAACCAACAGCCTTTACTCCAATTACTCATTCTGGCCATTTGCTTCTCGTAATTTCATCAGAAGGTAGAACCTGGGCTTACAAAAACAGACGTGATGCAGCACTCCCTGGGGATTATTGATTGAATGACGTATTGATGGAAGGCTGCAGCCCCAAAGCTGGATATTGATTTTGTGTTTCTAGGCAGGAGGTGGCCATGAAGAGATTTTTGTAACTCATAATGGCCGTGTAGAGTTCAAAAGAAGATTTGGAATAATGTAGTACCATAATCTGTATAGGGCTATTTTGCTCAGGATGTTAGGATTTTGATGATTATTCACAATATGCGAGGTGTGGAAGTACACATTTTAATATTATAAATCTAACCTCAGATTCACCCGGCAGGCATTATTCAGCCTCAACCCTCTCCCTCGAAATAAATTGAGGATTTCTGTTTTCCTGAAGGAGCGCTCAAAAATAGGTGTTTCTCCTACTGTATGAGAGAGACTGGAAGGCGTGACAGAGAGAGAGAGCAGGCAGTAATGAGGTGGTGCTTTACATGATACATATGATAATTCATTCTGGACCTATAATGACAGAGCCTTCATTTGAAAAAATGTGAAAAAAAAGGGTGCAGTTCAGCAATATAAAAACGGATGACCTTGGCTCTGAGCATTACGGGTTTAGATTTGGTGAAGGAAACCAGAAATAGGAATCCATGAATGCATGTATTCATATAACTGACACCTGTTATTTTTCACATTGTAAAATGAATTTTCCCCTTATTTCTTAGTATGTCAATACAAGCACAAAAAACATGTATTCATACTAATCATCATCCTTGACATCTATATGCTGGACACAGAGCATACCTTAACTAAAGACCTTGAAACAAAGGAGTATTCAGGAAATCGTCCCCATTTCTATCAGTGGAGACAGACTAAATATTACTCTGCCAACATCAGCGTCGGCTTTTAATTTGAATGTGTATGAATTCTTAGGAAACTATATCTTGACTGTACAAGGTCTTGGATGACGTTTAAAAAAAAATGCTGCTCAGCATGTCTTTTTTTTTTTCTTCCCTCACCTGCATGTCACTGCTCACTGCCTCTGATCAATCCTGACAGCTGTCCTTCCCCTACCCTGCCCTGCAAACACACATACACAAACGAAACAAACATCACTGAGCAAGTGCACCACAGCGCCCATCTCACAAAGGAGGATTACAAATTTAGCCAGTAAACTGTGAGTAATGAGCGAAACCCAATCTCTCTTTACTTCAGCCCGCGTTCCAGCTCAACTCTGAAGGTGTTAAAGGTTTGATTCAGCTATGTTTAGTTATCCTGCAGTATGAGGCAGCCTTCGGGGATTGGCACACAATTTGCAAACAGCACATTGAGTCTGTTTTATGTTGCACAGCCATGACAGGTTGATACAGTTGTGGAAAAGTCAAGAGCATCCAAAGAAATTGAGTTGGGTGAGATCATAAAACATCAACACGTAAGGGGTGGAGAGAGAGGAGAGAGAGACCGTTGCTGTGACAGACATCTCATCTTGAGAGCAACGACTGACCTCATTCCAAAAAAACAATGTTAAAACAGAGGCATTAGGTAAGTGTTTTTCTGTCTGCTGTACCTCTCTGCCAAAGCTTTCCCCTTCACTCTTGGCTGCCATGTCTAAAAGCGTGATGGTCTTTGTGTTGCCAACTTCCATGCACAGGCTTTTTTCTGAGCCGTGGAAAAACAATTTAGGCAAACAATTTAGCTCCTTTTGTGTGTGACATTTTTGTTCTGCTGCAATCCCTGGGGAGAGGAAGAAACAAATCAAAGTTCCCATCACTAGCTGCGTATTGTATTTACATTGAGTGCTTGTATTAATGAATTGTGAGTCAATGAGCCTTTTAATTGTTTTCAGATCAGTTATGCAGTGTGCAAGATGATGCCGTATTTTACTGTTCAGAGAGTTTAAGTCAGTAAAATGTTTCTAAAATGAGTCAGATGACCATTTAACATCACACTGAACATGTTGAGAGCATCAGATCATTTATAGTTGGATGTGATTTTGCTGTGATAAGAGATACTTTGATTTCTTTTTCTTTTTTTCCTGACCGATAGCCACCCCTCGTTAACCAACGAGTTTAGCGTCTTGCATGCAATGGTGCTGTGGTTGAAGTGCCAACAAGCCACCCGGCCGCAATGACAGCCGACGCCAGCTGGAGCGTATGCACAAAACAAGCAACCGTCCTGCTTCACCCGCGTCCGAGAGCGTTAGCGGCCACGATATTGCTGGCATTGTTGTGGACGCATGCAGCCACTTTCCAAGACTCCACCGCATCAATCGGTTTAGCATCGAGGCTGTCAGCTGTGTGTCGGCATGCCACACTCTGTCAGCGTTTCCACCAGCACACTGCAAGGGAGAGAGTGTGTGACCACCAGTATGAAGTCAGCAGTAAGGTTATAGCTGTGAAAGTAGCGCCTCACTTGATGGGTGGACAAGCTGCTCCTCTGAGGTCTGCTCAGCTTTTTTTTATGTATATATATTTGATATTTATCTTATTTTAGTACTGTTTAACTGGTAGAAATGATCTTTCAAAAATCATTACTGATGGTTAACTATAAAATTATTAACAACTTAGTTATGTGTGGCAAAACAATTTATGCTCCAGCAAAAACTCCAATCAGAAACATATTTGTTACCATCAAATGTGTCCCTGGAAACAGTTTCACGATACATCCCTTTAAGAAAAGCATGCCAATGCAAATTTGATTTTGCCAGAATAATCTGATTTCATTGAGTCATCCTTTTCTGTTCATAGTCTTATGCTAAATCTTTTTTTCTGGTGGCAACCTTTCTAAGAGAGCAATCCTTTTCAAAACAGCTCAAAAACTTTGGCAAAAACAACATAATCATCCGTTTTGAGAGGATGCTGGGGGCTTACAGTACTTGGAACGTGGTTTATGATTATTTATGGTGTGCCATTCAAATAACAGTAACGGTAACAATGATATGCCAAATACCACTTGTCTGAAGTCCAGCTCAATAGCCTCTTTAGATCTTGCAACAGAGAATAGCTTGTTTTTCCACATCCCGTTGCCTCTCTCTCTCCAGACATCTAACCCGACGCCATTGTCTCTCGGTGCTTGTTTACGGAGGGGAAGAACGTGTCGAGAAGGAGAAAGCAGACATCATAATTAGAAACTCCCCATTAACCACCAGTGTTAAAATTCACAATTTGTTTACTCTTCCAGCTGAACCCTTTTACTGCATTCAAATAATATTTGTTGGGCCTTTTGGCTATCGCTCACTTTGCTGTAATGTTTACTTATGTGTGTATGACCAATAACACACTTCTTATAACACGCTCACTGGGAAAACAGGATTGCATTTTGGGATTTTACATTTCTTTCACTCACTTTGCCTAATACCCCAAGGAGACGACAGGAGTTTTATTTCATCTCATCCCCAGGCCCCAAATAGCCATTAGTGTTATTTCAATTTATGATTGTATTTGACTCTTGACTGACTGCTGTTAGAACAGCAATAAATCACTGTTCTAACAGATGACTCATTTGGATATTTTTTTTTATTACTTTGGGTAGAAGTTTTATCTAAAGACAAGTCCAACACAAAAGACCACTGTGCGACTACACAACATAAGACAACCATGTAAACATATTACTCACAGCTTGTTTTTGGTACAGGCACAATTTAAAATAGCCTGCAATCACTTGTTCTGTTTATTCCTATTCATTTGTAATCATTACTTACTGATTTTTAGTTTACACTTTTATGTTGTCATTATCACTGAATTTTGAATACATGAAGAAAAAGAACAAAACAGACAACCACAATATTTGTCAGGTAAAAGCAGACAAACAAAGCCAGAGAAAGAAAACCTTAAAATATAGCTCCTTATCTGAACACTGAACATTATTATTGAGTTATAAAGGTTTTCGTAAATGCCTGCAGTGCTGTCAAACAACCTGACAAGGCTTCTTTTTTGGAGTTTTGTGTTTCCTATTTTTGAAACAGCAGCTCAGCCATGACTCAAATGTAGCTAGCGTTAGCTTAAATGCAAAAATGAGTGTCAGGTAAAGACTCTGTCCCCATGTTGGTGAGTTCAGTGTATTTCTATTTCTTTAATTAACTACGGCATTTTAAACACACAATGACACAAAGAAAGCAGTCCTCGAAAAGCTTTAGTCAGGGTTTTGAGAGGTAGCGTTAATGCTAAGCCAAGCAAGCAGCGTTACTAGGAAACCATTATGCTAACGCTAGTTGACTAACATTAGCTAATGGCTCACCCGTACACTAATCAGCGTTAGCTTACAACAGAGTAAAGTTAAACACATTGCATCATGATAGTTTATTATTATATCACTTTGACTCAAGTAAGTAATTTATGGAGCCTCTTAATTCCTGAAACGCGTCGTCAATACATTTGATTTTGATATAAAAATACGAAGAAATTGTTTTTTCGTGTATAAATAGGTGCACAGTATAACTGGGGATATGATCGAAAGGGGTTTTAAAATGTTTTTTTTTTTTTTATTTTATTTTTTTTATTTCAGCTCGACTTTACGGTTATGACGTAATCACTGTAATAATCGTGTCCTTATACCTGGCTCCGGTGAGCAGGAGCACCGTCTTTGCGGTGCTTGTCAAACGGGATTTCTCTCTCCAGCCTCTGCGTGTCTCTGCCGTCCCCAGCACACGAAGGAGAGGCAGGAAGTAGAGAAAAAAAAGCACACGGCAGCTCATGAAAACAAGGAAGTAAAACGGGTATCGAATCGGAGTTAGAGAACCCATTTTTCTGCTGTAAAGTGAAAGTAGATCATTCGGCAGCTCAGTAATAGGATTCAAGGCAACAGCGACTGTGCTAAGGAAGTTAGCCGTCAAGCTAATTCTCCCACTGACTTCACAATATCTCAAAACAAACCCGAGACAGAAAAGCAGAGAGAGGGGAGGAAGGAAGACACAGACGAGTAAGTACACTGCAAGTCCCACAGGATGTGTGTGTGTGTGTGTGTGTGTGTGTGTGTGTGTGTGTGTGTGTGTGTGTGTGTGTGTGTGTGTGTGTGTGTGTGTTTTGGGGAAAAGAGGGGGTGAATAACAGCACATTTTCCACCGGTTGTTTGTGTCAGCAGTGAGGAAAGTACACAGACATAGCTGAGGAGAGGAAGGCTCTGAGGAGAAAGAGGAAGTAAGGAGAGAGAAAGAGAGAGAAAAAAAGGGGTTTATCTTGGTGTCTGTGTGTGTGTGTTCTGCATACAAGGCATCCACCATGGTCTCGCTTCACTCTCTCGGCTTCACTCCTGCGTAGTGAAGTGAAGAGAGGGTGAGAGTGCATGAAGACATAAAGCAACAAAACACGTAAAGATCAGGGCTTGATGACAGAGGAAGGTGAGAGGAGGAGAGCGTGTGGTGTCTTTGGTCATGCTGAGGATACAACGGTACTCATCACTTTCTGCTTTGTCAACAAAGTGAGTGTGTTTGCACACAAGTACAGTTCAGTGACCGTGTTTATTGCCCATTTGTGTAGCATGTGCGATAGTGTTGCTCTGCATGCTGTTTCCTGTGGACTTTGCCTCCCTCCATACATCATCTGTTGTGGGAATATTATATCACAGGGGATTAGTCCTGAGGATCTTGGACTTTCCCCTGTGCAAATATGAGAGCTGTTCACAGAAGGTCACAGCTATTAATAACCTGTCCTCTATTCTGCATGCGTCCTATAACACTTATTCCTCTTATCCCCAGAATTCTCATCAGCCACCATGGACCAAAGAGGGGAACCCCCTGGAGCTACGGGGCTGACACACGAGGAGCTGCCGCAGATGGACGGGTCATGTGATGCGTGTGAGCCCGACGAGGCCCAACCAGCCACACAAGTGTGCCACGTCTGCAGCTTTGCCTTCTGCCCTGTCCACGCTGACAGACATGCCAGCAGCACACATCACGCCATAATGCCTTACAACCACGAGGAGACACAAACTAATAGACTTGGCACCAACAGACACTCCACAGTTCGGGATGGAGCTGAGGATGCGGCTGGTGCAGAGAGAGCAGCTGGAGTGGGCCGAAATGAGGACATGGCGCCAGTCGGAGTGGCAATGGCTCATGGCGATGCTGGGGAGAGAGAAGGGGCCCAGAAAGGTCTGCTGCTGGAAGCTAAGCTTGATGATGAAGTGGGGGGTGCAGAAGCAGGGCAGGAAGCCGTGGCTGTCGTGGAGGCTGGGAAGAGGGACACTGTGACAGTAGAGAGACTGCGCTGCAAGGAGCATAAGCAGGAAGGCTCCCTTTACTGCAAACCAGATGAGAAGATCATCTGTGTGGTGTGTGCCGTGCAGGGTGAGCACCGTGAGCATGAGATAATCACACTGCACGAGGCCTACGTGTGGCAGAAGGTGAGTCACACACTCGCAACATGATTTACATATGATGGGTTTATGCAAGCACTGTGTGATTTACTAAGTGCTCTCTGCTGTACTTCATCTGTGGCTCTATAATGTATAACAATGTATTCAGAGTGTCATCTATCTGGTTTGCATTTCTAATTCAGTACTAAGTAGTATGTCAATAGCTGCAGGCCCTGTAGTCTTTAGTCAACTCACTAGGGCACTGTAAGAGCTCTGTGTTATATTTTACACATGTGTAAATTATTACAGAGCCCTAGCTATAGAAATATAGCTTGCTTATGGAACAATTTGGAGGCAGATGTTATCGGCACACTGCACACATTTGGACTACGTTATTGGGCAGAGGACCAATTACGTCCAGCAGAGTCCGCTGAGGTCCTGACCGATGCAGACTGCTAACTGGCCTGATGCTGGAAACACCATATTGTAGCTCCACCTGCCCGCTGTGTGACCGCTCAGCTACTCCTGCTTTTTGGTCTACGGCGACATGGTATGGATTCATCTCAGCGTGGCTGTGCTTGCGGCCATGGACTACTACTGTTGATTATTGCTTCTGTTAATGCTACCATTACTGTTAATGCTACTACTACTATACTAATACCAACACCAAATACAGTTGGAACCCAAGGGCCTGGGCTGCAAGAGATTTCTGCCTAAAAGCCTATTAAGGCGGTATTTGCTTGCCCCTGGGTGATGTTGGGAAATGTATTAACTCTGAAAATTATGAGCGTATTCCAGTCCTGCTCAATGTGTTAAGTGTCCTGAGATGACATCTGTTGTGATATGACACTATAAATAACATTGAATTGAAATAAATTAGCAGGGGTGTGTGATAGAATCAGAAACCAGCACTTAGTTCTGCATGATTATTTTGAGCGGTCAAGGGTTTTGTTTGTGAACACGACAATCAACTGAATCACAAAGCCGGTGCATTTAGCTACAGTAGCAATGACCCACATATGGCATTGACAGTCATTTACAAAGCACAGGTTATGACCTTTACCATGTAGCTGCACATCTGTTAAACAAAAGTAGAACAGCACACTTCACTGGCTTCCTCTTACATCATGGCCGCATATGGATTGATGAGACAAACGGGGTCACGCACACACACACACACACACACACACACACACACACACACACACAGCCTAAGGCCACATTATTTACTCTAACCCTACTGTGGCTTTTAACTGTGTCAGTGTAATCATGTGAAATAACCCTTAATCTCTGGGAGTAGTGATATGATTCATCGCTGTTGTGCATTGCATTGAGGGTGTAGTGTGTCAAGCTTTAGAAAAGCGTTCGCTTTAGATGCTGTGTTTCGTGTAGTGGTACACTCTGTTGTGTTTACTGTGTGTTTGTCTTTTCCACCTGTAGAGCAGACAAGGTTACGACCTGCTGGGCTGTACACAAAAGATGTCTGAGAAGATCCAGACCAAGTGGACCAACCCCGAGGTGAGTACAAACTCCTGCACAAATCACACAGTGTCGAATCCTCAGGACCAGTTTGAAAAAAAAAAAGCCCTCCCAAAGGATTTGCATTCTCTTCTCATTTAGAAATTAGCTCTTATCAAATAAATTAGAGTTTATCTGCAGCAATAAAAATAGACTAGACCTCTTTGCAAGTATGACTTTGCAAAATGACAGCCGTCTCAGTCGACCTGACAAATTCCCACAGCAGGGCCCATATTTAAATGCAATTCGCTAGTTCCGTTTCCAGTCCAGGACTTCCATAACTACTGGTTCCAATTTCAGTTGCTGACAATTTGATTTGAACACCATAAAGGTGTGATTGTTATCATTGTTCCATCTCAAAGAAGCTAAATAAGTGTTTTTTTTATCAAATAGGTCATGTCTGTAGCATCTCTTTAGTTATAAACTAAGCAGACCTTAGTTGAACCTGTTTTCAAGACATAGGGAGCCATAACAGAGGGAAAAAAAAGAACCATTACTCATTTCTAATTCAGTGAGTAGAGCAGTAAACACTGCAGCGGTATTGAGACTGCAGCAGTGGAGACACAGCAGTCTAGAATGAGATAAAGAGGGATTAGAAGAAGAAGAGATTATGTCATAAAGGCAATGCGTAGTAAACATGGAGGCCAATTATTTCAATCCATATATTTATCCTGCCTCCCCATTCACAGATAACAGACTTTGGGTTCCTGCAGATATAATTCGACTTGGAGTGTATGAGGGATGGCATCATTGTGTGATTACTGAGTCATGCCATTGTCAGGCTTCAGTCGATGTCACTCTTTGACTCAGCACTTCTGTGCCAAGTCAGAGGCTGTATTTTCAAAGTGACTCTATTCAGTCACAGTCGTGTATAAAATGTAGAGAAATACACAATGTGCTGTAGCTTTTTAAACACTCGTTGAACTTGCTAAATTGACAAAAAAAATCCTCCTCTAGGACTTAGAGAATAGAGTGAATGTATTACATTACACACTGAATTAAATGTATGGGTTTGTAATATTATTTTCCCCTATAAATGAATGAGGTGGGCAAAATATGAAAGACACCTTCCTATACTAATGTAATCTAGTGACGATAATGTAATAATGTAGCACAATATAACATGAATTCCACCCTCAAAAAGGACTTTTGTACTGACAAAAATACCTTTTGTACAGATATTTCACTTTTTCTGGTCACTCATTAAATCTTTTCACTCACACACACAAACAAACACCCCCCCCCCCCTCTGTACTCACACTAACAAGTCTAACCTGACTTTCATACTAATGGCAGGGGCATTCATCCGAAATAGTTACTAAGGGATGGGAAAGTGATAAGAATGTGCTTGTGCCACTCAGATATTCTCAGTCAGTCATGTGAAATAAGGATCACTAGAATGAAATAACGATCGGAACCCTATTTCAGCATTTCCGTTTAACCTTCACAAAAGTGCATTTCGCACACAGTCCCCTTTCTCTTGATATCATCCCAAAAGTAGAGCTGCAAACTGAATTTTCATGCCAAGTCAACCTTGAAAGCAGTGGCTGTATTTCCATCACGGATGCCACAGTGGGGGCATGTTCTGCCACTGAAAATGAAACCCGGCCCGCCGACAGTTCCGCGTTGTGTAGTGAGAGATGTAACGGTGAGCGACAGGATCGGGTCTCAGCTAAGGTCTCGGCTACTTACGGCCGACACCCGCTCTCTCAACCACTCCTGCAATGCCTGTTCTGCCTTATGCTCAGCTTATAACACTGTGTCTGAACTCACCAGAGAGGAGTGGTACCTGCAGAGGTGTAACCCAAGCACAGTGGCACATGGTAGAAGGTTAATTCGACTGGCCTGCAAGAGGCCACACTTTTACTGGCAGCCGAGTTCATGTCGATTATCATACTGAAATATCAACGCTGCCCCAAGGATTTCCTCGACTCTTAGTCTTGTGCTGTTTCGCTTGCAGGGGTTGTGCTGGACTCTTACCTGCTCATTCACAGGCCACTGTGTGAGAGACCATTTTGTGGATTTGTCAGCGTGTCCTCTCTGCACTCTCAAATGTCAACGTTTCTTATTATGCATGACAGGCAACCGTCAAACCGTGTGAGGAAAGATGTGTGTCTCTGAGAGAGACAGACAGACGCACAAAAAAAAGAAGGAGGTGAGACAGAAGTGGAATGAGGTTAAGTTGCGCGGTATCTATGGCACCGGATTTATGTCATACGTCTCAAGCGCGATAAAACACGCTCACAAGTAAATTATATTTTTCACACACGCAGATATCAACTACCACTCGCACGATATAAGTCCTCGTGCACCAACGCAGCAACCGAGAGTTGTACGGGCAGCTGCTGCGGGGGTGGAAACTGGGCCTCTTATAATTGGTCACTTTGCACGTCGGCTGTATTGGAGAGGATAAGATCCACTAGAACACAAATACAGTGTTGGATTGAGCAGACTTTTTTTACACGAACGTTACTCGCTTAATTTTGAACCGGTTTTCATAGAATCTGGTTTGTGGTGAACCATAATGTAGTTGTGTAAACTTCCTGGAGGTGGATGTAATCAGCATTATGCCAAAAGTTTAACCTGAATAGCCACAACTTTCCCTGAAACATGCAGATTTGGTCTAATGAATAGGCAACATCAAGTGTAAATTATTGAGAATTCAATCCAATTTTTCATTTGTCCTCCGGTAACTGAATTTAATTCCAACAAGTAATCAGCATGATGTTAAATTATTCAGATTTACGACAAACAAAATTTCATGAGACTCGGTTACGTTCGCATTTGGAGAGAAATCTGCTCAGTTCACATTTCATTTGTTCACGAGTGGATCCTCTGCAATATGGACGACGTGCAGGCGCCATACAGCAGTCCATGTGGATTTGATCACATTAAAAGTGAATCATAAAAAATAAAATGAAAAAGAAAGGGAATCATAAGAAGGCCAGTCCCTCCCTTGGTTTCCACCCAAAACTGCCAAAAGTCAGGGAAATCTTTCTCCAGCACTTGCCAACTGTAGTTTGTTGAGTTTGTTCATGTGAACTTATATCACATGTGGCAATGCTCATGAGCATGTTTTATCTTGCTCATCACATATGACAGAAATCTGAGAGAGAGAGGTGTGAGCTGAAGGGTGAATTTAACCCTCGGCTGGTGTTCCCTTATTAAAACTAGCCCGCTTGATTATGTACTTTGCTGCAGGCATGGAGATTTTAATCTCTAAAAGCTCATATCTCCATTCACCACAGGGGAATGGAATATAATGCAAAAAAGAGTGATGGGGCTGAATGCATATTAATGGAGGACCAGAGGCGTAAAGTAACATGAATGGCCTAGATTGCCGTCTGTCTTTCAGCCAGTCAACCTGCGTTACCTATCGTCAAAGAGCTGGAGATGATACGTGAAAGTCGTGGCTTCAGACCAGGACAGCAGGTAGTCGGCATATTAATCACACTCGTGTTTTATTTAGTCACTTTCTGCCGGGCAGGGTGTTGTCGAGGACACACGCCGCCCGTGGAGCCACTTTCTGCGACTACAGAGAGAGGAGTCGGATATCTGGAAGCAGCGCGGCAAAACCCCCCAAAAAAATCAGCCCAGCCGCGAACATGAATGTGTGTGCAGTAGCTACAGCCGTTTTCCCTGCCTCATAAAATCTACAAGAGCAGCAGACATTAAAGCTGTCTAAGGGAGCGGTGGCTGAGGAACAGACGGGAGGGACATGAAAAGACTTGGCTGCCGCTGTTAGGTTTATTCATCCTGCTTTTTCTTGTCCTTCGCTACCTCATCCGTTTCTTCCTCCTCCCCCTTTTCCTCTCTTTACCCCTCCCCCGTTGCTCTTTAAGGCTGTCGTTCCCTTTCCATCCTCTCTCATAGCATTTTAATTGAATTACTCGGTAGCATTCCCCAGAAAGTTGCCTGGCTGACATCGCCTCACTCAAAACCAATAAAAAGGTGCTGGATATTAAACCTCTAAAAAAACCAAAGGACTTCTGTCTCATTTCCCCTTCTCCCTCTTTTAACTTCTCTTATTTCCCACTCTGTTACTTTATGTATCTTTTGAAGAGCTGATGTTTTTCAAATGAACTTGTATTGCTGTGTTGTGTTAGAGGTTTAATTGGGGAATCTAATTTCTGATAGAGATAAAAGAGCGTGAGAGAGTAGTACTTGGAACGGAGCCACTATTGCCAAGGGCAAGGACAGATCAAATCCATATACTCTTAATGTTCTTTTAATGCTTTTAAAGCCTTTTTTAAAAGGCATCACACAATACAGAGGAACATCTTTCATTTCAAAGAAAGTTAACCATTTGAACTCCAGGGCTCCTAAAATTCCCCTTACAGAGCATGAAATTCTCTTTATGGCAGTTTAGAAATATATTCTATATCTGTTTTTTTTTTCCATCACTCCATTGAAGCTGCAGGATGTTTATATTTAGGGGAATTATGAGGGCACTATTTTCTCTGCAGAGTTGTATCAACCAGTAAATTCTAAATGTCCCGGGCATCGCATTATCATTTAGTTTTTAATAACACCGTGTCTGTTGAAACTTTGGCAGTTAAGGAGAAATTAAACTGCTTTTGTCCACAATGAATAATTTGTAACGACGGACCCCCTGGTGTGCCTGTGCGGGTTGAAGAGGTTAAGATTAAAAGCTGGAGCTACTTTATATTTCTTGTGAGCTATTTTCAGTTGACTTTTGTTTTCCACTTTAGTGTGTCCTGACGGCTCACCAAAGTAATGCAACACTGCTATAATTTCCATTCCCAAGGGCTTTGGTTCCTTTTCTGCGTTTTCATCAGCACTAATGAGTAGCACAACCTTTTTTTTTTTTTTTTTTACAGCCAGTTACAGAGTACACTATTGTGTGTAGTTAATTCTATTTGAATGTCTTTGCTAGATTGTAATCATGTAAAGTGTTAGTGGAAAGTCTGAGGAGTGTTTTATTTTTAGCCCCGTATCCCAGCTTTCTGTTTCTCAGGAAACACAAGTCACAGGAAAAAAAGTAGTTTTTCCTGTGACTTTCAGCCATGGCGACAGATTGCGTTGCATGTATGGAGTCTGAACTGACATTTGCCTGCGGGGCCATCGCTGCTGAATTTCTCAGATAAGAACGGTTTACCATGATAAACATGATAAGAACATAACTGATAACGAATTTGGTTTTCGTAATCTGCTTGCCTAACATCCTGCCTTTGCTTGAAAAAGAAATTAGCTTTCTTAATCTGCTAGACTGATGTCCTACCTCTGCCTCTCCCTCTCCTCCCTTGTCCTTACACTAACTCTGCCCTTGCAAGTAGCGTGCCGCTGTCTCTCCCGAGGCTTCATTTCATGGCCGCAGCTTTGCAGTTATGCAAATGCAGATTAGCACGCGTGAATGCTCCTTCCTTACGAGCAGGACACATTCTCAGTGAGACCCCCGTCACCGAGTAAAAGGTCCAAGGGCAAAGGGGGCTCCTGCTTCACATACACATTGCAGCACTGATCCAGGATCACACCTCCCATCTGCCAAGGGGGACTCAATGAGAGGGCATGGAGGCTCCGTGGAGGTCCTGGAGATCGGGAGATGTGATGATGGAATGTGTCAGTTTGATGACAGATGAGATACTAAAGAACGATAAGTTTTATATTACAACTCTGTCCGCCCTGTTCATGGCGTAGCTTTGTTCTTGGCAAGCATTATTCTTCATGATTTATGCTTACTGCTTTCTCTCCACTCTCTGGAACCTGGGGTCACCACAAAAACACAGAATAAGCAGATACGGATTTAAGTTTGACTTATTGCAGTAGAGTGTCTAACTTTTGCTAACATGAGAAAGCATGGCCTGGACCATAAGCTAATATTAGCTAATATTATCCATAAGCTACTGGCCATGAATTTATCATTGAAAGTGGAAGTTTGATTTCATACTTTTAAAGTTGCGTCGTCTCGCTTTAAGTGGACCAGCCCTTTAAATAAAATAGCTCTAATTGAACTCGTCATCAGTATTCACAATGATAGCTGAATGCTAAAGCTATGCCTGACATAGAATTAACGATCGCAGTAATTAATCCTAGCTGTTAATTTTGACTACTGTAGATACAATTTAAACAAATCCACACACGTCTCACTTGGAAAACTGGTTATGAATTTAAATGCAAAGCAGATGTTCAAGCCTTTTTAAAAAACAATATTTGAAAAGAGTTTTTAGATTTACAGGGGAACTGCAACCTGAATATTGAATACGCTGATCCATGACGGTCTCCTTGGTCAGAGACTAAGACGCCCGAGACGTCAGAATATGAGCAACAGCTTCACCATTAAATTCTTGTTCCACGATGAAACTAGGCAGTAAATGCCTTGTCATTTCTTTATGTGTTTTTTAAGTGCTCACTGCTTACATTTGAGTCTTGAATAAGATTTAATCAGCCTGTGTTGTAATTTGGTGGAGTTTATTACATTTGAGCACTTCCTTCCATTGCTCCGTGTGGGGAAGTAACACATTTCGGCATCTGACATTTTAGAAAACAATGCTTCATTGTCTGCGATCTTTCAGAGACGCATTTGTATCTGGACAAGGAATCAAACGTGTTGCTTGTACAAGGAGGTTGTAGTCTATTGTTCCTAATTCACAGACATATATTCAGGGTATTGATTTTGGTGAGGCAAATAAATATAAACAACTCCAATTTCTGTGTTATTCGGAATCAACAATGCAGGTTTTTGTCTGCTCATACGAAGATTGTATTTGTCCACTTGGTTTAATGACAAATTTGGGGAATCTGATTGCCTGTGCAGAAATTGCATGTACATGATAAAATTTTTGGGACCCAAGGGGCCGTCGTCCTGCCAAATTCAGTAAAGACCGATGATTCCATGCTTGGCTGGAGAGAGGGAGGCTGAGGGGAAACAAGATAAAATGGATGGAAACGAAGAGAGAGAAGTCCTGCTCAAGGGAAGAGGAGAGACCGAGCAGCTGATGCTCATAGATTGAAGGGGTTATAACATATTCAGGAGCAGAGATCATGAAATGGGGCCTTGGGCTGTTTTACTTCACGTCGGTATCCGTGTTGGAGGTTGAGCCATCTCAGTGGGGAGTCATCTGTTTATTGAGGTGTTTTAACGTAATGAGTCATAGCTAAACTCAGCTCCATTAGGGAACAGGGAAATGGATTAGAAAGGGTGTCTCAGTAAGCAGTTTGGTTGCTTGAAAGTCAAACAGATGGCCTGCCGTGGTAGAAGGAGCCTCTGAGGTCTCTAACTACAGATGGGATGCATGGACCTCCAGGGTATCTGCTTGGTGCTTTCAATTAGCTAGTGCATGACAGAGACCAGTGGGCTTATTAAAATAGTCTTCGCATGTCAAAGTAAAAGAAGCTTTACCATTTTACAGTCACATCTAGTTTTACTTGTTAGTGAGTTGTACTCTATCTCCGTTTCTGAGTTTTCTGAGTTCACCTCAATATTTAAATAGTTCATTCGGGTTAATTGGCAACCACTATCTCTTCCGTCTTGCTGACTTGTGGACTTTCTCTATTTGAAATGTGCCCAGTTCCTTCCTTCACTCACTCCCTGCCTCCTCTACCTCATATCCGTGTCTCAGATGTCAACAGAGGAGCTGGAGGACTACGTGAACATTCAGTTCGATGAGCTCCGCAGACTGGTGCGTCTGGAGGAGAAGAGGACCCTTCACCTGGTCGACCTCAAGGAGGCGTTCCTGACCGCATCCGCTGCCGAGAAAATCGCAGAGATCTCTCTCCAAACCGAGCGCCTGCAAGAAGAGATGGCCAACATCACGCAGCAGCTGTGCCTACTGGAACAGGCTGAGACAGGAGGTCAGATGGCCATGGCATTAGAGGCCGTCGTAGCAGCGCCAGTCCCCAGAGGGGAGGTGAGAATGGCCTTACTTTTCCTTTTTCTGCTTCTTTAACTGCTATTGTACAATCAATCATGTGTATCTCATTCAATTATCAGTTAAGTGTAGTGTGATGGTAACTTGATAATGGCACAGAAGCCCAGTATGAATGACATTCAGCATACCGTACTTTATGTAGTGTGATGTTTAATGCTTGGATGCTACAGCTTCTGTAAAACGCACCATTTCACCTTCTCATATTGTACACTTCACAAGTCCAGTATAGGTAGGTCGAGATCAAATATGGCCCTCTGAATCGAAGTTGACTTCTATGTAGAAGTAGAAGGGCTTTTTCATCCAAATTACAAGCGATGTTTGAAGTATGGGATTTTTGGGCAGCAGGCGACTTAAAGTCAAAAAAATATTTTCTTTTTTTCTTCAAGAGTATTTTTTAGGCATTTCTGCTTTATTTAATAATTAGACAGACAGACAGGAATGGCAGGGGAAGTAGAGAGGGGGGGATAACGGGCAGCAAATAGACCTAAGCCGGACTCAATCCTTGGCCGCTGCGGTAGAGGCTCAGCCCCAATGGTACAAGCTCTACCTGGGGAGCCGACAGGGTTTAGTCGAAATCTTTGTCTAGACTTGAAATCGGTTATCAAAATGAATTAAACCAAGTGCATCCAGGAGTAAATAACAACATCACGTTGCATGACAAGGTCTAGCTGAGAGCACTTTGAAAGAGCAAGCAAACAGGTTCAATCATTAATTACATTAGGGCTTCGCAGCCCGGCGTTGTCGGCGCTTGGGCCCTAATTAACACAAACTATAAACAGAGAGGACCAGTGCCAAAGTTGTTACTAAAGGCAGCTCTGTAAAGCTGGGCACTATTGCCTTGTCAATATACAATTAAAAAGTATTTGACAGCCAGCAGAAAGCTGTTTATGTTGCTGATCATCGTGTATCCAACTTTACAGTACATGCTGTACATCGTTATCATTTATAATTAAACCTAGCCTAGTCAGCAGCTACTCAGCAGCAGTGGCGGGGCCGAACTACCAAATGTCCGGTGCCTTGCTTAAAGACACCTAAGCAGCTTGCAGCCATGGAGGTTTGATTCCAGGCATTCAAATTTAAAGGATTATCTTGCGAATAACTGTGTGGCATCTGGTGCATAGCCATTATGGCAAAATGAATATGGTAAACAGGCGCCTCTGTACACAGTTTTGTTCCAAATAAAAGGAGAGACTGTCTGTATTTATCCGGGCATGCATTATTTTCGCGTAGAGAAATGCAGTTTTCTTTCATATAGTCCGCTGTGTCGGTCGGATGCAGGTCTTGAGATGAAAATAATCTGTAGACTGATGAAGTGTAACTATGTTAGTCCTCCAGCTACTGTATTTTACAGCTGCAGACAGCAGCTGGTGTTCCTTCTCTTTTTACATACACGTTACGGTTCTCGGGCCTTAGCACATGTGCAGTGTCAGCATTTCATTCATATATTAACACGCATGCTAACTCAGAAGTGCAAGCCGAGTCGCCGACGCATTCATGCAACTTAAGATTCCGCAGCACTTCCTGCTCCCACTCTCTTGTTTGAACATTGAAGTGACGGCTTTTTACTTTGTATCAAAATGAAAATATCCCATTGGTCCATTTGTCACTCACTATACTTAAGTCACCACAGTCAGGAAAAGGAGGCTTGACTGTTCCCCGGTGATGCTATAAAGGACCAGGGAGACTGCAGTAATGGCGGTGGCTGATGCACAGATTGCTTTTCTAGCCGAGAAATGAATCCGTGGTGGGCCAAGTTCATTAAGAGCCTAATTGAATGCCGATGGTTGCCCTGTTTGTTCTTGTGCGCTAGTTATTGCTGGAGTGGGCAGCGTTGTTTGGATACGTGCAGTCACAGGAGAGGTACGTGTAGGTGTAGAGAGAGGGCTTATGCAGCACATTACTTCTTCAGTAATGATGTATTATTTTAATGTTCACAGTGAGGGGTGAGTTGTATAGTCTGAGATTTCTCAGAGAATGGACCTGGGGGCACCAAATCAGTTGTTGCACCATGTTCCCCTAAACTCACCAACACCTGCAGCGCTTTTGTCCTCAGTAAAACATTTACGCTGTGTAGAGAGCCTCGTGTATCCAGACGGGCTCAAACATTAATTCTCCTACATGCTCCCTAACTCTATCACTCTTAGTCTGTCTCTCTCACAGCGGCGGTGACTACAGATGGCACATTGAACCACAATAATTCACCTGCCTCTTTTCCTGCAGTTTAGCAGAACTGTGCAGGGTTCTCCTCTTGTCGTTGATACTAAAGCTGAAACAACAGCGTTTTCTTGACTCATCTACCAATAATCGCTTTGAAGAATTATAGTAGTTGTTTGGAAATGACAAATCTCAAATTGGAAGTTTTTGTAGTAGTTTATTATTTCCAACTTTTCACAAGAAAAGTAGAGATTTGCAGCTTCAGAGCCAAGTCACAAAAGCAATTTGCTGCTTTGTAAGAATATCAAGCGTACCTGCTGCAGCCAGGTAACCGCAAGCATTTAGAATGGAGAACTATGATGTAAAATGTTTCTCAACTGCAGAAAGCCCTTCCTTTAATCTGCTCCCCAAGGAAGAAACCACATAATTGAGGTGAGCCTTCTTGCTTGGGGTCAAACAAACAAATTACAAGTGGTTCAGTTAATAATCTCTCGTCTTTCTATTAATGCATGCACGGGAACACATAGGTGTAGACACACATACACAAACGATAAAGAGGGTCAGCGGGGAGGAGAGAAACATGCACATTCAAATTGACCAATCAGTTGAAGCCAGAGGGAGAATATATTAACAAACTTTGTCTCAGTCCGAGTCCATTTATTAGCAAAATACCCAGACTCATGTTTTCATGAAAAAGTGCCAGTAGGAACTAATTTGTGAAACCTACACAGTGTTTGCTTGAACCTTCAATAGTGACTGTAGAGTAAAAGAGTGTATATTATAAAAAAATATTATAACATGTATATCAGGTCATACTAATGACATGATATACAGATTTTTGACAATATTGTGACTAAATGAATGAATTATTAGGTATTTTTTATACTTAAAAAATGAGCTTATTAGACATTTTCTATTGAGCTGTACTCCAGCAGGTTCTTAACTAGGGGAAGTTAACGCCACACAAAATAAAGCTCAGCTCGTTGGAACAGATCAAGAGCACGTCCTTCCATGAAGTTGATACGGTTTTTAAATTATCAATGAAGCACCTTCAGGTTGCACCTTTTGATGGCGGACACAAAAGTTGTTCTTACAGAATCTTTGAGAGTTTGAGATTTTTTTTATGTGTGCACAATATAGGTTGAGCTGCCCGAGGCCTTGTGAATAATATAGGTGTTCAATCTGGGATATTTCAGCTGTGGAGGTTTACTTTTTATCTGTACCGTTGCAGAAGTAATGGTAAATTACAGTCGGAACAAAACTCTTGGCTGGTCAGTTTCTTTCCAACAGCATATTTCTTACAATTGTGTGGCACTAAAAAACTCCTTAACCTGACCAAACGAAAACAAAGCACAGCACTCTGACCTAACAATATTCCATTTTTATTGTCGGAACATAATATATATATTGTCATTATATAATACATTTTAAGCCAATACAGTGTGCATTAATAATTCAACACACAGAATCATCAGACAAATGGACTGGTGTTGCAGTCAGCTTGGAACCAGACAAATGGTAACAAAGTTTATTCTACGTTTATTATAAAGGATACCATCTGATCCCCAGTAATGACTGCTGTTAATGATGATGTCAGAGATATCAGGGCAGTAGGAGAACTACCCTGTTGATCTTCAGGGGGATTGATTAAAAGATAATATAACCGTATTTCAATTTAGTATGCCAACATTTTCCTAAAGTGTAGCAATTACTCTCTTAAGAGTAGTTTGAAACTCTTAATTCACGTTGTGCCATGTACAGTCCAAGTATTGGCTCACCGGCGGCTGAAGGTGGTAGACTAAAATCTATCTGCCAGAAATAGTTTCACTCAAAATAATGAGTTTTTAAGTGGGGGGATTTTTGTACGGCTTAATATCTGCCACTATTAGCAATCCACTACTGATAGGTCAGTTAACCAACCAAGCACACAGGAAGAGAGGCAGCCCTACAGCAACAAGTCCTGAGCTCCTCTGGTAAATGTCAGTTTCGCACTCCAATTTCACAATGATTGTTTTTGGTCCACTGAAGTGTTAAACAAGGTAAACCGAGGAGAATCCCACGGAGTTCAAATATTTGAAGCTATGTATTTGTCCAGATATGCAGCTAATTAAATTCCCAGCCAAATCTGAGGCGCTGAGGCAGACAGCCAGTCGGTGCTACGCAGCCTCCGCTCATCTGCCGTCGCATCTGCCGTGCTGCCAAGAAGCCCCTGCCTTCAAGACACTGTTAGTTACACAGTGTCAAAATCCCCTCTCTGCTGCGGCGATCTTAGTGCTGGTAGTCAAGGTCCTGTGCTACAGTCACCGCTGGGCAGAATATTTAAGTTTTTTTTTTTTTTTAAAGAATATCTTGTGTGCTTCAAGGTCCTCTGGACTGAAAATAAACCAACTGAGATTACGAATGGTATAACAAGTTGTTTGGCTGTCGGACATGACAGCGATTTCCAGTGTGGATATTGGAGCTGTGGGTTTGGCAATGCTAAACACTATACCGGTGTGGATTCATAGCTGTCAGAATCTGAAGATGTGATTAATCTTTCGTGTGGCACACGAGTAAACCTTTTGCCTGCGATGTTTGTGCAACCGTCACTTACTGGCAGGCAACAAACTCCGTCCATCATTTTGATGTGGAGAAATCCTTTAAGCCCCAATCACAGTGAAACAGAAAAGCCAGAAAGTGAAGAATGTTTGTGGCTCATCGGGTGCTTTGTTCCAGACTGCTCCTTTTTTTTTTTTTTTTTTACATCTTATGAATAAACATGAGCACAACTGGTGGATGAAAGTGAGAATTAATTGGTCAGATTAAGAGCCACACAAGCTGGCTTGTGTTTGGTTTGTTTCTTACCTTTTTGTTTGTTCACAACTCATCTGCACAGATTTAAAATATGTTAAAGTCTCAGTCTGTCTCTCTTTCTCTCTCTCCTTTTCAGCGCGACAACGAGGCGAGGCCAAGGTAAGACTGCCACTATGATTCATTTTCACCCTTTCATAAGAGAATATCTTAACACACACAAACACGCGCCCTCCAGAGTCTTTTTCCCGTCTTATAGTGACTCACTCCAACAACTGGCAGACTCACTGCACACACGGGGTCAACCAGTCAACATGAAGCCTCCCATGCCTCCAAAGCTATCTGGTCACATGCGAGTCACGTCAGCGCCCAGCAAGACAATTAGTGGCCCTCGCCTGTGTGCATGCCTGCTTGAATCAGACGAGGTGACAATCTGCCTGGTCCAATAACAGGGTTATGGACAGTAGCTGACAGGCTGGAGCTGTATGTACGTGTGTGTGTGTGTGTGTGTGTGTGTGTGTGCATACTGTATAATATAGGTGTTCCCTTTAATAAGACAAGCTGTTGTGTCATTAGTGGGGTCAAATCTCGCCCTCTGATGCAGCATAGTATTTACATTAGTATGCCGAAGCTGATTATGTGTTCCAGCAGGTAAGCATAAGGACTATATCATTTTCTTGTCTTTTCTTTTTTGCCTTGACTACATCCTGAACCTTTATCTCTGTCTGTGTCAGACATGCGTCCTCTCCCCCGTCTCACACTTATTGATCTGTTGACACTAAAGAGCTCTCTGGCTCCTTCACCCCGGTTTACAGGAGCGCTCCTAGCACCACCTGCTGTCTCTGCCTCTCCTCCTGGCTGTCTCTCTGGGCTTTGATCTGGAAGTGCTCCTCCCCTCTACAGACACAGACATGCACTCAGACACCATCGGCAAATGCCAGCGCAGCTCTCCTCGGAGAAAAGAACCATGTTTTCTTTGAGACTTTATTTTAGATGAGGGCTTAATACAAAATTAGTCCTCTGTGCCACAAAAAACACTTCCCGTGGATGACATGCATATTTTTCTGTAAACAGAAATTAAATTTTTAATTTCACTCCGCAGTACTGGTGCAGCGCTCGCCTGCTCTTGGGTGCTATATTTCCTCTCTGGAGTGCAATGTGCCTTGCTAAGCAAAGAAAAGTCCTGACCATGGCTGGTGCAGTGTGCCAACATGTAATATGTTATTGATTGGTCAGCCAGTATTATGACCCCACTCTGGAGCAGATGGCAGTGAGCTTGGACCCAAGGGTGAAATGGAGCTAATAGTTTGCCCTTGGCCAAGGTTAACCTCTACATCTCCACACACACACACACACACACACACACACACTGATATAATTACTCCCAAGTTCCACATATTGGCCCAAAATGCAGCGGGTGCAGAATCTACTGCGGCTAGTGGAAAATGACACGCTTTGGAGAGAAATACTAGTAGAAGGTGCGTTTTGGAGCAGTTAGTAGGGAGAAAAAAGAGAAATTCTGGACACCTTCTTGTGGGAGTTTATTGAAGTGGCAAGGGGAAACAAAAAAAGGGTAAGAAGTAAAGAAGTTAAATTGGTTGAGGGAGAAAGAAGGAGGGAAAAAATTAGCAGTACCAAGCAAGGAGTGGTTGTTTAGGGTTATGTGCAATGGGATCCAGACAGCAAATTGATTATGGAGCAGAAACACTAATCCGGTGTCTGAGCCCCATATCGCTGCAGTAGACAGAGCATCCCCACAGGACAACAATCCTGCACCCACACGCATCTTTCCTGGACTTCCTCATCAATATGATCCTCACCAAGCCTCTTACCATAGGTACTCCATGCCTGCCAAGATTTGTGCTCCTCTGAATATGAATCTCGTTTTACTCCCCTCGGACCAACCTTCTCATTGCTGCCCTCAAAAGCGATGCATTGCAAATTTCTACTGCATTTGTCGGTTTAAACCGCCTCACCTCCCTTGCAACCCCTGTCCCTGGCTCACCCTTTTAAACATGTGTTGGTGTGTGCACAGTACGTCTACGCTTTCTGTATTTGCATGCATGTCGGTGCATTTTTACACATGAATGCTCCTAATATCGTGAGGATCTAATCTAGCTGTTGCAGTCTCTTTGTGAATCCTTTTAGTGTGTGTATACATGCATGTAATAATGTGCCCAAAGGTGTGGACATATAGGTCATGCTAGTATATCACGCCGTATTATAACATTAAGCGGGGGCTATTATGTAAATTTAATTAGAGGAGCATCAATTAAATGTAGCCGTTAATTATTGTCTACTTCTCTCTCGTAGTCCACGCTGCTTGTTTTTCTGCACACCATTCATTTGTCTTCCCACTCTGCCGTCTCAGCCCTCATTGATCATAGGACCGTGGTACATCAGGAGTCACCATGCCACTGATCAAAAGAAGAGGAGAGAGCTTCTCTGGCGCATAAACACACACACACACACACACACAAAGAAAGGCATAGGGAAAAGGGCTTATTCCTGCACTTTAATGTTGTCTCCTGAGATGTCGTGCATAAGAAAGAACTGGATGCAAAGGCAGTGGGACAGTCAATGAGGGAAACGGAGATATGCACGAAGGAATTCCGCTTGTTAGACTTAAAATTGCTGTACTGATGGGACGTAATAATATTTATTTTTTGAATATTTCTGTCTTTTGGCTTTTTAGCTAAAGAGTTTTGAATGTTTAGCCACCAAGGAGTCTGGTGTTTTTTCATCCCTTCCCGTAGATTTTCTTAGGAGCAACAATTTCAGTTCACATTCACTTATTGTTCTCTGATTCATCAAGTCAGACAATGCAGACTACTTCAACATTTTTGTGCAAAAATTAAAACTTATATAACTTCCTCCCCATTCCCTTAAGCAAGCCAACTGTGGTTAGCTGTCACCTTAAGTGGCAATGTAAAATTATTGGAATAATAAGAATAGCTGCCCACTCATAACGCACACACAAGCTCATTAGCATTGTAACATTGTATGTGTAGGTAGAATGTAACGTTATGTTCTTAGTTGCTAAATATGGCTAACGCTGCTGCCAGGTTAACCTGAATTAATATAATATTGTTCATTATTTTCACCCTTTCCAAAAAGTATATTAAATCAGCCGTTGTTTGGTTGTTGTGCATCATAATTGTCATTGTAAGACACGCACAGATTAATGCTCGCTTGTTTAAATATTAGCCTTGTGGACAGAGCTGTATCTCTGCACAATATCTCTGAATGCTAGTTCAGTATCACAGGAACAGTCAAAATCTTAAATACTGACTGTTATAAATGCAAATAACAGTCGACATTCATACGGCTAAAGTATTTTTGGAAGCAGCGTCATCTTGATGTTCGTTGTCAGACATGCAACTTGCTGTTTTCTTTGCCTCCCACGGTGTTTTTTCATCTCCTGTCATTCTGTTGAATCTAAAAGAGAAAATAGCAATGGAAATGTTAAGCCTTAAAAGAAGAGACATTTCCTGAGAAAGCGGTTCGACACTTGTCAGCTGTAATGATTGGCTACTTTCTCTCAGCAGTTCAGTCGTGGTTTGACTTTTATCTTTTCGGACACATTTTCAAAGAAATGCATGAACACTCCATGAGCCTTACTTGATGCAACTTTCTCCATCTGTGTCGTGTACCCGTTATATGTGTGGTGGTTAGCAAGCTCTTTATGCCATGTGATCCATGCTTTAACAGATGTCTAATTGTAATCATTTAATAGTTTAGCCATGTTCTTTTAAATATATGAAAAGAAAAAGAACAAGTATAGTCGTGTGGAGGTCAAAATGAACGAGACGAGGGAATTACATGATGAATAGAGTGGAGCGCGTGCTGATTGTAAGGGGCATGTCTCTGTGAGCATATCACTTTGCACTTTCCAGTTCCTTCATGTTTTTCTTTTGGAAATCTGCCTTTTCATCTGTATGCGATTTTATTTTATTTGCAGTGAGAAAATTATTTAAGCAGAAGAAATAAGAGCCACGAGTTCGCCAGACCCCAGAGCTTACTGTATGAAAACATGTCACGCCAAAGGAAGAAGGAGAAAATAATACAAGGGAATAAGGGAGAACCGTTAAAAACAAACCAGCAAAATACATATTATTAAATGAAGGGAAAAGAATAGGCATAAATAATGTGTTGCGAGGAAAGCTTTGGTTGACAGTAACTGTATTAGAATTTTCTAAAATAACAACAAAAACACTGAATAAAACATAATAACTTTGATAATATGATTTGTGTGCTTCGCGGACAGTAAATCTATGAGGAGAAAAACCATCTGAATTAACAAAAGGTAAAGCTTTGCGACATGTGGCAAGTTTGCTCAGCGAGAGTGATGGAGTTCCTCTGAGCGTATAAATCACACGGGGTAATCACATTAAAATGGTAGAGCCTGCTAGAAAGCATAGCACTTCTAATTACAACGCAAGGTCCCCCCCCCATTTTCATTGAATCAATCACTCACGTTACGCTGTATCTCGAGAGCTGCTGTCGCTTGTTTCGCTCACTTTATCATGCATGCTGACTCAGAACACACACACAGCGGGAACGTGGGTATAGTGTGTCATTTCTTTGCACTTTTACAGACCATCTCTATCACATGCACTCATATAATATACTGAATATGAGCTACATTAATTTACAGTTATTCATAACGAGTGACTCTGAAGACTCTCCCTTACTACATACTGTAGGTATAAAGGTACTTCTATGTCCTCTGTTTGGCAATTTTCTCGTAAAAATGGTAATCTGCCATCATTGCATGCTCACTGATGGAGGAGAGCAATGGGGCAAACCAGTCACGCCGAGTGAAGGCCGTAGACCACCTTCAATCAGGGTGTGCGTTCACATAAACGGGCACCGAAAAAAGGAGCGGGGGCTGTCGGGGAGGCGAGGCGGCCACTTTGGGACGCAGCTTATCTGTCTGTCTGAGCCGCTTGTCCTTCGCTGGGTCAAATAGATGGGCTGAGTGAAGCAGGGAGTTGTCAGGGGAGCGTGGCCAGAGGACACAGGACTGAGCCCAGGGATGAGGGCATGGAGGGGGGGGAGAGCTGCATTTCCTCTAATGAAAAATTCACGCCGCCTCCTACAAAAGGAGGTTCTCTCGCCTTTATCCCATTCTTTCTATCTCCTGTGTGTGTGTGTGTGTGTGTGTCAACATGCCCTCATTTAATAATTTAAAATATTGCAGCTAGATGTGTCTGCTGTACTAAAACAGCTTCATCAATACTCTCCCTTAAAATGTCACTATGTTGTGTGTGTGTGTGTGTGTGTGTTTGTGTGTGTGTGTTGTTGTGTGTGTGTGTGCGCGAGCAAGTATCTGTTTCACTACCGGCACTAGCATGACTCACATCAAAGTATTTGGAATCATAGGGAAGAGGGGTGTGTGTGTGCAGAGGTGTTAAAGGGAATAAATAAGGGAAATAAGAGGGTGCGTGTGTGTGTGCGTGCTGTGTGTGTGTTGTGTGTGTGTGTGTGTGTGTGTGTGTGTGTGTGTGTGTGTGTGTGTGTGTGTGGTGTGTGTGTGTGTGTGAGTGTGTGTGTGTGTGTGTGTGTGTGTGTGTGTGTGTGCCTCAGTTACCTTTAGTCTTTTAGTGATGACTAATGGCAGTTATTTGTTTTTTCCTCTCACTGTTCCACAATACAAATGAGCTAATTCACAACGTAGCAACACCCATCTGTCTCCGTTTTACATGTGAGAACCAAAAGATTTCATCCAAAACCCAACTAGTGCAATACAATGGTTCAAAGAGCGAGTTGGGGAACGGGAGGTGTCTAATTGAATATCCCGTTAAAGTGGCAAGTATGACTCATGACTCTATAAGTACCTGTCAAAATGCAAAAGAGACGAGACACTTGGGGTCTATTTTTGTGAAACATGGCAGGCAACGAATGTATTTTTCAAACAGAAACGTCTTCTTTTGATATTGGATTTGACTTGCACTCAATAAGTTTGATGTACTCCCGGGTTTTTGAATTCCACCAGAGCTGTTGAAGCTACTGGATTTTTCCCCCTACAGTATCAGGGACACACTGTATGGACTTTGACCGGGGATTTAAGAGTGCTTCTCCTATCGATCTGCTGTGTAGATAGATATGAGAGCTCTGCTGAGTGCTGCATGTCCTGTGTGTAATCCCAGAGAGCAGACTAGTCGGCGGTAAGCGCCTGTGATGCATTCAGGGCTGTAGTGCGGCAGAATCTGGTTCCTGCTGTGTTTGCGTTGATGCTTTGAGTCTGTTGTGCCTATGAATAATGGATCGTTAATCTGTGTGTGTAAAATGCATCGCTCTCCCCACCTTGCCTCGCCTTCCCACCACTGTTTTTGGTGCGTGTGAGCAAAGTTGTGCGTCAATATCAGCACAGTGACTTCACACCCGAAAGAAATGAGTGTTTTATTCTGTGTTTATTAACAGGCTAAGATGGATTTCACAAGGAGGACCATAGAACTCTTTAAATACTCTTTACTCTTTAAAAATAGGGCTGGATTAAACACGTAATGGGTTGAAAACCTTGCTCTCATCCATTTGCCTAAGTTAAAGTCCCAGTTGGCAAGTCCGGCGGATCGAGGGCACTCTGCCAGATTTTGAATGTTTACAACTCTCACGCTCCTCCACCACGACCACCGAGCTCCTTCCCCTCGACTTCGTGCCCTTTGAAATCCCTTAGATCACGCCACCACGGGCACCGTTGCAATTTATTTTCCTTATTTTCCACCAATGTTTTCTTTTCTTTGGTCGTTTCAGTTTTTAACCGAGGAATTGGAAGCTTGTTGCTACTTCCCTCCCTGTGATAGTGGTACGACCCGAAGGAGGAGGAGCTCTGTGTGTGCACGAACACAGCCCTGCGTGCTGATTGGACAGGATGATCCGGCCTCTGTCGATTTTTGCAAAACAAACAACAGGTTCTCCGTGCACGTAGAGGCGCGCTTTTTTTCTAAAACCGGATGATTTATGTTGTTCTCCCGGAGTGTAGTGTCGACTTCATTGAATATGATCAAAAAAATGTTGCAGACTGGGACTTTAACAGGCTAAGATGAATTTCACAAAGAGCACCATCGGACTCAATAAATACTCATAATTGATTAACTTTGCCTTGAAAATAGGGCTGGATTAAACACGTAATGGGTTCTCATCCATTTGCCCAAGTTAAAATAGAAGACCTTTGTATTTATCATCATTTGAATCTAGTATTACAGACATGCAGAGGGACTTAATGCTGTGAAAGATAGTGAGACATGAAATGTGAAATGGAATCAGCGCTGGCGTGGTGTAACGAGGCCGAGATGGGCGTAAACTGTAGCCGTGGAGATGGGTTGGGGTGACTGCTGAAGGGACCCGACCCAAATACTATTTTCAGGAAGCTCCAGTGCACAAGGTCAGCCTCTGATGGTAAACTTCACCAGGCTTTCTCTATCATTCAGCGTTCCGTTGTTTGATATATCTGCTCCAGCAGATGCCCTTCCCGGCGACCTTGTGCTTCGTTATGTGCAGCTCGGTGTCGAACATCATACCGAGCCGCTTAAACTCAGAAACCTCACTCGCACTCTTGCATTCATTCACCGTCTCTGTGGCTGTAAATTGAGGCAGAGCATGTCATGTTTATGTCACATCATAAAATGTGTTGATATGGTATTATCTGCTTCATTATTTATGAATACAGAACAGTGTTCCTATGTGCTGCACTCCTTTCTCCCAGCCTGACTTGTTAATTATTTTTTCCCCCTGCACCTGCTCATTGAATTACCTACCCAGACTTCTCGAGCTGTCCCATCTAATAATCCCGCTGTCATAGAGGCCTCTGCGGTTTGTGTGTTCTGTTCAGAGCGAGGCTGTGAGGAGTCGGTATCGGGAATTAAATCCAATACAAACGTGTTAATTACAGCTCACTTTCCGCCTCTAAAAACAGATTCTTCTCAGGTGTGTGTGTGTGTGTGTGTGTGTGAGTGTGTGTTTCATGTGTGTTGGTGTGTCCAATTATCCGACAAGAAGAAAGCGACAAAACAAAGAAAGTGAGAGGAGTGTCATAGAGGAAGTACAGTGATGAAGAGAGTTGGCAGACGAGGAGGGAGAATGGATCGCTCCATCGGAGGTGCAGATGTTCTGATTTTCGCTTCTTTTTTTTTTTTCATCTCCATCACATGTCAAAGCGCATCTGGCGACACACAGCTCTGCTCTAGCGGTAATGAAATTACCCCATAATTCCAAATCTGTGATTCATGAGCGGTATTTTATAGCCACAGTTACATGCCATGCCTAAGGATTTGTTGCTGTCAGGGGCCGCTGTGTCGCTGCGTTTGATCAAAGCAGGGACTCTCAACCCGGCGTCGAGCGCAGCACAAACCATCTCCATGAAAGTTGCTTCAGACTGTAAAATTTCATATAATGTGTTTCTTGTGTCTTGTAACAACAGTAACAAACAAAAAAATATATATATATTTACACATACATTGCAGACCGTGCATCAGTTCAACATTCAAAACCCAGCTACACCTCATGGTGGCGCAAGTGGGAAAAGCCAGGGGATCACCAATTCAATTAGGATCCATCGCCTGGAGACCATGAATGTCCATACACGACAATTAATCCAACAGTTGGTGTGATATTTGAATCTGGACCAAAGTAGAGGACGGACGAACGTGACTAAAAAAAAGCCATAGGATGAATGGTGATTTAATCCTGTATTTGGACAGCCATGCTCTCGTTTCAACAACCTATGCAGTCAAGTTTTTATGGGGTACTTTCTGAGCAGATGATACGATCCCAACATTAAACAGCTGCTCTGTAATGATCGGCAAATGTCAGTGTTGTCAATAGAGACAACCGACGCTGGAAACAGCCAATCAGCCACTTACCAATTGGTATGATGGGCGTGTTGCAGGCTGGAGGTGATGTGCGGGGGCTTGTGAGTTATGTTTGCATTTGGCTTTGGTGATGTGACATACCGTATACAGGATGTGGACTTTATAGCAATTAGAGTTCCCTCTTCTCCTGTCTTGTAGTTTGCCATGGAAATATACCCATTTACAAACAGGAGAAATACTCTCTCTCTCTCTCTCTCTCTCTCTCTCTCTCTCTCTCTCTCTCTCTCTCTCTCCCTCTCCCTGTCTGTCTCTCTCTCTGTCTCGCTCTCTCTCACACACGCACACACTTCTGCTCTCAGTGTTCTTTCCACAAGGCAAATTGTCACACTGGATATGTAGAAACTTTGCCTTCCACCCATGCATGCAAAGCTCACGCACACACAAGTAAAAGCACTCAGAAGATGTCACACTGTATAAAAACATTCATTATTCATTCTAGAAGCACAAAATAACACACACACACACACTCTCTCTCTCTCTCTCTCACACACGTTTAAGGTAATTAGTGAAAAGATGGAAAGAACAAGGCAACTGTTTCTCCACACAGACAGGAAGATGCTTACAGATGCCTTCCTCACACCTGTCTCACCTACTATGTCCTCTTTCACACACACACACACACACACGTACACACACATGCACATCAGTGTGTTAGCCTTCGGGTAGAATTATAGGTCTGATTTCAGCTTGGTGGAGATGTAGGATACAGATAGTGGCAGGCTAAACCAAGGGGCAATGAATCAGTGCCTTATCAAACCTCTGGCCCGAGGTATGAACTGTCAACACAGAAACAGCACACACACACACACACACACACTGGCAAACATCTCCCTGCCACAGTTGGACACAGCAGCAGCATCACAGCACGTGTCTCAGGGCTCAGTGGGCGGTTGTCAGGGCACTCTTCCCCCTTCCAGTCCACAGTCTGTCCCTCTGCTCAGTTCTTCTCCCAGGGAGGGGTGGAGGGGGGGGTGGCATGTTTAATTCAGCAGCTTCACGACAAGCCCTGTCACCGCGTAGATTTATAGTATTGGCGAGAGAGGAATGGGGAGATGGTTGGGATTTAACTACCTCGGGATTCTAATGGGAGACTTAGCATGCACTTTACAAAATCACCTTAATCCAGCGTTCTATGGAGGGAAGGATGTGAACGGAAAATTAATTGCTTTTTCTGCACATCTGAGTTTCTCTTTTGAACCAGACAATCGCTCACTGGTCGTCGCTTTTCATCATCACAGATATCGGCGCTGTTGATTTTTGTGAATTTTTTTGTCCACATGGGGGTAGACATTTGCATGTTTTAAAAAGAAATGATGTCCCGTGTTTACTTATCATAACAGATCAAGGTCCAATTTCCAAGGTTGGGTGTTCATGATTAAATATCCGATAGGGGCACGTCACCTTCAGGAGAAGGCAGACTTTTATGACGGATGTTTTAAAGGATGCATTAGTGCACATAAAAAGTTTATTAGTCAGGCAGCACTGGGGAGCTGTCAAGCCCTGCGATTGTATTTCACTGTGTTGCAGTCCTGTGCTGCATCCAACTGCTACTTCTGCAGGAACAGAACCACACATTTCACAGACGTATAAAGCCCAAACCAGTCTCCGTTTGTGCAGCGCCGCCTGTAATGTCTGATGCCTACACATTTGCATTAAAGCATAAAATCTGCATTAAAAAGCTTTTCTTTAAAGCTGGCTTTGTGGCAGAGACCATAACTGTCAATCTTCTTCGTTTGTTGCAAGAGAAAGATCTTTGTGCTGCAGCCTTAACGGAGGTCCTTTATTCCAGAGTGTGTTTACTATTCTGCTGGGCTGGTTGGGAAGGACGAGGCATACGAGACTTTTATCAGCCGAGATGAGAGTTGTGACAGTCTAGAGCCCTGGTTTTCTGGGCTGTCTGTCTGGTTGTCCTTCATACTGAGGGGCTCGGATGATGGGGCTTGGATGGAGGGGGGGGGTGGGGGACTTTTCATGTGACAGAAGGCCCTTCCTAATAGCCATTCTGTTCTCCAACTCTGTCTGTTTTTTCCTCTGTCTCTGATCGAGTAGACCACAGACAGGAGGAGTCAATATCATTGCCTCGGTTGTGCCGTTAACAGGCTTTTAATTTTTAAAATGGCTCCAGAACAGCCGGTCTGGGCACCTGGGCAGCTCCCTGATTAAGGTGGCGCCGGCATTCTGCCGTTAGAGAAGGGGGTTGTTTGAAAGGGGCAACGGGGGGGCGGCTCTGCCAACCTGCCAAGTGTGTGGGCACTGCTGTGACCAGTCAGTCTTCATAATGGCTGTCTGGCCGTGGGACAGAGCCAGCTCAGTGGTCACATGACTGACTGGGGATCAGAAGGACTCCCTTCAGTAACCCTGGCTTAATGCTGCCCATGGAGACATGGGAGGGGGGGTTGGTTATGAGTGTGGGCAAGTGACGGGAGAGATGGGAAGAAAAAAGAAACAGTTGAAAAGTAGATACAGGGCAGAGACTAGACTGAGAAATAACATTCACTCAAGTTGAATTTGCAAAAAACAAGGGGAGGAAAGAAAAGTCTTGAGAAGTCTTAAATAAAAAGGAGAGTGGGGAGACAGCAGGTGCTCACTATTCATATACCTATAAGCTGATGCTGTGTGCTTTCTGAAGGACAGATAAACGTTTATCTCACCAATGTGTTTTTCTCTCCCTTTCTCACTCTTCTGGGCTGGAGATTCAGACTTCAAAGGTAAAAGTATTAGATACGAGACCGAATTTCAATTTAAGCTAAAGACATAGTCTGCATTTAATGTTTGCATGTTTTGAAAGACGAGAAGGAGAAAAGTAAAGTTTTGCTCTGCCTTGGCAAGTATAAGATATCCCCAGACCTGGGAGCTGTATAATGAAGCCAGATCAGCCTGGCTGTGCCTCAGATACGGGGGTGAGTCGGCCTAATATTAGTCATCTGAGATAACCGGTCTGACAAACCAGGTTATCGGCTTTAATCAGAGAAGGTTTTCCAATCTAGCGACGACATTTACACATTAAAGATGTGGGAATTAAATCCCTAATTGCATAGAAGAGGAGGAGATGAAGACTGTAATTTAATAGGAGATCAGATTAATTTGTATGGGGAGAGGGTCATTACATAAGCAATAAATAAGACTCTGTAAAATCAGAGAATAGATGTATTCCTACAGTGTGTTTGAGGGAGAAACTGCAATATTAAAAGTTATGCTTTTATGTTGCGTGGACATTACAAGCAAGGACACTGGCATCCTTGTGAGAATGTAATGCTCTTTACACTCCAGAAAACACATTTCTTGCTTGGAGGCAACTTGCAGACACAAGTTTGCTATTATTAGATTCTTACCACTAAAGAGGCAAAAAAATTATGTTTGTCCAAAGAGTAGCGCCAGAGAAAAATAAAAAGGCTATGTTGCTATCTGTGCATAGGGTTTATCCCCTGGCGAACATGAAAGTGTTTTTTGCAAAATTAACATTAAAATTGCAACAGTGATTTGGACTTAAAGTCTGTGTTGCAGGAATTATTGCTTGTAAAGCACTCGCTATATTTTGGTTAGCTTGCGTAGGTGTGGAAATCACAACTTAGTCAGGCATTAATGCATTCATAACATGTTGGCCACAATAATAATAACATCTAATTAAGGAGTATATCACACCTAATATATTGCAAGTTAATTGGCTGAAGTGTATCACATAATTCATGTGAAATTAGAGGAAAACGTCTCAGTGTTTACTTTTGAATACTTTTACAGTAGTGTTCACCTGAATTGAACCATATGTTTGATTAAATACACATTATCTCCCGTGTATTTAATGTCAGTATCCTGTAAGATCATAACCTGCAGCTGTGTGACTTAGGTTACCATGGCTAAATATATAGCACTAGCTGCTCTCACATCAGTTATTTGCCATGTGGCCACAGATGGTGTTTAATTATGTTTCACTTGTTTATTTATTTGTATGATTCGGGATAGGGCTGCACGGTGGTGTAGTGGGTAGCACTCTCGCCTCACAGCAAGAGGGTCTCGGGTTCGATTCCCGGGTCGGCCTGGGTTCCTTCTGTGTGGAGTTTGCATGTTCTCCCCGTGTAAGCGTGGGTTCTCTCCGGGTTCTCCGGCTTCCTCTCACAGTCCAAAGACATGCAGGATGGAGATAGGTTAATTGGTGACTCTAAATTGCCCGTAGGTGTGAATGTGAGCGTGAATGGTTGTTTGTCTCTACATGTCGGCCCTGTGATAGACTGGCGACCTGTCCAGGGTGTACCCTGCCTTCGCCCAATGACAGCTGGGATCGGCTCCAGCCCCCCCGTGACCCTGAATACAGGATAAGCGGTAGACAATGGATGGATGGATGATTCGGGATTTTTTTTTTATTGGCTTTTGTACTTTGAATATTACTGGAAAGGGACGGCAGGCGCTCGAGAAATACAGCTTTTCGTTTCTTTTTTATGAATATGGTTCCTGTGTTTTGTTTACGTCCATTCCGGTTGTAAAACCATCAGTTGTTGAAGAATCATTCCCACCCTTCGGCAGTGGGTATTTTTTTTTTCCCAAGCTTTTACCACACTACATCCACTACATCTGTAGTCTTTAAACTGTGCTCAGTTTGACATCAGCCATCGTGTCTCTGTGAGAGTGAAACACCAAACAGTACATTTGCTTTGTTTCACCAGAGCAGGCCACGATTGGGGACCACTGTGAGCCGTTTATCCTGTTTCATTAACACCCCTCGGGTTTCTTTGTGGCTTGTGTTTTAAAAAATGAATATCTGCATATTTATGAGCATGTCAAATGAATAATACCAGGGAATGACACAGTATAACCCTGTGAAGATGAAACCTCTTGTTAGCAGACTATATGCAACATGTCTGTCCTCTCCCCCCTCTCTCGTTGTTATACAGTGGGGAACCATTAAGGTGATTCCATTATCTCCTCCCTGCTCTTCTCTAAGGGATCTTCTTAACGTCACTCAGTGCCATTTAATTTGCCACCAAGAGTATAATGGCTCTAGAAAGGGACGGCACCGGCCTGGCTTCTAAAGGTCTGTTCTATTGGAGATTATTGTTGATTGTCAGAATGCATTTCAGTGAAGAGGTGCAGTAAAAGAAGCAAAGTCCACATGCAGTCATAAAGCATGCGACGACAAGTATTTTTGTCAGCTTACATGGGTGGGACTGCTGCAGTTCTCCTCAAATAATTTCCGCAATGGCCCCCGCGGCGAAATAAATCATAGAAATCTCCAAATGGGCCAATGTAAGATTGAGTCTTTACAGTGGTTTAATGCTGTTATCTGAACAGTTCCGTATTAATTCCTCCTGTATGATTAACGGTGAGTACCTGTGTCAAAGTGAGCGGGAAATGAGTTCACGGAGGGATAACGGCGTTCCTGCAGCTCCTCGCACCTGCCGCAGCCCAGACGGACCTGTGTGATTATTCTGATTGGCTGAGCCTCAGCGCACTCTGTTATTCCGCTTCCCCGACCTTTCCACCTCAGCTGTTTGCGGTCCGCATGCAGGAGAGAGCAGCCCCTCAGCGTAATGCATGCATCATGTTGACCGCACGAAGAGCCTCTCGTCGGAGCGCTACGTGCCAGCACTCTGATGCTCATTGCGAAGTAATGGCATGCAGGAGCATGGGTTTGAGTGTGGCTTTCTTGAGGCGATGCATCTGGTGGACGATGAGCTGGATTCATCCTCGCCTCTCCCGTTTTGCTCTGATGAATAAGCTGCGGTGCACACAGAGGGTCATATCAAACAGCCCCGAGCTCTAGGCTTTGTCTGTTCAGTGCCTCGTCTCTTCACTTCCTCCGTCGACTGATTAAGTCTTTGCAACAGCGTGGAAACACCACAGGGTGTTGCATTGGGTTTTCCAGTGGAAAGACAATCCCAGTGAACAGTATGAAGGGACCAGTGACTCCGAAAGAGGCAGACTGTCACTGTTTGTAGCGATTTTTCAGTCGGATCAGAACGCGCATCGTAGGAGAGGAGGCTCTCTCTCGGGTCAGCCAGTTTGTTTCCCTCTCTTCAACTCATCTTCAACTCATCGTCAGGTCATCTTCAGCTCATCTTCGGCTCATCTTCAACTCATCTTCAACTCATCTTCAACTCATCTTCAGCTCATCTTCAGCTCATCTTCAACTCATCTTCAACTCATCTTCAACTCATCTTCAGCTCATCTTCAACTCATCTTCAGGTCATCTTCAACTCATCTTCAGGTCATCTTCAACTCATCTTCAGGTCATCTTCAACTCATCTTCAACTCATCTTCAGCTCATCTTCAGCTCATCTTCAGCTCATCTTCAACTCATCTTCAACTCATCTTCAACTCATCTTCAGGTCATCTTCAACTCATCTTCAGGTCATCTTCAACTCATCTTCAGGTCATCTTCAACTCATCTTCAGCTCATCTTCAGCTCATCTTCAACTCTTCTTCAACTCATCTCCAGGTCATCTTCAGGTCATCTTCAACTCATCTTCAACTCATCTTCAGCTCATCTTCAACTCATCTTCAACTCATCTTCAACTCATCTTCAGGTCATCTTCAGGTCATCTTCAACTCATCTTCAACTCATCTTCAGGTCATCTTCAACTCATCTTCAACTCATCTTCAACTCATCTTCAGGTCATCTTCAACTCATCTTCAACTCATCTTCAGGTCATCTTCAACTCATCTTCAACTCATCTTCAGGTCATCTTCAACTCATCTTCAGGTCATCTTCAACTCATCTTCAGCTCATCTTCAACTCATCTTCAACTCATCTTCAGCTCATCTTCAGCTCATCTTCAGCTCATCTTCAACTCATCTTCAGCTCATCTTCAGATCATCTTCAGCTCATCTTCAACTCATCTTCAGCTCATCTTCAGCTCATCTTCAACTCATCTTCAGCTCATCTTCAACTCTTCTTCAGCTCATCTTCAACTCATCTTCAACTCTTCTTTAACTCATCTTCAGCTCATCTTCAGCTCATCTTCAACTCATCTTCAACTCTTCTTCAGCTCATCTTCAACTCTTCTTTAACTCATCTTCAGCTCATCTTCAGCTCATCTACAACTCATCTTCAACTCATCTTCAACTCATCTTCAGGTCATCTTCAACTCATCTTCAGGTCATATTCAACTCATCTTCAGGTCATCTTCAACTCATCTTCCGCTCATCTTCAACTCATCTTCAGCTCATCTTCAGCTCATCTTCAGGCATAAAGAGGAAGTCAGTCATTTAAGTTGTGTAAATCATACATTTCTGCATATTTGATTCCATCCAAAATTGGAAAGTAATTAAAAAATACTTTACAAAACACGTTCTTCAGCTTGACCAGGCTGTCATATAGAAATGACTTTATACATTTTTCAGCCTATGCAGTTTGCGGTGGTCAATATGGTTATAGACCGTTATATTTCCTGGGGGAAAGAACCTCCTCAGCCCAATAAATCACCAATGCGAACAAAGCCAATACTGTGGCGACATGTGGCTCAACAGGGGTTTGCTGGACAGATGCAGGCTATAAAGAAATTAAGATTTATCGTTCAAATGCCCGGGGCGGTTTGACACCTGTGTAGATTACACTCCCCTATCATGGAGGAAGAACAGTGTTGTGGTTGTTTTCTTTGTCTCGAGGCAAATCACAAATCCGTTATGTGTGTGTGCGTCACGCTGTGGTTTGCACAGTATCGCTGCATCTGAGGGCTTTAGACACAGTTCCAATGTTTTTGCTTGAGGAGGGAAAGTTTCTAAACAGACTTTCTAGTTGATAATTCTGAGCAAACCATATCAAAACGGGTACGATTTTTTAATGGCAAGTCAGTACAATAGCTGTTCCACATGTGTTTTAGGGGCAGTGTCCTCCATCCAGCCTCCTACAGCATGCCACCTATTTGTGACACTCACTGCCTCCGCATCCCAGAATATTCCTGACACATCGTATGTGTCAGTTATTTAACAGCAAAGTCCTAAAATCCCAAGCTGTGAACCATCCACCTGAAACACCTGCAGAGCTGGTAGCACCTGAGCCCACATAGCAGCCCCCTCACACACCGAATCGTAATAGCATCCTCACTCTTAAATAACTGCCGTCACACTCGCTGAGGTGTTCTCTTTCTGCCATAACAGGACAGAAACTGTTCCCAGAGGAAGATCTAGTATGCCAAACTTTTAGAGTATGAATAAAACAGGACCGCACATAAGATGAATTATTGAGGACAGAGAAACGGGCGAAGAAGAAGAAGTCACCGCTAACGATTTACATAATAAACAAAGCATATTATAGAAGTGGCTTGTGAGATTTTCACCTCTCTAACCTAACTTCTTCAGGCGTGTTATTCTGAAGTCTCAAAGCCAGACGTGTCTCAGCTTATGATCACAGTCTGTGCAATTTAAAAGTAGTCAAACGGTCTGTGATGTCGCATGGAAGCAGTCATACTTCAAGTCATCACTTACATTTTAATGGAATAGTGGATTCCAAAAATAGCGATAGAAGATTCAACATGCTTTTCTTTTTTCTTTTTTTTCATTTCTGAGCAGATGCAGTGTTAATGCGCTTCATTATAATTGTTCAGCAGTCTAAACAAGATGCCAGTATGAATGACACTTTTCATGTTTTGTTTGCCAAGGATGCCTTTAGATAAAAGTGAATTATGACAATTACAATGTCCCAAAGGGTTTTCATGTAGCTGTAAAACATTTTGAGACACTTTTTTTAAGGTGGCCTGATGGAAGATTTTATATTCAGGTCATGGTGGAGCAATGAAAAATGTAAATACAGGTCTGCACACTGTAGCTCCTTCAAGTGCAATGCATTAGCAAGTGATGCTTCGAGGTAATAATCTTCAGACTTACAAGTGACAGCGCCTGGACAATTATAATGACAGTTTAATTAAAAATCAGTCGCTAAACTGGCTAATTCATCATTCATCATTACTTTCGGCTGGGTTTCAGCGCCGCACATACTCCTACCAACCGAAACGTCTAAAATAGTCTAATAATTTGTTTTCATAAAAGTGATTAACTGTAAAATGCTTCTCTCCTTTTATAATAACATGGTTTGTTTAGAAGGTCCAATTATCAGTAACTACTTTCTTTAAAATCTGCTCTTTTTTAACTTTTTGCGCAAATATACTCCACCAAAATTGGTTTGTAATTTGATGTATTTTTTTTTATTATATCGTGTAATTTACATAGTTGCAGTTGACAAGTCTACATTGTCTCCTTTGTGAAGTAGCTGAACATTATTTTTGGAGGAAGTTATTCAACTTGGAGCAGCATATTTAAAGGACCGTTGGTGATTGCGTTGCGTCGTGCTCTTTGTATTAAAGCACCTTATCTGCTCATGGCCCGTGTAATCTGGGACAATGGAACTTTAATGGGAACTCCAGAAAAATGTATTCGCCGTGGCTCCCACACTCGCACAACTCTCCTTTTTTTAGTGTCAGCCTCGGCAACAGGCTCCAGTCGAAAATGCTGTCATTTGCTGCCAACACTCCGGCTCTCCTCCCTTTGTTCTCTGATCTTTACCTTCCTGCTTGCTCCGGTACATTTCCTTTTCCTTCCGAAAGTCTCACTCAACCTCTCCGTGTCACTCCCTTTGCCCTCCTCTGGTTTTCCCTTCACATTTTCTTTCTAATTAGGATACATCCGCATGTCAAATTCGAGCTGGCAGGATCATCTCGGTGCAAAGTGTTGGGAAGATCACAGGGTTGCTCTTAATGAAAGGTGTGTGCAGGGGCCATTTCCAAATTACACACCCCTAGACAGGACTGTCAGATGAAAGGAAGAACATACATCAGTAGAGAGAGGAGGAGAAGTTGGCAGAAAAGATGGAAGATGTAAACCTTTCCAGGACACTGGGCAATTAGATCCAACAGAGCATTAACGCAGAGAAGGTATATTACTCATCATAGTAGTATGTCTATTTTTGCAGAACAGCTGGGTTCTTTTTTTTTTTACATTCACACTCCCCTCCATGTGTCATTAATGCTCTACAGCCCTACTTCTTCTCCTTTTTTAACTCTTTATTTGATCTACTTTTCCATAACACAGTCATCCCTTGTCGCAAAGCTGTTTATAGTGTTAAATCATCCCACAGAAGCAACAGGATTTACTTCATTAAGCAGTGGCAGAGTGCTTCGCTGGAGAGTAAGGGTAAGAGTCTGTCCTCATGGGCTCTATCAATAATCATTAAGGATCCTCTCTCATTAGACCAAACCTCATAGGCCTCCGGGGGCTTGAGAAATGTGCTCCGCCATCTCATGTGATGGAGTGCGCTGAGATGGGTATCAAAATCCAAATTGCAATGGTTACTTTCACCTGAGGATGATTGCCACCAGCAGTGTGTACACAGCCTGATTCTCACTCAACCTCTTTGCTTAATCAAGGAAAACCCCACTCTCCTAGCGGCAAACCCCAGGTTGCTCCTCAGCTCCTCCCTTTTCCCCCCTCTTTACACACACACACACCTCAAACCCATTCAGCATATCCAAGCTACTGCGGTATGATTATTCATATGGCAATGAGGCCGGCTCAAGCTGGCAAGGCTGCCGCGGCGTGATGGGAGCGTTTCCGGATGATGACTTAGGAGTCCTGCAGCTCCTCTGCCAAGAGCAGGGAATTCAAACTTAATCAGGGCAAGGACCCCTCCCTCCCCCCTATCTCCCCCTATCTCCCAGAGAGCTGCACGGGTTGAGGCCAGCACAGAAATAGAACGAGAGATACAAAAGTCAAAGCCTAGGCGGCATCCTGCATGCTCCCTCCCTCTGTTTCCCTCATAGGGAGCCAGAGGTTTTCTCCAATGAGTGATGGGTTCATTCTCGGGCTGCTGGAGAAACTTTTCAGTTTCACTCAGAGAGGGGGCATTAGTAAGATTAGCTTTGTTCTAGTCTATCAGTTCCATCTGAAATCCTATCTTTCTCACACACACACACACACTTACAGTGTTCCAAATTTCCACACACCGATGCTGTTGTCCATCCATCACCGGAGGAGGCACAGCCAGCGTGTTGCACTGAGGGCCCAGACAGGGAGCTCTCTAGCAGGCCAGCCCTGGGCTCCTCGCCCCCGTCCACAGGACATGGTCACACAGAGGGGTGGAGGCAATGATCGGCCCTGATCAATAATACATCGACTGCATTAAAAGGTATGAATAAGTCATGGGCGGAAAAAAGGCAGCCGTCGGGCACGCATCCACACACACACACACACAGCAAAGTGATCTTTTACTTAGGCCTGGGAAGACCAACGGACAGAGAAAGAACAAAGCAAAGGGCTTTATTTTGAAGGGAATTTATCACCCATCCACTGACATTTTGTTGCATGTTGAAGCTCCACTCTGTCTTTCCCCTCCACCCACCCCAATCTCTCTCTCTCTCTCTCTCTCTCTCTCTCTCTCTCTCTCTCTCTCTCTCTCTCTCTGTGTCTTTCCCTCTCAAGTAATGGCCTTTTTCCTGCGGGTGGAATAAATAAGTTATTATATCCGTGTGGCTTAAGGCTTAGCAAGGACCGTTTGAATATAAATAGTTGATTTGCCTCCATAGTGCGGAGGCTTCGCTTTGTGACATAAATATATTTGTAATTTTTTTTTTTTTTTTGACTAAGAGCAGGGGTTGACGGTTTTGGTTGACTGGAGATGAGAGATGAAATTGCCTTGTACAAATAAGTTCTAGCCCAAACACCATGTCGGACGGGACGGGGCGGTGAGAGAGCACGCCGCTTAGCTCAACGCAGACTTTTGTGACTTTTATGCGTCGTGATAACAATGAAAATTTGAATAGCGGGTCAAATTAGCTTGTTATGGAAAGCACAAATGGTAGCTTTGCCAAGAATTTGAATGGGAACACCGCTTTTGAATAATTGATGTCTGGGAATATATAGAGATGGTACAACTATACAGCGCCTAATCCTCTATGTGTTTACACTCTGTCCAACATCATCATCTCTTTTGGCAGTCAGTAAATCAGCACTTGATGCCAAGGTGTGTTTGTACGTGTGTGTGTGTGTGTGTGTGTGTATGCTTATTGTTAAAACCCTAAAAGCATCGTCCGCTAGGCTTTCTGGAGTTGATCCAGGTAAGTTTTGAAAGGCCGTCAGAATGTTTGACGACTCGCTTGTAAGGGTGCACACGCTTGTGCCGGGACGCATTCATGTGTGCACACATTTGTGGGCGCTTTTTGATGCGTTGCCTTGTTGTGAGTTTGTATTGTGATGATGCGCTCCTCAAGGAGGTGCAGGAAGGGAAAGGAAGCAGCTCTTTGTTTTTGCCAACCGAAGTATGTCAGACAGGAATACCCAGGGAGCAGCGCTCTGAAAGATATGGCAGCCTTTTAACCGACATGTAGATTTGTTTTTATTCACGTTTTTTTTTCCCCGCTGCATATGATATGTGCAGGAAAATAGAGGCGGACAGAAAATTGACAAATCCAAATGCAAACTAGCTGTCCAAGGTCAAGGAAGTGATTGTTTAAATGAGTGGTGATATAAGATGGCATGGCTCTGACATGAATCGAATCTCGTTGACTTAAACAGCATCCATACAGTAAGTGAGTTTATAGAAAAACATGCTGACACGTAGTCTTTTGAAAGTGCATATACCATACACTTATGGAGGGGGAAAAATCCTAATAAGAAGGATGGAGGGTGGAATGAGAGAAGTTACAGAAGGGAGGAGCTGTGCTCTATCACCCTGACGACATTGTCCAATTAGAGCATATGATTAGTATAGACTGTCTCCAGTGAAATTGAATCTATCAGCCAAGCTCGGATTGCTACAGGTCCCCGCAATTTAGCTATCACTTTGTCTCTGTCACGGCAGAGCTGCTAATATGAAACCGACGGAATGGATGATTTCTACTTAAGGCATAGCTTGATTGAAGCTGATTACATTTCAAAAAGGTTTATGGTATTTCCATAATATGTGTGCTCGGTGAGTTTTGTGGAAGAGGGAAGAGTCGGAGGAGTTAGAGTCATTTAAAGGCCCTATTCCATCGGACAGAAAACCTGCTTAGACCCCAACGTCTGATGTCTTCCAGAGACAAACGACTTTGCAGTCGTCACAGTTTTCATCAGCTCCAGCTCCGATCGGAGGTGATGAAAACATGACACCCAGATGGAAAACACTAGTTTTACCCCCCTTTTTTCTGGCACGGCGCTACGTGGCGGTGCATTGAAGTGAACATGTGAAAAATGAAATCATGGAGGATAGGTATTAGTCAGTCAGACCACAGTGGTTTTACACCTCGCTGGTTATTGTGAAGCACACTTCATTCAACAGGAACAAAATAAAACTCTTGAAAACCGTCTCCCGTAGTCAACAATCTCAAGCTCTGGTCTGACAGCTTGAAAGAGATACTGAATAAGTATATTTTATGGAACCACTGTTACATTTTGCCAGCTTCAGAAAAAACACATATTAACACATTCTGGTGGCAAAGGCGTTTAATTTGTCTCTTTTCTGTTTTTGCTGTCTTTTTTCCAGACTACCAGAGCCGAGGGCAGCTCCAATGGACCCACGGGACTTTGACGACAATGACGCAGGCCCATCCATGGACCACGCCCCCTGATACCAACCTCTACTATGTCCATCTGTCCTTCAGTGTCTGCTTCAACCAGCCATCAGCCTTGTTGAGCTGCCAGGCTGACCCACTCTATCTCCCCCTCTCTCTCTCTCTAAGCCGTCTCCTTCTTACCCTGCTCCCCTCCCCTCGCGGCGCCTGCCGGCAGCGAGCTGACCATGAAGAGGGCTGATGTGACAAATATGGATGGCCACGTCGTTTCCTCTCTCAAAACTTTTTAAATTCCCCACTAGCAACTAACTTTCTTTAATTGAAGCACACAAGCGATGTGCAATCAATTACCATCAGGCTCAATTTCCACAGCCAGTCAGATCGTTGGCTTACTGGGGAGCCTGGCCGACTCGGAGAGGAGCCCGGGTAGGCAGCTGGGTGGAGCATCTGTTACGCTCGACAGATGTCAGAAACGGGGAAATTCTGTAGCGCCGTGCGCTTCACACTTCATTTGCGCACAATATCGTTGAGCTTCCGTCGTCGTGACAGACGTCCTGGACTCTCCCAGACGTAGAAAGATGCCACAGTGCCTTAAGCCATCGACAGACTGTTGCATTCTGGGTGTTACATTTTGATTGTAAGGGAAAAAAGCTGTTGTAGTTTGCATCCTCCCTTTCCCAGCACCCCTCCCTCCCCTGATCTCCGACCCGCTGACGCTCTATCCTTGTACATTTGCGTGCACTTCCTGGAGCGCCTGTCAGATCTATTATCAGTAGCGGGGGACATTTTGACGCCTATTGATCGGTGAATGTTGCTGAGTCTTTGTTAGGCGAAAATCGAACTATAATTCGACTGTGCAAAATAGCACTCTCGCAGTATCAGCTTTCTATGTAATGCAAAGGCTCATTACTCTTGGCCAATCCGCGGCGTATGACAGATTGCAATCCGTGAGTGTACACACTCTCTACCTTGACCCGCTCAGCCGGGGCTTTCATTCATGATGCAGCGCCGCCGGTCCGTCTGTGTCAGCAGTTTGTTTTTAATGTGATTGATTCCGTTGCCTTAAATTCAAAAATTGAAAGTGGTGTCACCCATAATATGTGTGACATGTTTGACAACAACATGACTGCGCTGTGCTGTGGCGCTGCACTGAGATGCACTGAGAGGCGTATACCCACCCAAGGGAAATGTCGGCAGCCCATTGAAATAACTCAAAGAGCTCAGCCTTTGTTCTCGTGTAACAACATAAGTCTGACTGTCTGATGTTTCCTCTTGTTTTTATGTGTCTATTTTTGTCTTAAATCTATAAATAAACAGCCCGTTTCTAAGATTGAATGCTGAAGATGACGTTCATATTTTCAGTTTAGGAACAATTCTTGCAATTTGTGTCCTGCAAAACGACAACACTGCAAACACCTGAATACCATCAGTCATGCAAGACACCGATATATATTTAAACAAAAAAGAAAAACACGATGGATGGAGATGGGAGGAGAGATGAAAAAGAGGGGGATTCACAAAGGGGAGGATTTCTCATCCTTCCTTCATCAGAATGCAAAGCAGCAAGCCATCCGGGGAGGAACGGGAACAGAAGGTTTGGAAACAAAGTAGGGTGATGGAGCAGGAGAGACCGTCTCTGCTCACAGGTGCATTTCAATGCAACTGCTCTCATTCCTGCAGATCCCAGACAAGCCAGAACCCACTTTTCATCAACTCCGCAGCCTCAATCAGAAAGCCCCGCCGTCTCGCCCGCTGCTCATTTTTCTTCCTCACTTTACTCCTCTTGCCTCCTCAGAACAAGCATTCGTTTGGCTTCACACCTGCTTTCCACCAGAGTCGCTTCATCAAGCCAGGAATGCCATTTCAGCATGTCTGATCTGCACAGCATTGAGATATTGACTGGGAGAAACTCATTTAGCCGCTGGTCATTGCCATCATGGTGGCGACGCATCTGGGTTTGCATTCTCCTGCGAGTTTCCCTTTTATAGGAATAATGGGGCTTAATGATTTGCCGCGTGAGGACATTGATCTTCAGCTTTCTCTAAGCCACTGCTGACTGACCAAGCACCACGGCACTCAAACCCCTTTTAGAGATTTTCTCATGTGTGTGTTTTAGTGTTTCTGCGGCTAAATAGATTCGTGGATGGAGGGGTAGCCGGGTGCAGCCCTCCACTCCCTTGCTATCAAAAGACAGGCTGGTTCTCGGCGAATAATCATTAGCCTGTCATATGCGTCGCCTTTATCGTGGACTCCAACCTGATCAAATAAATAACAAACATCGGGGGACAATGCGCCTGTTGTCTTCGGAGGAAATGGAGAGGAAAGACTGTCTGATCTAATTTAGCCATGGAGACCACAAGGTTCACTTTCATCCACACCCAATTACACCTGCTCTTCCAGGTTCACATCACTGAGCACGTTCCCACCGAGGCACAAAGACACGCAAATAAACACGAGCGCAGCGGAGAGACCTGCAACCCTCCTGATGGGGCAAAAAAAAAGGACTATGTCTTTGTATTGACATGAATTAATTGCTTCATGGGTTGTGAGATTGAATTAGCTACGTGACGTGCGTGCTAGTGGTGATGCAGCTTTGATTGCCGCCTTTAAATAGGGCCTATTTCTCTCTGCCATCATTTAAAAGGCAGTCGGTGTCCGTGGTTTCACAGTAATGGAGCGTCTCTGCCACCATCCAACCCGCCATGACTTCTGTTTATTAGCATGCAAGGAGCTGGAGAAGAAAAATGAAATGTCTCTGAGACGTATGTGTGTGTGCCTTTAAGTGTTGCTGGGGATTGTGCATTAGCCTGTGAAAAGTGACAGTTTATTTGCAGACCTCTTGTACCATTCAAGAGAATGCATTGCTTGTTCTGCAGTAAACGCGCTTCCGTATTCATCTTTCCCCTCGGCCTCTTTACACAAACTCACACACAAACAAAGAAAATGGGCATCAGTCAAGGCAGGCAAGCCTGGATTTCTTTTACATTTTCCACTGAAACCAAGGTTGACTATTAAAATGCGTGACATCACTCATGTTGTTGTGATGGATTTTTGAGTTTTACATTGCCATCCGTTATTCGGGGTTTACTATGCGACGCTGGAGGTGGGGAGCAGACATATGGGCGAAACGTGACGCTTCCAGAAGAAGGGAAAGTGCTCTCCGTATTTTTTGCGTTTATATTTTTTGAGTCCCTCCAGCTTGTCACCATTTCGTTTAATGTGCTCAAGCACCGCTAACGGGGAATAAATTAATCTCTTTCCCGCTCCTCAATTTTCAGCTCACGTGAGATCCAGCAGATTGTGGACCTCGACTGACTGACAGCAGGCATCTGTCAGACGTGGCAGCTACAGACAGCTGTCTGGCAGCCCCAGCTTATGAACAATGACTCGGTGGAGACGAGATGGCCGGGGAATCCATCTCTCCTCCCGACAGCTCCCATCGCTCTTAGATCCCCGAGTCAGCAAATACACCTTAGGGCTTCGTTCTCCGGCTCCTGTGCAATCCCTTCCCGTCCAGGGGAGAGGAGACCGGGGGGGGGGGGATACTGGAATCAAAAGAGGCCCGTACCAGAGTTCAGAATTAAACATGCAGCGGGGAGACATAAAACCAGTCACATGCATGATGAAGATGGTGATGAGAGCACGTATGCTCGGTTTCCCCCAGCTGATAATGGGACGTGCCTCTGAATAAAACGAACGCCCTGCCTAGATAACACCTACGGCTGTTCCTTCTGGGAGCTGTAACACATTATACTCTCCCTGTCACAGCTGTGATGAATCATCGGCACAACAAGGATGAATGTAGAATGTAAAGAAGTGGGAGGCAAAATATTGCATTTGCAGCCTCGCTCTCCAAAATCTCTGCCCCAAAGGTATGCGGAAAGAGGAAGTTTATTGTGAATATTACATTTCTTTTAGATGCGAATTTATCTGCGTGTGTATGACATCTAAAAACAAAAAGCAATATGTCGTATTAATATCCTTGACATGTCTTTGACGTCGGCCTACACTAAATAACAAAAAAACCTGACTTGATCCACTCACGTTTCACTCACCATCTCCTTCTGGTCCCCCATCCTTCTCATGCCTCTCATCATTCATGCTGTGTACACAGTCTGGTTTCCCAGGATCCTCCGGAGCTTGTTAATTGCGTCGATGACACAGGTCCGCGTACGAAGCAGCAGTAGTAATTGCTCCGGCCTGGTCCGAGGTGAGGAGGCGGGCGTCCGTCTGGCCTCTGGGTCCGCCCCGAGGCTACGAGATTAGATCCACGCTTCCATCTTTGATGACATGGGATGCCATTAGCAGTTTTATCAAACTTGTGCCGGTCCCATTGGGTTTCCTGGATCATACTGCGAATACACTTTATATAAAAGACAGGTTTGGTGGTTGTTGTAGTTTTGGAAAACCGCTTCTATGATATTCTGATGACCTTTAGATTACAGCGTGGTATTTGTTCGGTTTATGTGTTTCTCTTCATTCTAATACAGGGAGCTCTACTGACGCCGCTTTGCATAATTTGTAGACTCGCTCACATACACAAGAGTGGAAGATAGAAACGCCTGCTGTTGTACAAATAGCTTTCTTTCGGTTAGTAGCTTAGTGTCAGCGGCCCCCATTCATCAAGCTGCTCTGGAAGGGACTGGAGAGTCTACCATGGAAATGATCTTAAATAAATCAAAGGCGGCTTTTGGAGGGGAACCAATTGACCATTTATATGTGAAACACTCAAATTAGTGCAGTTTGATTCATTAAAAGGAATGCTTGGCACTCATAGGGGAAGTGTACAGAAGCAGGACTTGGTATTTTTGTTTGGGGAGTTGCTGTCGAGTTGGGGTTTTGGCACAACTTCACTCACATGCAAGGTGAGTGGAGATGGGGAAAAAAATCCCAGAGACAACCAATGGAGGCGAAGGAATTCAATCTGATCACGGCAACAGGCCAAAACCTGACCAGGTGGCTCGCTGCTGGTGGAGTTTTTCCTCCAACCCCAGAACACATACAGGTAATGTATTGGGAACGCACGCTAACATGACCATCGACTATCACGTGGCCTTAGACATCAGCTGCCCACTGTTGCGAAATGGGTCGAATACAGAGGGGCGAATTTTCCTCACAGAGACTAATGAAGTAGCAGGTGTTGTTTGAGTTTTTGACTTCAAGGTTGCCCGAGCTGCTGCCAATAGATTTTTTGGCAGTCGAGGCGCTTCAAGGATGTCGTAGAAATGCATTTTTTTTGGAAAGCCGTGCAAGAATCTATTGTTGGAACATCTTTCCCTCTCCTAAACCATTCTCAGGTCGGAAAGAAACCATCTGCTCTGTTTGAAATCTACTTGTTCCGTCAATCAGGAGGAATCCACCAATATATACCCAGAATGCAACATGCAGAGCTTGTTCATTTTTTGTATTGTGTGCCGAATTGCTGCCAAGGGTGTAGAGCTCCAGCAGAAACACGGCGTGCATTTGCTTGACTAAGGTTCATGGCCTTGTGTTCTCTTCTGCTCAGAGACTGGAGCTTCTGCAAAAAAATACATTTTGAACCCTGTTTCTATGAAAACTGGTGAATCCTTGCTAATGTAATCACGCTGCCACTTTAATATCCATGATCAAATCAGATACAGTCAAAACAGAAAGCTGAACACAGGGATGTGCAGCTTACAACAGTTGCTTTTTCACAGCGGCGTTAAGATGTTTTTTTGTTTTGTTTTGTTTGTTTGTTTGTTTGTTTGTTTGCAGCGATGGGATTCCAAATTAATTCACGGTTTAGAGAAACTGTAAAGAAAACAAAGAGGCAGGAAATGTCAATATCAGAGAGAATTTGCAGTGAGATTTTCATCCATTTAGTTCTTTCACTGACATGTCCTTGTATTTCCCGCCTACGCTGAATGTTTCCTCGGCAGACTCCCCGTGGTGACTGGGGCTTAATCAAGATGACAAGCAGCTTAAAAAAAGCAGATCTTAATTGGATGTGGTGAGGATAAGACACTAATTAACATGCATCCTTTTGTATTTTCCCCCCAAAATAAAACCTCTCCCTAAATGAGAGTTGTAGAAACAAGAATTTCAACAATCATTTAGTTAAAACTGTTATTCCTCTCCTCTGCTGCTTCATGACTTCCCTGTTTTTTCTACCTTCACCTATAGATCCAATGCTGTGTGTATGGATGTAAGAGACAATCAATACATGTCGGATCTGGATTGGCTATAGACCAAAACCTCCCTGTTCGCTACATGTTTTAAAAGCATGAGCCCCAACAGAAGATATGAAAGAGAATTGCATTTTGACAGTGTTTTTGTCCTCGCCATTTTTTGACGGGTTTTCTCCTCAAACTGGAGCAGCAAATTGGCAGAGTTAATATTTAAGTCTGTGATTTAGTTTCTCAGTTTTAAGGGAGAGAATAAAAGGTGCCGTCTCCAGGGGTGATATTTCTCCCACAGAAAAAAAAGACGAGGACAGAAAGAGAAGCATAACAAATAGCGTGTGAACCGAGGTGCGGTTTGAAAGGCACACAAAAGTGGAGAAATAAAAACTGTAAACAAAGTTATGCACCCGGATCGCTATTCTTTTGCAAGTAGGAAAATGTTTTATGATGCGTAGATGGAGCCCGTAGCATAAATACAGGTGTTGTCGCATTCACAGACCTTTTTATTCAATTTACAGCTCTCCGACAACTTTGTTTTCTGCAGCTAGCCGAGGAGTCTCGCTCTCCATCTTCCTTTCGCATTATTGATGCATCTTTTATTTGCAGCGGAGGAGATCGGACACGGGGCTTATAACGAAGGGCAGACAACGTGGAGCTGGAGCAGAATGAAAAGTAATTCTGTTCTCCGAACCAGACGCATCGGGGAGCTGCTGCCAAACAGTGGTAGGAAGGAAGCGTCGCTTTTTTCAAGGCCGTTGCTGAGTTTGAATCACGGATGCAACACGAAGGAGGATTAAACGTTGTTTGTGTTTTTCACTCGTGTCCACACGCCACAGGAGTCTTTCTTCCAATTTCATTGTCTCTCCAACACAGGCCGGCCTCCGTTAGTGCTGGCAGGCGGGGGGGATTGAGATGAATGTGTTCCCATTTTTTACCAGCCCATTCTGAGTGCCCTGCAGGGTCTCGCAGTGCAAAGGAGGACCGTGAAGTGAGAGCTGGAGCCGTCCCAAGGTGGCTCGGACGCTTTAAGAAGGGCCCTGCGATCGGAATAACAAAATAAATGATTGTGCTCGTGCCGTTTCGTACAAATACTCTCTCCCTCTTTCTGTTTTTTTGCTTCCTTTCTCTTTGAGGACCTTCAAAGGTCAGTCTGAATATGTATGTAATCACCTCAAACAGAGCCTCGGGCCTGCGTGGCAGATAATGGGCAGGAAAATGGCGACGGCACTCGTGAGAGCAACACCTGACACCTCGCTGAATCTTTTCCTCGTGAATGCTTTTTGAGCGACTGAGTGGAGTAACGTGTTGACATCATAAAACTCTTTCCCTGAAATTCAACGCCAACATTGGAGGCGATGCATTAACATCAGGACGCCCGTTTAACCCCATGTCCACCTCGCCACAGAGGGAGATGGGGGGGGCTACAACGTTGCAAACAAGGTTTGACTTTAACCATGATGTATGGCCGGCCATTAAGATAATGAACAAAATGGCCGTCTGATTAAACGAGCATCCAGTCATGTTAATTGGTCTCATGATGAAAGGTCAGGCTCAGCATGTGTTCGAGCCTGGGCGCCACCAGCAATGGTATTTAATGAGACTTTCTCCATTAAATGAACCACGGGGAGACAAAGACGGAGGTAGCTGCTTTCTGCTCCCTCCTGACATTTATAGAACACGCCGGCTCCTCCAGGCACTTTGGCAATAGAAGGCAGATAGTCGCCCGCATCTAATGTTATGGAGGATGGAGCATCGCTCTCCACCTTCTTTGTAAAAAAAAGCCCATTACCACAAACACGTCAAGCTCATAAATAATCATTCCAAGTGTTTGTAGTTAAGCTGTTGCACAGTAACACGCACCGACACTCCCCCGTCTCCCTACATGCTGGATTCGGCCTTCCCCTGCCGACATGCTGGGGAAGGCCCCCCCCCTTTGAGGATTAGGAGCGATCAAAGGTTTGTTCATTCCACGCTCACATTTCCTCCCTCCAAACAGCATGGGGAACTCCTATTTGGTCACACACACACACACACACACCCCTCCTGTAGCAGCCAGCAGGGTAAGCTTCAGGCGTGCTCAAGAGGACTGCGAGATACGCAACCAAATACTTTCTATTAGCAACACATTCGTTCTCATAGAGTTTTCAAGGCCATGTTGTGCTGATTCGCAGGCGAATCACGCACGTTTCACCAGATTTCCACTCTGTTTTGAATCTCAATTGCTTCCTCCATGTCATGCAATCAGAGGCATGTTTGGACTCCGAACACATTTTCACCTTCACACTTCAAACGGTGTCCTTTTGACTATGCTTCATGTTTCCACTGCTATTGTCAGGATGCTTCTGATGACTGCCCTCTTTCTGTCAGTGTGTGTGTGTGTGTGTGTGTGTGTGTGTGTGTTTATAGACTGGTATAAAATACAGTTCGCCCAAGGCCATAAATCAAAAACTCGTATGAGTTTGTGTGTGTGTGTGTGTGTGTCTCTGTACTTCTTTCTATGTGCCTGCCAATAAATAAATCACAGTTGCGTAGCAAGAAAGGGGTTGGTATTTGAATATGAACATTTCCCATGGTGCCTTGGGGTCGGGGCCTGGCAGCGGTGGCCTCTGAGCTGGTAATTCTTCCACCCTGTGATCAAAGGCCCGGTTCTCAGCTTCGCTCCCCTGCCACCTCTCTCTGTCTCTCTCTCTCTCCCCGTTCCCCTTCCCTCCTCTCTCCTCGCTCCAATCAGAGTCCAGAGCTACTGGGCATGAGTTATAATCCAGTGGTGTTGCTTATTATGTCCATCTAGCAGATCCTACTGGTCCTGCCTGGCTGGTACTCCCCTAAACCTCCATCGTCATGCTCGAGCTGCACCCAGACTCAAATCCTGCTTCAGTCTAGAAAACCTTGAAGCAGCGCCGCTACCTGCTCCTCGCCTCCCCCGTGTGTAGTCTCATGAACGGTTTTGAACTCCACACATGATCCACTCTTCATCATGCCCTTGACAAAACCTCTCTTAACGCCCATAACTTTCATTTTAGTAAAGATATTTCATGCTCCCTTCCCTCCTAAACCCTGTTTTTTTTCCCCACACAACCATCTATATTCATGCACTCAACTGCTGAATCATATGTATGAACCAATTATTTCTTCCCTGTTTGCTCCAACTTTACTTTTTGTTCTCCGCAGCTGTCCACGGCTCCTTCTTTTCTAATTCGCACTTCAATAGCTCAAACGTGTCACTCACTCACCGGCGCTATGCATATTTGTTCATCCTGTAGACATACAGCACTTCTGTAAGATTCTCAAGGTTACTCTCGGTGTTATACCCTCCTGAAAATCTGGGTTCCTTTATCTGACGGAAATATGGCCTGGAGCACCGAGCAATCTGAGGAAATGCAGACTAGGACCAGGCCATGCGAGGGGCCCACTTTGGCCTGTGAAAAAACACCTGCGACAGTTGGGGGTTCAGTGGACGAAGGCAGCCTGCGGGTGTGAGCACTGGGCCAAGCCAAAATGATTGCTATAAAACAGGCCAAGCCTGCTGGGAGCACTGGTGCCTCTTTTCATCCTGGCCCCACTCCATCACGTGACCTTCTGGCCCTGATGCTCTCTTCTGTCCTTTGTTTTCCTCCTCTCTCTCTCTCTCTCTCGCTCACTCTCTGTGATATATCCACTCCTTCTATTCTTTAATAATGTATTAGATTTTGCCTGTAAAGTCGGTCACGTGTGCCTGGACTTATGAACACGGGGATTGAAGCAAAATTCAATAGGTTCGGCTCTTTCATTCTGTTTAATCCGAAGCCCATTTCACTGCCTTTGATAACCAGAGTTATTGACTTTCCTGTGAACTAGCGACACCTGGCAGAGGCTAAGAAAGACACAAAGGAGAAGCGGACATTATGCAGCAAAAAGGACGAGCAATGTTTCGAAAATGGATGGATGGAATGGATGAGAAACTATGTATAATTTGCTTTACTTTCTGAGACGTAATTTATTGTAATGCTTCGTTTAGTTTTAATTCACTTTGGGTGCTTGTGAGCTGTCCAAAACGTCCTCATACAGAACGGACCCCAACAAAACAACATGACTGTTACAAATTAACAATTTCTTATGGTTAAGGTTTGGTTCGGTTTTGGCGACTAAAACTACTTTATTGATGTTAAAACTGTTAGCAGAGCATTTTTAATGTTGTGTAACGTCTGATACTTTGTAGGCCCTCTCTCTTTGCAACATCATACTTCTAAGAGATGACAATGATTGAGGTTGATGGTTTGATCCAGGCCAAATATCTTAACAAAGATTGGATGGATCACCATGAAATTCAGTTCTGACATTCATGTTCCCCATGGGATGAATCTTAAAAACGTTTGGTCATCTTCAGGCTTTCCCTCTAGTGCCCCCTTGAGCTTATCAATTTGGGTTTTGAGTGAAATGGCTCAACAGAAGTTGCATTTCTATATTCATGTTCCCCTAAGACTCTGGTGCACCAGCAGGTCAAGGTCTCAGACGGTCCCATGTTTTTTTAAACTAGCGTCACCCGATGATATGTGATGTTGGTGGTGACTTTTCATCAGGTCAGCACCTCAATTGGTTTTATGATCTAATACCTCCAATGAATGACATTCCCATCAGCCTCGGCTGCATGATGCACCTCCACGCCGGCTGAGAGCCTCACTGCCGCCCTCGGTGTACCTGCAGTCTCTAAACAACCACCGTTTACTCACAGTAACGTCACCAATTAGAGTGACACCTCCGACTGTACAAAAAAAGAAAACCCTTTGGTTTATATGTTGCCGAAAGAGTGACACCATCCGAGTGCCCACAGTGGTCTATTAATTACGTAACGGTGAGAGAAGATTGCCCGTTGCTCTGCTGGTCTTGACCTTGTTTACGGCTGTTATTTAGAAATGCCACTGCCTGTTGTTTGGGGACTAGACGTGATAATGGACTACTGCTGCCTTGAGAGCCGGTTCGCCATGAGAGTAAATACAGCCTTCTTCCTGTTTAATGTTGGGCCTCATTTGGTTATTTATCTGTCAGCAGCGCCTGCTGGCTGGTGTCCAATTAAACGACAGTGTCTAGTGCTGTTTCCTGTGTTTTATTGTTCAATGTAACTCATTTAATTGATACATATTGCTCTCATTGTGGTAGAATGAGGATCCATTATTAGCTTTACTGGGTGGGTTTTAATGAATTTCCCATTAACATACAAAGCAATGTTAGCCACCATTAGATTTACTTTGCTTATTCCTTGATGGTCACATTCTTGCATTTTCGTAAAATGTTAAGCCAATGCTTCATTTATCACACTTATTATCACCCTTGTTTGGTTTTGTTTTTTCGCAATTTGCTGTGTAACCCATTCCAATCTGCACATCAGTTTTTGTCTGGCTTAATTAAGAAAGTAATTGTTGATGCTGCGGGCGTCTCTCTCTCGCTCAAATTGATAACGGCCCCCGCCTCTGAGATCCCAAATCAATATCTGCTCCCACTTGGTTCTCAGCTTGGGCCTTATAGATTGACAGTCACATACACACACACACACACACACACAAACTAGACTTTCTATCTCCCTCTGATTCAATTGTTGATGCCTATCTGATGTCCCCGCTGCGCCGCCCAGGCCAGACGTCAGCTTTGCTAACTGACGTCAATAGAACAAGGCTGCGGTTTTAATATGATTGGTCACATAAGCCTGTGTGTGTGTGTGTGTGTGCTCTGTAAATGTCCCACTAAAGGCAACGTGTTAATGGGCCAGAAGAAATCAGCACATTGTCCCTCGACGCGTCCTCCCTCCTCTGTCCATTACTTTCTGACTCACAAACAATTTGTCCTTCACATCGGCACGCTGGTTAATAACTGTGAGACGAATGTCAGGAGTCTCACACCGGAGAGCGAGCCAGTCCTTCAGGGGCCTTGGCATTTCGCAGCTGCGGTCTGACACGACAAGGACATGTCATCCCCGAAGCTCTCGTGAGTTGTATTATTTCTCCCTCGACTTCGTTTGGCACTCGGCACTTTGTTAAATACGGTGATATATTAGCAAAGCTCTCGCTGACAAATGTGCTGGGCGACCCTTGTTGTGTTAACATCCAGCAGCACCCCACAGCTTGCAGGAAATACTCTCAAATAGGGTTTTTTATCCAAATTAATTTCACTTCTCATTGGCTATCTCTTTCTATTACATCATCTCCCCTGATTTTCTGTTTCTCGCCTCTTCATTCTCACACTTTCCTCATCTCTTGCCTTCCTCAGCCACCCCCTGATACTTCTTCTTGCCGCCGGCTCCCTCACTCATCCCCTCTTTTCCTACCGCTCCGTAAGTGTTGTTTTCTCTCTCCCCTCCCACACAAACACACACTCACACAGACTCCCTTTGTGCTGCTCCTGTTTCACATTCCCTTACCTCTCACTACATCTCTGGCTGAATCTCTCTTTCTCTCAATGTCGCCACTCACCCACAGGCAAAGTCATCCCAGGTTGCTATGCTACACCCCCCAAACCGCACCCCCTTCTCGGCGCCAATCAGATAGTCTCACTACCTCAGAGTCATTTTCCAAATTTGGCCAGTAATTGGGTTTCTCCTGCGATTAGGTCAATAACAACCTTCATATTAGAGTTTAATGTCCCCTAATGAGTCCATTTGTTGGCCAGCGGCTAATTAGGTCTGAGCTGTTTATAGATGGCCTAAACTAATTGATGGGCATTACCGAAATACTGTGTCAATCAGGAACATAGTTGAGCCCATTTCTGCTTTGAGCTCGCAGCCCTCTCGTGCAGAGTCCCCCAAAAACAGATTATACCGACGTGGTTCATGGATCAGGCTGGATAATTTGCAAAAGCGCTCGGCATTAACATTAATGATAACTCCAGGGGAGCAGAATGAAATCCATTTAACATTGACTGACAAATCTTCTTCCTCCTCAACAAGCATTTCATTTTATTAGTGTTGATTGTATTCAGGATTTGTGCTGAGCAGACTTGTGTCTGCCTTTTGTTAGCTCATTAAAATATTCATATCTGCCAACTGTAGCCGTTTTCAGGGGCGGTTACGCAGCGAGCGCGCTGCAAACCATCCAACATCGGGACTCATGGTAACAGATTGAAACACACAAGCCCTGCAGGGAACAATGGGGGATATAAGGACAACGGCCCTTTGCAGAAGTTATCGTGTTGGAATCTTTCACAAACTTTTAACAGATCCGACCGACATGCCAAGACCCTCCGCTGCAGTTTGAGTGTACGCTGCTTGATAAGGCGATGGCGATGAATATAGAGTGAGCTGGAGGAGTGTGATATTGGGACTCAACTCAATCATATGCCTCCAGGTTAGTCTGCTACCAAATGGGTGGGTTTCTTTGAAGCAAGGTTGTCTGTCTGCACACAGCTGCAGTCCTATGATAAAGAGAAGAGAGGTTTGATAGGTGACGCTCCTGTCCTTCCTCGCACTATTCAACCTAAATCAACGTGAAAATACCAATATAAAATATGACGGTACTTTCTACCTCCCGATTGGCCTTTTTGCTCTGCTGTCTGGTATCAGTGCTCTATCTGGCTGGTTACATATTTAATTCCTCACGGTCTGGAATTTACTGAGTTTGTACAGAAACAAGTGCAGCTGGAGAGAAGAATTCTCTTTCTGTGCATCGACTCTCTCTTTTCGGTGCCACCACAAACATTTTCTTACACACTTTTTAGTATTTGCATCTTTTAACTTTTCATCAAGGCAAACCATCTGTTAAAAGAATGCTCTGAATAGTTTCCCCGGTGCCATCTGTTGCCTCCGTAGCCCATCTAGTTTTTTTTAAATATATTTCAATGTATTTTCATGCCGATTAAAAAAAAAAAAAAAAAAAAGCCTCAGCCATATCGGGCCCAGTTGCTGATTTATTTATATTTATTTGGCATGCCACAGTCTGGTGAACTGAAAATATTTCCCCATAAAATAAGAGAATTGGATAGTGATAGTGATGGAGAAAATTAAAATTAAAATGACAGGTGGCTTTGCCTTTCCTGTAGATAAGAAGTTATGAATTAACCTCCCATACAACACTGAGTGGATGTGCTGTCTCAGCAGCATTCATTAAATGGAGATTGAATGAAAATGATGGTATCTACGGCATTGTTTATTGTTAGATGCATTATTATTAGTTTGTAGCAGTCTGTTAGGTTTGGCCAAAGACTTTTATATTCTATTATATGATGTTGCTTGTATGCTGTTTAACATCTGGCTTTAGTTTGCCTCACAATTAGGCTGACGTGGCTAACATTAGCCTAACCCACTGTTTGTGTTTCAAATGTTTTTCAAATGATGTTTTGATGTTTTGTGATGCTGTGAGTCACAGTGAGCTGGATTTACAAGGAAAGTGGCTTTGGAGATGGTTGGAGCTGGAAACACTAAAGTAAGCACTCCGATGATGTAAACCAAATGTACCGAAGTCACTTCACACCTCGTTGTGTGACTCATCCTTTTGAATTGTATTGATTTATCATGTCGTGCCTTTCCTTGTGTGTTCCAGACACAAAGTCACCCACAACAATAAGAGAAACATCAATCAAGTGTGATGCATTATGGGTAACATGCAAAACCATATATAGTGTCCCATAATCAGACAGGTTTGCATGATATTTCTCATGCAGGGTAATTGTGTTACAGAAAAGACCCTCCATCCTGACAATGATTTGCAATTAATCTCATATAACACACCATGTTCAATACTGTTATCTAATTGCCTCTTTATCTTTGTGTTTCAGTTTGAGAAACAATTATCAAGTTGTATCAGGTATTTCTGTGGGGGAATTAGTCTGTAAGTAGTCTGCTCATATCTTTTTTCCATATCAATGAAAACCAAATCATATACCACCGCTTTGACCCTCAATTTTGTCCCCATTTTCCATTCCTGTTCTGTCTGTGCTGCATGGCGTATCTAGTCCGTGTTTAGGGTTGCTTTAGCACACCTAAATTGAGTCCAAGCACCCCTAAAGATGTTGCATCTATAAATGCAATATAAAAATAACAGTCATGCTGTTTTTTTTTTAACACAAGTCTGTGTTTGACAAGCTTAAACATGGTCAAAAAAACATATACATTACTTATGGTTTGCATCAAACTTATATTAAATATATAATATTTTAACAACGAAAATACAATAGACCCCCAACCACGTTGTTGTCTGGTATGATCCACTTTATCACTCTCCCGCCTGCCCCATTCACCCCCATTTTACCTCATTATCTTTTCATTTTAATACTATTTAATTTGTAGTACTTTATGAAAACCAAGTGACGGCTTTTTTGCTCAGCATTAAAGAAAGCTTTCCAGTGATTTCCTCACCCCAAAAGTCTGATGTTCTTCATTCACAAATGTGGGAATGATCGTCCAAAATAACATTAAAATGTTTTTTTTTTTTTTTTTTAAAGGGGACATTTTTGGTATCATTGGGTGCCCAGCACCCCTAAGCTCTGATCCTAGACTCGCCCCTGCTGTGCTGGATATCTTATAGCTGAGAATATAACTGTTAACTTCGAGTAACGGTGCAATCGAACAACTCCTATTTCGCCCGCTTAGGGACCGTTACCGGTCCCGAGCCCGCAGTTTGGGAACCAGTGTCCCGGGCTGGCCGACCTCTGCTCTCCGGCTCTCTGCTCTCCGACTCCGCCTCTCTCAGCACCGACGCGCGAGCGACCGACTCCCCAGCCTGCCTGCCGCCAACCCCGAAGCCCCTTCCAGCTCTCCAGCCCCGAATGCCTTCCCACTCCCCCAAACCGGACTCCATACTTTCTGTCCCAACGCGAACCCTCCACTCTCACGCGCAAACGTGCTCTTAGTTTTTTGTTTTGCCGGAAGGGGAGAAGAAGAAGAACAACAACAAAGTGGGGGAAAGTAGTCTCCAACAGACAGTAGTTGTACGGTGTCGCATAAGTTTTTTTTCCTTTTCTTTTGCCCCCAGTTTTCGGCCCCGCGGCGGGGCAGGACAGCAAGGGCAGACCGGGGGTTGGAGAGGAAAAAGGAGCCCGTAGGATGTGGATCTGGTACCTTCTGCTTGGTTCGGGGTCAGGCTCAAGAACAGTCGGTAAGTTTTTTTGTGTGTTTTTTTTTAAAGCACACACGGAAAGTAATGTCACGGCGCTTCGTTACGCTGGTGGGTTTAGAGGGAAAAGGGGGGGCGATGGGAAACGCTTTTTGAAGTGTTCGGCGGACTAAACGGCGTTTTACTTCGACGAGTAGCTGAAAGTTAGTGGAACAACCAGAAATAAGTTCTCATTCCCAGAGTGAGAGCAGCCGGGGCAGCGGTTCGGCGTGTTTCGTGCTCCCCCCCCCTTCGCCTCGCTGTGTGGGGATACGTGTTGTTGCTCCAGGCGCCCTGCGTGCCGTATCCATCCAGTGTATGTTTTACTGAGATGGGGTTATAGCCTCCTCCGGGTTAGGTTATGACCGGGAGGTTGTTGACAGGACGGTGTTGACAAATCAATCTGTTCTCCCCCTCCCCTCCCCTCCATGGGGGCCCGGCGGAGGACGCTTGGACGGGCCAGCCTCTGCAAAAAAAACAACAACAACAAAAAAGCTCATTCTATTTAACCAGCTGTAGTTTTGGATCTCATGTATTGTCCTCTGGTTATTATCACACTATCTGCAATACTAACCATCATGTTTTAAATGATGGCCTGTAGTGAATAATCATGTGCAATAATCAGTGATTCAGCCTCAAAGTGTGTGTGATCATGGTGATACACGCAAGGGACTATATTTGGAGAAATGGCATAATCCTTTCCCCTTAAAATAACTTATCTACACAAACACACGTGTGTAAACGTGGGTGAACTCCATCCTGCAAGTTGTTACATACCAGTTCAACATGTATGGCCACTGCACAGTAAGCCAGCATGTAATCCATTTACATGCCTGGGGCTATTTGCTTTGAGTACTGACTGAAGCTCATCACATCAACAGTAACGTGGGTGCATGCTAATGTGCTAAGCTGGTGTTGCAGGTGCATTGAATGTTAGATGCTCCTGGTGGCATCTATGGAAGACACAGTAGGAAAGACAGCAATACAAATAATGATGGTTAACGTCCATTTTTGGCTTCAGGGTCCTGCTATGGTGCACGATGACCCCTCTTTCCCACCAGTTATGACCTCACTGGGACACTTGAATAGACAGAGCCATCGTATATTACGCGTGACGCATGTTACTGGTTATTGCATGTGAATATGAATATGTTTTAAGGCGGTACAAGTGAAGTGTGTATTCGGTGTGGGACAGAGATGTAGTGCTGGCTGCCAAACCACACCCTCATTTTGCTGAGCATGAACTCATGATTTATTTCCCAGTACAGTAGTTTGTTTTCATCAATATTATGTGTTGTCGGCTTTGAATTAACAAATTGTGCGTCAGTGTTTTATCAGCCTATAAGCCTGACCGGGGTAATAAGTATGTTAATAACTAGTCTCTCCATGATTGTGTGCTATATCGGTGCCCAAGTCATTATATTAGTTCAAATATAACATTGCTATTGCCAGCCTTTATTATCCTTTGATGGGATATTGCTTTTGTTTAATATTCTATGTATCAACCAGTAATATTAGCTATATATGCGGTGCATAATATTTTGCATTTGATTTGACAATTAGCCCAGACATTGATATGTTTTATACGTTTTTTATAACGCAGATGTAACGTTCATTTCTTGGAGACACCTGACCAGGCAATAACTGTCCAAAATCCCAAATTTAGAAAACGTCCTAATAGAATAGAAAGTCTTGCATATCAAACAAGTTAAGTCTATTATGCTGTGATACTCAACTAGATGTAGATGTAATTGTGTACCTCCCACTTTACATACTTAATGAACCATGCAGAATAAAGGATCATGAATCAGTTGAGCCAATTCCACGACTAAAAACACATTCCCAGGCTCTACTACATTTTTGGAGATTTGCCAGAAATATCCGGGTAGGTTGCACAGCCTCAAAGAGGTTTCATCTCAGCCAGTGTCACTCCTAGTTTCACTTCTCATAGAACTTTATATAAGCTATTTGTTGTAGTTCCTTCATGTGTTTTGGCTGAACACAAATGAAAAGTGCCCAAAAACCTGTGTTCCAGCATATGTATAGCCATGGGAATATTAACCAGATATCAAATCTAGAGCAGACCGCTCTTTGGAGGCCGACTCACTTTCAGAGGAAGCTTACAGACGTGTCTTTGTGCTGTGCGGCCTCGCACTCGTCCTCAAAGCTGCAGCACATAAATCAGCGCCATTATGTAATATAAGATTTAGCCACATGACCCACTGACCATGCAATGTTGCAATGCAGTTACAAACAAGGCAAATGTACGGTTATTGTGGCGCGCAGCCTGAAATGATATTTAAGCCGGTCTGCTGGGCCACGAACCAGTGGGAATATTGATATAAATGAATTTAGGTACAACGTCGGAAAAGATGAATTAGCTTTGCATACGTTATTTCCCCCTACACCCCAGGATGATTATTACTTGTTAAGGATCAGCATTGTGATATATATGCCGACCTTATAAATGTTTGATTACACCAGGGCTGGCTGGGTCAGATATCATTTAATGTAGAGCTCTTCATATGTGTGTGGTATTCAAATATGCTCTACTTTTTTTTGTTAAATATATATTTAAAATGCTTACTCGCTACAATTCCACAGTTTATAAGCACTGATATTAAGTATTACACAAAAGCTCAATATACTTGTTCTTGCTTGTCACTCTGTGTTTGTATGTGTGAGTATAAATACATAGTGTCAATGTGACTATTTCCCTTTGATTTATAAGCACCAATAAAATGCCTTGTGCTTGTTTTCACGTGTTTAAGCTGTAAGATCACTTGTATTAACATCCCCGTGACTACTTTTTCATCCTACCATTCATCCTGAATAAGTAATCTTGCAGAGCTCTGAAAGCCCGTGTCTTGATTCCGTGAGGAATTCTCAGAAGAAACCTTGATGCTACGCTGACCGAGTGTAACAGTTAAAGGCTACGCTCACACGCTTGCCCACCGCAGCAGTACAGTATGAGTGAAACGACAAATTTTGTTTGAGAGAGTCCGCACACAATCTCTTGGCTCAGTTAGCCAACTGACAAAGCCACTTAAGTATTCCTCAATCAGCAGAAATGTGCGCTCCATTGCCTGTGTTACCGAGCCGCACACATCGACCAGGTGGTCGGATATTTCCATTCAGGACCGAAGAAAGACTATTCGGGTCATTTCTCCCACTGAACGGGGAAGACAGGATTACGTTGTCCTGCTTATTGTGCTTTGTATTTCTGCAGTGTGGCTTCCCAGGGACGGGCCAGTAGACCCCTGTGTCCGTACTTAACTCTGCGTGTCTCTGGAACAGGGAAAAGCGGAGGAGGAGAAAGAGATGTTGTGTTTTCACGCTGGCTGACATGGTTGATGCTTCCATCCGTACTCTAGTCATTCAGAGAAGGCCAGGGATTAACGAGGGTCAGCGTGGCTTCAGTTCCCATAGCTGTTGAACAAAGCAACAAGACTGGAGTAGACTGGAGTCACGTATGAGCGTGATCACAGAGCAGGCTTCTTCTTTTTTGAGATATTAGTCAAAATTGTCTTTTCAGCCGGACAGCAATCAGTAAACAAATGCAGCATCTGTGGCTGTCGCATGCAGGTAATCAGCCCGTCCAATCAGCCTGAATGGAATGATTGGAGGGGCTACCTGTCTGCCTACCTGTCAGCCTTCCTGTCTGCCTGCCTGTGTGCTTTCTGTCCTCCATGAGCTAGTTTGACAGCCGTGAGTACTTACATGGTTTACCTTCATAATGATCATTGAGGGGAAGTTTTGGAGGAGAGCCTGAAGGGACGGGCTGTCGGTGGAGCCGACTTGGCGACATTATCACTGGATTTATTAACTTCTGTAATTAGTTCTGCTAGATACTTTCAAGAGTTGATGACTGGACTTGATTTTTCAGTTGGATCATTTTAATAATCTAGTTTACTCTTGCTAGTTTCTCAAGATTACCAAGCCTACACTCTGTTCAAATATAACAGCACGTTAAACTGTGTTTCATGCTTTTGACCCAAACAGCATAGAGGTCTTTCACCGTTAGGTGTAAGTCATATTGTATTTTTCTCCGTGTGGGATGAAGGTTTGCTGTTCATTCTCTCTGAGCATCTCTGATCCATAAGTCATGAAGGTAAATGCTTCATGAACCATGGGAGGTATGGATCGAAGGAGACGGAGAGAAACAGAGAGGAGTAAAATGTACTGGAAAAAGTTAGGAGACAGCTCATTGCATATTGATTTTGGATTGATTTGAACTAATTTGCCATGCAGTGATGCACAAGCTTTGTTAATCCCACATGGTTGCCTTATATCGATCCGCCACGTCCTTGGATGCCACGATCGAACGTCCGCGTTGGAAGAATTGCTGAAGAGAGTTGTTTTGAGAATACTCGCCATTAGTTGCGTTTCTGTCCATGAATATATGGCACTCTTGCGTGTTGCCAAATATAGTGTTCCCTCAGTACTTTTAGCCAGTACATTATTTGCTATCTATAGTTTTTCCCAGTGGAGGCAACCATGCGGACAGTTTGTGCTCGACATTGATTTTAACTGTTAACTGCAGTGCTCTACCTTCTAAAAGATGGCTTGAGATGTGCTGAGACGTTTGATTTCGAGTGAAGCCCCAACAGAAATGTTTTTTTTAGAGCATCTTTTTAAAGATTGCTGCAGTCTCTCAGTGTATGTTCACCACACATGCAGTGCACACATACCCACACCCACTGCATACTGTATAAGAGGCAGAGCGCCCGAGAGGAGACGGGAGATTTACATCACTGTCAGGCTTTACAGCGGACTGTAAGCTAGACACATTGTTTTACTGGGGAAGAGGTGGAACTTAAAAACCCAATTTTCTTTTAGATTTTTTTTTTTTAAATCCCACCATCTCTGTCCTGATCTGATACCCCATTATTTTTTACTTTAGAATGATTGACTTCCTGGACATGCCAAGATGGTGAATCTGCAGCATCCCAGTCATTGTCTTTGTGAAGCAGAAAACCCCTCAAATGAACTGTGACTGAAAGAGATGAGTAATTCCAATGCAGTAACCGATCACATCTTCACATTTTCTTTTTGTGTATTTTATGTAAATTCAAATAGATTTTCGTTTTAAAACAAAAACGATCTCTGCTCAGATGAAGTTTTAGGGTCGTTTCATGATATTTGGTCCATACTAACATGCATGAAAACGCACTGGACATGTGCACGCCAGTGAAAACAGGAAGCAGTGGTTAGTTGCTTAGTTACAGAAAATGATTATTGTACTTTCTATAATAAAAGGTCATGTTTGATAATTAAGGTCTTCCTCTTTTCCACGTATGCATTCAAATGAATTTATTGAGAAAAACAAGTTCTTACAAGGCTTCTACGAGGTAACTATAGCCAAACTTGGGTCTTGCTCTCTCACACACATCAGATTTACTTTAGTTTTAATACATTTTGGTTGAATAAACATCATCAACACATGCCTGCCACTCGTTTCCTCAGTTTCACTCTCACACTCTTAGCTTTGCCAGGAGGCTGGACGTCCCTTTTCGTTCTGGAGAGCAGCAGTTATGTTTTGTTTGATTACAGTTGTTTTTGTGAACTTCACAGTAGTTGTGCAAAACAAAATAATCATAGATAACAAAAGTTAAGTCCTCTGTTTTATATCCAGCGCCCTCAACAAAGCCGTAAACCGGTGTTTCAGTTCCTCTAGCGACCCTGTTAACTGGCGACTTTCAGTCGAATGCGTCTGTGATTGGAAACGGGAAGAGAGCGCGTAGCTGTCCTTGTGAAAGCTTCTTTGTTTCGATTTTCATTACAATGTCAAACACATCTGATTCTTCTTTGGAAGCTTGTTTGAAGATAAGTGTCCACTCGGCCGCATTTTGAACGCCAGTTGTTGATGTTGCAAATTGCTCATGCTGTGAATGTCTATCTCTAATAAATTCAATCCACACTGTAAAATCGTAAAAAAACGGTAATTTTCTGGCAGCTGGGGCGCCAGAAAAATACCGTGAAATAACAGAAAGTTACTTTCTCATAAAAATACAGTTATTTTCCATAATAAAAATACAGTTTGTAGTTGTAATTTTAACAAGATTTCCCTTATTTTCAGGTTGCTTTTAACGTTTAATTACAACCATTTTCACATTTTAAAACAATTAAATTCCCTAGAAATATAGTAAGTACACGTTGTATTACAAATAATAATGCTTAAATTTACAGAAATGTGCTGTTATTAGTTGGTTTTATAACATTATTTTATAGAAAAGGGTTGTATAATTTATATTTGATGTAATATAACTGTATATGACACATGAAATAATGTGATTCATCTTTCAAAACATGTCAAAAAACTGTTGAAAAACTAGATATTGGGTTTAAAATTACAACAATTTAATGTTAATTTTAGATCACATCAAATGTATATTTAGTTATTTTATGTTGTTTTTAACATTTAATTACAAACATTTTAGGTTTTAAAACAGTGAAATGACCCATAAAGATGGTAAATTAACATTGAAACAAGAACAGCTACAATTTCCCATTCTCAGTATTTTTATTCAACTGTAACAGGTAACCATTATTACAGCAATATTCAAAAATCAATTACATTAAAATGACTCTGAAACAAACAAAAAAATCAACTGAATTGGAAATGAAAAAAAAAAGTTGAGTTACCAATTTACAGTATTATTTCTATCCAAGGCATCCATAACTCCATAACTGAGCACTTCTTATTCCCTCCACTTGTAGTCTGACATTTTGGTCATCAGCGTGAAAACTTGTGGACTGACTGCAGGTTGTTTTTGGTGGTGTTCCACTCCACTTTTGATCCCTTGTCTCGATTTCTCTTGAAGAGGCACCTGTCTAATGAAAAGAAAACAATTTTAGTAACTGTGGACTGTACTATATTTGTATACCTTTGCAAAAAGGTTACACAACAGTGCTTTGGGTGCCTTGAAAAGCACAATATAAATACACAAAGATGGCATAGTGACTTTAAAAGTCTGCTATAGAACATATTACACACAGTACATGTAAATGTACTTCACAAAAATCCTTTTAAAACTTACCCATGACTGCTGCAACGCGGCGAAACTCCTTCCTGAAGTGATCCTGGACATCCACGTCGACCGACAGGCGAGGAACAAAGTCCAGGACGAACACCTTCGACACCGACTGCAGGCACTGGCGATGAGCGCACGGAAGTCCTCCCCTGCCTGCTCCACCGTCCTCCTGGCCGTCAGGTTGTTGCTGGGGGCAAGAACACAGACAACATCTGGTGTACGTAGCACAATAGCACTCACCAGCTCGACCCTCAGGTCCCTGGTGCAAGCCCCCGGCGTCGCCATGGCACCAAAGGAAAGGCATCCCTCCGGCATCGTGACAAACCCATCCACGATGCTGCGAAGGTGGGAGTCCCTAACAAGAAGAACAAACTGGAACAACACAACGGAGAATTATTATCATGCAAACAAGATTATGATCAACATCAAACATCATTTGTCAAATGACTTCCAAAACAACATTACCTGTTTGTCTGGAGAATCTGGTGGGATGACCAACTTGTGGCTCCTGCCGGTACAAGCAGAAGTTGGCCACTTCCTCACGGCATGGCGATGACCAGTTCCATGGGCTAGTTAAAAAGACAAAATCAGTCAGAAATGTCATTCATAATTTATAATAATTATATAAGCATAGCTCTTTCCACTAGGTCAGGTGTACAAATATAGTGAGAAAACACCTAACAATTAAAGTATAACATTCAATGATATTAAAAAACGTTTGAGTACAAACCAGAGGGTCTGCCGGAGAAAGAGATGACAGGCTCCTGCCTGTCACACCGATCCTCCATCCTCTGCTTGGCAGCAACGGACAGCCAGTGGTTTTACCCGTGAGACATCCTAAATGAAAAAAAGGCACACTGGACAAAAACGTTATCAGGAATATAACAGTGAAAACTTGTATTGAATGCAGTCAAACAAATAGAAACCCATTCCTCTGGTACTCAAAGTGTCCACTGGTCTCCTCCCTCTGATGATTTTCTCCACTGCAAAAAAAATAATCAATAATAATAATTGTGGTTATTCACATAACATCAAGTCATGTATCATATCATTAAAATGTAATCTCAGACCACTTATCATACAGAGCTGGAATGTAATCTCTATAATATATAAACGTTCTTAAACATACGTCAGCAGTGGAAACAAAGTGTAAAATATATATATATATATATATATATATATTATACATATACAAATTTTGAATTTAGCTTGGCTTGCCCCAGCTATTACAAACTCAAACCTTTATAAGCCAATTAATTATTGCAGGAGGCTGCACGTGTACATATTAACATGCTGTATATCATACACACAGCCACTTCGCTTGGCTTCAAGACTTGTGAAAAAAGTGCATGACTAGCAAAAATATCCATCATATCTCCCCTGTCCCTATTGAACTTGAAACTGCATGAGACACCGCCATGGATATTTTGTCTTTTCTTGCAGTGGGATATCTGTGTAAAACGCTGAGTGACTACCGTAATAAATATGAAATTAACAAATTAATTTAAATGCAAACTCATGGTGGAAACCAAAGCACACGACAAATACTACTTAGCTCAAGACCGTAAAACAAACTCACGGTAAAAGGCAGAGCTCGAAAAAGCTGTTTACCTCAAGGCCACCAGTCAGCCAGCCAGCCAGCTAGCTAGCTACCTGAATAGGACTTAAGCTAACGGCCTTTAACTCAACCACACAGGACAAGATAAGTTATAAATAAAACACGTAATTCTTTTAACATAGTAACCACTATTAACTTTAAGAAAGACAATATGTACCAGTGTTGATAATGTCATTAGCTGTATCAGCCCATGCTGTTGCTCGCTAACGGACATAGCTACGACATAGCCTACCAAGCTAACATGTGCATGCTAAATACAGATTCAAATTCATTAATAGTTCAAATAACTCACGGTTCGTTCGTTCGTGCACCAAAAGCTGTCCCAATGTGGTCTCCTCTCGTTGTCCAAGGTCCAAAGTGTCAAAAGCCAGTCCAAAATCCAAAGCCAAATATCCAAAAGCCTCTCGTGAGATTCGTAAATGCCGCTCGGAAAGATCTGGAATATACGACTGGCCGATTGAAGACGCAACGTAGCGTATACTGTCTCACTATTAGCCAATCACAGCGCTTAAAGATGGACGAGAGCACGTCACAGATTCGACACGCCACAGACATGTCCAGACACGAAAAATAACTAAACAGGAAAAAGAAACGCGGCGACAGGAAGTCCACAAAATAAAAGCGCTCTATATCGGATTTATATAAAATATGAAAGCAACATCAAACATGACTTACACTGACATATTTAAAACAACAATACGTATTACTATGTTGCCATAGTTTACAAATGTATGCAGTGAATTAAGTAAGCCATGACAATGCCACGATTTTAGATCCTTATTGTAACTTCAGTGTACATTGTGTGATCAGCTCCAAACTTCACACAGTTGATGAGAGTCCCACCCTGAACACGTCTGCACTGCAATATTGACTCACAATCAGAGCGCCACCTATTGGCGACATGAAATGTCATGTTTTTACACTCGTATGCGCTCCTCCTCATGTGTCAAATTTGGCCGGAAGAGCATCCAGACGTTGCTCACGCTTCCTGTCGAAGATTGGTAGGACGCTTTGAATGCCGTTACTGCGCCGTTATGTCTCCATGTAAGAGGGTGCGACGTTTCCAGTGGGTCGCTACAGTCCCAGTGTTGTGGAACTTTGCACCCCAGTCAAACATGATGACTTTAATCGTCTGATATGGTAATCGACATGAAAATTCAGGCAAGGGACGACCAGCGACGTGGCATGTGGCCAGGCCAGGCTGCCCTGCACTGGCAGGCGTTCGTAGCACTAACCGAGTTGGCTATGCAAGGGCCCATTCATCACTGCGCAGTTTTAATTGTAGTTGTTTTCAATGAAAAAATAAGTCAATTAACAAATAAATTATAGTAAAATTAGAAATTAAATAGTTATTTTACTATTCATTTCTCAGTAATTTTAAATGATTTTTTTCCTTTTTTTTAGAGTTTTAAACTTGAAATTTACAGTTTATTCTCTTAAATAACAGACACATATTTGTGAAATTACGATACATTTGTGAACGTATTTTAACAATAAATATATGTATTTCTAATGTGTTTTTTTGTAAAATAACAGAAATATTGTGTGTTTTCACAGTTACAATGATTTCATGTTATTTTACATTTGACATGTAAAATCACAGTCTCTTTTTCTAAATTGAATGGTATTTTAAAAATACAGAATAAATATGTAAAATAAACAGTAAAATTCTGTTATATTACAATTTTTTTTTACAGTGCAGTGCGTTTCAAACTCACAACCTACCATTGTGTGAAAAGAAACCGTCATAAACACATTTTGTTATATTGAGGACAGAGCATAAAACAACAACATTCAGACAGCCACCTCTTAAAAGCAGCAAGCAGCCACTTTGGTATTTTACTGGTTTCCAATACAAATAAGCGTCCGTTTAACGTCAGGTAATTAAAAACATAATTGTAGTGCAGCAAATCAATGAAGCAAATGTTTATGTTAATAGCTAAGTCTAAAAGTTGAATTAAATGGCCCTGTCAAGTGCAGAGGATGTGCTGCTTCTCACATATTTATTCTATAAGCTTTTTATTTCTGTACTGTGAGGACAGTTCAGCTTTTTGGATATGCTGACATTCTGCCTATAAAATATCAAGGTGATTTAACACTTAATTGTGCATTATGTCGTTGTATTTTATAGCTGGAAGAAACCTATCCCGGGTTGTCCTAGTGCTAGAGTCTTGCTGCTGATGTTGGATTGTTTCTGAATATTTGAAATCAATAGTTGAGCAGAATTCGAGCCGTCTGCAGCCGGCTGGATCTCTGTCAGTCTATTGGGAAGTTTTGACCCTCGATAAAAGCTTGACCTTGAAGTTGTTTGTATGTTGTGATGCATCTCGTCGAGGAATGCTGACTTTGAAAGGATCTGCACTGGGACACAGAGCTATGGATTATAATGTTCAGAGCTTACTCTGGTCATTTCCGTCCACCTTGGCTCCCCCACGTTTATCTTCATCCACGGTATCCCCTCTGAGAGGAAAATGTCCCGCTGTATGCGGCCCCTGTGTTGCTGTGCCTGTCAGACAGGGAATGGACCCTGGCAGGCTGACAGCTGGCACCCCTGCTGTCCCCCATGATCAGCAGTCATTTGCTGTGCTGTGTCTCACAGCCACAGAGGCAGCCGGTGTGGACACTGACAGGCTATTTTGGACTGAAATTCTAGCATCCCTCTGTCAAACCAAACAAACCCTACCTTAAAGGTCAACAGAAACCCATAGAGAAACGCAGATAACATCAGGGCCCTGATCCTCTGTGTGTTTTGTCGACCGGGGTGAAAGTATACGTGATGTGAGTGTGTGTTTTTTTTATATATATATTTGGGTCTTCATATGACTGATTTGATTTGAGATACTGGGGCCTGAAAATTGACTGGATATTTTCTACTCAACTCTCAAAAAAATGTTCATTTTGTCAATAGGTGAAGGGGTTGAAGTCAAGCGAAATAAATTATCTCTCATTGATTGGCTGTTTTCAGTCTGTATCAGCCACAGAGGATAATGGATTCACATGGAATCAGGCTGGTGGTAGACAGTGTTCTCCTCCCGCCTCACCTCATTTTGAAAAAACAAGTAATAGAATTTCTAATGAGGGCTGTTTAAAAAGGAGATGCTCCCCAAAAGTGTCCCCCTTGATTACAGAATATTGATGTGAACTTTGATGTGAACTACTGATGTGTGTTTCTTTTCATTACTGCACAATATTTTAACATGTGCATAGGGAAAATTGTAAAAATCAAATACCCGTGGTGATGATTATGCAGCACTAAACTTTGGTCTGGAGGTACCTTTAGCTTCATGCATAATTGTTTTTGTAATTGTGATGAAGCTCTGGCAGTTTCAACATTCCAGTGAGTTGCCAAACTCCATCCACCAGCTTTGGATGCTGTATCCATCCATCCATTTTCTTCCGCTTATCCGATACCGGGTCGCGGGGGCAGCTGCCTGAGCAGGGACGCCCAGACTTCCCTCTCCCCGGACACTTCCCCTAGCTCCTCCGGGAGGACCCCAAGGCGTTCCCAGGCCAGCCGGGTGACATAGTCACTCCAGCGTGTCCTGGGTCTTCCTCGGGGTCTCCTCCCGGTGGGGCATGCCTGGAACACCTCCCGAGGGAGGCGTCCAGGGGGCATCCGATGCAGATGCCCGAGCCACCTCAACTGGCTCCTCTCGATGTGGAGGAGCAGCGGCTCTACTCCGAGCTCCCCCCGTGTGACGGAGCTCCTCACCCTATCTCTAAGGGAGCGCCCCGCCACCCTGCGGAGGAAGCTCATTTCGGCCGCTTGTATCCGGGATCTTATTCTTTCGGTCATGACCCAAAGTTCATGACCATAGGTGAGGGTAGGAACGTAGATTGACCGGTAAACCGAGAGCTTCGCCTTTCGGCTTAGCTCTCTCTTTACCACGACGGACCGATACAGCGACCGCATTACTGCTGCCGCTGCACCGATCCGCCTGTCAATCTCACGTTCCATCCTTCCCTCACTCGTGAACAAGACCCCAAGATACTTAAACTCCTCCACATGAGGCAGGAACTCCCCCCCGACCTGGAGGGAGCAAGCCACCTTTTTCCGGTCAAGAATGGAAGAATTGGATGCTGTAATTAAATTCAATTTTTCAAACATCTAATCACAAGTAAAATGGTTATTTTGATTAGAAACAGTTTTTTGATTGCAATCACACAGACATTTGTATTTGTATTGTACTTGATTCTTTTACGTGCCGTGCATGATGATGTAAGCGTCGAGTGTCCTGTGTGATGAATATGCAAAGTGTCTTAATGGAATTGTTTTATGAGCACAGTATTGCTGTTAATGCGTTTATCTGCAGGGTAAAATTAATCTTTGGGATTACATAGACCTCTAGTAGAACTCTCCTTCCATTATACTGTAAAGTGGTTTAGGATTGCTTTAATAGGTCAGGGGTCAACTCCAAGTTTGAGGCTGACGTGAGAAATGCTGGTTCATGAAATGAGCCATTTTGCCAAATTGAAACAATAATAATCAAAATGCCGTAGAGTGTGAAATTTCAGTGCTATGCAGAGTGCAATGAATCGCCCTGCCCTCCTCCTCTGAAGGTAATATACTGAAGTTTTAGAAGGTATTGATAGTAATCTGACAGATTCTTTTAATATTGCATGCCACTCTTGTGCCATAGAGATTTTTTGCATGCCTTCTTTGAGAAACCTTCTTCTTAGAGCACAGGTATGTGGCCAAGCATGACGGAGCGATAATAGAAGACAGATAAACCCTCAGTTCCTCTGATATCCACCCCTCTATGTGGAGAAAAATACAAGGCACTGTGAAGCGCCTTTCTCTTTGCACCAGACATTAGTTGACAGTGCCATTACAATCCTCTTCACCTCATATTGCGTGCTCACTCACACCGACGTGTCTGATTTAGTAACCTCTCAGGCGAAATTCCAATCCGGCGATGTAAAAAGCCATCACGCACTCGTGGCGACTTCTCCAGGCGAGTGCATAAATGAACAAATAAGATCAATCTCAATCCGGATGACTTGAAATAATTGCCTATTTGTCACAATTAATTTCAGAGCTTTGACCCAAGACCCCTTGATATTGATATTGAATTTTCCATTATTACACACCTGAAAACCAGCTCATTACAACCGAGCTGAATCCAAAGAATTAGCGCCCGTGTTAAATGGATGATGAAAGGGTCGAGGTGGACACGGATCATTTAATGTCTGTTTGAAGAAGGTGAAGTGATGCAGAAGCGGGAAGTTAATGTGTGGAGGGGACGTGACTGCACCTCTTTCATGTCACAAACATGGCTTAACCCTGTGAGCTGTGAGCCCCTTGCTTGATGTGTGCGCTGTGTTTGGTTCCCCGTTTGTGTTCTCTTCTTCTCCGCTACAGTCAGTGTGTTTGTGTATGTATACGGTGCGGTGTGTATGCACAATACATATAGGGTAATCCTCTCTTGGACAGGACCCAGGGGGGGCTTATCTTCACGGGAACTAATCACCTGATCCCGCCTGCTGTTTACAGAGGCAGTCTCGCCAACCAAAATCAAATGCAAAACCCATGTTAATTGCCTTAATTCTGCTTCCCTGTCAACCATGGCTTGGCAGAAGCCCTAGGCCACAAAATGAATTCTTTTCACTCGATGAATACCAAAGACGAAAGGAGGCTTCTGCTCCTCAGGACGGAAAAACCCCCAAAAACATGTGCAGAAAAGAGTCAAGTTTATTTATATAGTACATTTCACACGACAGGCGTAGACTCAACGTGCTTTAAGCTAGTCAGCAGCAAAATAATATGCAAATAAAATGCATGACAAGGACATGTAAGATCGTGGGGTATTTCACAAAAAAAATTAAAAATATGACGAAACATGACACGAATGTGGTTTGAAAATGTATCAATTAAAGTATGTATTGTTATTATTAAAGTGGCAGTCCGTAAGATTTGAGCTAGTTTGCTTCTAGCGGCCTCTTTGCCGGTAGATGGAACTGCAGGCGAGCCTCTGGGACTCATCTCTCTCACCGAACTGCGTCGACTCTCTCATCTGCCCGATGCATTCAAATGCTCCACGTTAAAAGGAGGACCATCGTTTTCCCTCGTTGATGGTCACTTTGCTTCTTGATGACTTTCCTTTTTCACTTCCATTTGTTTTTGTTTCTTTTTCTTGGGACTGGAAGTTGTATGGTCTTCTTTGGTAAAAAGCCTCACTCATTCTCACTTTTGCGTGGGAATGTCACCACAGACACGGAGATCCTATTTCTGGGCAAAGCACTTTCATTAGTGGGTCACATGATCAATCACCATTGTTTTAACTCATTATTTGATAGATTGTAACAATTAAATAGATGAAAATGTTCCCGACTGCCACTAAAAATGGATCATAAAAAATACTGATTCTAAAATAGAGAAATAGAGGGCAAATCAAATGCGTGATGAAGAGGGCAAGTAGTTCAGGCCTGGCTTAGGTCACGACTGGGCCAGAGCCATTTGTCTTTGCCTAGTGTGTCAGAGATGGTAATCGTGTCCGTCTCTGTGCAGCCTTCTCTAATGAGAAGCTGCAGGCCTTAGATTTGACTAATTTATTTTATACCCAGGAAGATGTGTCAGCCCGGCCTTCCTCTGCCTAATGACTCCAGATACTTAATGAAGGATTGGTGGGATTTCCAAAGACTCTGATGGAGCTTTGTATTAATGTAGTTCAAAAGTTGGTGCACTCTGAAGACTTGAGTAATTCTTCGTAGTTTGTAGTGTAGTTCTTCTTTGCTTTTGATGTCCTGAGAGTGTGCTGTGGTGTGTATGTGTGTATATATATATATAATTTTATTCATGACCTGTTCCACAACAGATAATAAAATAAATACATTTTATATATTTCTCATGAGATAAATCTATATTATCTTAATTCTGCCTATGGGTGTCCATTTGTGGTAACTGAAATAAAATGAAATGAACAAAATTCAAATCTTTATTGCCCACATTCACAGACAATGGCATGAAGATCTCTGTCAGTACAAAATCAAACAGGTGATTTAACCTTTCTGGTGCAGCGACATATCCCAAGTGACATTTCCAAAATGATTAACGTGCATCCTCTGGGAAAAAAAAAAAATGTTCAGAAGATTTCTGCCTGAATAACCACATAGTTTTGTAGATGCCTCGACCTGTTCATGCTGTCTACATTCCCCTACATTCAAGCTGGTAAACATCACATTACACCCTCATGTGATTCTCATCTCCGCCGTGTCCAGCTTGGGTCAGGAGCTCGTCTGCCCTGAAGGAACAGCACAGCGGTTGATTATGATGGATTATGATAGATTCCTCCTTGAGTGACCTCTGCAGCCGGCCACATATCCTTCACGGCACCAGCGCCAGCACACACTCACACACATAGACACTTATAAATACATGGACACAGAAGAGTGTAAACACACACAGTGTGATACGCAAGCGTGTCCACACTTGCACTGGGGAGGGGGGATGAAGCTACATTCATCCAAGGACAGCCATACAGGGCATTCAGTCCTACATGGACACACTGTAAGTCATATACACGTTGCAACATGCATTGTTGCTTGTAACTGACCCTCTTGCAGGTTTTGTCAGATCAGCAACAGTGAGAGTCTTGAACCAAACCCAGTTAACTCGCCGCAAACTCACATGAAAGCAAATAAACCCGCCTTGGGGACGAAAAAAGGGTGAAAAAATACCACCAAATCTAAGCAAGAGTGGGAGCTGCTTTCAGGGGCAGGTCATTCATTTTCATTTGGATTGGTGTCTTTACCGCTGCCGTGCAGAGCACTCTGAACAGTGTGTCTCTGTCAGACCAGTCACCTCCACCCCCTCCCGCAAGCACCCCCCCCCCCCCCCTTCCATTACCGCAGATATCAGTGGCGTTGCTGCAGTGAAGAGAAATGAGGTGTATGGCGCTAATCGCCGGTGCTGACTGATGCATGTTCAGTCACCTGGTCAACAAGCCACTAAAGCGCTGCTCTTTGCATTTTCCTCCTGCTTAGAAAATGGAGGAAAGGCCGTCGGCAACAATAACAAGTGGAAGAATGTCAGACGAGACGGTGATATTGACCCAGCGGACGCTGTGGAGGCGTCGAGGCGCTGCAGCTCTCGAGCGTGCGTCTGCATGTGATATTCGCAGCGGGGACGCTGATCTGTTATGCAGTGAGGAGGAACTGGTTGGCATTTATTACCCTATGAGCGCACGGAGCCCTTTTTTCTCAATGCAGTGCGAGAGTGGTGTTTAGCCATTACCATGACAACGTAGAGGTCTAGTGCTAGGGAGTGTAACAGAATTATGGGGTCTGAGTAATGCAGCTGAAATCTCCGAGGGGAAGTGAAACCAGATGAAGCCGGATCACCAGAGATGAATTAAGTGGCAACCGGGGGACACGATGGAGGAGGGGGGGGGGGGCGACACCGCCATCATGTTGAACATAATTCTGTGTGCACAATTGCTGAGGCACACGTGGTCAAACACGTAAATGCACACAAACGCAGAAACCTCTCCCACGCATCCACCTTCCATCCCACGGCGGAGAAAGAGAAAGGCTTAACAGACAGTATGAGGAAATTAGACATCCCCACGCTGTGAACTCATCACCCTGACTGTAATTACTAGTCGGGGGGGAGAAAAAAATAACTGGTCAGTTACTCTCGTGACCTTTCTCATCACCGTTCACGCTTTTTCCTGGCACGCTGCTTCCGTGTCCAAGTTGGCCTTTCACAGGCGGCACATGGACTCTTATTGGAATGACCTTTCGTTACACTTTCACCTTCCACGGTCGAGATCTCTTCACACACCTGCTACCTTTGAAACTAGGACTCTCCATTTGACTGATTGCTATGTTAACTCATTACCATTTGCTTGAGTAGATATTACACAGAGAGCAATATAGAGGAAGAGACGCAGAGCACAGGCAATGACCATTAGCACTCTTTTCTCTCATCTGCATTCTGTTGAACTAAGCGTTTCTCTTGTAATGCCCCATGCCTTCCCCTTTACCCCTTCCTCTTAATGTAGTGTCTCGATCTTGCAGCTCTTCTTCTCCTCCCGCTCACCTTGCGCTCCCTCGTTCTGTTCCTCTAGCGCTTCATTTGCCCCGGTGTTTTTGTGAGATACAGTTCACTCGCACGGCTTTCCAACCCCTGCAGTGACTCCACGGCCCGGCGACACAATTCAGCTCATTACTTGCTAATATGCAGACTGGAAGACAGACAAAGGCAGACTTTGCCTTTTTTGTTGAGCGCTCCCCACTTCCATCATTCTCTCTCTCTCTCTCTCTCTCTCTCTCTCTCTCTCTCTCTCTCTGTCTCTCTCTCTCTCCAGGCACATTTTAAGTAAAAGGGTGCAAACACTCATTCCTCTCAGCACAACCCAGTACGTCTTCTCCCGGGTGCACAATCAGTGTGTGCTAAGAAAAATGAATAGTTCAATTTCCATTCAGCATTGTTTCTATGAAACGAGATGTACTCACGACTCCTCTAATATGCAGATGACTTGAGCTTCTGCGTGTCATTTTTTGGCTCATTTAGCATCTAGAACTCTATTTAAACTTTATAACTACAATGTCGTTCACTTCTGTTGATCATTTTAAGAATTTGATTGCAGAAGTTTGACTGAAGAGCTCAGTGTGACTGAAAGCAAACACAAGTCTCAGGGGTAACATGAGGTCAGCACTGGCGGCTTCCTGCTGTCTGCATCATTTCTCAATATTGGTCCGGCGCCGCGTGAATGCCAGAGCGCTCAGTAAGGGGTCTCGCGGCGTGGCCGTGGATGAAGGCTGCGCTGTTTACCGGTGTGTTCGGTTGACTGCTTCATTATTGAGTCGCGGGGGAGTGTTGACATTTAGTTTGTGCCGGTGATGGGCCGACGTTGGGAATCAGAATTAATGGAATAGATGTGTTTGTTTGACAGGCGGAGCTTCCTCCTTGGGAGTGATGAGGAATTCAAGCACATAAGAAGATATTGGTCTGGCTGGCCTTGTGTGTACTCTTGCGTATGTCCCTGTGCTCGTGCTACGTGAGCATTATTATGTCTATTTCCGTATGTCTTTGTGTCAAGTACAACCTGCTTTTTTTTGTCGGAGTGGTGAGCGGCTTGCCCGCAAATCTCATTTTTGTCATCATTCTCCTCCTCATCCTCCCCCCATCTCCGTCAGTTCCTCCTCTCTGTGAAGGTAATCCCAAGGTGATGTTAATAGGCTGGGATGCTGTTGAAAATGGCACTGTCATTTCTGCAGCGTTAGAGGATTAGATGGACAATTGCTTCTCTGAGACGCAAAGCAAAGTAGTTCAAAGAAAACTGCAACAAAACAACTTTTCTGAAAATGCCCTTTACTGCCAGTGCGTTATGTTGTTGTTGTTTTTTATTTACCATAACATAACTGAACTGCATTTTATGACTCAATATTGAGTTAACCACGGATGGACTCAAAAACAGCCAAAATAAACCCACATTATGGGATTATAGGCTCAGAGTGATCTGTGATCCCAGATTAATAGGAGACCAGTGTGTGATTAATAGGGCCTTGTTTAGCCAAGCCAGGCTAACATGGCCAGTCACCGTCCCAAACATCCAAAGGCAGTATATGGCACGCATTGCAAGGTCTATTTCATCAGGGAAAGGCTGCTAAATTAATACATAATAATAAGACGGAGGTCAATGAAACAAGGAGCATTGTGCTCATGTTGTTCTTTGTTTGCAAAGTATGCCTTTTATGTTTCTATTAACCTTCATGTCCATATGTAAGAACAAAGAAATAGCTTCAGGGAATCAGTTGCAGGGAATTACTTGAACATTCCTCTGTAATTTGTATATTATATTAGTAACACATGCAGGCAGTACTTTCTGCAGCTCTGTTCAGAGGTGAGAAACGCTCATTAATTGTCTCCATTGATCGTCCCATTACCCTGCATGAGTTTTTGACAAAGCCCGATGCATGCTTTGTTGGTATTTTATCAAATCCATTATCAGTGGAATTCAACTTTTACATTTAATAAGTGTTATCTAAACAAATAGATGTAGTTGATATTGACACTTTTTTACTCCCATTTTTGCTTAATAATAACATAATAATATTTCAAGGTTTGATAGAAATGACTTGAAGGCAGTTTGGATGTTGTAGTCGTTTAATTTGCATCCTAAGTCATGTGTTTCGGTCGTGTGTGTGAAATATGCGCATCTATAAATCGCGTTGGTGTTGTTCAAAATCGGTTTTCTCTCCCTGACATTTTGCCTCTTCAAATCGGAGCTTGCTTTCTCTATCTCTGGAGAGATCTCTATCTCTCTATCTCTATTTGTCCGCCCCGCTCTGCTACTATTTCGACCCTCAGATGCACTATCAATAATGCAACCTCTTTAACAAGGCTGGGGCTTTTAAGAGGGTTCGTCTGTGCCCGTCCCTTTGCTGGATGCTGGGTGGTCACCTCCTAGTGGGAAGACTTTTCCATTTTGTTCTGAAACCAGAAAAAAAAACTTGCTGTTAACAGACATTTTATACTTAAATCATATTGTTATCTAGGGTTTTTCTTCCGAACCTCGCAAATGCTGCAAAGCTCTTAATGCTGGCAGGGCAAGAGGTCACCGTCTCACTCGGGAACTGAAGAACAGAGCTATGATTGCATAGCCATTGGCAAGAAAAATGAAATGGTAGCTGAAGCAAGAAGGGAACACAGCCATTGTATCACACTATAAAGGTTGTATTCAACTTGAACATATTTTTGTTTACAGTGATGCAGACAACAGAAAGCTTGGAAGGGCTGCAAAGTCCACACAGCCTCATGCTGTACTGTTAAGCAAGCTATCTTTAGGCAAACCCATGCGGTGCAGCCTGCTTGATTTGTGTGTGTGTGTGTGTGTGTGTGTGTGTGTGTGTGTGTGTTTGGATTAGTTACAAGAGGGTTTTGAGGAAATAAAGGCTGTTTGTTTTCTAAGTAATGCTCTCTGAAATCACAGCTATCCCTCAATGTCTCTGATAATGCCATAAGCTATAGGCGGTTAGAAAACTTCCATTTATTCAGGCTTGTTGACTGTAAACAACAGTGTTTGATGTGAGTCCGAGAGATTAGGTCCAATGCAGAAAAACAAAAATAATTTCTGGCATATTGATTGTGTTGGGATGTTGCCATATTATCCTTATTTTCAGAAAAAATGCACAACATGAAGAAGAACAAAAAGCCAATGGCCATTTTTAGGCAAATAAAACGAAAGTTACAAATGTAACTACGGTTCTATGAATCCTGGATGACCGCCAGAGGCGGTGCTTAAAGCACTGGATATCTCCACCTCGCGCAATGCGCATTTCAAGTAGCAATAACAACATAGTCACCTGTGACCCCAACGTGACACCGGGAAGGCTATATCTTCCGGTGTCGTAAGAGGATCTGTTCCCAGAATCTTCTCGCGAAAACACACGGATTCTGAGTGACAAGATGCTCTGGCGGTCATCCAGGATTCATAGAACCGTAGTTACATTTGTAACTTTTGTTCTATTTCATCCTTACTGACCGCCAGAGGCGGTGCTTAAAGCACTGGATGACCCATACCAACAAGGTCACAAAGAATCCAACACCCACCTCACTCATCGGGGGCAGCAGCGCTTGGACACAGGACCACACCCATCGGATGGGGAGCGGCGACGTTGACACGATAAAAATGTGAAAATGTGCCAGGTGACGTCCATGATGCCGCAGCACAGATCGCCTCCAGGGGCACCCCTCTTAGTGCCGCCCATGATGTTGAAACACTCCTGGTGGAGTGACACCTTACCCCTGATGGTGGGGGGCGGCCACTGGCCCCATAGGCATGCGTGATCGCATCCACAACCCAGTGGGACAGCCGCTGCTTGGAAAGCGCACGGCCTCTGTTAGGGCCACTATGACACACAAACAGCTGTTCCGACTGCCGCATACCGGCAGTAGTGGCAATATAAGCCTCAAGTGCCCGTACCGGGCACAGCAGCTCCGACTGACGATCCTCAGACAGGGAGTCAAAGCGTTCGAGCTGGATAGGCTGGTTAAGATGGGCACGTGAAAGCACCTTGGGTAGGAATGCCACATTCGGCCACAGGACCACCCCTGAGCCATCAGGGTTCCACCGCAGGCAGGTATCAGCCACAGAGAGGGCATGCAACTCCCTGACCTGCTTCGCAGAGGTAATGCGAGCAGAAAATCCGTCTTCATAGAAAGCCATTTCAACCCTACCTGGGTCAAAGGCTCAAAGGGAGGAGCGGACACGGCCTCCAGCCCCAGGGGCAGGTCCCATGCTGGAGCCCTCAGGGTCCTCGGGGGACGCAGCCTCAGAGCCCCTCTAAGGAAGAGGGACACCAACCTGTGGCACCCCACTGTGGCTCCGTCGACCATCTCGTGTTGGGAAGAAATAGCAGCCACATAGACTCTTAAGGTGGAAGGAGCGCGGCCACCATCCAGCAGGGACTGCAGAAACTCCAGAACAGTGGCCACAGAGCAACGTGCTGGATCTACTGCCTTATCCACACACCAGTTAGAGACAGCCTCCATCTGTTCTCATATTGAACCCGGGTAGATGGTGCCCTGGCATTCAGAATAGTACACCTGACGTCCGCAGGGCAAATCCTCAGCAGTGGGTCGGGCCCTGTAGTGGCCAAGCCCAGAGCTGGAGGCGACCGGGGTCCGGATGCCAAATCAGACCCCCCATCTGTGAAAGGAGGTCCGTCCTGTAGGGGAGGCGCCACGGAGAGCTGCAGCAGAGCCTGCGCAGCAGTGGAAACCACAGTCTCCCTGGCCAAAAGGGGGCCACCAGAAGGAGCCTGTGGCCCTGCAGAAGTACCCGCTGGAGTGTTGGAAGAATCAGGGGCAGCGGTGGGAAGGCATGCAGAGGACACTGCGGCCAATCGTGAGCCAGAGCGTCCTGGCCAAGGGGGCTGGTCACCTCCGTCCAGGAGAACCAGAGGGGGCAATGTGTCGACTCCGCCGAAGCGAAGAGGTCCACTTCCGCCCTGCCAAAAAGACCCCACAACGTCTCCACCACTTCCGGATGAAGCCGCCACTCCCCTGGTGGGGGCTTCTGCTGCGACAGAAAATCCGCGGCCAGATTCCGTTCCCCTGGTATAAATACTGCCCCTAGACGGGGATACGCCCAAGTCAACAGGCTCCGAGCTACCTGGAGAAGCTGTGTAGACCGGGTGCCCCCTTGGTGGTTGATCTGGGCAACAGTGGACATGTTGTCCGATCGAACCAGCACATGCTTGCCCCACAGGTGAGGGATGGGTCCAGGACACTCTTTGAAAAATTTACTGTCAGGCCCAGCCGGGCCACGTGCTGAAGCAGCCGAGCCGTATCCTGGGCCACCAGACACCGGGATGGTGCACAGACCAGCCAGTCGTCTAAATATGGCAGAACCTTCATGCCCTGCTTCTGCAGGGGTGCCAGAGCTGCCGAAACAACCCTGGTGAACACCCGCGGGGAGAGGGAGAGGCCAAAGGGAAGAACCCTGAACTGAAAATGAGGCACAGTCCTGACAGAAGTCAAATAATAGCATTACCGGGAGCGGGAGCGAGAGCACTGCCTTCACCAGTAAGCAATCAACAACGGACAATTAGCTGTGAGCGTAAGCGCTGCTGCTAAACAAGAGTCAAATAATAGCGTTACCGGGAGTGGGAGCGAAAGCACTGCCTTCACCAGTAAGCAATCAACAATGGACAATTAGCTGTGAGCGTAAGCGCTGCTGCTAAACAAAAGTCAAATAATAGCGTTACCGGGAGCGGGGGCGAGAGCACTGCCTCCACAGGTAAGATACCCCAAACAGCAATGAGGCAAACAAGAGCTGGGAGCGGGAGCGAAGACACTGCCTTCACCAGTAAATAATAAACAGATAATTAGCTTCAAGCGTAAGCGCTGCTGCCAAACAGAAGTCAAATAAAAGCGTCAACGGGAGCGGGAGCGAAAACACTACTTTCACCGGCAAGCTACACAAAAAAAAATTGGTTAGACACCAATAACATTGAGAGCAAGGAGGCCAACGAGTGCTAGGATCGGGAGCGAAAACACTGCCTCAACCAACAAACGCCGACACAAACCTGACTCCACGCTGGTCTGGTCTCAGACGAAGATCAGCTAGCCACAGCCTCTGGAGGACGGGTTGCCCGCGGCTCCGACTGTCGTCACGAGGCTGCACGCAGCCAGCTGTAAACAAAAGTTTCCAACTTCCTTCTCAGCACAAATTGCAACACGGTACATGCACAGCGAGAAGATGAAAAGGAACAGATCGTCTAACGACACCGAAAGATATAGCCTCCCCGGTATCACGTGGGGGTCACAGGTGACTATGTTGTTATTGGTAGTTGAAATGCGCATGCGCGAGGTGGAGATATCCAGTGCTTTAAGCACCGCCTCTGGCGGTCAATAAGGATGAAATAGAACAATGTTGATTGCTGCCAAACCTCACAAACACATTTTGTCCTTTTAATTCAAATGCTGTATTTTTACAGCCAAATTATATGTGCCATTCATGTCACATACAAATGAAAAATTCTGAAAGTTGGTCTCAATATTATGTGAGTTATTTCGTATTCTGCCTTCTTTTGATCACAAAAAAACAAAATCTAGTGATATGCTGTAGAAGAGATGTTTTACCCAATCACTAGGCTTATGTCCTATCTTCATCCCTTGAGGGTTTTGTTCTGACTTTCTGCTCTGAGAGCCAGCGTCCTTATTTCATTAAACCCAAAACACTCAGTCCTGTAGACAAACAACTGCTTTGTTATCCCGCTGCGTGAATGGTGACTAATCCTGCTTTAGCCTGGAGAGGACAAGCTTGTGGTCCATTGTTTGTTGCTCTCCAGATGCACACAGGGGGGATCGGGCTTGGGCTTGTTCCCCACGGCTGAGAGCTGACCAGAACTGTGGACAGTCCTGTTGAGAATTAACCTCTCTCTCCTTTGGTGCCAAGGACTTTTTTAGGGGGGATTTGGTTAGACAGGGGTTGTTTTTTGAACATCCTTGGACTCTAATTCCTTTTCCCAGGACGGTGAAGTTAGCCCATCTCACTTTTCTCTTTTTTGCAGTTTTGAACTTCGGACTAACACGTCTCCTTACTTTAAAACCCCTCCAGAGTCGTTTTTAAAACATCTAAAAACTATCTGCATTGAATATTTTATGTGATATGTATCTCAAGAAAAGGGGTTAAAAGTACACCAATTCCTTAATTTTGCAAATCATTTGCAAATATGGAGATGCTTCCAGGCACAGTGGAGCGCCGTGTCACACCCACCACTGCAGCGTCGCTCGTCCGATTATACGCCGGTCTGAACAGTAACTAAGTAACTAGCTAAGATGAAATTTCACTTTTAATTCTAAGCATGTGTTTTTATGTGTGTGGTCGGCGGTTGTTTTTAGATTTAGATTCAGCTGGATGGGCGGGTGGATTTAGAAAGTCTCTTTTTTATTATCAGTAATATCCTCAGGATATTGGCTCTGGTATACAGAGATTTCCCTGTCATTAGTTGTGCAGGCAATTGTGTGCTTGGCTCTGAAAGCACAGTGCTGTTATGATATGAATATTTAAGTCTGATGTGAAATGGGGAAAAGCGTAATGCTGCCACACCGCTGACTTAAGTGGCGGAGGACTCATTGACAATATTTTTATTCTCTCTTCAGCAGCTACCACGCTGCAATTGTTTAACGTACGCCTCCTCCACTCCGTCTATATTGCTCGAACGTGATGTTTATGTGCATAGAATACAGATAGAAATAAAATGTACAAATATATAAGTGAACATTTCCATTTCACAGGCGTGCTCTACTTCTGTCAAACACAGGAGATGAAATATTCAAACTGGTATGCAATGGTACTACTGTATGAATAGGAATAATCAGGACCACCAACAAAGTCTGTGGCTCCACACACAAAGACAGATGAGCTAATTATTGTGACCTATATGGGCTCATTTATAGAGAGAGTGTGACGTCTCCATAGGGACAGAAACACAGAGAGAGAGAGAGAGAGTTACATTTGAAATTTGGATGCATTGTATTAGTGCATTGGATGGCGTTAATGAGCAGCTGCACCACTATGTGTCACGGAGGTGCTACAGGTCTGCCAGCCCTCTACAGGCCGACAGCAGGGTTAGCTTAACGACAAGGCCTGCAGTGCTTATGGAATTTGGATATTCAAACTGGCAGCGAAATGAGCAGAAATCCCTAAAGTAATAAAACATAATTGTTGTTAGTTTTGTTCATCAGCACAGGAACTGTCTTGTTGCATCATCCCTCTATATTGTATTATGTAAGCCAATCAAACACGTTACGCCAAAGTCTATCTTCCGATACTGACTATAGAGACACACACTGATTACGTAACTTAGATAACAAAGTTAGCATTAAAGCTGATCGTGAAAGACGTGTTTTTATTTATTTATATAGAGGGGGCTTGGAACCAAGGACTTAACAACGGCACATTCAAGGACTTTATGGGTCTTTGGCGTATTTGACAATCAATGCATTTCAAATATCTAATTGTTGGTGTTTGTTTCATTAAATCATCACTTACAAATAGGGCTGGGCGATATGGATAAAAATCAAATATCACAATATCTTTTTTACCAAATACCTAAACATCAATACTGCAACAATATTGTGTATTTTACACAATGTGATTTTTGAATAACAATTATCAGCCATGTTGATGAATGGAAGGGAAATAACAGAAAAGTCCATTACTTTATTGAAGAACAGCCTTTAAAACCAGGAAGACAACACTTCATTCTGAGATCCAAAATCTAAGACGTTGTTAAGTCTCACAACACAATATCAACAGACAAGTGATATATTTCCCAGCCCTAATTCTGAATCATTAGCAAAATCTGAATCCTCATCAGTAGAAAATTGCTTGACAAATTAAGAGCCCAATTAAGTTGATCTGTTTGTCTGTGACTGACTGTCTTCTCTTTACTTCCCTTAGTAAACACAACAGTAAAGTGATAATGACCAGATTAGAGATCAATGTCTCCATTACTGACTCCCTAAACAATCCTGCAGCTTGTGATGCGTTTTAAAAATGAGAAACCCTGCCGCCTTGGAACAGCAACACATTCTCACTTCCTCACTTTTGAGGATAATGCTGATCGGGATTACATAACAAACCGTGTGCTCGTTGCTCACAGCTGTCAGCGCTAATAAGGCCAACCAGTGGAGCAGAGATCATCTGGTACTGATACTTTTAGATTAGAAAGGTGATCAGCACAATTTTTGAACATCATTTCTACTAATGCAACCAATTCTATTACTGACATATTGTGCATTGAAGGATTACAACAAAGTCAACATTCAACTAATAACTTAATTTAGAAGTGAAAATCCAAATTAAATTGAGAGTGGTTGCCCAAAATAGTTTGCTGTAAATGTGCATTAAGTTTTGGAGAGCTACACACGTTTGACTTTGACTGTTTTACAAAGTGCATATGTTATCTTCATTCCAGGTGAATGTGCTTTTTGTTTTCATCTGCAAATATGTATTTGATACAACTAGGTAAATCTGGGATTTGTCTAAAACCTGTCTGGTGGTAGGATTACTGGTGTTGGTCGCCTTGTCGGGCTTTGTTTTAAAGCTGCAGCTCCCAGTGCTGCTGTGTCCCCCGTCGCTGTATCAATGGCAGCGGCCAGCGAAAAGTCGAATCCATGAGTGTACGAGTGAAATAACTGTAAAAAGAGAAATATGGAGCAGACGATGTCAGCTGTCTCGGCCTCTCTTATCCACGTTCCTCCACTCGGGGGACAGCAGAGGCTCTGGCAGGAAGACTGACTCACATCAACAACTTGTCTATTGTTGGAACGTGCTACACATTAGAAGCAGTAAAAGAAACACACATTTGTCTAAAATTGAAGAAGCCATATTATGAGTAATTGGAACTTAATGGTAGATTTTATTCTTGTGACATATGCTGAACATTGGAGAAAACCATTGTTATCTATGCTCTTACATTGAACGTCATGTCTGCATCCAATTACTCAGCATCTATTATTTCACTTGCTGGTAATTATCCTAGAATGCAAATTGTTTTTTTTTTCTCCTTTTGTTGCAAACAGATAAACCAGAATCCTGTGGTTTATTTAAAAAAAACATCTTCCCATTTTCTTCATTCATTCATTCTCTTCAAAAGGAGCGTTTGATTTATTTCCCTTAATGTCATGCTGTTATTCTGCTCATTCCCATTTCCTTTATCTATTTTCTATTGTGCTTCATTACAAATGCCCATCCATTTGCATCTTTATGGGAATTACATTTCTGTGTGTGCGTGTTTGTGTTTAATAAGAAATTAGTCATAAAAGTCTCTCTACCATTTGTGTCTAAAAAAGAGCTTCCATGATTCATGTGAGTGAGCATAGCCTGCATGTTTTGCTGTGAAAAGTATGTAATAATGATCATCTTATTTACCTTTACCTCCATTGAGAGATGTATTCTTCTCACTGCAGAGTTAGCTTTCAAATTAAAAACGGGTCTTTGGCTCAGCTGCTCATTAGCATCGTCACGGATGTAACCGTGCAAACCACTAATAAAGCACGTAGCAGGGGATGAAGCCTGTGGCCCCTTTCCCCTCCGCACACAGAGTAATGGTCATGTGGCTTGTTAGAGGTTGAAAAAGGCTAAACAACAGCTGAAAGAGGTGCCGGCCAAAAACGTAGCCGCATTATTCCCGTTTTTACTGTTTTTCATGCATGACTGTCCTTTTCTCTGCCTCTCCCCATTAAGGCCTTGCCTGCTCTGTTGTTCAGAGCCTCTGCTGCCCTGCCTGCGTGTCTGGCTGCCGGTAGGGAGTGTTTAATTGATGCAGACCAGGTCCTTTACACTTGCACTTATTTATACTGGACGCTTCAGTGAGCCGAAGGAACGGGACGGATAAGCATCTCCTCTCTCTGGGACGCTCTTTTTTTCCCCTCTATCTGTCTCGCACACACACACACACAATGAAGGCAACAGCCAAATCACCTTTACCCCCACTGTGCCTTCAGAGCCTGCTTGTGTAGCCAGCCCATTAAGAGTGGTGTGTAATTGAAAAATAAGTTTCTATCCTTGAACCTGAAAAAAAACTTTTCGTTCAGAGCGAGGCTGTTTTGATCCACTTGTCTCGTACTCCAACCCAAGCTGACGCCGCCGCCTTCCATGTTTGCATCGACATTATCAGGCTGTGATGTCACCTGCCCTGCTTTTCTGACTGTTTAATAGGGATGGGTAAAAATATCGATACAGCAATATATCACGATACTTTGCCGCCCAAAACAATATCGATTTTTCAACTCCAAAAATCGTTTTTTTTTTTCTTTCTTTTTTTTAAAGATTCATGTTTACACATATACCTTTGCATTATTTTGATATGACCTCTTCAGTTCAGTGTTCAAACAGTGACACAAAAGGAGAAACATTATTTATTATTATTATTTTATTATTTATTATTTTGTGCATTGTCACTCAGGGTACTCTATCCTTTTTCATTTTATTTTCAATATTTATTCCAGAGAATTTCATGGGAATTAATAAAATGGAGAGGCTGCTTTGAATGAAATAGTTTGTCCTCTGGTCAATATCATCTCATGTACATATACAGGTACTTGTATTTTCATCTTTATTTATATCGCAATATCGTGATACGTATCGTATCGTGACCAAAGTATTGTGATACGTATCGTATTGTGAAGTTCTTGCCAATACTCACCCCTACTGTTTAACACTATGTGGTGTTTTTATTGAGGACCAAAACAGTTGGTTTACATGACTGTGATGGTTATGAGTATGTGGGATTGTTTCTTAGGACAAAAACTCCCGTCTATTACACTGTTTTGTGATCCTTCTCCTGTATCCTCAGTATTACTTTCACTTCGACTGTAGCTCACAAAGAATACCAATCAATTTTCTGGCGCCGTTCCAATCCGAGGCTCAACCTTTCACCCATGGCTAACCAATGCAGGTCAGATATCTCATCCCGCTGAGGAAGATGGGGTTAAAGCAGTAACAGCTAAGCCAATAGTCATCCCAGTTATAGATTTATTTCACTGACCTTTCATACGTAGAGCACAGGGAATAGAACTTACTTTGGGCGGCTGTTACTTGGATTCTGAAGGGAGAAAATAATGTTACTGTCCACCTCTGTTTCTTCTGTATTACTCCTTTTTCTTCCATACTTCCCCTCGCCTCCCATTTGTTCCCCATCATCTACTCATCTTTATCCCTCCTTTTCTTTGTTTTGTTCTTCCCATCACAGAGTACGTTTCTGACTCCCCGCTGAGTATTGTATCAGCAGATATGTTCGGGCAAACCTAGAAGAATATTGTAAAGGAAGCAATCTATATGCTTAAAGGTTTATTAAATTTTCAATAGGCTCCGTCGAGAGTGATATAGATTTTGTTACTGAATTATCTGCCCAGCGTTGGGGTGGTATGCAGGCATTTGATGTGAAAATATTCATGTAGGTTGCTGGAATGTAGGCTTTGAATATTCAGGGAATTGCTCACGGTGTATTAAAATCTCTACGCTGCTTTTTTCAGAATCTTTATGTATGAAGTGTACTCGTGGAAAATCGTGGAATAATTGTTGGAAACTTGCCATTTATGCACTTGATTTCTGCTCATTCAAATGGGCAAAAGTGGTCAAGGATATTGATTAATTGACAACCCTTTTAAGAGATTGTGGGTACACGGATCTTTACAATTGTGCAAAATGTAATCATAAACTCAGGATATTCTTAGACATTAAGAGGCAGACTCATTCCCCACATTTTAAAATCAGGATTTTATTTTAATGTTAGAATGCATTCCGCGCCTGCATGTTTTGATTAAAAGTTCCAAGAGGAGATTTCTTGTAAACGGAGAAAGTTATTTTTTTCAGTGTGACTCAGCTGACAAACATGTTGAACAGCTTCCTTATAAAAATATGTGCTCAGCCATTTTTGTATATCTTAAACTCTGAATTGTTTACTACGTTTGCTAGATTCTAGCCTTTTAGTGCGTTACCACCACCATCTGTTGAGCATATTTTGAAATTGGAAGCATGCCACAAACAAATGTCTGCAGTAAAAGCATCGCTCTCCAGCACTAGTGACCAAAAACTGCACAGGGTACCTTTAAAACCATGTTTTGCTTTTTATCACTTCTCCTCGATGTTTGACCTTAACTGTGCAGAATAATGAATGTGCAGATCTTGACACTAAAAGACTGTTTTTACATCCTGCCGAGGGAGGAAAGTTTCGCTGTGTTAAATCTAATAACACACAAGCAGGATTTTGTGACATCCTGAAGCCAATCATGGACCATATGCAACTTAGAGAAGTGTGATGAAGTGAGTGCACATAGACTGAGAATGGTCTTCTCAGTGAAATAGGAGAAACAAGTTTTGAAACAAGACATATTTGCATATTCATAAATCTACATAAAGTTGTAATTTTAAGAATTTTGAATGAGGGAGTTGAACACTTGGAGGGGAGAACCATGTCAGACAAATTGTGAGTATTTTTATGGCTCTTAGGAAATCTCCGAATGGGGATTTGTAATATATATATATAAATTGCTTTTATTATTTCCCTTATTTTGCAGTCATATTCATATTGCACATAACTTACACCTCAACATGGGACGAGAGGGCAGATTGCATTAGGGATGATTTTGCCTTTAGAAAATACAGCAAAAATATTTCAAATGCGATTTCAGCATTATTCAGAACCACTGGGAAATTAGACTCATGTTTATGCTTGGAGATCTTTTTTGTTTGAAATTATAATTGAGGTAAGAGAGGTGCACTCTACGCCAGCAACTGTAGCTGAGTGAAAAGATGGAGAGGGAAGGATTTCATCCAGAGCAATCCAGTGAAACTTCTTGGAAGTAGCACAAATGTAAATGCTAATTAAAAAAAAAGTTCCCATCTGAAGCAAGAACGATTTTACGCCCTATGCTTGAACTTCGGGGAATAGAGACTTAGTGGATGCAGGCATGGTGGGAGGGTGAGGAAGGGTGGGAGGCGGAGGACGGGTGTGCATAGGCAAGGATAGTATAGTCAATATTTACCCTGGGTAATTGGTCTACACTTCCCCCAGCAAGATACACAGACGTCCAGCGCCATCCCGCCTTATCTCCTCCACTTCTCCCTCACACACCCACCGTATGACCACAAATGCACACACAGCAGCGTCTGTAATGCCCCCATATAGAGTGAGTCACCGTGCCACGTTCGTTAGAGTTCTTCAGGCGACCTTGGGAACATCGCGGCGTCCGCAGAGAAAGGTAGCGTGTTATTATTCTCTTAACAAGCTCAGAGAAGAGTCTCTAATGAGCTGTGTAGCCACACTTACTGCGGTAATGAGGTGGGCCCGTTCGCCACTCCGACGGCGAACCGCTGTACTCTCCCCGTAGAATGACAGGGGCATCGCAATAAGATGTGTTCAGGCTACCGAAAGAGGGAACTCACAACCTGGATGCAAGAAGCGCCGCGAAGGTTTGCTGTTAGTGGTGTTAGAGGCTCATGGGAGAAGATTAGCTGTCTGTCAGCCTTCTTCTTTTTTTCTCTCTCCACTATTTTTGGCACAACACATACAGTCCTCTCTCTCCCGCTCTCACAGCAACTGTCCAATTAACCTGACACCTCTCGAACCGCCAGCTCTTTGAAGTCCTTTTACGCGGCGCCCTCCTACACTTGTTCTTCTTGGGACTGAATGGACATTTTTCATCGTATTTTTGTTTATCTGTCATGCCGCCATCGGATCCAATCCCGTTTCTCTCGTGTGTTGGTCTGTAAACCCTCATGAAGGCTGCTACAAAGTGTAAAAAATATAACATTTTGAAGAACAAGTCGTTCCTCTCTCTCCAAAGTGTCTCTTCGGAGGTCATTTGTGAGAAAGACCCGAACAATGAAGGAGAGAAGGAGACGAGCCGGGGGATGGTGGTGTTTTTTCAGATGGATAACAAACAAAAAAGATGTAACGTTTGGTTGTTTTTCCACATACCTGCATGCCTGCTTATGAGGCTCACCGCGTAGAATCGCTGTCTATAAGAGACGGAGCCTGGATCGCTAGCTGTTATTCTCATTACTAAAATATTACATCATGCAGGTGACACCAAGAAGCAAACACAAACAGTCTCCTATTTGTTTTAGTTTTAATTACTCATTTGTAGAGCAATTTTCATTGCACGTATTCATCAAACGTTGCGTTTGATGGGTCCTCCCACCAATGAGATATGATATTCGGCACGCTTTCCAGTCCCCATAAATTACGAGAGTATTTTATCTTTTTCCTTCACTTTCCCCTTCTGCATATTGCAAGAGACAAAAGAGGGGTTTGCATCATCCTGACAGAGGATCAGAAGGGTCGTGCTGTCTCATGAGAGGATCTGTCTACGGTTTCCACGACCTGCTGCGGTAAAAATGCAGCAGACGCGGGATGATGTAAGAACAGATTATTTTTATGTGTCAGTGACTCAGCTGTACGCTTCGTTCAGGCTTCATCTACTAAGTGAATATCGGCTAACCGTGAACCTGCGAGCTCTGTTTATGAATTCACAAAAACTTGAACGTCAAAGCTTTTTATCCACACAGGAGAACCACAGATCCCTCAGTAACGCATACAGAGATTTTAAATAGAGAAAACCAAACACAATAACGTGAATGTTATTTATATAGGAAGAACAAGAGGAAGCATATTTTCTTTAAACAACACTATTAGGGGTGGGTAAAAATATCGATACGGCAATATATCGCGATACTTTGCGGCCAAATACAATATCGATATTTCAACTCAAAAGATCGATTTAAAACAAAAAGATTCATGTTTAGATGCGTTGTGAATGCAGTACTTTATCCTTTTTCCTTTTATTTTCAATATTTATTCCAGTGAATTTCATGGGAATTAATAAAATGGAGAGGCTGTTTTGAATGTGTTTGTGTTTTCTTGTGTTTTCATCTTTATTTATATCGCAATATCGTGATACGTATCGTGACCAAAGTATCGTGATACGTAGCGCATCGTTAACACTATAATGTGATATATCGAATCTCTTGATGAAATGTGACGCATATGTAAAAGGTCACATAGAAATTATAATACGGATCGTTTTCACATCGTCTCTTCACATCTGGAGTCATGCAAGAAAAAGAGAGTCACTTCACTGGTCAACCACAGCGTTACTTCAGGCTGAGAGGTCCACATCTACACCTCCTGCCTTCCTGCTCCCCAGTGTAATGAAGTGACCTATACCAGCTGAGTTCCAGCACCGCTTGCATGAAAGCGTTTCCCCGGTCTGTCAGGAACTCCTCATTACTGCCCTATGTTTTGTTTAGGAGCTGAGCTGTTCACCGCGTAGTGTCAAACCCTGGCCAAAAGACCATGTTTCACATTCCAGCCCGTTTTACTGCAGCTGCACTGCGTCAACTAGCAATGCCCCGACTGAGCACGGGGCACGTCTTGCTGAATGTGTTTATTCCTCGCCTGTGCGTGTGTGTGCGTCTATATCCAAGACATACATGTGACTGTTCTTTGTTTTCCTTATCTGCCCGATTATTCGTGCTTACGCCCACAATGCTGTTAACACTGAATGACCCTCTCTGCTTTAGTATTCATGAGATCCTCCTCTGTTTATTTTCCCACAGATTGATATAGCTTTTTAAAGAGAGCCACCGCCTTTATTGTTTTTTTACTATCTTTAAAACAAACCGGAGATAATAACCCTCTTCCATTTTGGCTGTGAATACCACTGGTTTTAATTTCTTTGTGGAGTGAGATTGTAAAAAAACCTGTTCTCTTTCTTCCTGTCATTCTGTCTCTCAATCAGAGAGCCAGCTGCTGCCGGGGAATAACTTCACCACAGAGTGCAACATCCCTGGAAACTTCATGTGTGGAGATGGGAAGTGTGTCCCGGGTGGCTGGCAGTGCGATGGATTGCCCGACTGCTTTGACAGGAGCGACGAGAAAGGCTGTCGTAAGTCCAGTTTAGACTCCATTATCAAATCCTTTTTTTTTTCTCATCTAGGTAGCCTATTTAGAGTCACGCCAAACTCCTGAACTCCTCTTGCTATCCAACCGTCTCCCATCCTTACCCCCAGAGCCACGAGGGCCATTTAAATCTAATTATCTGCCAATTTAAACGAACGTTCTTCCTCAATCCTTCTTGACAGCGTGCACCCGCCCTCCTCCCCGCCAGACCCACGGCCCCAGTTTAACACCGGGGCAAAACTTAATACCATCAAAGCAAAGGCCGATTACTTCTGTGCGCAGGAATAGTAGCGCATGCATAATTCTACTGTGAGGCTCAAGTAATAGTTCCGTTTTGATCCTCACTTTTAGTCGGCTTTGATCTTTCTGGACTGCTGCTCCTCCTCTTCCCCCTCCCGTCTCAACCGGAGCTCCACACATAAGATGAGGCTGCTGATGAAGATTGACTTTGAGGCCCAGCCACACTGAATGGAAACCCCCATCCTCCCATATATTCATCTCTGTAGCTGTCTCCTTCTCCCCGTCTCCACTCCTCTCCGCTCCCCTATCTCATCTGATGGTCTTTGGCTGTTGGCTTGTAATTTGCTTCACAGAGGCATGTTTCCAATTAGAAAAGCATAACCATCTTCTGCTAGAGATATTTATTTTTTTAACCCATCTTATTCCCTGCCTCCATCCCTCAGAAAAACCACATATGGTTTGTCCTCCATTCTGTCACGTCTCTGATTTTCTTCTTTTCTTGTCCTCAAGCAGTCACTGTTCTCTCATTGGCAGCTCAGGGAACAGGCAGACTACTCTTAACAAACTTGTGTCCCATGGTAGGCCAGCACACACACACACACACACACACACACACAGTTAACTTTGCAGTCATCAATCTTCTTGGCTTGTAATGCCTTGGCCATTGTAAGTTATATATACATAACATTACAAGAGGTGTCCTAGACTATATTCTAAAGTTCCTGCCTGACATTCCTGTAACTGAAATAAAGCCTCACGCTACTTATAGGGATGGTTTCTATGCCGCAGGTTCTCATCACTGTGCTTGAACTATCAGCAACTGTCAGAGCTGTAAAAAAGAAAAGAAGAAATAAAGCTTGAAGCTGAATGCATCAGAATGAGATGAATTAAGTGCATCTTTTTTTTAAATTTAATCACACATCTGGTGTTTCAGCTGTGAACACTCAGATTCACCTCGAGTACTTTCACTTTGAGCAGACAGACAAGCCAGACTTCTTTGTCTGGTGCTGACACTACACGCTTTACCGCTACAGATAAAAGCAAATCATCATAAAGCATCGCACTCAGTGTGCATCTCCACCTCGTCAGAGGACTGTTTGTGTTTGTTGCCGATGTCTATTACCTCCTCTGGCATAAGTGGGCCTTATTATCCTCAAATAGTTGGCTAGTTGTCAGTAGATGTCTCCGGCAACGGCTCCTCTAAGATCCCCAGACAAACCTCTGGCTCCATTAGGGGCTCCGCAGGGTCAGACAGACAGGCGGAGCGCGGGAGAGATCGGGGAGTCAGAGAAGAAGAGGAAGGAAAGAGGAGGACTCATTACGGCGGCTACAGGAGGAGCTCTGTCTGAATGTCTATTATCTAAGGAGAACACAATGCCTGGAAGCTTTGAGACTGCAGTACTGGAGTCTCTGGGAGAACAGTCATAATTGGACGCCCTCCCTCTAAGAAAACACACATATTTAACAGCGGGACGTGGTAAATTTGCAAACTTGAAAGACAGTTTGTTAACTTAACTTTTCTCCTGACATTGAGCTACGTGTTTAAATGCAGACTCCTCGGAAAATGCTAAAAATGACTTTTATATAGTGGAATATTGTTATCACACTGGCTTTTATTTAACCTATACATTGGAAATAATACAACTTGTATCTGTATCTGACGTCTGGCTGCTGTACTTTGCTGCTGTATCGTAGTCATTACTACGGAGGCAGAGTGTTGACCACCACCACATATTACATTTCCTCCCATCTGTAACATGAGCGCGTGGCTTCTCTCAGGAGGTTTCCAAGAAGATGTTATTGTTGTCCATCAATGTGGAATGAGGATGTTTGCAGCATTTTGTTTATTTATGTCTCCTTAATTCCTCCATTGCTAATAACTTTATATATGTGTGAACTTATAGAATTCTGTGGTTCATATTTTGCTCCAGGATCAGCTTTTCCACACACATTTGCATCAGAAGACAGCTGTAGTTAGAGAGCAGGTCCTCTGTAAGCCCACGCTATCTGGCCAGCACTTTGTGCTGATGTGGGTATCTCTGATCCGGGGAATACTTATGCAGAGCCTGAGGTTAAGGTCATATGTGGCGACATCTCCCCCGTGTCTCATTAATGAGAAATTTGGAAACCACGTAGCTAATGAGGACCAATCAATTTGTTCTTGAAATAACTTGATGAAAAGATTGATTTTTCTCTTAAATCTGCATATATTTTTTGTAAAACTTGAAAAACAGTTTTGCGACGGACTCTTGACTTTCACATCCTGGGATGCGTCGGTCCAAGCGGGACGAAATGTGCTCTGCAAGATGGGACCACCCACACATGAACTGACGACACTGTGGCAGATTTTCATTTTTCCACCAGCAGAAATAAACCTTTTTTTCTGTCAATCTGACAATATTTTATTCCAGTGCAGTCGGTGGGTGAGGAAAGTTCAGAATACAATCATGCAAACCTGGTCTAGATTTGCTTGCCTCTGTCATTTATTTATTTATCGTAGATGTGTTTATCTCAGTCTGCTTTGCCTGATATTGTCTCTCAAACGGTCAGGGGAATTGTTATTCACCTAGAAAAGACCAGCATCTCCCTTCTTTCGGCCCCCTCTAGCACAAGGGTCAACTTGAGTCATGCAAATACTTTTTTTGCTGGCTCTTAAGGCGGGCCCACATCGGACCAAAAATCGGCGTCTTTGAGAGAGTCGGCGTCCGTGACATGAGTCTGCTTGGTGTGGTCGCTCGAATCGGCCCACGTCGGCGTTCATTTCAGCCGATTCAAATGTGTAATCCGCCATTCGAGTCGGTCACTCTTTTACCATTCTGATTGGTGGAGGCTAGCAGCTTGACTAGCGAATCAGTGAAGCCCGGAAGTGACGATGGTAAACATACCAGATAACCAGTGGAATCTAAGAAGGTGGTCGAGAGAGGACCGCCTACTTCCGGTTTTCGTGTTTTTTGGCCCACAATACAGATTAGCGCCGCCTGTTGTTTTGGAGACATTACATCTCACGCAAGCGCGGAACGTATGGCGTCGGCTGTAGTTCCGTAGGTGTGAACCGCCCATGTCGTTGTTCGAGTCGGCCATGTTAAGTAGCCCGACTTCATTTACTGACGCGAATCGGGCAGTCGGTCCGGTGTGGACCCGCCTTTAAATCTGTGCTGAGAGAAGAGAAGCAATATCTCCAGCCTGAGTCTTATTGCATTAAAGATGCAGCTTATTGTATTACTGGCATTCTGTGTTAGGCCAGGACCTCCCCACAGATCATTTTAATCAAGTCCAATTTATTTTCCTTTTTTTTTTTGGTAACCTTTGTATCACATAACTGGATTTAGATGAGAAGATATCGTCAGTTTCTACAGTAGCTCCAGCTCTGAGCACCTGTTCTACACAGGTGTGCTTGTGTGTGTATGTGTTGGCAGGTCTGACGAGGTTTCAAGCAATTATTCAGAGACAGGCTGCCGACTAATTCCTCACACAAAAAGGTCAAAAGTACCACCCTGCTCTCCGTTGTCCACAACGACAGGCTGGGAGTGTGTCAGATGAAATGGATCCTGACAGAGGAGAGAAGGAGATGAGCTGACTGAGCTCACTGGGCCTCAGAGCCAGGATTAGCCTCTTTGCCCTTGTCTAGGCAGGCCATGAGCAGGCGAACAGGGACAGATGCTCGCAGGGCTTGAATGGGTGAGTGGACACGACGTATAAAGCAAGAAGTGGGGAATCACAGTCAGGAGACAGAGGAAAGACACATAAGCACATTTCATAGAACCTGTGTTTTTTTTTTTTATGCAGGCAGTGGCCTCTGTGTGGAGGAATGTATTCAGTATTCTACAGTTACAGACTTCTGGGCAAGTTCAGCTTTTACTCTGAGCCATCAGAAGGACCAGTGGCCCTGAAAGAAAATCAGAGCACGTAGACCTCAAGGAAGGGCTTCTCATCTCCTCATATTGTGCTCAAAATGTCAATATCTAACTGACATTACCTGCGATTTTGGGAGTCCTGCTCTTCTTTAGAGCAATAGTCCCCAACCAGGTGGTTGAAACCCCCCCAGAAGTGACCCCAAGATCGGATGAGTCATGATGACAAAGATTGTTTTTCTGACTTACTTTAAATAATCCCCCTTTTTATTGTGAAATAGTGGATCATTTTTAAAGCCAGACAGTGTTAACTTTTGAAAGAAGAAATAATAATCTTCCACTCCAGATGACACGGTGAATTCATAAGCAATAAAATAAAAGATTGCTCAACTCAATGCGTTCCAGGTTTTTTACTGCATCAGCCTTATTGGTCTGGTCCAATCAGCAGCGATTTGATGACGACGTTAGCACAATTCAGATGATTTCTGCTACGTTACCGACTTAGACGAGTCAGTTCACTGACTTGATGACATTTGATGACATTTTATCATCTTCTATTATTCTTTAATTGCCACTCGTGGCCACAGGAGTGCTGTTCATCAAATGCTATATGATCTGGCTTTGAACAAAACTATTTATTAAGAGAACAAATCACCAAAAATAGTCATATTTAACCTCTGACCTGTGCCACGAAGCAAATCTTCTGCACAAAGCAACCTGGTCTATTTGTAAAAGATGTGAGAATCATTGCTGTTATTCAGTGCTTTATTTTTTGCACCTTGTTTTTCCCACACTGCATCTCTCTGCGGTGCAGCTGCCCCCCTGTAGGGGTTCTCACTTCTTTTCAGCGAAAGGACGTTGAATTAAAAAAAAAATGCAATGACAAAAATCCCCCAAATCACCCTGCTGGTTTTGGTTGTCTTTTCCAGTTAGTTCTGAAGAAGGTCTCCAACACACCTCTGGCCCTGGGCGGAGGAAAACTTTCATGCATAGTAACGCACTCACGGATCGCTCTCTCTGGGTTGCCGTTGGCGACAGCATCTGACAAAAACTGCCCAAGCCGACATTCATTACAGCAGAATGACTTTGTGTCTGTTGGCATCGGAGGGCAATTTGAACAAAAGGCACCGCCATTTGGTGTTTGCTCTCGTCAGCTCAGATTCTGAAGGGTCCCTGCCGGCCTAATCCTCCCCGCAGCAGCTGCAGCCTGGAAAACGGTATCCGAGTCAGACAAAACACTGGGATATCTAGGCTGTAAAATGTACACAGGGAAGAAGGTTTCGTCCATAACATCCTCTGGACTCTGGGATGCCATTTCTACGCCAGTCAGTGATATAATAATCTTTTGTGAGTGACATTGCACCTCTCTGTAAACTCTGTAGTTCTTCTGTATAACAAGTACATCTCTGAGATACAGAAGAACAATTCACTTTGCAGCCGCAGAGACACAGAGAACATCAGTAACTGCAGGTGCTCTTCACATACATACATAACTCAATTGGTAGGGATAAGGTTGGAAATACTATTATGAATACTTCATAACAATGAGAGATATAACCACTTGGAGCTTTAATTACCCAATATGTATTGATCCTGTTAGCGCTTCACAATCTTTGGGAGCGAAATGAACTCAGTTACAGGAATATTAGCATATTAGTGCCTTCTGCAGACATAACACAGCCAAAGCCGGGAGCAACATCAATGGTGCTTTTCCTGTGTACTGACCTCCGCCAAATGCCCACGAGATATTGAGTTCAAACGAGCCCGCTAAATGCTTATCAAACACAATCTTCTCCGAGACAGCGGGAGTGGAAATTGGTAAAAAGACTCCTGAGACTGATTGGTTTTGATTTAGATATCCAGACTCGCACTCAAACCCACCATGTGTGTGTAAGGGCTTGCTAAGATTAGGAGTATGTGTTTATGCGATAAGAAGAGTGACCAATGCAACGACTTGAACACAAAGAGCTACGTCCTGCTGATGGATGCTTTTGTTCTTCTGCTCACGCTCGGCGTCTTTGAACACAGGTGTACTTTGCTCTGACTCTGAGTCTGTGTACATTTAGGAAGACATGGCGGGGAAACGGACCACTTAGACCAGGGCATGTCTTTGTTTGCATGTGTAGTTTGATCCCAGCTTGGAAAAAAAAAAAAGAAAACCACAAGAGGGCATTAAGAAAAGAGAAAGAGGAAATTGGAGAGAAAATGAAAAAGGCCAAATGGAGCACTAATAGCAGGAGAAGTTAGGAAAGCTGAGGATGGTTTAATGGGATGAGTCTGGTGCTTCCCCCATGTGCTTAATGACTGAGTGATCAATGAGCTGCTGTAATTAATACCAAGGAACAGGGATGAAATATTGATTAGCGTCTTACATACAGTCTCTCACTCTAATTCTGTCTCCTGCCGTCGTTTTTCCTCTTCTTCTTTCTTCTTGTAGATGGAATACCATACTATTCCATAGATTGTCACAAATTAGGCAAAATGATTGCTTTGAAATCTTCAAAGGAATAAGAAACGCATGCGCATGTCGTTTTACAATACGGCGCTGGTCGCTATCGGTTCAAACAAGGCAATTTTAGTCAGCATGTTGCTTTCTATGATGAATATTGCAGCAGCGTTGTTATCTGGCAGATCGCTCGTCACTTTCTCACTTTGTGCCCTTGCTTCCCGCCTCCTTTATCGGGAGTTGAAATATTACTGATATTTTGCGCACACGTCCGCTGTATGGTAAATATACGAGCTGCGCTTGCTTCCTCATCCAGCATGGAGTTTGATGGCTTTGCAGGAAGCTATTGGGCTGTAAACACTCTCTGCACACGGAAGGTTATTGTATCGTACAACTCGCATGTAGGGCTCAGACACGGCAACGTACAGCATGATTATTTTGATCCCCGAGCCCTCTAGACTGGAACTACTCTTGCCCTTCTTGCTTACACCCTGACTCCATTACCTATTGATTTCCTCCCCGAAGAAATGCTCACCAAGGTCAGAGAAGCCTTGGAAGTCGTCAGCCTTCTCCACTCTTTTGCAGCCTCTGTTCTCTCCCACTCCACTCTACTCCCTCTGTTTTCTTACTTGTTAGTCTCTTCCTCCGGTCCTCCTCCTCGCTCTGTCAATCATGCATGCCCATCACGACCGAGCCTACCTGTGCCGAACAAGGCATCCGGTTCTCTGGGGAGTTGACGAGGGGAAGAGAAGGGTTGAAGTGTGGAGAAGGGCATAGAGGTGCATATTTGGGGAAGAGCAAAGCAAGCCGACTGCAACAGGACTCATGCTGTCAAATTCAGGGGAGGATGAAGACAGGGAAGAGGAGGCAAACAGTAGTGTGTTTCAAACTTCCACACGAAAAAAAGAGCGATAGATGTTTGGAGAGAGAACAGTGCAGTGTTCCCAATTAAACGGGTTGGTTGCAGAATGCATTTGCGGCACCTCTGGGTCTAAACAGAGACCGCGTTTATGTGTGTGTTCTTGAGCCTTTGTGTGTCCTCCAACAGTCCGTTTCGGTGTGATGCGACCATGTTGTTTTGCTCGCGATTGTCTAACCTCAAAGCCCCGAGCTCGACTGCTAACCATTCGTTTTCATTTGTGCCGCTCAGCTAAACAGTGGAACTAACTTTGGAAGTCACCCAATTCTCTGCCTGCTTTTAGTAACCAAGCAAAGGACAAGAGAAGGAAGAGTTGGCACTAGTGCAGTCCAAACCTAGAAACAGAGCGATGACAGAAGAGATGGAGACCGGATAAAAGTGATGCTTAGAGGTTGCAAAGGTGCTGAAATGAGTCAGCATTTACCTGAATGTGAAGTCTCAGACTGGGAATAAAACAGGACAACTTCACAGGCTCATCAAAGTTTTTTTTTTTTTTTACCCTCAACTGGCTCTTAATTAATTTTTCCTCTTCCTGCTCTGAAAACTGCTCAGCTCGGAGCTATAAAGGGCCACACATCGCCAGAATGTAACAAACACATTAGCTCTACGCTTCCAACCAGCGCTGTCTCTCCCACCCACGACTCCCATCACGAGCTTACCCTTCATGTGACTTTTGAGCTAATTTGGAACACAAACACTGGGTCAGACGGATCCTACCAGCGATAGAAGTGATAATGAGGATTCAGATGAGGGGAGGGAGCGAATTGAGGGAGCTCACAGCTAAAAAACGGAGCTGTCCTTCCAACGAAACCTGCCAAGCAAAGGAAAAATAAACACAGCGTCCATGCAGAGGTGAAAAACATTTATTTTCCAACAGGAAACTTCAAACACATTGCCAGACCACAACATGTGTCCTTTATTTCTCACAATAGGTACATAACTGAAGAATGTAGAAATGACATGAGATAGAAATAGAACCAGAGAGTATTTTTATGATACTGCCTTTGTTTGTGGTGCCATGAATTTCGAAGCCAAAGTCCGTTTGTCTCCCTGGACTCTATTGAATGTGAAATGCCATGCAAAATGAGCTTTGGGTGGTTAGGGCTTCTGCTGTCCAGGTAAACAAAGGCCTCCCAGACTACAGACACAGAGATCGGGAGCTACCCCAGCTTGCTTGCGCTTTCAGTGGATTACATTTCATCCTGCAGACGGGCGCTCCAAACCCTCGTGGTGGTTATGCCTCGCCCTCCCCCGTCGCTACACATAATCGCCGCAGCTTGAAAGAGCTCATAAATCAGCCCACCACAATAGATGGTAGAGGAAATATGTGCACCCCTGGCATTTGAGACGGCACGGTGCCAACCTATGAGAAGGCCAATTCCACCCTTTATATTCAATAAGAGAGGGGGAAAAAAACAGAAAGTGTCTGTTTGGTGGCATGTTTTGAGATGCTTAGTATGTCTATTCACTCTCCCCCTCCATGTTTGTCGCCTTTAGCAATGTTTTATCTGTATATAATGTATATAGTATGAAAATGGATTGAAATAGATCCAGCTATTTAGGTTGTTACGTCACCATCAACACGATATCCCTACTCTCCAATAAGAACAATTGCAACGGGAGCAGCTCTCATGCAAATGTTAAGCTTTTGAATTATAATGCACTGGATGGGAGTGATCCATGAGCCAGAGCACAGAAACAAAAGGTCTGAGAGATGATAGGGTATTTGACAGATGTGGCTCATTACAATAAATATGAATGGTTGTAGTGAATGTCTTTTGAATATCTTTTTTTTTTTTTACGTTGCCATCACGCTTTACAATTCTAACGTCACGGTGATTGAGCTATAAGTGTTTTATTTTCTGATGTCTTTGCCTGCATCTACCTGTATTTCTTGTTCTGCCAGGAAAGATCAATGTGTTTGAGTTAGAACGAAGGGGCCAGTGCTAAACGGAGGATGCCAGGCATTGATGTTCTGCAGGCTCGTCCCTCAGTCTCAGTCAGGCCTTCCCTGAGAGATAAGACCAGTGGCCTGCTTAGTCTGATCAATGGCATAATCCATACAAACACTCTCCCACACAATGTGCTCTCTTTGTCTTAGTCATTAACTTGTTTTCTTTTCTTATCGGCGCTTTTTCTCCGGATCTTACCCTTTACTTGTCATACTTCAGAGAACACGAAGATAAGCATTACGGAACAAAAAAGAGAGTAATTAATTGGTCTCTATAACCAAGCAGCCGTTTGACTGTTTGAACCTTGTGCAGCAGTTAATGGTTTGATGGTTTTAATTTTAGAACGTACAGATGTCTCTTACTTTATCGTAAAAAATGTTCGGAAAATGTAGCCTCCCTTCCATTGAGGACTACTGCCAAGGTCAATTCTGTCATAAAACATAATGTAGTGTATTAAGAATTGCTGCAACATCCCCATTGACTAATCCATTGTTTGTCTCCCTCCCCAACCCTCTATCTGTCCTCAGCTAAGGTCAAGTCAAAATGTGCCCCGACATTCTTCGCCTGCGCTAACGGTGTCCACTGCATCATCGGGCGCTTCCGCTGTAACGGCTTCAGTGACTGTCCAGACGGGAGTGATGAGGACAACTGCAGTGAGTCTCACAACAACTCGTTTGGGTGATAGCGGTGTGTCTCATCATGCTCGATGATGCACTGTGCCCCCGGTCATGACTGTTTTTACTGCAGCCGTGTACAGGTTGTATATGTTGTGAATATGTACTTCACTCGCTGCAGCCAATAAATACCTGTGACTCATTTGTCCCCGGTTGTAACCTTTCCCACTGAAGACAAATGCCAGATGTTAGTGGGTCTTTTTTTTTATCCAGTGGGGAAAAGGCCTTTAAATATCTAATTTTGAGAAACAAATCAGATTTGTCTGCAGTCTGGATTTTGCCCATGACTGTATAGTGTGTTCTGTGGCTCTGGGGGGGGGAAAACAATACAAGCTATGATGATGTCATAGTGATGCAATCATGGAAATCTAATTTTGGGGCTTGGAGACTGTCAATGTATAACAAAAATCCTGAATTACAAACAGGGTGTGTGGAGTTTGAAAGATTCATATTCATAAACTAGGCAGAGATAATTCTAACAAAAAGATGCCATTGGGTGGATTATGGGTAATGTAGGCTCAATTGCTTTGACACACAATAAGAAGTAAGAGTAACAGCTGTTTCAAATATTATGTAAAAATCTCTCTTTTGAGATCCACAACGTTACAGAGCAATACTAATCTGCTGCAGTACCCTTTTTAGTGCAGTGTGCTTCATCAATGCATTACAAAAAAATACTTTGCATATAGTTTGAATGGGTCAGTGCATAATAATAGAAAAGAACAACACTCTATAACTCATTTTATTCAGCCGCAACAAAGCTAGTTAGACAAATAACAATCACCACACCTCTCTCATCTCCTCTTCCCATCTCTACATTTGTAATCGTGTTTCACGATGAACAAATAAATGAAACGACTTAACTTACAAAACTGAACTGACATCCCAGCCTCTATCGTTGGTGGACCATTTATGTTTTAAAAGCAAAGGTCTTACCTGAGGCACCGCATGCATATGAAGATAAAGTGTGGGGAGAGATCGTCACTAGATTTGTTTTTCAACCTGCTTTTGCTCCACTTTAGTTTTCCACAGCAGCACTGAAGGTGTTCAGGCTGCCAGTTGGAAGTGTGAAGCAGGTATTCTTTATGTCCCTCCTTTCAGAGGCGTGCTATTCTATAAAGAAAGTGCTGTAGATGTCGCCTCCTTACCGTCAAACCCCTGCATTTAGAACAGATCGTAATACAAGGTAGGAAATGCAGCAAATATTGAATCAAGTCTGAGTCATCTTTAAGCATCATCGTTTGCATCACTTCTAGATTCTAGATTTGCCTTTTAGAGGTTAATACACATGTTGGGTTGAAATGACGGATAACAGGAATGGCAGGATCCATGTTTAGCCTGTAATATCAGGCATATTGTTTTGTCCTCACATGACCCCCATCTCTGCTTTCGCAGTGGGGAGCACGCATCAAGCCGATCAGTCACCATTGTCAGAGGCAGCGTTCCTCGCCTGCAGGGCACGGCGCTCCCAAATCTAATCTAGCCATTTAAATGGAGCTTTGCTACATGCTCCCAGCACAGACCGCGTCACCGCTGTGTAATTGCCTGAACCGTCTCGCAAGATATTTCTGCCTTCGTTTTGCAGAAGCTAAAGCACAGAGCGTGTGCTAAAGGGACGTGATGGTGCGAGGCGGGATCTTGGATGTTCATGCATGTGTTTTTCAGTTTGATTTTTATCAGACTCCCCAGATTAAATGCTTTCCTGCTACTTTCACGCATCTTTTTAATGTTTTTTATTTCTGCTCTGGATATCCCCATGAAAATGTAACACCCATGTTTTTCTCGTAATCGGATCAAAGTGTTCTAGATGGGATGAACACAAAACCCGAATGCTTTGCTTTTAAATAGTTTGTTTATGCTGTGAAGTTTATTTCTCACACAAACCAACTTTGAAACCTCTCACTGTAACCCTGTTTGAGCTGACCCTTGTCCCGTGACCTCTGCCCTGACTCCCCCGCAGCAGGAAACCCGTTGGTGTGCTCGGAGGCTCGCTTCAAGTGTCGAAACGGCCACTGTGTAGACCGCAGCTTTCTGTGCAACGGCCAGGACAACTGTCAGGACAACAGCGATGAAGAGCTTTGCCTAACGACAGCAGGTACGTTATTAAGTCTAATGTCTAGAAAAAGAGAAAACCTATTCGGACACGGGCAGACAGAGTGTGAGGATGTTTTCACATTTCAAACTGTGTTTATTGAGGGTTTGGTTGGTGAAAACATTTCCCCAAGATTTAAAACAGGCGATGCAATAAACTTTCATTTAATTTCTCCTATGAATACATTGAAATGTTGTGAAAGGATACAAGAAATGCAATCATAAAGTTACAACTACAACATGAAAAGTAAGAATTTTTTTTTATTAGCAGTGCAGGCTTATGAGAGACAAACATAGCAGCAGGACTAAAATGAATAAATGCCAAATTTTATGCAAAATATTTATATATAGATATACAGTATGTATTTAATTAGTACCAAGTTATACCTCTCATACATATGTAGAGATATACGGTATATATGCTAGAGTGTCATAAAGTATAAATGCATTTGCACATGATATAAACATTAAACTAATGAATTAAATATACATTCACTCTGCAGATGTAGGTCCTCAGTGCACCGAATGTGACGATTCAGATTTAAATTAGAGGTCGTCTACTTTGTAGACCTGCTGGAGGGACCGTATGTAGTAAAACTGACAATATGCGTATTGATGTTGGTGTTCGTTGTCTCTTAGCTTTCTGAAGTGCATGAAACCTGCAGAATTAAAGGACCGGCTGTGAAATTGTCTTCAAAGAAGTAACAACATACAAACAATCACCCAATAGACGGAGATGACAATTAGCAGTCCCCATCGCATATAATGTACTACACAATAGCAAGAATGGTCACGTGGATGATAATCATTCCTGGTGACTTTTAGAGACGGATTCGGAGAGAAACTGTACGCGATGCACCAGAAGCCGAGGTTCCAATGATGCTTGATGAGCTACATATGTTTCCTCTCACACCTCAAAGGAGAAGTCTTGAAATCGTAACCTACATATTCATTTATTTCACTCATCCACAACAATAACTCAAACGTGAACAATTTAAAGATGAGACTGGATGGTAACGTCTGCCACATCTGTTCTCCCCAACTGAAGTTTGTTGAATTTACATATAATCAGCCTGTAATTGCTGGGAAAATATTGGCTGGGAGCGTTGCAGCATATTTTCAGAACAGGAGGAGGCTCACAGATACTGTATTTGCAGCTTTTTTCGTTCAACTGGATGCAACGATGACGATAGAGGAGTTGGAAGATTGTGGCGCTCAATATGTCACCTGATATATCTGGAAGCGTCACTTAGGGAATGTTTTCTGTAGTCTGCTCTTAAAGATAGAGCAAAGCCACTGACAAATTCAACGGCATGCTTTAAGAAGATTTAAGATTTGCACCGCTGTAAACATTCCTCACTAAAAACACACGTCGCTACTGTAATGCTGTGAAATGGAAGGATATCGATGGCTTTGTGCTGACTTTTCATTGGAACTGGTGTAGAGTGTCGTATTCACTGGCAGGTACCACTTACAGTAGGTCTTTGCTTCTCACAGGCAGCTGCTCAACGTTTCAGCTGTACTTTCTACTGGCAAGGCGACGTGATTCGTTGCCAACATCCCTCATCTGGATGTAACCCCAGGCAACGGAATCTGGACCACGCTGTTGGTGTTACTTCTTCTGCTCAAAACAATTATGACCATCTTTCTGTATAAGTGCTGCTCTCCCATTGCCAGAAATAACATAAATGTGGAGTATATATATGAAAAAAGAGTCAGTATATATAGCCCACAAGGCAGTTATGTTATTACCAATGCTGCGATAATCGCAAAGTCAGCAGAAACTTGATGGAAACTGAAGTGGCGAAAGCGGTCTGATAAACAGAGACGGAGCTCTGAGGCAGTCACACATTAGACTCCAGAATATGAACACAGTCAATCTTGGTGAAACTTCTCAACACCATTTATTCTCCAAAATAAGATGAAGTGTTTCGTTCCCGGGGTTGTGATAAATAGCTCTGATCCGACGCTGCTGCCAAACTACAGATCGGATAATCCTTGCAGGAGATGATTATTCAGGTTCATTACAATTCCACCGACTAATGCATTATTACCCCACAAATCAAAATTCGATAAGCTAACATTATTGAATCTCCTTTCTTTTTTTTTTCTTTTTCCCTAATTGGTGAAGCTGATTTAGTAAAATTCTTTTAGTTTCTACCTGTCGGTTGTTAGCTAGAGGGAAAGAAAGAGCCCATCCATCATCATAAGGCCGTCCTTCTCAGACTCCACGAGTCAATGCAGAGCCACAGAATGCTGAATAGAACTGTATAGCGATGCAGAAATATCGATTGATATCTGTGTCGGCTCCACTCCATTTCCTTGTTGACAAGTGAACAATACATACTCCGGGGCTCGTCTCGTTGTGGCATCCGAGGCATTAGATCTAACAATGCCGTCTCCACAACAAATACTGGAGAATACTGTATGAACAGCCCGCTGTTTGCAGAAAACATAATGTTGGAATTGAAATTGTTTGCTTCTGTTACATACGATTAAAAATCAGGGCAAACATAACATTCAGTAATTATTATCTGTCAGAAAACATTTTCAATCCAACGCGGATAGATCATATCATGAAATGTTGATCCATCTCAGTAGGGCCTCAGTGAGGGTCTAAGGAGTGCTTTATGATAGAGAATATTTCCAGTCCTGAGAACCATTATTATACTCCATTTCCCACGATAAGAAAGTGTTCTGCCTTGCAGCGATTTGATTAAAAGGCCTGTTATGGTCGGCTGAGAACCTTCTCAATCGACCTCCATCTCCAGAATGTTTTCAGGTGTCTAATGATAGAGCACCAAGTTATATATCTTATTCTTACCATAAAAATTCCAGATTTCCAGAGTAGTGTTTTCAATTCGGCTCCACAGAAATCCACCAGTGTGACCAGAGTGTGTTTGGTGCTGTTATACTCCCGAAGACTCCCTGTCAGCAGTGATTTAGCAGTATTTATCTGTATGTTAGGAGCGTAGCTGACCCAAGTGTTCTCCTGCTTTATTTTGCAGCCGAAAACCTGTGTAGCACTGAAGAAAGTCGGAGTGTTAAGAACTTGTGAGCTCCGTGTTGTTGTGACCTTTCAGAACACGTCAACAAAGAGCAGCTCAGTTGTTTTTTCTTTGTTTCTTTATATATATATATTTTTTTTTATCATCAGCCTCCGTGCTTCAGAGGAATGAAGGCATCGCTGCATTTGACTCTGCATTTCCTTCCTGTATGAACTCACACACACGTATACTCCCTTTAAAAAGTCTGCTCTGACTTTGCCTGGTTCTGTAATAAGCAAGCGCAGACCTGCAGGTGACAGATAAGACATTCAATATCCGTTCTAAGCCACCTGAGCACAGCATCTCTCCTTCCTCAGCGTCTCCCCTGCCCTGTACCTCCTCCCCTGTTCAACCCAGCGTCCTCCTCCTTACCCATAATTACTTGCTTCAGTGTATCCACATTTGGTTCCTTGATTTGAATAGTCTAGTGAGAGTCAGCGGACGGAGAAGCGTTTTGGTTATCCTGCCTCGGAGCTGTGATAATTAGACCTACAGAAGCATCACCATCCTCTTAGATTTTTATACCTCCAGTGTTTTTTTTATTTCCCATCCGAGTGATTTCAAACCATTTGGCCCGGTTAGACACAAACAGCAGCACACAGCCGCTTTTAGCATTTATCGTTTTTTTTTTTGATGGGTAATTGATTTTTGAAATAGCAGAGAGGGGGCAAAGTGACAAACAGTGCACTGTTACAATACACAATCTTTTATAAATGCATTGGTGCAATCATCGCACACTGCGATAGAGGGAGAGGGATGGGGAGCCTGTAACGGATAACAGAGATAAAGAAATGGAAAGCACAGCGCATAAACATAATATAGTGAACCCGAGTTGTGAGGCGCAATGAATAGCAATGGACGGGGAGATGGAGGCTGGCGAGGAGAGACAGGTGATTTGGTAGAGAAGAGGCAGGGATCTGGGTAGAACTGAGAGAGGATAGCGATAAGCCGAGAAGGAAGAGAGCAGCATCTATCTCGTGTCGAGCCCCGAGGCCGAGCGGTGGAACTCTGGAGACAGAAATGACATGAAAGCTAGTTTTGCAAAGCTGAGCCTCTCATTGCTTTCCCCGGCCTGCCGAGTTGCTCATAGCAGGGGATGGGGAGTGCAGCGATGGAGCGTATGTTTGCCCCTGCAACGAATTGTTGTTGAAACATCGCCACAGGGCTCGCAGGATTTGGCCAGATGCTGGGGGAGCCCTCGCTGAGAACAAGAGAGCCACTCTGCATATCCAAGGAAACACACACAGTCACACACACACAGTCGGTGCGATCTGACAGTGATTGTTCTGCATATGTAATTGAAATAAAAATGACTCCGCCATCTCCAGAAGAAAACTTTCTGAAGGTCACAGCCCGACAAGTTTAAAGACTAACATTACGACAAGTACAGAGGTTTAGACTTTTTTGAAAAGTGTCTGAGAATCCCCTTTGGGCCATTTAAGGAAAGTAATAGATTTAAAATGCACACATCAACGACTCTCATTACGCATTAATTAACACGAGTATCAGATGGCGTGGTGACTGTGGGAGAGTGCGATAGGGATACGTTCTCACATCTTTATCTCAAAGAATCTTCAGCTTGGCCTTTTGGTTCCTTTCGAACTGAAGTTGTTCTGAGAGAGGAAGTGGGGAAGGGGAAGTGATGTGAAGGTAGGATCAGAGGGCTCGAGGATGGTTTGAGGGCATCAAAAACTCCCCGATGTGCTTTGTGTGTTTTGGGAGATAAGGTATGCTTTGTGGAGTCACATCAAATGTGTTTGGTCGTGTGTGTGTGCATATTTATTTGTCCTTCCAGTGGACAACACACACGTGTCTACATTTTTGTTGTTCCTGGACATAAAAAAAAAGCTGTGTGTGAAGCTGTGACAATAAAGCTCTCTAATCCTGCATCGAGTTTCATGATGTGCCTTAGCTTTTCAACATCACACGAGGAAGATTTATGCTCGCACCGCCGCATCTCCCCTAGACTATTTATTTTAATATCAGTGCAATAATCGGAGAAGTAAACGGCAGATAAATCCTTAAACTCACGGAGACGGCGCCGCCTGTGGCTCGCAAACACTTTAAAACCATCAAAAACATCAATTACACTTCGTCTCAGGAAAAAGAAAAAGGGGGCGACATAAATCCCGCAGACCACAATGGTTCACAAACGTCGACATTCAGGACACAGTTTGGAATGCATTTATGCTGTTTGCTGGATGCATCCATTTACATGTGATTTAAATTACAATACATCGTAAACACAATTATTTATAGTGTGTCTGCTCGAGGGTATCTTGTATCACTCTTACAATGACGGCAGCACACCCAAGGGTGGGCCTTTCTCTACACACCGCCTCAATGTGGGCTATATATTACATTCTGGGGTGTCCAGACTCCTATGGAGACAATCGGTCCCAACTAAAGATAAAAGGCTCACACAAACTATCCTGTATGATCCAATAGAGTGTAACTGCCACAACACATTTGCTTTTTTTCTTTGGCAGTGACCTCATCAGAGTAATCATTGGCCTGGAGGTCCTCAGAGAGCTGTCAGTCAGAGCAGCGAGCTGACAGTTAACATTAGTCTGCTACATGAGCATACTCCTGAAACATTGGCAGTCGACACAACCCTCGACCCTGATTGTTTGATGAAAATTAGGCTGCGTGTTGACACGATCCAAAACTCAGTGTTAGAAATATCTTTTGGGGGTTACATGACTGTGTAATTAATCACGCCGGTTTCTTCTCTACGTTTTGGTAAGGCTGCCAGCGAGAATGACATGTTTCTCAACTAAAACATTAATGTGACCATGAGCTTTAAATTGGCCGCCACATAGCTTCTTCGCTACATACTTTCTGGCTTGTCTTCGGAGCGCCGCTCTCCCAGAAGTCAAATCCTTCCCCTTTTTTTAAAACTCCAGGGTTTCTCCCCTCCCACAGAGAGTAATCTGCAGCTTTCTATTTGTTATATCATCCTAACGCTGTGTAAGAACTACTCCATAGATCCACTTCGCACACGCATCTGCTGCTTTGCATAAGGCACTTTGTATTCAACAACCTCACTTTGCGGCGCTGCCATTTACAGGGCCAATAAACGGCAGTAATTCAGACGGGGCTGTGGATACAGTGACTCTCCATTAGCATCACCAGTAAACCGGACATTCATGCACAGTGTCAGTCTCATATAGAAAAGAATAAAGAATGTCAGAGTGATTAAAAGTCCATCAGTATGTATTCTCTTTTGAGGTCCTTTTAGCTCGCTAATAGTTTCTCACACGGCCAACGATTGCTGCCAGACGTTGTGCCCGAATAATACAGGTGCTATAGATTACAATGACAAGTTAATCCATTTTCAATTTTTGTGGTGGAGACGTGTGTGACGCTGAGATGTTGGTCTGTTCATGCCCTTCGTCAGTAGCTCTCGGAGCACTGGCAGAGAGAGAAAGGTGTGGGAGGCAGCGTGAAATGGTGTAGGGGAATATAATGGCAGTAGACTGAGGTGTGGGAGTGGAATGTAATAGTGCCAGTTTATCAGGGCCAACGCACACTTGTCAGGCACAAATAGGGGAGGTTGGACATGTCGCCACCCATGGATGTGAACCCCGGGACACTCTGTGGTTTTTGCTGTGGTTAGCCTTCAGTATGTTCACAAAGCAAGATGCCGTTACGTTGAAGTGAGGGGTGCAGCTTCCTGTTCCTTTCTTTTAAACGCTGGATTCAATTGTTTTTCCAGTGTATTAAGAGTGCATTTTAAATCCGGAGGTCTGGCAGCAGCCGTTAGCATCTATGCTGTTGTTTTTCATGGGTTGTAATGTGGAAATGAATGCCATGGATTATGTTCGTCCACCTATCTGTGTGCTTTCTGTGCTTTATGTGGGAATATATCCTCGCTTGTTTCATCTTTCATTTCTTGTCATCTCCTCCCCTCCCTCCCTCCCTCCCACTCACCAAGGCTAAGTGTCAGTCTTTTCACAGCTCCTGTTGTTTAAGGACCTTGTTGCCATTAGCGATGGCCACACACTGGGGGGCCACTCCCAGGACCGGGGGTCTGAATGAATCATCCCTGACTGGTCCTTGAATCCGGACCAGTCAGCCGTTCAGGCTCCTGTAAATTAACAACCTTTTCCCTCCTAAACATATCCTCCTTCCGTCACCATGGTGATGGTGGTCAAGTGACGACCTGCACCCACAGACTTGAGGAGGAATTTCACTCTGAACAACGCCTCCACTGTTGCTATTGGGTGTTGTTGTGAGTCCTTTTTTTTTTGCCTGTGTGTTCATGTATGTAGTTGGATCGCTTTCATTTCTCGTTGCCATTCTGACTACACGTCCACTTTAATACTTTTGTGGATAGATGAGTCCAAGAAAAGTTCATTATAAAGTAATAGCATAGCACAAGTGTCATTCTCTGTTTGGCTTGGTCTGCCGTGGCCATGCATCAGCCAAAAACGTTAAATCACGGTGAATGATCTGCTTTTCAACCATTAGATTTCTTAAGTACCACTGTAAAATGTAAAACCCCCCCGAAAGGACAAAAAACAAGCTCTTTAGCTCACTGATTTGTGCTTTTAAGAGCATCACATTTGCATTAGAGTGTGTTAAGCCTGGCCTCAACTGCGACGTTTCCCGGCTCCATCGACACTTGGCTTGGGAGACGTCCCCTTTCTGGCCCCTCAGTACACTCTCGCTGGTTGGCTGACAGCAGTGTGTGTGTGTGTGTGTGTGTGTGTGTGTTAATGGGACTTTCTCTCCATCTCTGCATCTAAAGCATTTCAGTCATTAACAGTACCTCCACCCGTTTCACAGTGCACAAGCTATTTTAGAAAATTGTGCCTGCCTTGTCTTCATTGTGCAAACTCCAATGAGGCTCACAAGGCCATTATCTTTCCTGAACAATATCACATTAAAGAAAGACCAAGAGGTGTTGAGGCTGCACCGATGCTACTGGATATCGACTGCTCATTAGTCACCCCGGTAACGTCCTCAATAGCTGCGAAGGATTGCAACTTCTTTGCAAAATGTTTAGAGATTAATAATGAAGTCCTTCATAGCTTCAGCAGTATAAAAGGAGCTTAAAAGCAGCATTTAATCACCGAGTGTTTTTTGGTTTCTCTAAGAAACGTTTCCATAAATTTGCACAAAATACATTTTTTTTTATCTCTGTTGGCCCAAGAGAAGAGGAAGGAAAAATGCTTGCAATTGCATTTTTAAATTGCAATAAAAATGAGCAAAATTATGAAACCGGAGTGACGAGGTGCACTGAATAGGATTTCAGTCTCTTGGAATGCTTTGATGAATGTTGGCGAAATTAAGACATAGTACTTTCAAGGGATGGTTTTGTGCCCAGAGCTCAATTTAATTTCCCCCACACAATTTTTTGACCATATTATCTTTTTCTCCATGTCTAATGCAGCCATCTATAAATAGCAGAGTCACTTAATTGCATTACAACTCGAGCCTGTGTCAAAATTTGGCCCGACAGACTGGTGTATTAAAGCAAAAAACGGAAGCAGAAATACGGTTATAAAATGTGAGCCATCGACTCTGGCATCAGGTGTGTTTAATCCAAATAATTGGCTCCCTAAATGCACGTTAAGGCTCCGCAGGATGTCGTGTCGCAAAGGGGTTTTGATCACGAAACCAATCTTCCAGTCTCATTGCTGAATGCCGCTTTACCTTCTCATGCATGATTACCAGACTGTAACTAATTCTGTACTAAATATTACTAAGAGGCAGCGTTATCCCCACATGCATCTACTCAAGTGGACCAAAATGGTGTGCAGCTATTATCAGCAAACAGATGGACATCCTTGAGTGATGCATTAGGTGTCAGTCAGCTCTCGCTATAATGGCCTGGGTTATTTTCTGCAATTGCTTTCCCTGCCAATAGTGTAAGTGTGCATTCACCCATGATACGGTTGAGCTGAAGGTGTTGCTCGACAGGCAAGGAACCACAGCAATTATATACGGTGTGATAGAATGCAGATATGCATCTAGGTGGTGATAAAGATGGGGGGGTGCAATGGTGTGTGTCCATATATGTGTTTGTTGTGCATGTATCCGTCTGGGAAATGCAAGACGAAGGGAGGTTTGAAGTGGAATGGATGCATAACAAAGAGTACCCTGGAGAGAGGAAAAGAGGGATTGCATGTCAGAGAATGTGAGAGGTAGAAATGTGAGAGGATGATAGGGGGGGAGGGGGGGGGCAATATGGGAGGAAGAAAGAGCTAAATGTGAGTGTGAAGACGATGACGCGGAAGAAGGAAGGAATGCACAAGGGAGAGAGTGATAGAAAGTGAGAGGGGAGCTGATGGAGATGAGGGATTAGGGAGAGTGGCAAAGCCATGGAGGGGAGAAAAAAAAAGATAAAACCATCTGGATCCATTGTGTAGAAAGACAGAATCAAGGGGGAGGACAAAGAAGCTGGGGGAAACAGAGAGATGGGAACGGTAGCTGGGGAAGGGGTCATGGTGGCGGTGAGAGTGAGGAAAACCACTAAAGACAGGAGCTGAGTGGAGGAAAAGATTAGAAGGTAAGCAGGAACTGAGGTATCTGCAGAGTTGGGTGTAAGTAGGCAGAAACCTTTGAGACAGGTGCGGGGAGCCAGAGCGAGAGGCAAACAGGAGCGCGGCATGTGGAAGAGGAAACAACAAAGTGAGTGATCAGGATGAGTTGATTGAATTCGAGGCAGAGTGGCGAGGAGGGAATGAAACAAAAGCAGGGCAGATAAAAGAGGAGAGAATGGAAGGATGAACTGGGCAAACAAAATGGAGAACTGTGGTGGAGAGGAGAGACAAACTACAGGGTATGAGATTTTGAAGGAGGTCTTACTCGAAGCTCAGAGATTGAAGAGGGGGCTTAGATTGCTCCCTGCATGCAACAGTGCTCTCGTTTGTGGTAATTACTGGATTCGGCACTATCTTTCTCAATTGCCGTCTTATATTTTCCTTCTTATTGCTCTCTTTCATCGGTCTTTCTGACTCATGTAGGCCACCATTAACCTCCCATCCACTTTTTCTCAGTTTTGGCATTTGGCTCCCATCTCCACCCTTTTCTCATCACTTCTCTTTACCATTTCACCTCCTCATGCCCCACTGTCCTGTCTCCTTTCATCATGGGCTTTCTCCTCTCGCTTCTGTTCCTTTGGCTTTCGCTTCCTCTGGCAGTCGCTTTGTTCAGATGGGCAAGGCTTAAATGCAATGCTTGAGATGATAATACTACTCCATTCTAGCACAAGTCTTTTTTTTCTATTTTCACCATCCCCCCCCCCTACACTCCTTATGCTTTATCTCTCTCTCTACCTCTCTCTCTCTCTGCCTCACACATCCTTCCTCTTTATGTGGTTCTCATTGTTTGATACTGAAATATGGACACCTACATTCTAAAGGCATGTTAAAACCAGAGAAAAAGCCAGGGGATAGGGAGAGAAAGGGAGATGCCAGGATACAGTGAACAATTAGAGAGAGATTTGTGTGGTGAGTTTCACCTTTGGTCCGCCTCTTAAGCAGCTATGTTTGACGGGGAGAGAGTGTGCAAGAAAAGCAAGGACAAGTGTGCCTGCAGGACAAACATGCATACGGATCTGTGGTGTACCTGAGCTGCTGGGTGGTTCAAATTACAATCTATGGTTCCAGCAGAGATGGAAGAAAAAAGGTGTTGTGCACAAAACAAAATGTAGGTGCTAGTATTGAAGTTCTTAACAATATACTTTACATGGGAAGAGATAGAGACGGACAGGTAGGTTTTCACATAAAGCTGAACATAAACCATCTGAAGCGGTGGTTTATAGTGATTACTTAACTTTGATCAGTAAGGCATGACTGTAATATTTCAGTCTGTGGATGCAATGATGTTTTTTTCTGTTTCCGTGTGTGTGTGTGTGTGTGTGTGGTGTAGTAACGGCGTGGGTTATGAGACGTGGGTGGCACTTCGAGCTCTGGTCAACATTATTGGGAATACCAATGGGCTGTTGAGATATTGATGTGCCAGAGTTGGGTGAGTGGTTTGTTTGTCACTCGGCTGAATAACAGAGCGGCAGCGGCGCATTTCGGAACAGCTTCATACAGTATAAAAGCTGAGTGAAAAGCACTGACTGCAGGAGCGGCTACGTCTGCAAAGGAATACAAAAATAAAGTTTCTGCCCGCTATGAAAAGTTCTTCCAAAGCTGTCATCCAGATGTGTGGGTTCCAAAACCAGCCTTATTGCCAACAAGGATCTCAGATGAAAGTGTATGAAAGTTGGAAGGCGGACGACAGTTCTCGCTTTTTTTTTTCTCAAACTGCAGGATTATTGCATTTGGAAAAAAGAAATGGCAATCTTTCAAATGTTTAAATACGACAGAAAACCACACACAGTGTAGCTCCTTCCCTCTCTATAGAGAACAGGGTTATCTGCCATGCTGCAGATGTTTGACTCTTATTGCCAGTAAAAGCACCTCACACAGGCTAAAATGTGCATTTACTTACTCTTGTAATTCTGAAACCTTTCTTTATGTTCCTATGCGTGGCATGCTCAAGGCTATAGGCGACTCCCTTGTAGACCACACACAATAGATGGGTGTATTCCTGAGAGACGACTTTCAAGTAGGGTTTTGCTAGTCTAGTTTCTCCAAGCAGCACCATCCATTTGTATTCACATCATGTCATCGTCTTTGTGTCTTGAAAGGTTAAACATAAATATATGTTGGTGATATACCTTTTAGAAAGTAGTATTCGTGTTTTTACCCTGATTATATTTTCCCGCTGTTTGATCATTTTAAACTGTCTTATGAACTGAACTTAGACGGTTAACCCAAGTCTGACAATGTAGCTCTTTTTTTTTCCATTAAACATTTTCTACAGGTGTTTAATAAGCAGTTCAGCCACATGTTTCATCATTGTTTATGGCCGACTGAGTCTCAGTTCCATATATACTAACTTTTTGAGTATGTGTTCTTTTGTATTTATCTTTTAAAATTATGCGCACGCACACAAGGGACTGAAGGAGCCTATTACTCCTGGGCAAATGTATTGATGTTGGTGAGGCGGCTCCAGAGGGGTCGTGAATGGCAGACATTTTTAATAATACTTTGGCTTTTTCAGTTGGCTTTTCCAAGGTCTCCAAAAAGAGAATTGCTTTACACTGACTTCAGAAACACATTACTATGAAGACAGGTACTGTATAGTTTTCCTGCTTTTTGTCCCAGTAATTGCATCTGTGAAAATCATGCCTCAACACACAAAACCCTCCGCAGTAGGCTACATGATCCCCCTCCCTAACACGGTATCAGACACCTCCCTCAGGCTACTGATGATGCATAGCTGGAAGCTGCATTATTAATTAGATTGGCATCGAGATGACACACGTGCATTGTGCGCGCCGCAGCTCGATGTGTGGTCCGTCTCCTCTGTGGTTGCATGGGCTGAAGGCTGAAGATCATGTTACCGTGTGACAGAATATGCACATGCGAACCTTAGCTGGGGGCTGATGGATTGGGTCATGAATAAATGTGCATACTTTCAAAAGCATTCATTTCAGAGATGAAACGCGTGTGCACGTCCGTGGATCAATTGTGTTGAAAATGATGCAGCACAAGGTTAGCGTATACTGCGGCCTGGAAGTTATTGATTTGGAGAAATGCATTAATGTGGCTGTGTAACCCATTAAAAGAAGCTCCCGCTGAGAATAAGGCGCATTAAAGAATAAAGAGACATAGAGACACTGCTGTTTGATACCAGCCGGGAAACAAAGGCATGTGGGTGGGAGACGGGAAACAAACTTTCACTGAGCTTTTAGCGATCAAACGAGGGAAAGAACACTATCGATAAAGATGGACGAAAAAGTGGAGGATGGAGCTGACAGGAATGAGCAGACGATATGGAGACGGGTATATGATGAAAATACCCTTCCTTTTTTTCACTTGGAAAGGTTAACCACACACTGAGCCCCACTGCTTCAATTCTCCCAATAAGCCACAGGGTTCTTGTGCATGTAGCACATGTACAGTATAAAACATGCATAATTGATTTGAGAAGCACTGATTCTAATTGGTCACCCTTCAGCAACGAGAGGACTTTTAGTTCCTCCTGGTTAATGAAGCTTTGGTGTTGTAAATAGCCAGGGGTTGAGGAGCCAAAAGGATGTTGTTTGTCACATCTTTTTTTTTTTTTTTATTTATCGAACACTGCTGCTCCGTCTGTTTGTGCTTCAAGGAGACGTCAGTCAGCTATTTCCAGCCGTGGGATCCGCTCGCTGTGCGGGAAGACGCAAATGTGCAGAGAGAGAGAATGAGAGACATGAGAATGACTGGCATGCAATAATATCTGGGGAGTATTCAAAAGAGCATTGATGGTGACACACTTAGCATACCTTCTGTTGAGGAAAACCAGGATTCCTGTTGGGATTCCCCCCCCCCTCATCATTGTTCGTTCAGACCTCACAGCATGCATGGCCTTGCTTTTCTGACTGGCTCCACCTTGCCTTACATACATAAAAGGCCATGACTTCGAACACTTATCTCAGAGACCGCTCTGGGATCAGCCTTATCTCTGACCTCCAGGTACCAGCCTCCCCATAGGCACTGATCCTCAATCTTTCTATGCTTCCTCAAGCCCAACTGTCACACTCGGAGCAAAACATGTACACGCTGCACAACTGACCATCGCGCACCACTTGTTATCACTCGGACAGAGGCAATTGATTCCACTGTAGCTGCACGCGGAGATATGAAGAGGAGTCATAGACCTTCAGCAACAGGCTGTGTTGTTCTGTTGTTCGACTTTGATAAAAGACGCTTCCACCGGCCTGACCGGGCCTATTGTTGAAGGAGAGGGGATTAGATGGTGGAGTGGGCATCAGGGGTCTCGCTCTGTTTCTTAGCCAGGAGGAGAAGAGGGCAGACCTGCAGCCATGGGAGGACTGGCATTATATGTGGGCACTGATATTCTGTGTTTGTGCATGTCTTACTTTACTTTTTCTTTGCAGACAACTTTTTGGTGTATATCCATTACTGTGTGCGTGTGGAGTGTGTCTGCGTCCACACTGTACATCCGTGCACGTGTGTCTTCGCAGGGTTTATCCCACTTGATCTGAAGCCAAATCCTGGCCTGACTTCCCTGCGCCCCTCTCCTCTCTGAGCTCAGTCTTATCGTAGCGTGGCCTGCCCGGATAAAGTGTGCCTGTTGTCTGGGGGCAGGGGAGCGGCTGTGCACTGTACCTTTAAAAGATAAGCCTTGAGCAGGCGGCCCACGCTGGCCTTCCCTTTAGCCTTGGACGGCATTGACTGGCCTGTTTGCATACTTATTGATGCACACAGAAACGAGCCTACCAACCGTGTATACAGATGTTAGTGTTTTTTTTTTTAATTTCCAACTTATTTTCTTACCGCACTATAATGTATGAAAGTGACAGTTTTTCAATCTAGGTAGAAAATAACTGGAGTTATTCTGTTTCTATTTCCAGTTTTGTAATTAAGAAAGAGGTCCACATGAATCCCGTCTGTGTGACTCTGATCTCTGCTCCGACACCTAAATCAAATGCGTTCAACTGGAACGCCACTCTCTGAAACACAGTCTCCTGTTGCCACCGCTCCTCAGCAGATAATGTCACAGAGAGGAATGTATTGCTTGTGTGCTCATGCATGTTGTTGCGTGCACATGTGTATGTGCTTCTCTCGGGTGCACGGTCGGTGTATAACCTATAGTATATATAACCTGAGGTTAACATGAGAGCGCTGCAGCATTTACTTACAATGCTGTGGAAAATCCAACCCGCAAATTCAGTTTGACAGTTTTGTCTTCATTATTCTGTGTTGCTGCTGTTTCTGCTCAGATATAATTTACACATTATGCTGTGCTCTGCTTTTGACATGTGCTGAACTGTGCTTACATACATTTACAATATTCATCAAAATAATTGGATTTTTAAGTCAAAGAGCCGCTTTTTTTTTTTACACACACAAAAAACATAATGCACCTAATCACATCCCCTCTATAGAAAAGGGCTTAAAACAGACACTGTATCTTTGTGAGTCATAAATGTCAGCACTGATACAATAAGCTGCACCCCAGCAATCCTGTTAACCAGCTTGAATCTCATCGGTATACCTGACAGCCACCTCTGCACTCTGGGACAAACTCAGCGGGTGAACCTTTGAGTGGCAGCTCCACGAAGACTGATTGCTTAATCAATAAAACTGACGTCTACACAGGCAGCCTCGCACACTCAACTTGAAGCACGCAGCACTAACCGTGCACTAATCTGATCACCATGTGGATGTGAGGATCGCTCCCTCCCGAGAGTTGATAGGTACTCGCAGTCTAGCTATAGGCATTTAGACAGGGATCTTTTGACAGCTACTGTTTGTGCATTAACAGCGAGTTCATATTTAAGGACTATAACAATGTTTATAACATGACATGTTTTTAGATTCTGTAGTAAAACACAGTGAAAATGCAGATGTTTTAATGGAAGGACTTTATGATCCTTCTTCATTGGAGTCTTCAGTTTAAAGGTTCAATGCGTTCCCTATTTCCACAATTGAATCATCACAGAAATCGATTCTTCTCCATTGGTGAGAATGAAAGCTCCCAAGAGAAAAGGAAATTATTCCTTAAGCTTGCATGTTTTGGAAAAAAGTTTGGCATTAAGCCCAAGTTGCAGTTATGGACTTAAAAAATTCAAATCCACCAGAGAGGTCATTTAAATATGCTTTTGGACATGCTGGGAACCGTACACACTTAGCTGTTGGTTTCGAACAGGATCACATTATTCATGTTAAAAAAAAATCCCTTTCAGTCCAAGCTCTTGATAACACAACCCTGAGTGCTTTAAGGAGGTTTTGTCTGACAGCGGAGCTCAAATTAGTGGTGAGCAGAGCAGAACATCTGAGAGTGAGACGCAGCATCATACAGACGTCATACAGATACAACTCTAGTGTGCCGGCAGTAGAGAACCGTCCTCCTTGTAACCCATTTGTAAGGAGATAGTGTTGCTGCTGTTGCCAGACTCTCAGTAATAGGGCTTAGTTTTAAACAGCCTTTCTCCTTTACTGTGTCTCTAAAGCAGTTGTTTTTCTCCAAATAACCATGACAGCATCATTTGCTGATCAGCTCAGCCGACTCATCAAACAGTCGTTAATCTTGGGTTTTTGGGGTCAAATTGCCTCTGATACCATTTACTTTTTTCACTTGACCTTGTGCCTGGCTTCTAATAAATCCACCGTATATTAGAGGCCAGCTATGATGGAAAGACAATGTGGTGTTTTATGGTTAAGGAATGCTCATCCATGGTCCTTACATTATATTGTCCTTCAGGAAACACAGTGGATATGTGTGAAAGCAGGGTATTTAAATGCACTACTGCACTTGCATAACTCTTTTCTCAGCGATTTTAACATTATGGCGTACTTAAATCATCCTCATGACAGGAATATATTTCAAAGAAGAATGAAAAAAAAAGCCCGTCATTTCTACGACGTTCATGTTCTTTATTTTCACATTTGCGCTTAATGAACATCCTTATTCTCCGTGAATGTCAGCCGGAGCTCTGATAACACGTTCAATCCCAACCGGTGCTACTTCTTTATTGTGTGAAAGTTTTTTAAGTGACTAAATCCAATTTTCCGTCAGCAGTCAATCGTCCCATATCAGCCCCCTGTCACGGAGGCTGTCAGACGAGTCCATGACTCCTCTTTGACACTCCTGCATGTCGTCCCGCCTGTTGTTTTGTCCATCTAGCTGTGGGTTACAATTCTAGTCTCCCGTCCCTCCCGAAAGTAGTCGAAGCCTGCAAATGCCTGAATAGGCCTCTAAATCTCCACAGTCTTTTCACTCAGCATCATCACATCTTGGCTTTTGGCGATCTCCGTTTGAGCGCATGCGTCAGGCGTCTGCGAGTTCTGTTTGTGTCCGCTCTCCGGCTGGCCTCCTCCCCTTTTCTAACTCACCTTTCGGCCCCAAAGAACAGTTGCCATGGTGACCGTACTCGTCATGTTTGGTGGGAGGAGATCTTAGTCAAAGACTCTCAGCGATTCTGAGCAACCTCTCACCCTTCCCATTCTCCCTCTTCCTCCGTGAAAAAAAATAGCCGACCCTTCACAACCCCTGAAGAGCGTTTGTAAAAAAAAAGAAGAAAAAAGAATAGAAATTCTCAATTCTGTGCCTCAGTTGAAGCATGAACAGTTACATATAGAGCGTTGAGTTTCTGCAGCTCAGATTCTCTGTGATACACAAGCAAAAGTGATATTCATAGCCCATCTTTTCACCAACACAAAAAAGCCAGTTATTCATGCACATACCTCGGAGTCTTTTCCTCCCCGCGCTACAGAGGCTACTCTTCTGTCCCACTTTTCACTTCTCTCCCATGTTCCTCCATCAGCAGCAACATTAAGTCCTTTGTGCTGTCGATCCAGTAGTGGAAACTTTTTTTTTTTCCCCTCTCTCTGCACACTAAATAGGAAGCTACCTCCGGCGGCTGATTTGCTCTGCTCAGTGTAAAGACTGATTCAGGGGGAAACAGCTAGCCTGCATTATCACAGTGTATGTCGTTTGTATAATTCGTACAAAAAAAAAGCATGTTTTGTTTTTTTACGTGGATAATTTGATGTTTTCTAAGCCAGGTGCCGTGATCTCAGTGAGTCTCAGCTGGTTGTTGGTTGGTTGACAACCTGACAGTGATGACAAGACACTCCAAGTCAAGAAAGTCACATCATACTCAACAACATGTCACACCTGTCGTCTCATCTCACACTCGATAAGAAAGGGGGAAAAAAAGAGGATTTCTTTGATGAAATGTACTTTTGTGTCAGAGATCAGAGTATCTAAATAAACACATACATACTCTGCTGTATACATATGTCACCTCAATTTAACTACTTCCAGATGCTGCACCATATATTTAAAGATGAGAAGCAAATCCACTAACATTCCTAAATGTAAAGAATAAAACATATGCAGCTGTCTTATGTCTGGCCCAAGCCTACCGACATCATCATTATTGTAAAGCAGTAGCAATAATCTGCGTTGTTATGTTGTTGTTGTTTTTTTAATGCTATTTTATTTGATAGTGACAGTGAAGAAAGAGGTATGTTGTGCCCATGTGGTGTGCACCATAACTACACTATGAGGTGACCCATTCCAGCATCTTATTACACTACTTAATATTGAACTACTCACTTCATTAATCAGCTGCACCGCACAACATGTTCAACCCCATCCTGCACCCTATTATTATACAGTCGAACCTTTTTGCAATAGCCGCTCCTCGATTGTATCACGCAGTTGTCTTCCTTCCTGTCTGTCCCTCCTCCTATGTGGACGTTCTCCAGATGCTGAAGCCATTCATTAACTCTACCTCCCCCCCTCCCTTCCAGCGGCCCACAGTAAGTTGTGACTGAGTGTTATGAGGGGGGGGTCTGATAGTGGCACGCAATGGAGCAGACAAGTTATTACAGGACAGGCAAATAGAGGCCCGATGAAGCATGAAAACCTCCCTTCCCCAAAGCGCCACTCAGACAGACACACTGAGGGATAAACAGACAGACAGGAGGACAGAGTTGGAGGCAAACACAGGCTGACACAAATGTACAGGCTCTCCTCCGTGATACCGCAAAGACATAAAGCAGTTATTGATGAGGGAATAAAGGACAGGCAGGTTTATAGAGTACTACAGAAAGACATGCCTGTCCATTAAGTCCTTCTTTCTCTATGCTGGCTAACGAGAACAGACATATAGGACATGATGGGGCACAGCAACAGGAACAGGGTGTCAGCATGGGAGATGAATATTAATTCTGGGATGCCAAAGGGATCTGGAACAGTCCTGTCTCAGAGCAGTTAACATGCTTTGCTTCCCAGCTTGGCTTGGCAGGGCAGCTTTCAATCAATCAATCTTTTATGTCCCACCAGGGAGAGTTCTGTTGGCAGGAAGGGTCTGCAGAAACAGTAACACAGAACGGGCGACAGCAACGAGGGTGATGGCGCTCCAAAGTAAAGGCGGCAAAGCCGAAGAGCAAAAAATGGATGTGGCAACCAGTGTCTTCTGAAATCCAGGAGTGTTTTCTGATAGCTCTCGTGTTTAAAATGCAGGCAGCCAGACATGATTGAATGAAGGCAGATGCCCCAAAGGCTTTGGCAGGTCAAAGCGATTAAGCGTTGAATTTGCTGCAAATATTCAAGCAGAAACCTAATGAAATGAAACATCCTTTTCATTGAGGACATTCCGGCTGTACAGACTTTGGTCTAACATCAAATATTTCCAATAATAGTGAAAAACATGTGAGCTGGGATGAGGTGAGGCACCATTTATAACCATATCTGCATGTCGTATCTAGATAAAGAAGGGTGTATGTTATTCTATGGTGCAGAAAACACTTTAAGCATGTGATTGGTTCAGCTAGATCTCCTCTGGAGTTTGGATGGCACTGGACAGTGTTAGAAATAAAATTACGACAGACTCTAGCCAAGCTGATGCACCAGAAAAAGGCCAATTCTCATCTCTAAAGTGAACATGAAAACATTCACAGTCACCACAAAACACAATTACTGGAAACAAACATTTTGGAAAGCATCCTGTAGAGAAAGAAAAGGTACAGCATCCTCACCTCACCTCACCTGTGTGATGCTTTGCATCGAGAGTGTGACCAAATCAGACCAATGAAGACAACAATTGCAGCTTAAACTTAATAGCAGGTGTAAATTGCTTTCGAAAGACGGTTAAAAGTGGGGATGGTTTCAGTTTTATAATCCTTTTTAGCAAAGTTTATGGCCACCATAGCAGACCACAGTCACTTTTAAGAGTTTGTTTTTCACCCTCCAGGTTCCTCTCTGCTGGTAGTGGAGAAGAGAGTGAAGGCATGAGTGCACCAAACAGCCCACAAGTTGCTGTTTGTAGTCGCCCCCCACCCATCCAACCACCCATCCACCCACACACACACACACATTTTTTCAGATTTCTCCACTATGGCATGGGTTTAGTTAGCTCGCTCTGGATCAGGATGAAAGGATTTCTGGGATTTTGTTTGTATTGCCGTTTTTTGCTCGTATGAGCATCGGGGAAGCAGTCTGTGAATGTGTGGGAGCGCCGACGTGTTTGAACCCTTTTTTTTTTCTGATGAACTAACTCTGTGATTGTGTGTGCCATGGCTGGCGTACATGCAGTATGTGGGGACTCTATGTTAATTGCACGTGTATGCACCAGTTTGAGGGGGTTTTTTAAAGCCAGATGGCATGCCCCCCCCCAAACACACCCATAAACCCAATGCACGCCCTCCCCCTGATCTGGATGCCCGCCCAATGCTAACGGATGAAGTGTGAATGTCTGTGTGAGGAAATGTGTGCATGTTGCCAAGTAAACATGAGAGCTGTCTGCCCCCTAGTGGTTTCATCGCTCCCTTCTCATACTGGATTTAATGTGCTGACATGTCCGTCACTGGTTCTCCACCTCCTTTTATGACCCTGACGTTGTGGCCGTTACTGTGGCAACCGAGCTGACTTAATGAGCCAGAAGCCCCACACCTGTAATTAGCGTCAGACAAAGTGACTCTACAATAATGGAGACGACCAACCTCAATCAGCTGAAGACAGACGTACTCCACACATACACACACACACACACACACACACACACACACACACTACTTTTTAAATAAGGCACTTTGAGAATGTGCACAGGGAAAGTACAGCACATCCGTGCAGGCGCTGTCTTTTCCCTCAGGAATGAGCCAGAGGGGCGGAATCTCCATTCCCTTTATTCAGAGGCGTTTTAAGTGTGGCAATTAAGATATGGGGAGTCTTTTATTATTCCCCACTTCTTTTCATTTTAAGTTGCTCATTCATCTTTGGATGAGCGTATTCTGACAGTCGTTAGTTTGCATAATCAGTTGCAGGTAGCCAATCAGGATGGAGGGATTTTCTCCTTTAAAAATAAAAAGCGTGTATCTCAGCAACCCAACGATATGTCTGCTGTTGATCTGCAGCACAGTTTTGATTAAAGACGGACAAAGCAGCGCTTCAGAGCTAGTTTTAATCACTGCATGCTCAACAGCCTATTGTGCACTAACACCGGCCCTCACTCTGCTTCAGTAGCTGCATGCAAGGCCACAATGTGTGGGTGTGAACCGATATTCCCTCTCATCTTTCTCTGTGGCAACTCTCAATGGAGTTCTGTTTTTATTTCATTCTCACCAAGAAATATATTGATGTGAAAGCTTATGCTCATGGGCTGCGCTACAATATAATGTGAATACATTATTTTAGGGGTTATTTTTAGAAGGTTGTGTTCCAAAGTAGAAAAACACAGACACACACATGTATGGATGCTCACAGTTGTGTTCTTAGAGACAGTAATTTATGCTTATCATGTATTTACTGGAGCCAGAAACTGGATTTTAGAGCCCAATAGCAATATAAATATGTGAGAGTTAAGGAAAAACAAACTGATAATGATATATATATGTCAATATTAGTTTTGTGAAACACAAGTGAACTATTTTGATCCCTTAAAGCTTATGTACAAACATATTATCCTGTGTCCCTGGGTTATATGCTAAATATGTGTCTATTTTTATATCAAAATCCCTCTCTTCTCTCCCTTTTATATGTTAAAATATGTGTGATGACTCATTGTGAACTCAATCACGACACAATCAGATGTGATTTGGGGACAATGAGCTCACCGCGCTCATTATACAAAACACAAACTACAGCATGCGATTGCCACACTGTTTCTACATGATTATAAACGTGTGTTTGCAACTTTTTGTTACTATATATGTTGTATATGATAAGCTAGAAATAGACCATGCCAATATATAAGTTGATCTTTCGTGTTTGCCTCATGTGACCACACTGATTCAAGTCTGAAAAAGCCAGTTTCATACAAAAGAAGGAGAAAACTGTCTAAGAAAAACCGGCTTGTTAGCCAGGTTTACAAAGGATGGCACAAAGATGTACAGCAGTAGACAGCCACAGTGAAAGGGATCCCGGCAAAAAGAGTGCGTTCCTGGCACCGAAAGGATACAGCAGGGGGTCTCGGTGACTGTGTCTCTTTTAATAGATTTAAGGTTGGTTTGGAGCAGCGTGTGTGCAGTTCAATCTTTCCCAGTCTGTGGCAGAGGAGGTGAAATGTGTGCGCACGATACCTCAAATGACACAATATGCCCGTCTCTCCTCCCTCTCCCTTTGGACTTGTCCACATCTGTTTCTAGATGTGTCCTCTATCCACTGTTGTGCCCTCTCCCATGTCCTTAGAATTCTCTCCTCTCATACAGGGGTAATAAGATTGATGCAGGCGGGAGATAATGAAATGCAAAAAAGAAAAAGTAACTATTGGAGATAGAAAAGGCAGCGAAGAAGGAGCAAGAGAAAGTGGAGAAAGATTTCAGTCGACAGGTTTTTGCAGTTGATAAGCATCCCATTGAGTGTATAATCCAGCCTGAGTGTAGTTGTTGTATATCATAAAAGCAAGGTACATGTCATCTCTGTGACAGTAAATTAACAAGAGAGGAGGAGGGCAGAATAGCAGGTGCAGGGAAGAGGAGGGAGCACAGAGCAGAGGGGGAGGAAGAGGGAGGTGGTAGAGTGGAAGCGAGAGGGGGGGAAACAAAAGGGACAGGACTGGTGAAGAGGAGGCGAGAGGGGAGGACAGGAGGGGAGGGGACAGATGTGCGAAGAAGGCACTCATGTAATTAAAGTGGCCGAGTGGAGAGGCTGCACCTTGCCCCCTCCCCAAGCCTCCATTTATGGAAGGTCTATGAGTTTATGAATAGAGTATAGAAGCACTGTTAGAGGTGCCAATGTCACTGGGAGAGCTGCAAACTGAGGTCATATATATGGAACATAAGTACAGCTACTATATACAGCCCCGTTTAAACATGCAGCTCCTCTCAGGATGCTCCCAAAAGTGCCCGAGGTTGGGTGATGATGATGAAAGGAGCTGAATATTAAATCATTTATTTATCACTTTTAGCTTTTAACTATTTTCACTGTTTATCCATTACATATTATCTATCATTTTAGCTAACTAATATATCATAACTTAAACTAACATAAGGCGATCTATGGCTGGATATATAGGCTACATTAGCATGCATAATGTTAAATAAATAAATATGAATAAACAGCTGATAAATCTGAAACGTGGAAATAATATAACAGCAGGATAAACTGTATAATATGCATGATTGAGGATATTTATACCTGCCAGCAAGCTCAGTCAGCAGCTGCTGAAACCTGAAAAGAACAGAAACGGCAGACAAGAACAGGCTAATTACTGCGTAGTGTGTGGTGTTTTATTCAACATGTTGTTGATGATGCATCATGTTTCAGGTGTTCCTCTGTCTGCCCTCAGAATCAGCAGCTGTCAGTGTACTTTCTCTGCACAGAGTGTTTGATTTGTCTCTCCACCTCCACAAGTTGATGGTTGGTTTGCTGCTCTGTACTCACAAGGCGACACTGCGGGTTCTGTATTCATGAACCCGGCGGCGGCAGCCAGATCATTTCAATTGCGCCCTGCCAAGAGCCTTCGGGAACGTGCCAAAGGCACTTTTGGTAATTTAGTGGCCAGCCTCCCTTGGCACACCTGTGGCTCACTTAGGCCCGAGAGATGTGATCAGAAAGATTCGTCCTGGGGGAGCGATAAGCGAGCGTTTTTAAGTTATTTAAGTTCTTCCCATTTTTTTTCCCGTGGAGCCGTGTGAACTGTTTTCAACGTTTCACTCTCCGACACGCCTTTTGATGTGCAGAAGAAACCGTGTCTGATAATGAATCAAAACTGCACGTTTGATGTGCACATACGCACGAAAGGGATCTGTGTTTTGTTTTGTTTTTTTATGCTCTTTGCACAAAGTTAACCCAGCGGATCTGCCGTGCGTCATTCTGGCGTGAATGTGGCATCATTTCTCCAGATAGAGCCGGCAGATGGAACAGATTCCTGCTGCCTTCATCTGGCTGAAGAGAGTCAGCAGAGCAAAGGGAAGACATTCAGTGTAGACATATAAGTTGTTGAAACATCTGCATTAGAATCCAGTTTTTGTTGTTGCCAACAATGAAGTAAATTGCACATATCACCAGTAGAATTCCTGTTTGCATGTTCCATGTCACATTTCAACAAATAGAAGTCATGGAGAGGCATTACACACCAAACAGAATTCAGCGAGTTAGCGTTGACTCACAGAAAAGGACTTCGCTGCTTGACTTTTCATTCAACGGAGGCGTATTTAGCATAAAAAAATGTTTTCACGGTTTCACTTGTTTTAAATGAACTCAAGCTGATTGATCAGCATCTTTGGCTATGACGTCTGGAGGTTGTTAAGTTCTTCTGAGAAACCATTCATCATGGTTGACTTGGCTTTTCATCTATAAATGCTTTCAAATTCTGGCCGCTGAACATTTTGAATAAAATCCCCGGGCGGAGCGATGACCCCGACCCCTGCAATGATAAACTTAATGTCACAGAAGGTCGTAAAATGCACCAACTTTCCCCATACCGAACCCCACTTTAAATTAAATAGAAAAGTTGGCAGTCATGCATCCATCCATTACTTATCACTAACTATATCAGTTATCCACTCCATTTAGTTAACAGTTCAGACTTCTAGTTACCTGCAAACGTACCCCTCTTTGGGAAATCTGCTTCAACTCATCTCCTAACAGGAATTGGAATAGTTGTTTTGTCATACAAGATTTCTATACATTTTAATGAGTTAAAAAAGGAAAGCTCCCTTCTAGAAATTCATAGTCTACAAACACGACTGGAATAAAATAAGTTGTGGGTGTGTGACTTTTCCCTTGTTACCTTTGATGTGCTTTAAACACAATATCGCAGCTATCCAGGACTTTGATGTGTGAATCCATACTTCGGAGAAATTAAATGTCGACCATCAAAGGACATAAAGTGTGCGTGTGTCCGTAAGGTGCCGCTGTGTGATGAGGCCTCGTTTTCCTTTTGAATCTGAATTACCATTGTTATCGCGAGGGCCCCCCTCACCTGTCTTTGAATGCAGCGATCACACCTTCCTTTGTGCCGTAACTGCAACTAACAGCTGAAAATGGGCTGAAACACAGAATGTGGAGCTCAATCACACTCACAGCAGGGGGGGTTAGGGTCTCTCTTTCTCTCTGTCTTTTCATCTCCTGTGTGATTTGAAACAGCCTTTCACGCCTTGATCGCTAATGTTCCGAATAGGCTCCCATTGTTAATGTTACAGCATTATGAGTTCCTTTTGTGTGCGTTTTCCTCAGAGGACTGCACTGAACCCTGATAGGCAGCATAGGGTGGCAGCGCCGGGATCTCTTTATTTGTGCTTTTTATTTCTTTTTTTACTAGGTAATTATGGAAATAATTCTTCTTTGTTTCTCTATTGAGAGTCCAGTTCATAATTAATTGGTAGCGTGAATGACTGGCCAATTTTAAATCACAAGGGAGGGGTCGAGGGGGCTTGTTTTATTGGCTGGTGCGTGGTTGGGGCAGCGGGCGGGTGGAGCATTTGAATTAGATTAGATTTAATTAAGGCATGGGGCCTCTGACTACACACTGGTACATAAATAGGCTGTATGCCAGGGTGGTTGTTGTTTGGGAATTCAACAGCATGTGTGCACACAACCTCGCACACACACACTGCCGAAGACTCCCTCAGGCCTCCAAGGTCAGGTAGACAGAGGAAACATGCAGCACGGTGCCTGGAAGAACAAGAAAACAAGCTTTTAAAGGAACTCCTCCTCTATGATAGCTTTCTGCTTGCTCTGGCAAATATTGAGCTTTGATAGTCTCTCCAATACCCAGCAGCTTTTTTCTTAAAGGGATAGTTTGACATGTTGGCAAATCACTTAGATAAGTGGTAAGCTTAGCGTAAAGACTGGAAACAACTAGCCTCGACATGTCCGGTTACAGGCGCCTCTTAAGCTCGCCAATTAACCACAATATATCTTGTTGATTTAATCCGTACAAAAAGGACAAAATAAAAACGATACATCGCAGTGTTATTTTCTTGGAAAGGCACAGTCACGAGAGAGTCCAGAAAATCTATGTGCCCTGGTGTATAACTCAGATGAAACTTAATCTTAATTTTTTGTGTACAGATTAAACAAACGAAACCAGGCTAACTGTGTCCAGTCTTTATGCTAAGCTATGCTAGCCGGCTACGTGGATGTTGCTTCACGTTTACTGTAAGGTGGTTAGGGAGCCAAAATGGGGAACTATACCTTTAAATACACATCGTGACCTTTATCAATACATGATTTGTATTCCAGTACCGATATGACATAATCTACTTGGAACTAGAAAGTTCCCTTTAGTCACTGCGAATCCAACCTATAACTCACCATTACGGGGTCACACTGGTTGACTTTTTGTGGAGCCCTGCATGTTTCATTTATTTCCCCCTGTAGCTTTAGCTTGTACATGTGGGGGGAATATACACAATACAATGCAATACACAATATCCCCCAAGAGCCTGTAAGTCTATATAAGCCTGGAATCCTTCGAAAAGCTGCAAAAGGCCTCGCCTTCTTTGCAGTTTCAGGGGATCTAATCCTCACAGCTGGAAGCATTTTCAGACTATTGATCCAACCTTGAGATATTTTCTCGATGGTCATTTCCTGGCAAGCTTTCGAGGCAGTATCCTCAACAGTCTGCATGATGGCTAGTGGACAGAGATTTGATTCGTCGTATATTAGCCGTTAATAGACACAATCTGTCGAGTAGCGTCACTGAAACCTCCAACACAGAGCGTAAAGTATTCCAAAGGGTAGTTTGAACTTTTAAGGAGGCGCATGGAAGTTTGATGTTTACAGTCCCCTGAGGCTTCAGTGTAATTTGAACTGAAACAGCGACTGTAAAATACTTTTATGTGGCTCATTCCTCATTAGCATAGACTTACTGCAGCTACTTAATAAATAAGATTCCTTTCCTTTCTCCTCAGTTCACCAGTAGGCCTACTGTCTGCCGGTAAGCAGCAGCAATGCCATTTACATGAGCCTCACCCCCAGTGCCTGATTGATATTCTCCCACTGTATTATCAGTCAGCGGAAATGTTTAAGTGCTATTCCCTCATCCCATCTGGAATAGTAAGATGCAGTGCTCTCTGGCATTACAGTGCTCCCTTTTCTTTTTTTCCATTTCAAGCAGCGAGTTGGCTGCTCTGCGTTTCTTGCCACTGGCCACAGCGCTCAGAACGCAAACCGCTCAAGTCCCCTGGTTTTCCTAGGTAGCGCGCAGACTCCCCATTTCCCTGCGACAAACATGGTTATCTGTGACGAGCCCCGGTGCCTTCTCTCATCTTCAATAATGAGACACTCAATTCATGTTTTACCCAAAACTGCTGTAAGCTGTTTTGTCCTAACAAAGAATTATTTAGCCTCTCTGTTCTTTCTCTTTCCTGGAGATAAAGATCCCGGGCTGGAAACTAGCCTCTGCACTGAACACGCTGCTCTATGTGTTCTCTGGAAGCTTTTGGGGAGAGCTCGACTACTGTTATGCTTATTATGTAGCGCTCTCATCTCGTCGAGAGTGGCTGCCTCTATTGAATCACACAGAACACATTTCAGAATGAACCTGAAAACAATTTGCTGCTTGATATTCATGCCCGTCTCCCTCACCCCCTTCTCCATTCCCCTAGCTCTACAACTCCACCATCCATCCTTCTATTTCCTCAACCTCGACTGTTCTATTAAAATGTTTCCCTCTCCATCCTTATTTCCAACAATCCTCTTGACTCATCCTCCCTTTTCCCCGACCTCGTACATCATCCATCCTCAATTTGCTCTTCATCCCACAGAAGCCCCGGGACAGGACTTTGTGACGCTGGACTATCGTCTGCGCTACTACCCCAGCATCACCTACGCCGTCATCGGCAGCGCCGTTATCTTCGTCCTGGTGGTGGCGCTGCTCGCCTTGGTGCTCCATCACCAAAGGAAGCGGAGCGTGCTGCTGCCCAGAGGCGTAAGAGGGAGCTCTCACCACCACCAGCCCCTGCTGCTGTCCCGTCTGGTTATTTTAGACCGGGGTCACGTACATCCCGGAGGTCCTGGTCTCTCCCCCGGGTCCCCTTCTGCAGCCGGCCAGTACAGCTCAACCCCTCAGACCCTGCAGCTGCTGTCGGGGACCCTTTATCCCTCCGGACTCTCCATGGACTCACCTCCATCTTACTCGCAAGCTGTTCTGGATGTCAGGTGAAATGAATTATGATACTAACAGCTGTGTGGAATTTTCTATATCCATAAACCTTGCTTTTTAAGACACAATAAAAAAGAAATGTCTCATGCAAATTATAATTATTACAGACAAAATCCATTGTAAAGGATGCGTTCACAAATATCTGTCGGCATCTTCCTTACTGGGGTTTAAAAAAGTGATCATAAATGACTCAAATGACACAGAACTGTTGTGTAGAGAATAATATTCTGATTAAAAACATAATTTTCTTCTCTGTAATCAGAATCCCAGTCAGAAGTTTTCATTGTACAGTCATTATGTAACAGCTCATGGCCTTGACATCACATTCTCCCTCAATCTGTTTCTTCTGTTTTTTTCCCCAGTCGGCCTCCCTGGTTTGATCTCCCTCCTCCCCCGTACCTCTCAGAGGAGGAACTTCCATCAGAGGGCGAGCTGCCTCAATACGAGGGCCCACAAGACCCCGTGACCTGCCCCAGACCGCATCCCTCTGCATCCTCCACACCCAGAACTGTGGCCTTAGGCACGCTGCCGAGTTTGAACCCCAGAGAGGAGTCGGATCAGCTGTAGCCTCTCCCTCTCGGTAGAACTAGTTAGAAGTCAGAGACTGCAGGACTGAAGGACCAGGCTGCAGGGCCACAAGGCCGGGACAGCCCACAGGAAAGACCTGCTGAGAAATCAACAAGGACTGTAGACTGAACGGGGTCCTAGACTCTCTGCCGACGGTTTACCAAAGCACTGGATTAAGACGAGCTCATCCTGCTAGACTGATCTTGTATGTTGGCTCCCCCTGCTGGGGTCATGGCTGCACTACACCTTAAACAGCAAATCATCCATTCATTTCACTTCAGTTGTCCCTTGAAGAAATACTGTGTATGATTGATACTTGCTGTTGGCCACAACTCCAAAGAAGTGAGAGTCAAACCGCCATTCGTTAACATATCGTACACGATAGCAAAACGCCTGACATGGCATTCGTGTTATAGTATAATCATGATCGCGTGATGTCATTCTCCTTGATGTAACACACATTGGCAGCATTTTGCAGTATGTCGCACGTTTTACGTCTACAGTGTTTTCCATAGTCGGGGTTTAAAGAGTGTCTAAACTGTAAAATATCTGAATACTAGATAAATTCTTTACTGTTAAGGATTACTGCTAGATTTGATCATTTACTGTACTTCGAAAATGTTGTCAATTATATGCTGAAGCCTTATTCTGACTGAAGTTGATTCGCTTTTAAGAGTACGTCAAAATGAAGTGTTGTGTATTTTTTAATAGTTTAACAGAAGCACGTACAGTTGTGAGAGCAGCTCAATCAGAGGTACTCAACCATTTAAATCTGTTTTTTTTTTCAGTGTTAATGTGACCAGTGACTTGGTTATGGTACAAACGAACATTTTGTATTGTAAGAGGTACTTCAAACAAACCCATATTAGCATACATGTTTCCACTGGGTGGTAGAGATGTTTCTGGATGAGCAGCGGAGGTCTTGTGCTTTTGTCCACAATTTCAATTCAAGCTGAAATGTGAAAAGGACCATTGAGATTTTTTTTTAATAATGCTGAGTAGAAATTCTATATATTAGTAGGTATATATATATATATATATATATATATATATATATATATATATATATATATATATATATATATATATCCTTACCAAGTGAGTTACATACATCATTCCTCTAAACAAAATAATCAGATCTGTTGGTAGGATAACTTTTCGACTACTAACTTTTACATTTCTGATTGAAGACCAATAATGTTTTTTTTAATGTAGACACAAGAAGAAATGCAAATGATTTTGTCGAGGCCTTATTATGTGCCAGTCTGGCCTTGTATGTGATGATATTTGTGGGTACGGATCACCTATTTAGAACCTCTATGACAACATACATTTAAGAATGTCATGTCTGAGATCAGATTGTTCAAATTTTTAAGATTTTTAATTTATATAACTCTGTGTCAGTCTGGAAAATAATTCTCAGTAGTATTAGACAATGACCATCAAATCCATATCTGAAGGATCTGTGTTTATAAAGGTACTTTTTTGACCGTTGTTTGTTCATTTCAAAGTGTTCAACACTGTACATAAGAGATAGGGGGAGTATAAGAGTCTACGTAAAAGTAGGGATGAATATGTAAATGTAGCTGAGCTCTGCATGTTTCCTTTCTCCTCCAGAACCTGCAGGAATAATGCACAAGAAAAAACAATCAAACCAAAGATAATCATTGTTGACCTTTCCCAGAGGATATACCCTCCACAGGAATGATTATGTGACCCAACAACTGTTTGTACCTTTGCTATATTAAAGTGTGCAAAGGTTTATTGAGCAAAACTGAATTTGTGTTATTTGCTGTAAAACTGGAAAGCATTACTCAGGACATAATTTAAACCAGTGTGTCTGTTCTGTTTTTAATATCTGGGTTTTTGTTTCAAGGAATGTTTAAAAACAAAATCCACATCACATGAGGTTAATTATTATTATTGTCATACACATTTCTTTGCCCATCATGATCTTTTTATCCCAAATATTCTGTATATTGAAAGTGATATAAAATTCTGACTCAGATCCTGTGTGTATTAGTCTCCCTGAAGATCTAGTATTACATTTTCTCAGCAATTTAATATATTGTCAAAATGTGTTCATTGAAAAGTCGGGAGCTTTATCGCCAACCTGTACCCCAGACAAACAACCCTTATATCACAGATTTCCCCAAATGATATGATTTAGTAGCAGGAAGTCATCTGAGTATACGCTGTAGGCGGACAGAATACAAACATTCAGATGTCTTATTCAAGATAAAGTACCACACCACAATGTAAAAATACTTCTCTAAAATAGTCTGGGCCTTGGAATCTGAATTAAACTATGTCACATGTAAACTAGGTCACAAGTCAAAACTTTTGAGAACCATTTTAATGTAAAGATGCATTTCAATTTATGATCATGTGTTTTATTAAATAGTAACTATACATGTCAAATAAATGTAAACTGCTTAAGTTAATTACAAGTAGCTGAATTTTTCACGGTACACTTTTTATTGATGTACTATGACTTTTTTGAAATACTATACGAAGACATTTTTCAACATGCAATGATTGACATTTTACCAACCCTTTTCAACATACGATGCCATGAGCTTTCTTTCACCCTTTTAGGCTACAATGGTAGTGCTTAGCACCATTAACTCACAGCACGAAGGTGCATGCTTCAAATTCTGATTGGGTTTGCCTCTCGGATCAATTGCTTGATATAATTTACTAAACTATACAATTAGATTTTTGGACTCTTTCACAATTTTTTTCAACATACTTTTTAATTACTTTTTTCATGACTTTTTTGTGACTTTTTTCATGACTTTTTATGACTTTTTTCAACATACTTTTTTCATGACTTTTTCGACAAGTTTTTTCATTACTTTTTGTGACTTTTTTCATTACTTTTTCGACAATCTTTTTTCATGACTTTTTCGACAAGCTTTTTTCAAAATACTTTTTTCAACATAATTTTTGATTACTTTTCAACATACTTTTTCCATGACTTTTCAACGTACTTTTGAATTACTTTTTTCATGACTTTTTTCAAAATACTTTTTTCATGACTTTTTTCAAAATACTTTTTTCATGACTTTTTTCATCATCCTTTTTCATGACTTTTTGTGACTTTTTTCATGACTTTTTTCAAAATACTTTATTCATGACTTTTTGTGACTTTTTTCATGACATTTTCAAAATACTTTTATTACTTTTTTCAAAATACTTTACTCATGACTTTTCAACATACTTTTTTCATGACTTTGGTGACTTTTTCATGACTTTTCAACATACTTTTTGCAACATACTTTTTTCAACATATTATTTTCATGACTTTTCAACATACTTTTGAATTACTTTTTTGTGACTTTTTTCAAAATACTTTTTTCAACATCATTTTTTTATGACTTTTTTCATCATCCTTTTTCATGACTTTTTCATGACTTTTTGTGACTTTTTTCAAAATACTTTTTTCATGACTTTTTTCAAAATACTTTATTCATGACTTTTCAACATACTTTTTTCATGACTTCGGTGACTTTTTCATGACTTTTTTCAAAATACTTTTTCAAAATACTTTTTTCAAAATACTTATTTCATAACTTTTTTCAAAATACTTTTTTCAAAATACTTATTTCATAACTTCTTGGTGACTTTTTTCAACATACTTTTTTCGTGACTTTTTTTAAGATTTTGGTGACTTTTTCATGACTTTTCAACATACTTTTTCGACAAGCTTTTTTCATTACTTTTTTCAAAATACTTTTTTCAACATCATTTTTTCATGACTTCAAAATACTCTTTCATGACTTGTTTGTGACTTTTTTCATTACTTTTTCAACATACTTTTTTCATTACTTTTTCAAAATACTTTTTGTGACTTTTTTCAAAATACTTTATTCATGAGTTTTCAACGTATTTTTTTCATGACTTTGGTGACTTTTTCATGACTTTTCAACATACTTTTTTCGACAAGCTTTTTTCATGACTTTTTCAAAATACTTTTTTCAAAATACTTATTTCATAACTTCTTGGTGACTTTTTTCAACATACTTTTTTCATGACTTTTTTCAAGACTTTGGTGACTTTTTCATGACTTTTCAACATACTTTTTCGACACGCTTTTTTCATTACTTTTTCAAAATACTTTTTTCAACATCATTTTTTCATGACTTTTTTCATCATCCTTTTTCATGACTTTTTGTGACTTTTTTCATTACTTTTTGTGACTTTTTTCAAAATACTTTTTTCATGACTTTTTTCAAAATACTTTTTTCATGACTTTTCAACATACTTTTTTCATGACTTCGGTGACTTTTTCATGACTTTTTTCAAAATACTTTTTTAAAATACTTTTTTCAAAATACTTATTTCATAACTTTTTTCAAAATACTTTTTTCAAAATACTTATTTCATAACTTCTTGGTGACTTTTTTCAACATACTTTTTTCATGACTTTTTTCGAGACTTTGGTGACTTTTTCATGACTTTTCAACATACTTTTTCGACAAGCTTTTTTCATTACTTTTTTCAAAATACTTTTTTCAACATCATTTTTTCATGACTTTTTTCAAAATACTCTTTCATGACTTTTTGTGACTTTTTTCATGACTTTTCAAAATACTTTTTTCATTACTTTTCAACATACATTTTTCATTACTTTTTCAACATACTTTTTTCATTACTTTTTCAACATACTTCTTTCATGACTTTTTTTCAACATACTTTTTTCATGACTTTTTTCGTTACTTTTTTCATTTCTTTTTTCATGACTTTTTGTGACTTTTTTCAAAATACTTTTTTCATTACTTTTTTCAAAATACTTTTTTCATGACTTTTCAACATACTCTTTTCATGACTTTGGTGACTTTTTCAAAATACTTTTTTCAAAATTCTTATTTCATAACTTTTTTCAAAATACTTATTTCATAACTTCTTGGTGACTTTTTTCAACATACTTTTTTCATGACTTTTTTCAAGATTTTGGTGACTTTTTCATGACTTTTCAACATACTTTTTCGACAAGCTTTTTTCATTACTTTTTTCAAAATACTTTTTTCAACATCATTTTTTCATGACTTCAAAATACTCTTTCATGACTTTTTTCATGACTTTTCAACATACTTTTTCGACAAGCTTTTTTCATTACTTTTTTCAAAATACTTTTTTCAACATCATTTTTTCATGACTTCAAAATACTCTTTCATGACTTTTTTCATGACTTTTTTCAAAATACTTTATTCATTACTTTTCAACATACTCTTTTCATTACTTTTTCAACATACTTTTTTCATTACTTTTTGGTGACTTTTTTCATTACTTTTTTTCAACATACTTTTTAATTAAAAACTAAATCAAAACTTAATCAAAAAGCACTTCATCTGTTATACTGCACACTAGTCTCTCCGCACCTGCAATACTGTGCAGAGGTGTGGGGACACACATATAAAGGCTCCACACAGCCCTTGTTAATTCTAGCCTTGAGAATCTTACACTATGCCAACTACAGGGCACACAACTTCTTGGTGACTTTTTTCATCATACTTTTTTCAACATACTTTTTAATTGCTTTTTTCATTCGTTTTTTTGTGACTTTTTTCATTATGTTTTTCAAGATACTTTTTTCAACATCATTTTTTCATGACTTTTTTCATCATACTTTCTTCGACATACTTTTTTGTTACTTTTTTCATTACTTTTTTAACATACCTTTTCATGACTTTTTCATGTTTTTTTTAAATTACTGACTTTTTTCATTACTTTTTTGTGACTTTTTTCAACACTTTTATTTTCTAATATATACATATATGTGTGTGTGTGTGTGTGTGTGTGTGTGTTGTAATACAAAAGGTATGTCATTAGTGTTTTTTCTTGTAACCATGTATGTATGTATTCAAAGTTGTGGACAAACAAGTGTTAAAAACCAGGCTTGACACACAAGGCATTGTATCCTTTTATTGACTCTGTATTATTTTACATGCTCTGTGACAAAGATTATGAGCAAAAAAACACTTCCATGCATGTTACATTATAGTGGTACTGGCAGTTGAACAGAGCCCTGTAGTTCTACATTTCCACCAATAGAGGTCACCATGTTACCATAATGGACAAACTTCAGCGCAAAAAAACGTCTCATGTGTAGAACTGAAGCTATTCACTTGTATCCTGTTTGTTGTAATCTAATAGGTCGAATTTAGGTTCTGTTAAAGAAGTTCAAGATTAGCATACATCTTAGATTCATAGCAACTATCTACATCTCTTATGACACTGAATACATGAATATTATGAATACTATCTCACCAGTCACCACTATTTTCATTGTAATGTCCCCCAAAACCCTGCATCTCATCTTGCTGCTCCCGCCCCAATATCCGCATCCCATTATGACACATCAGATAAAATGTGATATGATCTCTGACAGCACACACCCATCCCTTCCCCTCCCATCCTATGGCTCTACCTGCCCCTCGCAGCCTCATATAACCAGTCATCTTTATCTGCACACACTCCTAAATCTCTCATTTTCACTCCCCTCACCCCTCCTTCCTCCTCCAATGTCAGGAGCTTTTCTTTCATCGCCCCGCTCTCCTTTACCTCATCTTAAACGCTGATACTGGAGGCCCATGTTTGCTTAGCCCGAGCCCTTAACTACACAGACTTTAATTAAAAGCCTGCACGCTTCTCTTTTGCTGTCTGCCCTGCAGCTGGCGAATTGGCAGAAGGGATATTTCTACTTATGCTGCAAAATAGTGTGTTGCTGGAAGAGAGGATGCTGTCCTCTCGGTTATGACACCACAGGACATGAGACCATGTCCCATTACTCTTAGCTCAATGGCTCCTCTGTGGGCAATGATGATAATAAGGAAGAGGAGTTATAGTTGGATTGGCTGCCAGTGAGGAAAGTGGTGATGTTCATGCTCATGTAGATGAGGATTATTGTTAACACACACCATGGCAATACTCCAAGGTAAGAGAGAAGAGAAACTGCTTTTCCTCTCTTGGGGGTCTTTCATTTAACATTATCATAGCCGTTAGCTATTGGATATATTGCAAGTGTGATAAAGCTGGCTAATATCCAACTGAAAATAAAGACCTTAATTCCTTCAACTAGTGCTGATTGCTGAATGAGACTCTCGAGGTTACTGCATATTTAATATTCTAATTTCTGATAATGTTTCTCTACTAGAAAAAGGAAGAGATACAAAGTCGGGATATAAATATAGATTTAGCCTCACATATTCACTTGCTTTCATCGTGCAGCTCTCTCTATCTCAAGGCCACTTTAGCTCACACATATACGAACACGCACTCTTGGCCGGTGTGCCATAGCTCCAGTGAACTGGAGATAAGACCCAGGGTTTTCACATGTAAATGGTGTTAGCGTGGAGGGGAAGGGAGGTGTATTGTTAGCAGGGAGAAGCTCTGAGGGGCTCTGAGGAGCTCTGCCGAGGGTTTGGCCGGTGCGACCCTTATCAGATGAAGAGCAGGCCTCCGAGGGAAGGAGGGGTCGGCGAGGGACGAGGGCTGCGTAGGGTTGAGGGGGCCAACAGGAGAATAGAACAGCTGGCAGTGTCACGCGTGCAACCTCAAAAACACACAGAGCCCAGACACGCTGAGCACGGTGGGAATCTCCTCAGCTAAGAGATCCACAAACACACGGCCTCTTGTGTCATTATCAGCCACCAGCCAGCAAGTCTGAGCACATAATCACACACACAGCAGCACGGAAAGAGGAGCGGTTCACAATCGCAGACACAATCGTTGAGGACAATCACAAAGATTCACAAATACACATTTCCATACAGGCGTCTTTACACATTATTAGGCTAACACAGGGAGAGGGAGAGAGGGAGTGGGACAGGGAGGGAGAGAGAGAACACACAGATATAGTTAAATCACAAATTGAACACTGAATGATTAAATAACCAATGATTTCAGCTGGTTGAGTTCAACCTTCAGCACGAATCCCAAAATTGAACTGACACATTCATCTTGTCATTCAGTCACGTCACAAAGGCACTGATTCTGCAAATCTGACAACAAACAATACCTACTTTTGCACCTAAATCAGTGGATGTCACAGTCTGATAACCACTAAAGGAGCAACACCAGTTCAAAAGGCCAGTTGACCACATTGTTTGGAGGAAGTCAAGGAAAGGTTCATGAAATGCAAGCTTAAAAGCCAAAAGAGGTATGACTTTAAAAGTACGTCTTATTTTGAAAATAACTGCTAATTGAATAAAAATGTAATTTTCAAGTTTGGAATTTTTTTAATGCAACTTTCACAACATCAAATTTGACCTTAATCCATAGAAGTGTCATTACGCCAGTAAGCATACCGATGGACACAAACATTCCTCTCATATGCATGTGTGCATTTTTATGCATAAAGAGCAGCATTAGCAGCTGAAACAGTAACACTTCCTTGCTTAAGAATAGACCAGGGTGCTGACTCTTGTCCTTTCCATTCAGGCCAGTGTTAAACACACAGACTAGCATGCTAATGGTTAATCCCTGAGGACCGGCCACCTTTGTCCCAGCCCTAAGAGGATGTCTCTCTCTGGGCACTGGGTGACAGCCACCAGGCTGCCGGCTACTGGACAACCAGCATGTTGCCAGATACTGATCTCAGTCCTCCAGAGGGATGCCAGCAGGTTGCCAGGCCCTGATTGGTATCTGATGGGCGGAAGATTGGCGTCTGCCCTTGTTTCCTTTTTGTTTGTTTCCTGTCCGTGATGCACCAGGAGGAGGTTTGCTATCTCTGTCGATGAGAAGAAAGTGAAAGTGTGGCGTAAGGGCATTTTGTCATGCAGCAGGTGGTCTGTAGGCTATGTGTGAACAAAGACCTCCAGCTAATCTGATAGAGTACAGTGGGAGTGGTATGAGGTTACTTAAACCCTGCAACCTCATACCTAATGTATTGAAGCCTCATTCAGTGACCTAAACAACAGAAACAAGCTTTCAAAACAAATAATGAGTTTACAAGATAAAGGAGCAACAACAGCAGATTCTGCAATTGATAAAACAATTTAATTTTGTAATAATCTGTCAAATGAAGACAAAATGAACTGGTGTCAAACAGATGAATGGGGGTTTTGTTTTATGCAAATTACTGAAAGGTGTTCCTGGGGTTATAAACACTTGTTCATGTATATCTATGGATTAGAGCATTCCACATTGCAAGGTGGACAGTGGGAGAGGGAAGCAGGCTGTCATTGATTTGCTGAGAGGACATTCCACAGTGCAAGGTGCAAAAAGAAGGCCATAGGAGGAGGGTACTCCCTTGGGAATACTAGTATTCCTAATCCAGATCATGTGATAGAATAAAGAGGAAGATGCTCTGTAAGATGACGCAGGCAACGTGAGCGAAGAAGAGCAGTGTGTAGCTTCAAAATTGATGACAGCCTCGTGTGCCGTGTGTGTGGTATAATATGTCGTTGGTCGACGGATAGTCTTGTGATGATTATTTTAAACAATTTATCCAGGCCTGGTTCTGCACTGTCTGCGATGAAATATTGTGGCCCCATCCCAACGCTGTACCCTCATCTGTCTTTTCACCCCCAGAGAACTGAGCTCCACATATTTCCGCACCCAAGTTATACTATAGCACACATGCACACAGCCCACTGGCCTCTATTCCTATTAAAAATACCAAGTATTGGTTGTATTGACTGTGACTTTCAGACGTATGCTAATCAGTATTAACTTGTTTCATAAAGATGTTCGATATTTAATGATATAATGTGCAACATTTTTGCACAAATGGACAATATGCACCTGCTGGAGAACAGATCTGCTTGACTTTTCCTGTAGATTCAGCAGGGAAGCTGGATCTCCCACGATGCTAAAAAAGTGATTGTTTTTCTTCAGCAAACTGTCAACTCTAACAATTCCCCACCCGCAGCAACGTCCTTCTCCACTCCTATGCCCTTATCCACGGATACACACTCCTTCTCACCAAGGCTTGTGCCCCCCCCCCTCCCCCCCTTCCCCTCCTCATTTCCATCCACACTCCTTCTAAATGAAACACACACAACATAGAAAGCATAACCCCCGCCTACTACCCAGGGCCACCCCATGCCACGCACGTTCCTCTCAGACAGGGAGCACGACACCGGGCCTCTCCATCCCCGCGGCCCCCCAACTTGTCTATGCCCCCCAGTTCCATCCATCATATCTGCCCCCCGGCCTCCGTCACGTCCCCACAAAGGAAGCGAACCCACAGAAAAGAAAAGGCATAAAAAAAAGAGGGGAGAAGAATATAGCCGCTACCATGCAGAACAGTGCTGGCCGAAGGACCGTCTTTTGTCTCGGGCCCTGCCTCTCCTCGCCTGGTCTCTCCTGAAAACACACCCTCTTCTCCGGGGGAACAACAGGCTGGAGGCTTGGGGGATGGAACCAGGGTGGGGTGCTATCTAAAGCAGTATAGTATGGCCCCCTTGATGGCCCCCTGGTCACCAGCAGACCCTGTGTGTTGAGCTGTCAAACAGGGCCGCCCCTGGCCCTCCCCTTTGCGTCCACGGGCACTCCCTCAGGGGGGGGCCAGGAGGAGCCCCGAACTCCTGACTCAGGGGCCCACAAGCTGAGACTCAGCGTGCTCTGCTGACCTGAACACTGACACACTGAAGTGGAACAGTAGAACTCAGGTGTGGAGGGGGGCTGAGTGCACATCTGCAAAGGACTTTCAAAGAAAGATGGATAAAGTGGGAGATTTACATCAAAGACACCTTTGAGTCTTGATTTGTGCACTCAACTGAAATGTTACAGAAAGAAAGAAAGAAAGAAAGAAAGAAAGAAAGAACAAAAGACAAAAAGCAGAAACTCAAATGAGCTTAGATTGAGGAGGGGAGTGTAGAAGTGAATGGGCAGCATCCATTACGGCTCCTTTCTGGATGGTTCTGTTGCAGACCGTCCTGCCTTTGTGGCCCAAGGAAGCGAGGGAAGACCCGCTTGGTCACGTTCACACCCTCTGCAGATAGAGCACCTCTCACTGCTGGTCATGGGCGTTAGAACGTCCTGCAGCTGCGTGGCCACAAGTGAAGGCGACAAGAGGAAGACAGACAGTGAGACAGGTGACGCATTTAAGGTGGATTTTAGAAGATGATGAAGAAGACAAGAAATGATGAGTCAAAAGAAGTTAAAAACACATCAAGCATTCTTGATTTCTAACCAATATTCATTGAAGTAGTGGAATAAAATGTATAAAGAACAATTCAAGCAAACCTGGAAAACTGTTGGAGAAAGATTTATGCGTAAAAGGTTAGAAGACAGAGAGATTATTAATGAGGAGAACGCCCTTTTCAGGGGAAATAAAGCACATGCTGGATTGTCCAAATTCAGTGTGTTAGTTTATGAGACCCTGGAGACTTGTGAGGCGGATAGTAGACTGGTGGAATGAGAGGGGGCAGGAGGGGTGGAGACAGGGAACGAATGGGGTTATATGTGGCACCGCTATTGTTAATTAGCGGCAAGCATCAGCATGAAGAGAAGTGGGGGCCGTTGTGTCTTATGTATTACATGCGTTCTACTATTGGCGATAATAGTAATTCAATAAACACAACATTTATGATTTCAAGATGCGAAACAGAAGGGGTGTAATATCAAACACCTGCAAAAAACTGGAGAAGACAAGTCCAAAATTAGACATGAAAACTACACACACACGTATAAGCATACATCAGTCCTCAAACACACATCTCCCTAATGGAACCGTGACTGACCAAGTTCCAGCTCTATTCACGAGAAGGACAATAGTGTGCTGAGGCTGCAAAAAGCCACTTGAATGTGTGTGTGTGTGTGTGCTGTCCATGTATATGTGTGTGTCTCCATACATTGGCCTGTGTCCGTCCTCCGGGTGCACAGATTGTGAGGTTCCCAGGTGAACAACAGCATACGGAGCACAGCATCTTCAAGCTCATTAAAGACCATTCTGAGCCATTAGAAAGCTTTGAGCAGGGTGTGCATTCCCCCAGACTCCGGTGTCAGGGCACAGAGCCATGCCCGAAGGCCCCAGGGTGGGGACCTATGCTAAACGGGCCGAGGGAACACACCAGAAGGAGCTGATCCTTTTTTCTTCAATGAGCACTGGTTGCTGTGAGGATTGATAGGAAGGCGAGGAGGAGGAGGAGGAGGAGGAGGAGGAGGTCGTGTGTAACAGCTTGTTGAGTTCCCTTGAATTCAAACATTCATAACTGTTGAATCAAGAGTAGGATCAGTCTCCAAAAGAATATTCAATGTGGTCTCATTTTTTATGCCAAAAGAAAAACAGATTATTGATGATGCAACGTTTTCATTTTTTCATTTAGAAATGGGAGAGAATGGAAGATGACATAATGCTGTGGGGATTGTGATATTAGATCAGCAAAGACACACAACAGTCCCCCTTGTGGACAGCAGCCAGATCCTCAACCATCAGCCGTCCATTGATTCCGCTGACTATAGAGTTGGACCACGGAGCAGTGTGATGCCATTCAGGGCCCAGCGTTGCTAGGTAGAGTGCACTAGTCCATAGTTTGGTGTGTGTGTATGTGTCTGAGAGACGGAGAGAGAGAGAGAGAGAGAGAGAGAGAGAGAGAGAGAGAGAGAGAGAGAGAGAGAGAGAGAAGGAGCTTGGTAGAGACACAAGGGTGCAGCATCCACCCCTGATGGTTATAAATGAGAGTCATGTCAGCAACGGGACCCCAGGCCATCTGTGATACTCACAGATGATCTCATGGTGTGCATGTCTGCACACACATGCACACACACACACACACACACACACACACACACTCACACAAGTGAAAGCTGTCCCCTCGGGACACTGCAAAGAAGGGCAATATGCATAGATTTCCCAACTGTCACTGTGACAGTGGAGCCAAAACCAAGTGAATCTGACAACCTCTTGCTTTGTGACTTTTTTGGGGGGTTAAAATTTGGAATATTTGTCAGTGACCATGCTAGCTTTGCACTCATCACCTCTGTTGTAGAGATTCAGGGACGACAGTAGATCTCTATGCTGATAGCTCCGACTGGTAATCTAGGGAAGGTGGCTTTCTGTGTTTAATTTAATCCAACTCAGACGTGATTTATGTAAAATGTAAGTTTACTTGAAACTTAGAGTAGAGTTTATCTCTCTACACAAGTAAAGACAGAAGGCCTCAATAATTTCCTTATAATTTAAAAATAGCACGACCTACAGTCAGAACAAATAAGACCCAAGTTGAAAACTACCAAAATCACCCTTTAACTAGAGGCTAGACATAGAAAAGAGACAGGGAGAGATTGGGAATCCACTGAGAGAGAACGGGGTTCAGTTTAAAGACTGCAAAGGAATGTGGGAAGAAGCGGGGCAGGCTTTAGCAGCATAATGTTTCACTGGTACAGTAACAGGCTCAAATTTAATGCTGAATAAGATGTTCTGTAGGATATAGAGGAGAGGCCCAAACTTTTTCTAGGTCTTCCAAAAAACATGATCTATGTTCTCTTTAAGTCAATTAATCAGACGACTTGCCACCCTGTTCCCTCTGGTGAGGAGAGCAGGAATAGGCAGAGCCTCTTCTCACGGAGAGTCAAATATTTATAGAGCTACCAACCAGCGTTCATTTCTCTCTCGTGACATTCACTAACTCCTGCTTCAGCGAATAGCGTTTTGGCAGTCATCTCCAGGTAGATAAATAGCGGAGTGACCAATCAGATCCCAATTTATTTTAGCTCTTCGAGAAAGTCAAATATAAACATCACCGGCCCATATAAGAGAGGAAATCATGTATCACGGCCAGAGGAGAGGAATTAAAAGTCAAAGCGACCTTTCGGTGGAGTCACTGGAGAATACTGGCCAGAGGAGGAAAAGCTGCCATCTCCTCCAAACTACAGTAGGGTGTTTAAAAGGAAAGGCAGTTACCGGGGTAACTTGTAGCGGTATGTTTTGGTGAAGGCCGAGACAAAGCAACACGTGACAGGCTCGCCGTCCCCCTACAGCTGTGACCTGTCTCCCACCCTGGAGAGGGTAAGAAGAACAGGAAGGGAGACGGGATGGATTGAAATAGGGGTGAATAAGAAGTGCCCCAGAGGGAATAAATGAAAACGAAGAAAAAGAAGAAGTTTGGACGTGATCGGATAATAGCGGAAAAAAAATAAATAATAAAGACGCCGTCAAACAAAGCAAGAGAAGTACCACATATGTCCGCGACAATACATTTCCCCACCAGCTCGATTCCGCCCTGCCCACTGCTACTTCCACCCCTCCCAACAATGAGGAAACAAAGAAGTCGTAAAATAGCACAGAGTTATAAAAGACAAAGGAATAGAAAAGAGTTGCTTCAGTCAAAAAAAAAAATCCTGTAACTGTGAGGGGTCAGAGTGGCAATAGTTCGAACTCTTGACCTCCCCAGTGACCGAGAGCTGCTACCCACTTAAAACAATACGTTCATAATCCTTGTGTGTCCGCTTGTCTTCTAGCGGCTATGGATTGAGATACCTCCTGCTAGGCCTCTTTTAAAAACATCTTCTTCATCAATAATCATGTCTCCCATCCTCCCTCCCGTCTGCTCCTCTCCTCCCCCCCAAAACCTCCTCCATCGCAGACCCTCTCCAGCTCAACTCGAGTGGGGTTTGCCTCCCTCCAACAAAAGGCATCTTCTTCTCATCCTTCCTCCGAGGAGACAGAGGGATGCATGAGGAGATAGAGGAGTATCAGCTCATCCCTTTAATCCAGGGGAGACAGAAAGACTCTTCAGTGAAGAGGTGGGAAATCCACTGATCAGGGGCTTAAGATGCAAACCTTACAATAGACCTGTGGCTCTCTTTGAGGTGGTCGCAGCAGGACGGGATAGCGATCTCTGTCCGTGCATTGTGGAACACACACTCTCGCTGCAGCCGCACCGCGTACTTCAATCATCAAAGTGATGAATGCACATTATGCAAATGCATACGTTCAAATAGCGATGCTGTCTGTACGTGGCGACATATTCGTGCATTCATTTATTGTGTTCATTTCTAATTTCACTCTGAATCGTTCATTTGGATAACAGACTGAATTGTTATATTGTAATTTTGGTTATAAACCAAAATATTTGGTCATATTCTGGCTTTTTGTATACAATTTGATTTTGCAGGTAAAAAAAAGGCCCGGTTCAGCCTAAACTGGCTCCAAGCTGTATTATCCATCATGTAAATAACAAATAAGTCTAATTATGAAAAGTTAATAATTGTACAAATTGCATGTGTGCGTGTGTCATTGTGTTCCCTTGCGTGTGCGTGTAAGACGGTGAGTGTGCGCCCGCATTCAGCGTCTCCCTGCAGCTAATGAGTGGCGGCCCACCTCTCCAGCAGGCCTGGCAGTCCTTGGCTATGGGGCTGGAGCTGGCTGTTTTCTCATGGTAATCACACACTTTGTCCCGGGGTGGATAATCCTGCACCGGCATTGTCTGGGCCCCAGAGGAGAGCCCCACAAGGTCGACCCCGCTTCACAGAGAGCCACAAAGACCCAAACACAGTAGCAGCACCCCACTCCAGGCCCGCGCTCCTCAACACGCAGACACACACAAAAATGCATGCTTGCACAGAAATGGGCGATCACACACACACACACACACTCACACACTCATTAGTTATTCTCAATTTCAACAGCACGGCCTGGAGTCATTAAAACGAGCTGCTTGTGCAACAGCACACACACACACACACACACACACACTGGTGCTCATGCACACGGTGTACACACAAGCAGTGTTATAACACATTTACAACCATTCTTTAGGAAAGGTTCGTTTGAGATATTAGCATTAGTTTTACTTGTGCCAAAAAGGGTGAAAACATGCAACCCAAGACAAAAGGCGATCATAGGAGATCATTCTCAGCAGCCTTAAGTATTATGCAAGCCATACATGTGCAGGAAGCCTCTCCTGGTTTCATCAGTAACAAGAAATGACTGTATGAATAAAGTTTAAATCAAAAAAAGTCTACTTTAAAATGAACCTCCATTGATCAAAACTCATTTTTGCAGCTCTCAGCTTCTCCAAACCATTGGCAGCGTTCCACTTTTCCAGAACCCCAATGTGTATAAATAGGCCGTATCTCTGGAAGGGGAGTGGCATGGCGTGGCGTCAGGGAGGATCACCTCAGTGGAATATCTGGAGGGGCAGAGCGAGGAGATGAAGGCTGAAGCGAAGGAGAGTGGAAGACAGGCTCCCACAGGTCTCTCTTACACTCCATCTACTCCCTGAGTCATTAATGAGTCGGCCTGGGAGGAACGTCGCCGCTAAATCACCGCCTTGTTGATCTCTTAAAGCATTAGAGCTGCCGGTTACACGGCAACTGGAGCTCGGTGGTCTGTGTCTGGGCTTTGAGGACAACATTAGCCTGCAAGCCATTAACTTTTGAGATAAAAAACAGAGTCTAATCTCTGTGGTGCTTTAGAAAACCCTCATAGGATAGTTACTCAGCAAAGGCAAGAAAAGACGTTTTAGCAACTACTTCATCCAACTTGAACTTGCCTAAGTTTGGAAAAGTGTCAATAAGCAACAGAGAAGGAAGAGCAGAAAAAGTCAAAGGTGTGATTGTTGTATTTCCCTGATTTCAGGATCTGGTGTTCAAATGTTTTATGCGGGGGTGAAATATCAGGGATGAGCCCAGATCCGAGGTCTATTTGAAGGAATGAATGTGTCTCACTGGGTCATTAGCCAGGAGGAGTGGAGCACTGTGGGCCAGTGTGAAGAGGCAAAGAGAGGGTTTGTAATCCTCTATGGCCAATGGGACACGGCCAAATGTCTGTCTAGGGACACACTAGGACATTTTTGTTCCACAAACAAGTGAGAGACACACACACACAGCCACGCATACACACATAACCGCACACAGACACACACAACTCTAGAAATCCCACTGCTTCCAGTATCGTAATCCTCATTGCGTATTCTGACGGAGTTTTGCCGTGGACACCAAGTTGACAGACAGAGTTAGAGAGTAAAAGAGGAACAGAGGGAGGGAGGAAAGGGAGAGGAAAACAGACAAAAAGGAAAACCTTCCCCCTTCTCCGCTCCCCCAGCCGTCATTGGTTGATGGCACAGGGTCTTTTCTTTCCTTTTTGCTAATTGGCCACCCAGGCATTGACTCTGGCGTGAGTTCTTACCCCCAAAACACGTGCATGTCCCTCGGTCTCATGAAACACCCCCCCTGCCCATTCACCACTCACCTTGCCATTTAAATGATTGGGGGGAAGCTTATTACCACGGTGAATGGATGCAACTCCTAAAGGAGATGAAATAATTTAGCAAAAATACCCACACGTGTGTACAGTTTAGCTTAGTTAGTGGAGAGGCACATGTTTCTAAATATACTTCATATTCATCTATTTGTATTTTGAATGTATATTATGGAACATAGGCTTGTTATATTGTGTTATATATGTGACCCCCCCCCCCCCCATGGGTCTTCACCTTTAGGGGGGAGGCATTTCCCCCAGAATTCTTTAGGGAGTGATGGACATGTGATAATCTCATTATTTCATTAACTTATTAGGACCGGTGGAATTTGGGCACATCTTCCACATTTGCCATCCCTGCATTGGAGAGGTGAATGCAAAGGCCTGCGATAATTTCTTTAAGAAAACGAAAGAAAAGAAAGAGAGAAGAAAAAAAGTAATTTGATTGTCTGGAGGCTCCATATGGTTCCGTGGCGTTTTGGTTCACCCTGACTGGCCGAGGCCTTTCACTGTTTCAAACCGATGACAAACTTCCCTATCCTCCCTTCATCCACCTCTCAATATCCCCCCCCATCCCACATCCCCACCCTGAATCTGGTTAGAGGAATAGAAGAGGCGAACAATGAGGGGGCATGAGGGGGGTGTCGGAAAAAAAGGAGGGGGGTTGTCAAGTGACCCACAGAAAACACTATCAAACAAGACTGGAACTCTAAGGGGCTGACAATAGAGCGGCCTGCTCTTTTCTGTGCTACGCCACTGGTGGGGCAAGATAAGGGAATTCCTCAATACAGCAAAAAGGGAAGAAAGGGGAGCACTGCTTTTGAGAGAATCAGACCTCAAATCCAAACACTCCCCCCATAGATTATGGCTTGTGTGTTTTAAAGCGTGGATGAAATAAAGCAGCACTTTGTTGGACAAGTTAGCCTTGTTGGTGTTGATCTGTGCTGCCATTGAGAGCGGCAGTTTTATGCAGCTCTATGCAGATGATGGGAGATTAGGAAAGGCCTGGACTACACAGGGCCTTTAAAGTTCTGATACAGAGATCTATCACAATAATTCAAAAGGTAACACAATGGCACTAACTGCTGCAGCTGTCTGAATTTGCTGAGCCTTAAAACGCTATAGAATAAACATCAGATTTAGCTGTTGGGCCCGTACTCCTTATCAAACCTTTGCGTGCACTCTGTTTGACTTATGCGCTCCGAGCCAGAGAACGTCTGCGGTGTTTGAAAACCAGCGCTATGGTAATGTAAGAGATTGACTGATCTGGAAGTCAAATAGTGGGGCAAGATAGTGAAGTCAGCCTCGGGCCACGTGAAAATAAAACTTGAATTTGTGGAGAAAGCAATGCGTCAGAACGTTTAGATTTACAAACACACTGCTCCACGTTAAATAAGGTGAATCATTTCTGACCATGCCAACTAACTGTCATTCACACGAACACACGACTGTCGGACTCCTACACACACAGTGCAGAGCCCATGTGTTCCTGTTACTGTCAGAGAATAACCCACTGTCTCTCCTGGCACATCCTCATAAATCAGCATGCTGGTGTTGCCACCTGCCCTCTCTCAGGGTGAGCCTGTTAGACCTGGACCTCATCCAACCAGCACTCTGACTTACTGGAAGACAGAGGCGGCAAGACAACGTCATCCAGAATTATATGAATGCAATGTTTCTACAGTTTATTTCATGATCGTCTCAATGAAAGACAAAACTTGCCAAAATAACTTTCCAGAGATGAAAAATCCAGGCTCAGAGTATTGTGTAATGTTTTGGCATCTGATAAGTCATCAAACTACTGGATCTTTTGCTCAAAGCATCATTCCTGGTGACCAGTTCATGATTTTTACTGTGATTGGTTTTAATACAGCGATTAAAATGGATGGATGGATGGATGGATGGATGGATGTTTGTATGGATGTTTGGATGGATGGATGGATGTTTGGATGGATGGATGGATGGATGGATGTTTGGATGGATGTTTGTATGGATGTTTGGATGGATGGATGGATGTTTGGATGGATGTTTGGATGGATGTTTGTATGGATGTTTGGATGGATGGATGGATGTTTGGATGGATGTTTGGATGGATGTTTGGATGGATGGATGGATGGATGGATGTTTGTATGGATGTTTGTATGGATGTTTGGATGGATGTTTGGATGGATGTTTGGATGGATGTTTGTATGGATGTTTGGATGGATGGATGGATGTTTGGATGGATGGATGTTTGGATGGATGTTTGGATGGATGTTTGGATGGATGGATGGATGTTTGGATGGATGGATGGATGGATGTTTGGATGGATGTTTGGATGGATGGATGGATGGATGTTTGGATGGATGTTTGTATGGATGTTTGTATGGATGGATGGATGGATGGATGGATGGATGTTTGGATGGATGTTTGGATGGATGGATGGATGTTTGTATGGATGGATGTTTGTATGGATGTTTGGATGGATGGATGGATGGATGGATGTTTGTATGGATGGATGTTTGTATGGATGTTTGGATGGATGGATGGATGGATGTTTGTATGGATGGATGTTTGTATGGATGGATGGATGGATTGATGGATGGATGGATGGATGGATGGATTGATGGATGGATGGATGTTTGGATGGATGGATGGATGTTTGTATGGATGGATGTTTGTATGGATGGATGGATGGATTGATGGATGGATGGATGGATGGATGGATGGGTGGATGGATGGATGGATGGATGGATTGATGGATGGATGGATGTTTGGATGGATGGATGTTTGTATGGATGGATGGATGGATTGATGGATGGATGGATGGATGGATGGATGGATGGATGGATGGATGGATGGATGGATGGATTGATGGATGGATGGATGGATGGATGTTTGGATGGATGGATGTTTGTATGGATGGATGGATGGATTGATGGATGGATGGATGGATGGATGGATGGATGGATGGATGGATGGATGGATGGATGGATGGATGGATGGATGGATGGATGGATGGATGGATGGATGGATGGGTGGATGGATGGATGGTCTGTCTTCAGATTAACTTCTGAATCAAACACCCCCACATCTAATCTAAATTACTGAATACTTTTCTGGACATTATCTGAAAGCTTCTCTCAAATATGAAGCTCGGGAATTGTGGAAGGTGAAGGAGAAGAAGAGGGAAGAGAAAAAGGACTACACAAATTCAAATCGGATTTGTCTCTGCAAAATGTGAGTTTTGCAGCCAATGTTTTCCATCATCTGTAGCATCGCTTCTGTCACTCTGCAAATGTGTAAAAGAAAAAAAGGTCATAACCCTTTTCTCTCCAGAGATGCAGGCAATAAGCAGCTTAATTGCTGTAAGAAACTAAATCTACAATCATCTCAAATAAAGCCAGTATTTCCAGTGTGACTTGATGTGTTATGCATCCCTACAGAGAGCTAGCAAAAATTGACCACCAAGACATTGCTCCCTGAATCAAAACCAAGCCCAATGCTTATCTCAACATTTGGGGCAGAAGGGGCTTTACTTAGGAGCGGAGCTGCTCAAATATGCGCTATTTGCACAGCGTACAACTTCCCAGTCACTGTGGATTAGGCAAACAATACAGCTCCCCCATACTGCCCCCTCCGCCAAAAAAAAAAACCTCCATCCAAATTAGTCTTTCTTTGGCCAGTTATAAAGACCTGAGTATGAATGAGGGCCTCTGTTAGTCCAGGGAAGATAACACACACTCCCTCACAGTGAGGGGGAACTAGCGTTGTTTATTCTGGCCCTCCTCAGCATCTGATTGGTCAGATATTATTTATCTTCACCAACGCGTTGTCCTGATTGGCTGATAAGCATAACTGACCGGGGAATGTTTTACACCTGTCCAACTGTTTCATGGTGGATGCTTTCATGGTGTGTGTGTGTGTGTGTGTGTGTGCAGAGCCTGCCTCCTTGCGTGTACACAGAAATGAGAAGCCCTCTGCTACCTCCTGATTAGGTTTAGAGCTCAGAGAGTTTGGTCACTGGGCCATGGCAACCTGCCTGACTTGTACCAGACTTGCAGAAAGGCAGCGGAGGCCGGGCCAAGCTGCAAACAACACACAACACATGCAGCCAAATCACCAAAGTCGAATGGCAACGAGCGAAAAATGCCACACAAAAAGTGCGGGTGCTTTGCGGAGCACAACACATGAGCCACTGGGTTTTGATCGGTTGATTTGATTTATGAAGTTCAGACTTTAACAGCCAATGTGAGGTGGCAGAGAAACGCCGGGGGCGAATTCCTCGCAGTCAGATAAATTGTAACGTGCCATACTCTGATCGCTAAGTAGAAGAATAACAAGGACCATTTTTGCACTTCATCTTCTTCCTTTCAATCGCGTCTGTAAGGTGTCACTCAGAGAACAATTAAACAAACATCTGAGCAACTGAGGAAATAATCACAATTCATCAAGCGTGCAGACAGGTATGAGGCACCATCACTTGGAAATGATAAAGTAAACATAATGCCGGGGGTAAAGAGTACACGCTGACATGAGAGAGACCTTCACAAATAGAATAGAACTGGAGGAATGTGTGGAAAGCGGATGGTCTGGAAGTTGATTTTTGATGGTTTTTAAAGCGTGGGCGTGCGTACGTGTATGCGTGCGTGTGCATGTCTGAAAGAGAAGCGAGTGCAAGGTAACGCAGCGACACCAAGAATGTTTAATTAAATTCTGGGTGCTTGTGCTCCAAATGGCCCTCCAGCTGAAAGGAAGGATTAACACAGAGCATGGACAGGCCTGCAGCTACAGCACGCTCATTACCGCAGAATGGAAAGATAAGTCGGAGAAAGGAGAAGGGGGAGAGAGAGAGACAGAAGGCGGGAGAGAGAGGCAGAGGGGACAGTTGAAATGTAAAACGGAGAGAATGTGAGAATTTGACTAAAGAGGTGCATGTGTGCAGACTGCAGGAGACGAGGATGGGACACAACGGGCAGTGACTTGGGCAAGAAAATAGTCAAGAAATGCTCACAGCACATTGTGTAACATCCCACAGAATAAATATATACCACTCATGTCACACTCACAAGACTGTGGACCAGCATTCTGATGCAACCAACAATATTTCAAGCATGTACAGTTATATATTGTTTTTCTTTTCCAATAATATTTTCAGGATGAATAATTGCCTGAATTATGTTCCCATGCAATGCTTTTTCCTCCTGTGGGATTTAGTGCTACATTAATGTATAAAGGTGGTCAGGGTGGATGCTGCAGGACTTGGACAAAGAAGACCAGCTTTTGCTCCCTGACTCCTGCATGAGGCGACCGGGCAACGAAAGCATTTCGGTTAAGGTTAGGCAAAGTATGTGGTTTTGTTTCAAAGCCAAGGGCGCCCCAGTAGCTTAGCAGTTAAGCACTTACCACATGGAGCCATGTCCCCGGCTTTCAGCAAGGGACCTTGGTTGCATGTCGTACTGCCTGCTGCTTCTCCCCTTGTTTACCGCCTGCCTCATTACAGTCGCCTTTTCCAATAAAGGCAAAAAAACAACAACAAAAAAACAATTATCCTGAAAGAAGTAGACGTATCATCTGTCATGCTTCAAATCACTATTATATTGTGCAATGTTTTTCAACCAAGGCCACATTTCTTTTTTCCAACCAGAGGACCAAAACATAAAAAAAGTATAATCTTGCTTCATTTGCTACGAGAATATATTCAAATTCAAGAGATTATATCACAGAGGCAACAAAGAAAGATGGGTTACCATGAGGCAGCAAAGTGAAGCCAATGCAAAAGTGCCTTTAACTTTAATTCTTTCTAATGGCCATCTGGATGAGAAGTCAGAAGGTTATAGAAGTCTATGAGAAAAATGACTATGATTTGACATCTTCTCATTTGCTTTATTGCGTCCGTAAACATTGTAAACATGAGTTTGTGGCCTCAATCATTAGTTTCAACTCTTCTTCAATAGAACGTGAGGTTTGTTTAGTAAATTATGGTCAGCGTTGTCCAATGTGGGAGTTGTCCGTGTCTCAGTTTTAGAATTATAACCCCTTCATAGTTTTTTTTAGGTCACCTAAAATGTTCAGTTCTCTTGTGTCACTTTGGGCTCAAAAACAAGATACCGTTTTTACGTTTATTTTTTTGTAGTGATGTGATGTTTCAATATACCCAATATATGATACTGGCCGCAGAGTGAGAGCAAGATCATAGAAGTAACAGATGGGATCCAAGAAATAAGCAGAAAAACACTGAAGACCGGATACTTGGGCACCACTTCATAATATGGGCATTTTTGAGAGTGCGGCGCTGCCAGGATTAGTGCTCTTCAGCTCAGACATGCAGACAGGCCCTCTCCAGGGCGTCTGAACAACTGGGCAGAGCAGGGTTCGACCCCAAGCCAAGCCCCTTGAGCCCCGGCCATGTCGGTATTATAGCCACAGCCAATCTAACTGTGCTCAGTGTCAACAGCTCACACACTGGTTTCATAGGGGGGCAGTTTGCTCAACCTGGTGGCTATAGGCTCAGACGTCCTGTTGACCTGGCTACTCCAGCTGGCAGGCAAATACAGATTTACACTCTCACCCAAACACCCCGTCTGGAAGCTTCTTGCGTCGGAATTGGTTTGTTGAGGAAGTGCAACGTAAACAACAACATTATGTATGTACTTCTGGTTCATTCAACGACATCTGGGATTTCTATGAGGCTTTAGAGCATAAGCACACACTGATTAATGTAAGTGCTACACAAATATCATCCTTGTTAACCGACAAATGTAATTGCTGGAATGTGATGGCGGTAAGTATGTGAAAGTGTGTTTGAGTGAGATCAACATTCCTATGCAGCGCAGAGTGCAATGTCAACAGGCGAGGACGGTTTCATTAGGTGGCTGCTTCGCTGTTTTTGCACTTAGAAAAGTAAACTAAATGAAGCTCCTTTATCCCCATCTTATAATGCATGGGACGTAAATGGCAGAGAACTATTTCAGAGACGGGAAACCGAATCACGGCTCATTTTCAGTATCAAGAAGAAATGTTTTTTCCCCCATTATGCTTTTAGATGTCTGCATCTAAAGCAACCAAACAAGACCTCAGGATTAAATGGTCTGTTTTGCACTTCTCATATGTGCATTTTGTGATGCATTGCTCCTGGCTAAGCTACTAAAATCACTGGATTAAACTGAAAGTTTATCCGTCTTCAGGGGAAAAGATTCATTCATTTCATTCATTTTTGGTACAAAGTACTTGAATTACAGTCTCACATCAAAGTCAGAGAGACACCCATATAACCGAGCTAATGCTGGCAGCATTTAAACACAAAGAAAATATATTTTTGAAGTCACACTTGGTGACAGAAGTAAATCAATCAATTCAGGGCAGAACTGACAGACATTTAAACAAAACATTTGAAGCCGGGGCCTTGTTGAATTTTTATCTCCAGACAGTTAATATTGACTCCTATTAGACAGAGATGGGCAGACGGGCACGTCTCTTTCCAATCACTCCTGATTTGTGATAGCTGTGAAGGTAAAACCTGCCCGTGAATCACCTTATCTCTATTTATCTAGCTGCACATCGACAGCATCTGAAGCATACCTGCGATAGTCGCGGTGTGTAAGTGTGACATGACTGAGCAGATAGACTTGCCGGTGAACTTGTGTTCAAGTTCAAAGAGTCTATGCGGATGGAAAAGATAATGCTGCAGTGTATTAACCCGTTCCAAGCTCTGAAATCCGTGTTGTTTTGATAGCTGATTTCCAAAGCAAAACACCTCTTCATAAATCCACTTTTGGTTTTTCCAGCTGGAAGTCCAACATGTGTGCGCTCATCTCCGTGCATGTAAGCCTTTAAAGAATGCGAGTAAGCACCCACCAATGTGTGTCTCCCTCTCTTGGAGTTGCCTGTGGGATTTAGATCCAAATGAGTGGAGTGTTGGTGCATTAATGAGTAACACACAACCCTCATCTCCAACAATAACCCCCCTGCACACACACACCCATTCTCTTTTTTTTCCTTCCAAAAACACCCCAATCCTCACACACCACCACCACCACCACCACCACCACCACCACCCTACACCGCCTCCCTCTCTGCTGACATTTCAAGGCTGTGTTGGGAGCCAAAGGAGGAACTTCTTCATTTGGAGTGTGAGACAATGTGGCAGGCCGGTTGGCTTTGTGCTCCTGACATCCCGCCGAGGCACAATATGGCCCCGTCAGGGATCAGTGGGAATACACAATGCCCATTACCCACGGGGCCGTGCGGAGGGCCTCAGGGGCAGGGCCGGGATGGACCAGTTTCCAGACTACAGGGTGTCTAGGCCACACTGAAAGAGAGATGGAAGGAGGAAAGAAGATCAGAGAGAGGATAGATAGACAGAAGATTAAAGATAAAAGAGAGGGGAGATGAGATGGGAATAAAGAGGGATGCCGAATTAAAAGTGGGAAGAAAGAGGAGGGAAAGTTGACGATGGAGGGCTAAGAAATGGCTAAGGGTTATGAGAAAGCGTGATAGTGAAGACCAAAAGGAAGGAGGATACAAAAGAGGGGGTTTGAAAAGAGAATAAACAGGGAGCAGGTCCTCTGCCAGAGATGGGGCGCGATGAAAGAGAGAAGACACTCTGCCTGGGGGTGCATCTCCCTGGGGATATGGAGAAGGAGGGGGGGTCGGTTTATCTTGGAGCTGAACTTGGTTGCTTGATCACACCCGGCATAATGGCAGCCGTGAACAAATGGGCCCAAGGAAGAGATGCATTTTCACCTTCACTGCTGCTGCTTTGACCCCGGGGCTCTTTGAGGCGACACAGTGGGTGGACAGGAGCACACTGGGGGTGGATGTCAGGGCCCAGAGGTCCAGAGGTGGCGACCAGGGGCCACAAAGGGGAACCTCGAAGGACAGAGAGAAAGATAGAGAGGGTGGACGTGGGTCAGCGAGCCGGCTGAACTTAACCATCAGTCTCCCACGAGAATCTACCCTCTGTCACTTCTTTCCACATTTCAGGAGGCGCTAAACCAGTTAGCTGGACAAACAATCTGTGATCTAGTGTCGGGTATCGTACCTTTTAAAATGAGCAGGGAGGCTGGGAAAGTGTTGCAAAAGGGATACCATGACCTCTGTGTTGAAACATTAGATTATCCCAAAGTCAACCGGGCCCCCGTTTCAGCCATTACCTGTAATTTCCACCTCGCTTTAATTCCAGATGAAAGACTGCAGGGCGTGAGCACGAGCTGAGCCGTTGCCGTAGCTCCTGACCAAACGTTTGCTCTCACCTTCGTTAGGGGTCAGAACAAGTCTGATTAAATGGGTCAGCGCTCACCTATTTTCAGCCCTCGCTGACAGGGAGATGCATTAGTAATCTGGGAGCGCATCCCTGGAAGGAAGGTGGAAAAAGATAAAACTGCTGCGGCGGTGGGTTTATATGTGCCCCAGGAAGTTTTCTCCACAAACCTCTCGATGGTACATCTTTGCTGCGATAGAGGTGCTCTTATCTGGTCTGGCAGGAATTAAGTGAAGTTCGTTCTCACTGTGGTATGTACTCTTTCAGAAATACCCTTCACTTATTTGGGGTTGTGCACAGAATCCTTCTGAATGCCCCCTTTTTTTTTTCATAGTTGCCAACTAAAAATTGCCAGATGGCTCTCTGGATCCATCTCACATTTATTGTCTCACAGTCTGTTTCTGCAAATGCAGCCCATTCTCCCCCCTCCCATGTCACACACACACACACACACACACTTGTCTTGTGCAAATAATCTCATGTAGTTTGAAAGCATAATTTGGTTCACACGGGGTCAGAAAGGTGGAGGCGGTTATGTAGAAGTCCGGTAATGTAGAGCTGCGACGTTATGTACAATGTACAAAAACGATACAAAGGCCGACACGGAGCTCAGGACAAAATATGTGACAGCGCACAGTATGCGACCGAAACGACAAACAGTGCTGTTGTTATGCGTTTCCCCAGTGAAATCCCTTCACTCACGTCTATCCTCCGGCTCACCCTCCTATCTGCCGCTCTCCGCGCTATAGGCTCCACCCTAGGTGCTGCCACAGGTTTATTTAGAGCTGAGGGCATGTCCATACTGCACAGCTTGTCTGAATGGAGACTCACAACATGTGGGAAGCCCCCCCCCCCCCCTCCACCCTCCAACCAAACCTCACCATCTGGCCCGGTCCTCTTTGCAGTATGAGAGCCACGCACAGCAACACGCTAGGGACCGCACAGATGTGGGATGAAAATATTCCCATGCTCGTGCACATATGGAGAGACTGTGATTTTTTATGTTGGGAGAAGGTTTCTTTTTTTAACTGTGTTTAATACTTCAAGTTAATTAAATTAATTATTCCAGATTAAGAGAACTTTTCTATAAAATAGACTTTTTTTTTCACATATGGCATATTGGGGTTTAGGTCCGCTAAGACCTCAGAGTGGACAGACTGTTCTTCAACAAGCGTTGAATGCCCATAAGCATGTTGACCTTTCGGGGTCAGAAATCATTGTGTCCTCTCCTTCCACTGTGTGGTCTCCGGTGTATAATTGACATTTAATGAAGGCCTCCGTTAGCGAGGGGGCCATAATGGCATTGGGTAAAAGAATGGAGACAGGGAGGGGGGGGGTGGGGGTAAAATACAGCCATAGGGAGAATTATGGGAGGAAAGTGTTTTCTTAAAATGGATTGGGTGAGTAATGTTGGTGAAGAAAGTGTTTTAAAGACAGAACATGGCTATATGAGGAGATGGAGGAGAGGAGGCACATGGGAGAGAGGAAGAGAGGTAGCAGACGTAGAGGACAACAGCCTGTTGTCTGGCTGCCAACCCCATCTGTCTACTTTCACATCACCTCCATCAACCGCAGAGAGCAAGGGAGCAAGTAAGAGAGATGGAGAGAAAGGAAATGGACACGCTAATGTGCCTCGTGTTGACACCTCGCCCTGATATGTCATCTTAATAGCGTAGCGCTGCATGAGGGGAGCCCACGAGTGATCTGTTTGACTATGACAATGATGAATGGCTGATATATTACCTGTGTTACAGTAATTAAATCCTTCTCGGGGCACGTCTGGGTTCAAGAGCGTGGAATACATCTCTTAATGTGTGTAACGATCTGTCACAGACTGCTTCTCACACATAACTCCTGAATGACTGGTTTAAAAGTGGCTCCATCTATTCAGCCGAAGGAGCGTCTACAGAAATGAAAAGGTGTGTGTTCCTCTTCCCGTCAGCTCATTTGCCTAACTCTTAGAAATAAAGTCTGTGTTTCTAAGGAGTGGCTGTTTCTTTTTCTTTCTTTTTTTTTTATCGGCTTCAAACCAACTGAAGTTGGCCGGCTATCAAAGTCAGGGCTAGGGGGAAAACCAAGCTGACACAATGGCCTGCGAAATGTGAAAAGTAAACAACTGTGTGGTTAGAGGTTAGCCATTGTGGTGTGTGACTTAATAATGCTGCAGTAAAGAGGGTTTTGCCTGAGGTCAGACAACTGCGGCCTCGCAAACACAACGGAAACGAGATAAAAAAAAAAGGTTAATACAGCACACAGAGTGGAGGGAAACCCATAAAATAGCTGCATCGGAAAAAGCACGTTTTATTTTCTAGGCATCGTTGGATGATGAGCTATCGACACTTTAAACACATTCCCAACCCCTCAACTATCCTCAACATTCACAACAGAAAAGATACAATGAGAAGGGTTCAGACCAGACCATCTAACCTTAACCTCACTCCTCACGTTTGTGGACCTGACATCTGTGGCTATCTGTGGCACACATCCCTGATGGACACCCTACCCTGCATACCCTCAAACACTGGCATTGCACTTCACCCTCCAACACCTGGAGCTCAAATATAACCACGCAAGAATTCTGTTCATCGATATCAGTTCAGCTTTTTAACACTATCGACCCTTTAGAGCTGTTTATAAAACCCCAGGACATGAACATTACCTTTTTCCTTGCCAATGATTTCAGGTCGATATCAAATATCAGGATTCTGAAACACGTGGATCAAACCACAAATGTAGGACTGTAGACTACAGGCTGAAGGTTAAGAAGTCAAATGGAGGAAAAATGACTACAGAAATGATCTTCGACTTCAGAACAAAACAATCAATTAACTCACCTTTCCCCATCGACGGTCGATAAAAGAGTCCTTCAAGTTTCTTGGCACGCACATCATGACTTGAGTTTAAACACAAAAATGGTACCTCTTCATTGTGACAGTTTTTTATGCTCCCACAACTAATAAATTACTTTTTAATGTAATAATTTCCCTGATGAGGTTTTGCAGTAACAAGCAAGCATTTCTTGTTAGATTACATTGAGTAATATTTCAAAGAGTAAATGTTTTCCAAACTCTTTTACTTTTTTTGTATCCAGAGAAACCAACCTTGTAAAAAATGCAAGGCAGGCATAAAACTATTAAAACCTTGCTTCCTCTGGGCTTTAAAAACACTCTAAAATAGAGAGCTGTGCAGCGGCTTCACCCCTCAGGGAGGAGCTCATAACGACGTTCTTCCAAAACAAACTTTACTGAGTTCATTCTCAGATCTGTGACCTACGTGATTATACGTTACTGCTGTCTGTCAAATGTCACCTAAATAGCATAAGTGAGTTATTGTGGAGACTCCCTGTACACAAACACTATACCTGAGATATTCTGATTGTTTTTGCAACCAGTGAACAGAAGTGACCATATTTGGACTGCGGAAGAGCGACGGGTGGATCTGAAGAACACAAGCGACAAAGCGTTACCGTGAATAAACCTTACTGGATCTTGCTCGGTCTCAAAGCTCTTCACAAAGAAAGTTTACATAATTTGAAGTAAGCTTAGCAGCTAATTGCACTGATAGCGTGGTAGAGACGGTAGCAACCTGTCAGTCACAACGTAGTCTATTTTACTCTCAACGGGACCATCATTTACAAAATGAAATTCATGCTGTATTCAAGAAGATTTAAGGCAAGCGATTGAGAGCAAAAACTAATTTTTACAGTGTTTACTGATATAATAAATTAATTGAGAAGGGTCATTTCCCCAGACTTCAATGCCCCCAATGTTGCCCCCTGATGGACAGCAGAGAGAATGCAAGTTTAAGGCACTTCACTTCACTTCACTTTTCAGAACCAGCGGTTGCCGCCTGCCTCTATACAGTTGCGTCAGATCTCATCATGTCTCACACACACACACACACACACACACACACACTAATTGCTGAGTTATAACTGTCTCCCATTCCTTCAGTACCTGTAACCACACACTTAACTGTTAACGGTGGAAGAAGGTGTGTGTGTGTGTGTGTGTGTGTGTGTGTGTGTGTGTGCGTGTGTGTGTGCGTGTGTTTAATATAAACTCAGACATTGATCTGTGAACAAAATAACTTGTCAACACTGGAAGGCAGTACAACAGTAAATTATAACACATCATTTTTGTTTGTGTGTTGTGTGTGTGTGTGTGTGTGTGTGTGTGTGTGTGTGTGTGTGTGACAGGGCTTTTCCACACTGTTTTGGAGATTGGCATGTGAGAGCTAATGGCTTGTAATTGGGTGTCAAGAATACAAGCCGCCAGCTATTCTCTCCATAATGAGAAATCATTAGCTAAACCACAACGAAGACACTTCCGGAGGCTCCAACAGTTCACCCCAGCACAAGAAAAGATGACTGGATTTTCGCCGCTGTAGCGGTTGCCGTTGGTCTTCACGGACGCGCAGAGAACACTGTGAGACTTGCTTGTCACTAGTGATCAGGTGTTCACGCATGTGGAGATGGAGGAAAGAGTTGTGTGCATACCTGGCCCTCTCCCCTGCAGGTTACCTGTCAATCACAGCATGCCACGGCTCACAGGCCGTCCTCAACATGGGGATTAGTGCTCACACACAACTAATAATCTCAGTCACCAGACAGTCTGCAGTTGTCTAAACAGAATTATTTTGCAATCTCTTTCTGTCTAACCCACTAAATATCGTATGAACAAAAAAATGGGTCCTGTGACGTCTTGTGTGTGAATGAAAAGTGGACTCTCCACGTTACGGACATTACTTTATGTTAATCCCATGAAGTTTTGGGCATAAAGTTTGATAAAGACTTGTGGGTACAAACAAGTCAGTTAACATAAAGTGGGCATGTCTATATAAGGGAGTAGTTTATTATTATCATCGTATTTAAAACAGACAATAAAGTAAAAGTAATAGTATCAATTAAAATGGCACTTTTATGCATGTATAAATGTATTAATATTATATTATATAGTAGTAATTACCATTATGTTATATAAGACTAATACATATGTATATTTGGGAATTATCTAAGCTAATTGAGTAATTTTCTACATTTATGATAACAAAGAAACAATCTCAAAGCTGATATAAAAAGTAATAATTGACCCTGAGATTACCATTGTATTAAAAAACACAAGAAATTAAATCGGCATTGTCAAAATGAGGCTGTTTCTACCATCGATTTTGCATTTTCAGTTGAAGTTCACATGGCCCGGAGCGAGCCAGCGAGAGAGAGTTAAAAGGTCGGAGATGTAAGGAAGACGACACTGTAATCTGTCATATTTCCACACTGGTGCATTTTTCACGGTGGGAAAATAGAGGAACAACTGCCCGGAGGGTCACTTCATTTCCCCACAACTGCCTTCTCGTTTTCCCTCTCTCATCTCACCTTTATTAGTCCACATTTCAACATCAGGCTGCCTTCAAGGGGGGACACTTGCCATTTCAAAACACCTGAGAGCAACCACAAATAAGCATTTGGCACATGACCTTCTGGTTTTCAGATGATATTAAAAAAGTTACAGTAATATTGCATCATATGGTGTCGCAGCTGTAAAATAGTCCCTGAGATCTTGCAATTAAGGGTTAAGAAATGTGTGTTTACTGTAACTTAAATGTACTGTTGCCAAGTGCCAGTAATGTGCTTAGACAAAAAAAGTGAGAATAATAATGTTATCTTCTTCTTTTACTCTGTTCAGTCCTCATCTGTTCTTTATCCTCTTTCTGTCTTTCTTTCTTTCTTTCCCTGACACACATTCACAACAACACAGGAGCCTGCAGGCTAAGTTTCTTCAACAGTGTGTGTGCACCTCTCATCAGACTTGGCATCTTGTCATGAAACATAAATAACAGGGCATGAAACACACAGAGAGCATATACACATATATATGTATATACTGTACACACACATATAGAGACTATTGAGGTGGAATAAAACAATCTGTTCCCATAAGAAACAAGAAAAATTTCAACTCATTTAAGTCATAGTTTTTCATCATTTTGAGGTTGAAAGTCAGATTGAAATTGTATGGATGCTGCCTGTCTTTGCACTTACACATGTGCATGAACACACGCGTGTGCGAGTCGGGGGAGCCAGTAGCATTAAGGACAGCCAGCAGCCATGTCTTCTGCTTGACGGAGCTGTCAGAATGCATCCCTCCCCCCCTCTCCTTTGGGAACGCGGGGCATGCATTCCTCCATCAGAATGGAAGGACGAGACCTGGGAGGTGTCTTGATCCATGAGGACAGACAGATCGGCACAAAGCAAAGGTACAGCAGACTTGTAAACATACTGAACCTGACAGTGCAAGTCAGGGGAGTGGGACGTGGTCCGAGGCCCCCGTGAGCCATCCCTGTGTTAAAGCACCGGAGTGACGTGAACATGGGTGCACACAACTGTGCATTTCACTTTACTGAGCAAAACATAACTGAAAGTTTGAACAACAACGACAATAAAAACTATGATTTGTGCTCCCCCCCATGACACACATGCTTTTATGAGTCAGATCCATCCTCGCTCCGAGCTACTTTCATTCTCTGCTGTGTGCTGGAACATGAGCAGACCTGCCTGTCACATCGCCAAATTATAGCGAGAGAATGCCCTTAACCGCCAACTGACTTCTATAGGCTACGTGTCTTTGTGTGTATAGTACAATAAAATATGTGTGTATTTATATGTACACACATTTTATGACTTATAGGACCTATCGCCAAGGGTCTAGTTCATAAATCATGTCTCCTAATCATGATATATGCTTTTCTATAACGGAGACATATAAAATGTATGACATACTGTGAATACATTTGCTTTAATCCCCTCCTACTCAGTCAGGATGTTACGGACAATAAAGTGGAAATGCAAAGTCATTCCTCAAATCTTCTACAGTCACGAGGCTGGAGTCGAGATCGTCAGAGTGTCACAACAACAACAACAACAACAACAAACCGGTATCTGACTCCGTCTTCATGCCTGATGTAAATATAAACACTGGCAGGGGGGGGGCTGCCTTTACAGCTCCAGTGTTGTGTGTTTGGAAGCTTCACACTTGGAGGGATGCAGCGGTTGGCCTACGCTGTGATTGTCTGCTGCCAACGCCTTGTCTGTTTGTTTACTGTACAGCGAGATAAGCCAAGCCCAAAACACAGAAAACGCTCAGCGTGCTCCAACGCTCGTCCTTTTCCTTTGGAATGCCACCGAGCTTCTCCGATCTCTCCGAGGTTGTTGAACAACGCGGTTGTTTGATCCAACTGCAGTATAATTTGTCGAGGTGACGTCACTGAAGCCCCTCGGGTGGATTTTGACAGGATCAGTGGAGAACATCAAATGGAAAAAAAGAAGACGTGATGTGGATAATTTAATACACAACATATTTATCTGACATATTCTATATAATTACAAACGATGTCATCTTGGCTAAAAGTTCAAAAAGGAGTTCAAACTTCATAATTCTGAACTTTTGCCAGAACATCCATCAGAGAGTTTGTGTAGAGAAAGATTGAAAGTCATACCTTCATTTCAAACGGCAACATTTCATGTCAAAAACAAATATTTAAATGGAATTGCAGCACGATTGGTTGACTTAAATCAGTTCAATTAAATCAGTGCAAATCATTTGCATCTAGTTTTGCTTTGGTGAACTTTGGAATTTGCACCGTTGACCAATTAGCAGGTGCTAGCATAGCATTGAGGGAACAGGGAGCTTAAAAGATATGTGACATTATGAGCTGTAAAACACTTCCTGACATATAGTGTGTAAGATCACCAGCATGAAATGTTTTTCTGGTTTGTAGAAAACATTTCATTTTAAACGTGAGTGCAAAGTTCATGAAGATAAGATATTTTAAGAATAAATAATGCCTTTATGACATTGTATAACATATAAGATGTTTCGGTGATAACTGCCTGGAGGTAACAAACATCTCCCATGATTTAATGTCACATCAAAATCTATACGGCGCAACGAGGAGAAGCCGAGAGCCTGATCTAAATCATTCCAGCATAAACACAGCCACACCCCCACGCTTCCAAATACACACACACACACACACACACACACACACACACACACACATGCACATACTCTCACATAAATGCACAGCGCAATCCTGTTTCTTTTCATTTTTTTTTTTTTTATCAGCCTTTTCTAATTGTGCGTTCCTGCATCTCGCCTGGTGTATTTACAGCAAGCGCAACAAGGCCTTTGGAGCCAATTAAACAAAGAACGGTTTCCAAACTCATCGTCCTGGCGGAGGAATCACAGAAATATTTATCCTGTTTAAAAGTTTAGGAAGGAGAGAAAAGGCCTTGGCACTAAACCCTTTAGTGAGGCAAGGGGAATGAAAACCTCCAGTGTAAAAGGACCTATTAGTCTCAGGACATGGGCATTAGCATGATAGTAGACTTAGCCTCTGGGCTGAAGGAGAGGGACGCTGTCTCTACGCTTTCAGCTAGCGGGAGAAGGGGGGGGTTCCTATACATAAACACACACACACAAGCTCTCTGATAGGCAGGGAAATGCAAAGTGGGGCCCTATACAGAGCATGAGGCACACCAGCAACCCAGTAAATGAGGAGGAGGAGGAGGAGGCAGGGAGGAGAGAGGGCGGGTCGGGGAGTGAAGGAGGGCGATGAAGAGAGGGGCGAATTAAACTTGCTCACAACAGACCGAGAACGGGAGAACCATTAAAAGATGTAAGGAGCAATTTGTAAAACTGCAAGTGACAATGCTTTCCCGAGCACGAAGAGGGAGTTCTTTTTGTGTCCAACAGTCGCTGCGTTTAAAGCTGCAAACGTTCACACCCGGATATGTATCGCGATAAAAAAAAAACCTAGTTATCCTCTACTTTTCCAAATGCGCAGCGAAGAAAAGAAGCAAGGGCACGGATGTTTGAGCGTAGGAGGTTCAAAAGGATGGGAGGGGGTGAAACCTGTGCAGAACAAGTTGACCAACACTTCACGGCGAGTTTGGAGAGAAAGAGTCACACAGGAAACGACATCAGAGTTTCTAAACACACACACACAAAAAAACACCCAGTTTCAAACACAAATGCAAGCGCAAACATGTGTGGTCATCTAAACATGCAAATGTGTGTGTGTGTTTGGGGGGGGGGGGGGGCAGATGAAGGGAACAGCCTCAGTCTGGGGGTCACAGAGGGCAGTTATGTACAAAGCGTGTGTTGATATAGTGTAAAGATGGAGGACACACAAGCAACTCATGCAGGGAGAGGGCAACAAGTGAAGAGAATGAACCTCATTGTATGTCCGTTAGGGAGATGCCAACCATGGAGGGGTGCTGGTGGTTTTGGTGGTAGGGGAGGCAGGGGGAGGCAGGGGGGAGGCAGGGGGGAGGCAGGGGGGGTCGTCTCAAACCAAACAACAAAAACGGAAAGTGCGTACTGTGCACCGACAAAACAAGCGGGCAGAGGAAGGAGGGAGGGCAGGTTACAGAGGGGAGACACCTCCAGAAATATGATAAATGGCCTGTTTAATGTCCGCATTCACAGTTCTGAGACGAGGCAAGACATTGAGGGATTAGGCCGTAAGAGTCAATATTAGTGTTGGTGGCATTAGGAAAGCCCTGTCTGTTCACATAGGGAATAAAGCGTTTCCAGCTGATGTCAATGTTTGAACAATGATTCTAATCATTTGCACAGAGATGAGGTCTGCTTGGGTTTATCTAATAGATCAGGCTGGTGTGAGGCTGATGGAGAACGCTGCATAGTAAGAGGAGGCAGAATAGTTTGCTGACTGGAACAATGGGTGCAGAGCGTGATGAAAACAATCTTGATTTAGCAGGAGAGAAATTCCAGTTATTGTATTTAGCTGGGATTGTGTTTAAAAGTGTAATATTTTGGTGATTCTTGTCAGAAAATAATCATAAATATCAGCAGTGCATTGATAAGGAAGTGCTATGCATCGATAGTCACCCCACTACTAAATTTAATGAGCTATAATTTCAAACATCCATCATGTTTCAACTCCTTTTGCAAGTCTATACAAGACTACACTGATGAGATGAGTTGCTTTGTTATCTCCTTCACTGGTTGCACATATTAGGACGGGACAAGTGATGACTTTATCATTCTTATTCATTCGTTTGGTGAGCTTTATACTGCATCCAACTTCAACCTGAGCAGATGTTTATTAAGCCAGAATAACTGTGTTGATGTGCCATATTGTTAACCATCCCTTCTATTTTAAGATACAACCCAATTAAAAGACATCTGCTATGAGATGAAAATACAGTAGGCGACCAGCGGGATATTATTTGAGAAAAGTATGGGTGGACTCCGAGACAGTCGACAGCGACAGATTTACCTCCTGCAGAGCCTAAAAGCACAGTTCGCTGTCGGTTTGCCAGTGTGGAAGTTAATAGGTATAACACTGTTATGATATGCAGCCTCAGTTATTATCATCTATAAATGTAGTGAGATAGGATGTATAAGTTGAAATACTTTTTGTTATTGCTTCTGGCTCTAAAGGTTAGAATTATGTACATTTTGCTGTTTTGGTTGTCGTTAATAAAACAAAACTACCATTAGATTAAAGAAAATCATAAAACTTCAATAAAGCTCAGTATAGATTATTGTATATGGATAAAAAATGCATCATTGGTTCCATTTACAGGCAATGCACACCCACGAGTTTATATTTAAGACTCCAGGTTCAATTCATTGTCATTGTATTCATTGCACAACCAAATTTAGTGCAGGGCACATCCTGTGTCAGTAGTACGGTGTCCATAAAGGACACGCATCTCGCATTTTGATGCCTGCAGACTGGAGGCGTCAAGCTTCTGGATATCAGCGTCTCAATATCAGTCGTTTCCAACAGCAGCAATCTAGCAGAGTGATAGGCTCGGGAAAAAATGTGAATAGTAGCAAAATGTTCAGGAGAAGTCCAAAAATGAAAAGGCAGCCTGCGTTCTCAGTGTTTTTCAGAAGGTGCACGATTAAAGCAGCATATGTTGATGCAGGAACGTGACCAGAAACAGTTATTACTAAACACCAATTATAATAGAATGCAAACGCAATCATGTAATATGAGAGTAGATGTATAGTCTTACATCCAGCCATCCATAATGCTGATGTGGCCTGGGATTCATTTTATCATTTACACTTGTGCTTTTCCTACTGTGACATGTCTGAATGTCTTCCATTAAAATTCATTAAAAATGAAAATCACACCCACATGGAGTCCAATGAGTCTAAATAAAGTGAAAACTGCTGAGGTGGACCGCCAGTGTTGACACATGAATCTTCCTATGAACAAAGTGTTACTAGTGCTTACTTTGTATGTTGTCTGTTGATGTTTACATGCAGAACTAAAAAAAAAAAGCAGCCCTGAGATGTTCACTAAAACCCTCCTTTGTTCAAACAAATGCATCTCCTGGTTTTTCAGCTGAGATTTTGCATCTTGTGTTTCAAAGGTTTTGATGATTTGTGTCTAGCACAGCTGGAGCCCAAGGTGGTAACAGCAAACGGCAGGTCTTCGTCCAGAATGTCAGATATGACGTATGACATGCAAAACCACATTCAAGACTCAGTCACCCATAATGCATCAGTATTTCAGAACACTTGTTACTCAGGTTCACGTCCCCTCAGAATACTTGTTCTACGAGTGTTTTCATACACACACACACACACACACCACTTAGGATTAGCAAACTGGAACCGTACAGTTATGTGTGGGGTTGCAGCGTGTGTGTGTGTGTGTGTGTGTGTGTGTGTGTGTAAGTGTGTGTGTGTGTAAGTGTGTAGAGGTATCCCTATAAGACAGGGGGAATACGCTTGGCCCGCCTACAGCTGTGATGAATGGGTCTGAGGCTTTGTACCACAATGCCCCTCACTTCATTACTGTCACATGGAACAGATGGTGCCTTTCACCGTAGCATCACATGTACACACACACACACACACACACACACACACACACCCACAGGCTTAATGAATTCTACTCCACATGCAGCTTCTGCGCTCAGCTGAGGCATCAATTTACAGATCTGAAGATCAACCAAACAAAATATTAGATCACGAGTACGAAATGTTAAACAAACCAAACAGGGGGTAATTGAATGAAGCAGGGAATAAACAAAAACCCGTGTTCCGTCTCACAGATGGAAAATGGTTTTGTGTGCGGTGATGCCTTCAGGGACGGCAGGTTACACGCTCTTCTTTTCACTGTGTACCTCCACTGGTGTCAAGTGGGCGACAAACACACACAGGTGCTCAGTCTGGGCTTGATTATGCATGCAGACACGCTCGGATGTGGCAAGAATCACGTGAAATATTCCACTTGTTTTAACAGTGAAAGGGCATCAGCTCAGAATGAAAATCTCACCTACTTCTCCTTCATTCAGGCCCCAACGGTCATGAGCCTACGGGTGTGTGTCACGTTTGTGAAGCCTCACTGCTTGGACAACTTTCTGCCTTGAAACCAAACTTCCCCACCGAAGCACCAACCGTTATCGCTTTCCCCTCCCCACGGGTCACAAACGAACAAGTCTCCGCTTGCTCAGTTGCACAGGAGCATCCCCGGAGCGCTCCAACGTGGAGGGGAAATGGAGCACGAGCCGAAGGAGGGGTCAAATTCAAAATTCTTATCTTTCTCCCTGCTTCTCTTCCCTTTCTTTGCTAATCTCAATTTAAATCTTTACCACACCTTCACTTTATTAACGTGTTATTTTCTTTTAAAAAAAAGAGGCTGTTTGACAAACACTCGCTGTCTGAGGAGCAAAGTTCACCGGGCCACGCGCGCTGCTTTTAAAGTTACACCTGCCAATAAGTGGGTGCTGTAAACTGCTATCTCAAACTTAGTGCACACACGTTTTTCGGCCCCGCTATCTAACTGAAAATCAAAGTCGCTGATAGAAGGAGTGAGACCACACGCCACACGGTCCCCCAGTCCGAGCTCTATCTCCAAATGGAGTCCAGACTCGCGGTATTATCCTCGTATTATCTTATTGGTTTAACATTAGGCCAACTGTGGCAGCACACCAGACCACCAGCTATTGGTTCCTCTTTGCTTTATCGTGTTTCTGTTTACTCTCCTTTCCTTCCGCTATCTTGAAGGGGGCTATTAAAGATGCATCTCTCTTGTTTACAAGAGAACCAAGACAGGGTGTGTGTTCGTGTGTGTGTTTAGGTACTTTTAAGAGGTCAAAAGGAATGGAAGAGAATGAGAAAATGTAAAGAATGAGGAGAATTATCTTGTTTCACATCTTTTGTAAGTAAAAAAGAAACAAATGCGTTAGTTTTTATAACAAATATATAAAAATGAGTAAATGTAAAATATGAGAAATTGCATGAATTAAAAGATTCTTCATTTTGAGGACAGGAGCTGCCTTTTTTATTTCATAACAACATGTGCATACACGGGCAGCACAATATACAAACAATGGCTGGATGAATTGACTTTTTTTGGACTATTAGTGGAGTGACTGGTCCCAGTGGGCAGCAGATGCAGGACGACCTCCTCACCGTGTAACAATAGCTCCCGGTCCAGGCTGTCCATCCATCTGCATTTGTCCAATACAGTAAAGAATCCCTGCAGGAAAACCAACTGGCATTCTTCTGTTGTCCATTGTGACGAAACTATCACAGGAATGGATCACCACGGAAGACAATCCAACCTAATTCTCTGATCCCAGACCAAAAAGGAGGCCAGGAATGGATTTGATTGATCAGGGAACAAACGCACCAGATTCTCCCTGCCTGCTCCTTTTCACTGCACACACTACAATCTGAATGGCTAACTTAGTTAATTTCCACACCCTGTGGCTTCATCCCTGTCAAAGTCTGATGGAGTAGCTGGCTCTTAATGACTGAGGGGGGGTTCCTGCGTGCTACTGCTGCTGCTAGAGGCCTTTGCTGCCATGTGTGTGGAGGTGAGTGAATGTGGACCCCCCCGGTAGAGGTGAAAGCACATCACACAGTCCTGTGTCTACAAGGAGATTACTTATCACTGCGGTGAACCTGGACGCCTCTGGGTCAAACAGTCACACACGGAGTCACACGGCTCCCTCGTTAAATGACCTGATGCACTGATACTATAATAATCACAGCGAGGTAATGCCCCCATCTTAACATTTAGTGGTCTAAATCATTGTATTTGACATGAAATCGTAGCGGGTGATCTATGGTTTCTGAGTTGTCACAGCAGGATGAATGGTATTGCTTCTGGGCGGCGTCAAACTCTCTCCACGCCAAAGCTTTTACTAGTCTGACGATAGACGGGAGACACACTGACTCAAAATGATTTGTAGAAGTTGTTGTAGTTTGCATACATTTGGGGTACTTATTGAAAATACTTACTTGGTACGTAATGAGGGAATAAGGGAATAAGAAGACCTAGAAATTAAGACTAGGTTAGGTTTAGCCCATAAACTATGTTATTGGAATGGGGGCTGATGTGAGTGGTTGGTGTAACAGTCACAGGTCGGTGTCTGCCTGTCTGCAGGGCGGCAAAGCCCAAAGTCTGGACTCTGCTCAGAGAACAGGAATGGGGAAGGAGGGAGGGGATGAAGGGAAGAAGGGTCTCATCCTTTATGGCCCATAAAGACCCAGGAGTGGAGTCGCTGTGCAGTAAAAAAAAAAAGCGCCCGACACCTGCCGGGATGTTGACTCAAAATCTTTATCACCGATATCTAATCGCTCGCCTTCTCCCCCTGATAAATGGGCTCATGTCGGAATTTTCCCCCTCTGACTAAAAGACACGCTGAACACAGGTGTGTGTGTGTGAGTTTGTGTGTGTGTGTGTGATATAGAGAGGATATGTGAGGACATGATGGTTGATGTAGTTAATGCTTAAGCAGGTGTAGGTGTATTCCTGTGGATCCTCAAACACCCAAAGCTGGACATAAAGAGGAAGGAGAGATCGGGGGTTGTTGTCCAACAAACGGTGACTCATGATGAGCGGAGCAAACCTGCCGCCACACGCCATCGTCATGGACTGAAAACCCAACGCACATGCACAAAACATTCAAAGAGAGAGGGGTTGTTTATGCTTATTATGAGGTGGGATGATTGAGTTCAATGAATGCGGTGAGTCACTGCTTTCATTTGCTATCGTTTTGTCTTCTTTGTGACGCTTCAAGAAATGCCTGTCTGACATTCCTCTCAGCGACGTCCAAAGCCGAGAGCAGGTCTCTTCAGATCGGTAACAATGACGGGTCTTTTCAGGTGCTCTGTGTGATGTGAGATGAAGATCTTTCACGCTTCAAAGTGTGAGGATTACTCTCTTTGCTTGTGTTAATCCAAAGGAATCAAATGACAAGAGCTGTCCTTCTTGTTCTCATTGGGCTAAAATCTGCCTCCGCTGGCAACAAAAACACAGAAAGCCAAGCACTCTTTACCTGAGTCTAAATATTGACTCCGAAGGTCTGTCACTGCCTGACTGCTATTCACACGAGAACGGGGTGATTCAAGTTGAACGCGCTGCACTTCAGGGAAGCAGAAAGCAGAAACGTTGCATCTATGGATGTCTAACAAACACGGACTCACTTGAAGAACTCATTTTTATCTCATATTTTCTTGTATTCCACAACAAAATATGACAAAACATAACTCACAATGCAGTTTGGTTGAGTGGAAATGTACTTTTTTGGAGATCAGGTTGGTCTAAAGCGCAGCGCCATAAGACCAGAATCACCCGGCAACTGTTCGTAGACAAAACACGTGTTGTGTATCACAGGAGCATCGCAACACAATGTCCAGGATAACCTGAAGGTCTGGCATTGTCTGGGAGTGTGTGTGTGTGTGTGTGTGTGTGTGTGTGTGTGTGTGTGTGTGTCTGTGTGTCTGTGTCAAAGTCTGAGAATGTAAAAAGCAACTACTGTCAGTAACAACACCCAGAGGTGCATGTTATAGTGGTTCAAATACAATTTGACAGACTCTCTCTCTCACACACACACACACACACACACACACACACACATGCACACACACACACACAGTGACTTGTGCCTAGTCCAGTGTTGGAATCACAGTAAACATGTACTATATTTAGTATAATTTCTGATACTATTTACTTCTACATCAGCACATCGAATATGACAACATCATGTTGACTGTGAGCATATGGCCCAATGATGAAAGCCCTTGTTTCTGCAGTGTTACTAAACTGGACGTCTGTGGCAACATTCCCAGAAAAAAAAACACACACACAAGCGCTTAGTATCTCTGGGCAGTGAGATCCAAAAAAAACATGAGACGGCTCATCGTCATAGGAGCCAGAGAGAGAGAGAGAGAATGAAATCTTAGACCTGAATGCTCCTTATTTCCACTTCCTGTTCACATACTGGATACACTTCTTCTTACCACTCGAACAAATTACAACTATACGGCGTCATTGGTTTTACATCATTCTTTAATTACCCATCTGCCTTATTAACTCCCAGGTTTGCTTGATTATCTGCAAGTGAAGCAAATACAGAATATCTACAAATTAAAGTGAAAATAAAACAATTTGGAGGCAGCCCACCTCAAGTGCAGGTGGGTACACACACACACACACATTTGAAAATGGCCAGCAGATAGGAGCTGTCAGTGAACAATAGAGGCCGAGCTGAGGCCCAGCCGGCTCTGCGGTCACGTACTGATAGCGGATGACCTGATAAAAAGAGAGACGGGGGTGAGAGAGGGAGGGGAAAAAAAGGGGAAGACCTCCTACCAACAAGGCCACACAGGATCAGCTACATTTTACTAATTCATCTGACCCCCAGTCGGCTTCCGTTTGAGTTTGTTTGTTTGTCGGGGAGGCAATGCATCTAAATGCCAGCGATGGCGGAGCACTGGCACGCCGCTCTCTGTTAGTGTGGTTTCATTTATTTGACATACTGGGCACATAGATTGTTCGGTCCCCTGGCATCAGTGAATAAGGCTGAAATGGGATTACACAGTGACTTGTCTTCAGCTCAGTCCTCCACCCTTTTTTTTTTTTTGTGTGTGTCTTTTTTTGAGTCCTACTCTGGACCCGGCCCTTGTCTCAGGTCTATAAAGCCACGCTGATGAGCCTGACTGGCCCGAGCTCTTGGGGCCAGTAATAATCTCTCTTTAGGAGGCTGAGAGGGTGAAGTGAGCCATAAGAACCCTCTCTGTCAGCTTTAACCGGCCAGCAGAAAGAAAAAGTCATAATTATAGTACTCTCTCTGGCTGGATTTAAATAAAGCTTCCTGGCCGGGCCCCTATAGACACACACTCCCTTGCTCACACACACGCACTTCAATAAAGAGGCACTAATCAATCAGGGGTTCCCCTGCCACGGCTTCATTGGAGCCCCTGTTTGAAAGAAGGACTGACAGCCCTCAACCTCCCAGCATTGTCAGACAAGACTGATTAGGCTTCTGACTGGCTACCTCAGCCACCAGCTAGAAAAGCATGGAGGTTAAAGGGTCTCCGTTTGAAATGGGCGAGCGCTGAAAAGTTCTGGACACCTGCTTTTTAAAGTGATGCTTGTCTCTGCGGTCCTATCCTGCCTTTTTTGTTATTTGCAATTTGAGGGCAGCGCAGCGGAGAGGGAGAGAGTTGTTTGAGAGAGTTAAAAAAAAAAAAAAAAAGGGGTGAGTGGGGTACTGTGTGTGTGTGTGTGTGTGTGTGTGTGTGTGTGTGGCTTAAGTTTTTGAAGGGGGAGCTTGGCTGTGGGCCAAGGCTGGAACAAAGAGGGGACACTCTTTACATGCATAGCCAGACAGAGTAAACTGGCCAGCAAATACAAGGCTCCAAAAAACAGACTTAGAGTGAACGGAGAGAAGGCGGAAAAAACAGGAATATCACACTTACCCCGACCGTCGGCTCGCTCCACTTCCTCCATCCGTCGTTGTTTGTCTAAAATAAGAAATCGATTGGGTGGCGTGCTTATAGGGCATAAAAATAGCAGCCTACAAGCTGCTGGGATTTTTATTGTGTTTGCATTGAATATGGAGCTGCGTGGCCGTGGGTAAACGGAAGCTATCGCTTCGCAAACACACGTGATGAATATGAGCAATTAGTGCAGCAACAGAGAGACGGGAGGAGAGGAGAAGAGAGGAGATGATTAATTCATAAACCAGCCACATAAATAAATATATGCACTTTACTTTGAAATTGTTCCCAAAATAAAGGCCACGCAATGAGATGCATAGATTTACCTGAAAGTCTACACAGATACATGTCATCTCTCTCCATCAGTCATTACACAGACCGGTCAGGACTCACAGGTGGCAGAATTTCTTCCTTTAATTTTTTTTATGCATTTATATCTGCAGTACACCTTTGAGCCATGTGAGGGCGCCTGAATGTTCGCACTGTTTGGATAATTGTAGCCTACATAATGGATCTAAAAGGAAAGGCTAGCGTACATTCAGTTTAACTGATGAGAGGAAAATAGTCAAGTATTTAACAAGTGTATAGTTTTCAGTAAGAAATGTGTGATTTTTCAGGTCTGGTTGCTCATCACATAACTGTATCCTTCACCTCTAACTGGCCCCGTAGCAACCGAACAATTCCTCAATGCCATGACGCGTCAGATGAATGATTTCTAAAGAGCAGCTTTTTTTTCTATCACTGTTACTTTTAAGAAGGAGGTGCAGTGAATTCCCCTTTTTTTTTTCAATCTCTCTTTTTTCCCCACTAAAATCAGCTTAAACTCTGCAATGACTTTGCCCTTTAAAAAGGAGAGCCCTCCATCAATGAGGGACAATGGTATATTCGGAGAAAAAGTCCGAGGGCGTTACGCCACCCTGCCATCACCAGGTTCCCTTCCATACAGCCTCGGCCGGTGACTGGTAAATGCCATTTTCAATCTTTCCCCTTTTCACTCCTCCTATTCCTCGCCCTCAATGGGTGTGTTAAGTATTGTGCGTTCTGACGGGGGCGGTGAGTCAGTCAGGAACATTAAATGCAGGCAGAGCCTTTGGCCAGATCAAAATAATTAACTGGAGAGGTCACAAGCTAATGAAATAAAATGCAGCGCTGAAAGGAGCCCCTAAATGGTGCTCACTAATCCTCCCTTCACCTTGTTTCAGAGGGGGGGTAAGCCAGGGCATCTCTGCTGATAATAGGTTGTGGGGTGCAGGGGGACTATGGATGTGTGTGTGTGTGTGTGTGTGTGTGTGTGTGTGTGTGTGTGTGTGTTATTGTGTGCATGCTTGAATGATCATTTGATCCCCTTCTGAGTCACCTAAAACATTTTTTTCCTTAAAACTAACCAAAGTGTTTACAGGAGGGTGTTTTCTTTTTCAGTTGCTCTGATGCAAATCAGCTTGCGTCATTTAGGAGGAGTGCAGCGAGACAATCAGCCTGTTTGTTTCTATAATATCCCTGAAGGAGCATAAGTTCAAAACAAGAAGAATAAGTTAGATAGCAATACCACATTGTAAATATAATTAAATAAATTCAACAAAAACTATTGTCAGATAGTTAATATTGTTGTTGTTATTTCTGGTACATTAGAAGCTTTCACTGCAGTAGCTGGTCAAGGTGGAGATATTATTAATTTATTATTATAGGTGGCATATACATGTGGTTGACTATAAAACGTCTTATTGTGTGCAGTACTTGTGAATGCACCATATTTAGTTGTTATGATTTAGGGTTAGATAAATATGCAAATTGACAATATCCAAATATGTATCCGTGGGTTTACGCAGGCCAACATCAAGGCTGTGAAAGTAGACAAATGGACAAAACTTAACTGCAGGTTTAACATTACTAAACCACCTATTCTTGATATTTTCTTTTTTTTTTTGTCTAAATCCTAATCCTGCGTGTGCTCTCATGTTTCCATTCAGAGTCCTCACACACAAACCTTTCACGACCAGAATCCAGTGTACACTAAGCTTTGATGCCATAAAGAAGCCACTTCTATTGTGTCATGCGGAGATATTCACAAGAAATATAAAAGGAAATATCTAAGTGTCCTAGTGTCTGTCTGAATCCAACAATGGGAGAATGAAGCACGGGATCCGAAGCTGAGGGCAATGCGTGTCAGAGGCTGATGAAGCCGTGGTGTGTCCCTGTGAACAGGTTCTCCAGAGGCAGGCTGGAACCTGCTGAGGACCCTAGGACATGACTGTATGTGTGTGTGTGTGTGTGTGTGTGTGTGTGTGTGTGTGTGTGTGTGTGAGAGAGAGAGATAGAGAGAGAGATAGAGAGAGAAACAGGACTTGTTTGAGTAAGTAGTAGAAAAGTGGTTTTCAAGGTTAAAGGTTTGACCTCTGACATGAAGACAAACACACAATTTGCACACCAAACCAAGCATGCACACGCACTTCAAGACATCCCAACGGATTGCTGAGTGAAGGAATGCACCTGATCAGCAGCAGCATGGACGAAAAGCTACACACACACACAGAGACAAAAGCACACACACACACACACACACACACACACACACACACAAACGGCAAGCCCACACATAACATGTTTTTAGAAAGACAGTTAAAGGCAGTTACCGTTTTTTTCTTTGATGACTTAACATCTCATATCAACACACACACACACACACACACACACAATGATAGTGATACTGAGCGTGAAGATGCTTAACTGACTCACTAATTCTGATATGACTGGGAGCGTTCTTATTCTAGGGTTTGAATCAAGAGTGCTGAGCAAAGTGTGAAATCGTCTGAAAATGGAGTTCCTATAATAGTGGGTGAAGAAAGACTTGGGCTCTGTCTGAAATCACTCACTATACTCGCTGTATAGTCACTTTGCCATTTTGAAGCGCTGTCCGAATGTGCAGTGTAATTATTATCCCCGACACAGACACACTACTCAAAAATAAGTAGCCAAAAAACTCTAAGTATTTGCTTCTGAAATGTAGTGAAGTATAAAGCAGCATAGAATTAATACTCAAATAAGGTTTAAGTACCTCAAAATTGTACTTAAGTGTATAATTATATGTACTTGGTGACATGCTATTAAGGCTTCTGCTTCATCCACTGTTACTTGCATTTCTATGTTGCTATGGATACAAATGTAAAGTATAGAAATGTGCATGTTTTGGGGATATGTGAGAGGTGTCTACCCTCCACTGCCCACATTTGGCTCCTATAAATGAAAGGGAAACTTTGAAATGTCCCATGAGAAGCCAATATGTGACATCACAGAGGCTTTTTGTTTGATAGCAGTCCAGAGATGTCTTATAATACTCACAATTTGTGTTAAATCAATCATCAAATGACAGATTCACTCAATCTAATGAACCTATCCTGCATTCATTTACTACCCATCACTTACCATCGTCTCCATCACTAACTCGGCTCGGAAAGGCAACATTCTGTGCCACTGTTTCAACAGCAGCTCCAGTTTATGGTGCCATTGTGTTTCATCATCCCTACACCTAACCTTCGACATCAGCTCCAGGCCCCGCTCGCCCTTCTTCCCCAGTCGGCCCGCACAAGTACAAAAAAACATCTCTCCCTCTCATGGACAAGCAGCCCACTCCAGGTTGCGGTCTGCAGTCTCTCTGAACCTTCATTACAGTCATTAGGCAAGAATAGCCCTGTATCACAGGAGTCCACCAGTATCCAGTTTAACCCAGCACAATTAGCACATCCGTTGGAGGAGAATTACCCTGTAAAATGAGAACGCTCTCGACAAAAGAGGCAGGAGAGTTGGAGTTGGAGAAGAAGAAAAAAAGAGGGTAAGTGTGAGGGAAAGGGGGAGAGAGGAGGCGAGGAGAAGTAAGGGAGGACAGGGAGAGATTAAAATAGTTTGAATTGGGTCCACGCTCGCCCCATTCATTTGGTATTCTGCTCAAATCAGGGCTTTTGTTCAGCCTGGCGTAAAGTAGTGTCAATCATCTCGACCCGGTTTTGTAGAATGGGGAAATTTATTATGAATTTGCTCCTGCAAATAATGAGGACTACCCCCTGCCTGCACTCCCTCCTCCCTCTTCCCTCTCCCCCCCAAGCCACCTCTGCTCTCTCCCCCTCGCCTCCACCCCCATATCAATGCTGCAGAATAGGCAATAGAGAGTGAAGTTAGCAATCTCAGGGCCACTCGCACTCTGGACCCACATCAAAGTGACAGAGACGTCCAATCAGATTTGTCTTACAGGCATTACATGATGAATATGGTGCGGCCGCAGCACAAAAGCGCCTTTGTGTCTCCTCCGAGCGGAGACTATTCACAGCCCGCCACAGCCAGCCAGAGTGGAAGTAAATGGCCAAAAGGGCCCGGGCCAAAAAAAAAGCACCCAAACTTGTGCAGCACAATGGCCCATGCAAATCACAGCCCCCGCCACCTCCACCCTAGCACACATCCCCACCTCTATCCATCCCCTCCACCCTTCAGGCCCGAGCACGGTTCCTCCTCTGCTGGGTCGTCTGAAGTTTAGGGGCCTTTTCACACTCGTACAGAGGTGTCAGTTAAGAGTGCTGAGCTGAACGCATTTAAAAGGTTTCGTTTGAAAGGAGAACGATAGAAGAAAAACACAAAGTCATAGGATTGACTCTTTTTGTCAGACAGTAAAGGCAAAGCTCCTGTTTGGTAAGACTTTTGCTACGGGGAAGACTATTTCCAGCACACTGGAGAGGCCCTATATGTGTTTGCATGGAGAAATTATGAATTTAAATGTGATAGAAAATACTGATATTGATCCATTCTTTCAACACAGCGATTACAACTCAGTGCATTTTTAGCAGATATAAAAAACACTAAGGTACATCCCGCGGAATTGATCTGAATTTGAACCCCAGAAACTAAACTATCATGAATGTTGGGTATCAGGATACTACTTGTTCTATAAAGAAGAGGTTTAGGCAGCATCCGCAGCACCTGAAACTCTCTAAATGTAGAAAAGAGGAAAGAAACTTGAAGCTTTCGATCTAAAAGGCCTTCATTATCACGTCTCAGAACCAATGTGACCTGCAGTGACTGTCCATAGCTTCTATCAGGGCAAACGAGGAGCAGCAGCAGTAGCAGTGATTAGTGCAAAATACTAGTGCGTCCTAGTGGCTAGACTACCGGGACCTCACTCAATCAATAGCCAAGAGGTCAACAGATTTGTCTCTGAACCAGCTGTACAGCCCTGTGTGTGTGTGTGTGTGTGTGTGTGTCAGCGTGTTTTCAGTCTACGTTAAATATAAACGTGTCTGTGCCTCTGCTTAAACATTAACACCTCTGTAAGCATCGCTCAAGGTCGTGCACCATCCCTCCCTTCATCTATATCACTGCTCTGTCTATGGTCGCCCCTCCTCCGGCTGAACCGTATATACAGATGTGGTTCAGTACAGCAGTGGCAACAGGTTTGTGTGTTGTTCTCACAGAAATTTCACTCAAGTAAAAAACGTTTTTGATTTCTTATACATGTGTTTTAGTGTGATTTCTGATGCGTCCGTTTCTCTGCGGGCAGACGTGGCTCTGAGCTGTGATTGGATGAGCCTCGCACTCACACCTATGGGTCAGACATCAGCAAGTTCCCTGCAGCCATTATGTGATGAAGACATATTCATCGACTTTCATTCCAAAACATGAAAATACTTTTTTTTTCAACTTCAAATGTGCGTGACCATAATGAGATTAATTTCAGAACTTGTGATCAAGAGCTCAGGTCTTGTGACTTGAAACGAGTCAAATTCATTTCCGACAGGGTGAAAAGTGAAAAGCTGCCATGAAGACTCTTCAGCTCCCGTCCCCACACACATTGATGCAAAGCACCACAGCTGTATATCTGATACCCAGATGTGCAAAATAAGCTACACCTGAAGAATTTATGTTAAACCAGGTCTTTTTTTTTTAGATATGTTAACTCAGTGACATAACATTATACTGAAGGACAAACAAAACACTCAGAATTACATCTGGACCATTTATGTTGACATTTAAATGACTTTGTTTTGCCAAATGTTAAAACATGTCTAAATGAATCACACCGAGAGAAAACAGCTGTGTCATGTCAGTTGGACTGTTATCATGTAAATATTGTCTACCTCTAAATGATCCATGTTGTGGGACATACAAGGAGAGACGTTTTGTTTTATTGCCAACGGCATCAAAACACAAAAGCAACGAAGTTTTTGCGCCAAAACGAGTTCAGCAGTGCGCAATCCATGCACACGAGGGCAGAATGGATGGCGTCGTGTAAACCTGCCACTCTGAATGCACGCAGAGCAACAGATGACATCTCACCACCGCACTTCTGCCCACTTTAGCCCCATGTTTGTGCGCATGTTTCGTCGTTTATGCGCACTTGAATGAAACGCTTAAATGATTGATTATTCACAATTAGGAGAAAAAAACAGATCATCATCATGACAAGACGACATGAATAAATCTATATCGCCCCCGCTCCCCCCTTTGATGGCTGAGGAGAAAATTGCATATCCATCTTTTATTTCCACACATCAGAAACCGGGTCATAATGGAGCAGCGGGGTGTTCTGCGGCCAACATTGATTTGTCTTTCGGAGTCCCGGTGTCGTAGGAGGTTATAAAGCGGAGCGTAATTAATGTCATTTATCACTTGTTGGATTTTGTCACCGCCTACACCGACGGGGCTTACACACGCGAGCCATTAACCAATGGGAGAGCTGCAGCCTTTGTCACCGAGCACAGGCACGTGGCTTACACCTGCAAGCTGCGGCGTGTGCAGTGTGTGTGTGTGTGTGTGTGTGTGTGTGTGTGTGTGAGTGAAAGAGAGAGAGACTTTTAGCTGCAAGAAAGTAAAATTTAGTAAAATATCAGAAGTCTAAAGGGTAAACGGTTTATTCTGACCTCCCTCTATCGCTCATATTGTTTTCGTTTTGGGGATTAATGGCTGCTTTATGATGTATTTGGGTTTTTGAACCGATTCTAAAATACTATACTAAGATGCTTCAATCAGCCCTCTCTTGTTCCCAATTTCCCCACTCCCACAGAGAGCACCAGGTGAAATTAAACTCGTTATTTCGTGTTCTGCCTCGCCGAATTTGGCATCAGTGTTTAATTACAATAGGGGATCTTCCATAATTGGCATAATGAGGCGCAAAGGCGCGCACAATGGTGCGCACAATGCCGTGTTGTGCTAGCCATTTCGCAGGAGATGGGCTTTTTGGCGTGGCTGTGTGCCCCGTGAAAGACACAGTCGGGGATACAACTAGTCTACAACCCCGGGTTTTATTTAGATTGATCTCAATCGGGCAATAAGAATTTTGACCCCTCTCATTGTCTTGCTGACTTTCCCCGGGCCGTATTTCAAAGTGTCTATACCCTTTGAGAGGAGTGAATTGCACCCCCTCCTTCCCCTCCCTCTCCCCCCTCCGCTGCAGGCCCTCCGGGCTATTGGGTAAAAGCAGCGTACGCGCAAGAAACAATGCAATGCATGAAACGCAATATTAATCTCCCCGTCCTGAATGCAGACAAAGCGCCGTGGAAGGTGCGCGTCTATAATGGTTATTGAGTGCTCACCCAGCTGCGCAATTTTCCCCCGTGTGCACGAGCAAGTCGGGAAAAGGTCACGCGGGGCCTTTGAATAGAAGAGAAGCTCCCTGGTTTGCTCAATTACCGCCACACACCCTCTCTGTGTGTGTGTGTGTGTGTGTGTGTGTGTGTGTGTGTGTGTGTGTGTGTGTGTGTGTGTGTGTGTGTGATATCAGCTGAAGAACCAAACCACTACAAAGGCATATAATATAAATAGATTCATCTTTATTTATAAAACTTGTTTTACACAAAATATATCTGTTAAAATCGAATATTTACATTTTCGGGCAAATGGAGAACAAGTGCATACATGGATAAAGGTCTCCTTACCACCTATTATTAAAAAACAACAATAACAACAACAACAAAACAATCTGTCACAGGTAGTAGCCGCCTTGATATTGCTGTCCAGTCACACAACACATCCATGCCGTCTCACTGCCTCACTGACAGCTGGCTCTCAAAGTGGCAGTGGCTGTTGTTCGACAACATCGTTTGCTTTGAGTCATGTACAAAAATATGTCTTCATGTTACAAAAAAAAAAAAAAAAAAACTTTTATGATACAATTGTGTTATGAAAGAGGAGGAACCAATGGACCAATTGACGCATCGGCGTCCAACGGACGTGGCAGCTGAGCAAGGCAGTCCTGCTCTGGTGATGGTCCAACAAGTCCTCTGGAGCTGCAGCGCGGAACATGCTGAGTCACGTATTAATTGCACTTATTCAGACATCAACAGTTCTTTACTTCCACGCGTCAACGTGACGCGGAGTCCAACTTCCTTCTTCGCGTTGGGGACTTCAGGGCGTCAGAGGCTCCCTCTCCCCCTCTCTCCCCCTCTCTCCCCCCTCTCTCCCTCACTATTGCTTTGCTCCTGCGGGAGCAGCCCGGGCGACGGAGGGAGGCAACATATCACTTCCAAGCACACGCGGGGGCGAGACCGAACTGATGCCCTCACCAAGTCTTTGTCAGCGCTTCTGAAAGAAGTCAGCCGCTTTGACGCGCATGCGCTGCTGCGCGGTTCGGGTGTCGTCAGTCTCAGTACCTGTCAAACCAGGTGGTAAAGTCCAACAGCTCCTGTTCCTCCGAGCTCAGAGGCTCGTAGCCGCCCTCGTCCGACGAGTAGGTGGAGTGAGGCGACTCCGGGTCGGCGGAGTAGCTGTTGGAGAGCGTCGGGGACGGCAACCCGCACTGGAACGCGGCCGACACCGCGTCGTGTTCGTCCAGGAGCTGCTGCAGAGCCCTGATGTACTCCACCGCCGACCTCAGGGTCTCCACTTTGCTCATCTTCTTGTTGGCGGCGCCGTTGGGCACGTGCTGACGCAGCGTCTGGAAACCCATGTTGACTTGTTTGACCCGGTTCCTCTCCCTCTCGTTCCGCCGCGCCACGGCGACCGGCTGCTGCTGCGGGATGGAGTAGCCGAGGCCGTTGAAGCTCAGGCGCCGCTTGCAGCGCAGGAGCTCCGGCGAGCTGGAGCGCTGTCTCTTCAGCACCTTGGTTTTACTTTGGAAGCCTCCAGCAGCGGCGGTGACGGCGGCGGCGGCGGCGGCGGTGGTGTTGGGGTGCACCGCGGCGGGAGCGCAGTCCTGTGCCGGGGCGTGCAGGCTGAGGCTGGCGTGTCTCTCCGTCAGTCCAAAGGTGAATGCAGTCTGCGTGGTGGTGATGGTTCTCGTTTCCATCTCGCTGACAGGTCTGCTGTAGTGATGGATGCAGAGGGGCGAGCGCAGCCTCCAGCAGCGGGGACAGGAAGAGCGGAGAGGCTTGGCAGTGTACAGCTCTCGTGTCCTTCGCGTGGGGGACCGTGTGGCTAACTCTAGTCCAAGTCTCTCTTGACTGCTTACTCCACGAGCCGATCTGACCCAAACTTTGGCAGCACTCCTCTTTTTCAACACGCGCCCCCAACACACACCCCACCCACCCCCATTTTTTTTTTTTTTTTTTTTTGGGAGACGCACGCTTCGTCGCGAGGCCCCGCCCCCGCTGTGTGATTCTTCTGAACGCCGACTCCCCCGGGCCAGGCGCGTGGCTCCGGGAGCTCAATAAACAATCCCGAGCTTTCACTGCGCCGGGAGCACGCGCTGGGCTCATTTACATTCCAATGTCTCTAACTTGAAGGCCCATTGGTCGATTCAAACGGCCTGCAACCGTGCGAAAAGAAAGAAAGGCGAAAGAAGAAAAAAAAAAAGACAGAGAAAGAAGGAAAAAAAGAAGAGAGAATATAAAAAAAAGTGAATGGTTTGCTTCTTTGAAATGCCTTTTGAATTTGACAATGTACCCCTGGCAAGTCTTCAAATTATCAGTCCCCCCCCACCCCTCGGCCATCTTTCTCCTCCAGCTCTTTACAATCACAAATACCAAGGACGCTCTCCCCTGTATCCAGGCTACAGCTTTACAGGGCTAAATAAATTGCAAGCGTGTCTCCGAGCACAATTATTGGCAATTAGAAAGCTCGTAGGGACGCGATAAATGTAAAAGCAAACACCACGTTTATGACATGTAGGCCTAGAGAGCACATTGCACCTCTCAACTCAACTTTGTTGACACTTGCTTGCCAGGTGGAAAGCCTCGTTAAACCCAGAACAGCTTTTGAACTCCCATCTGAATGCAAACCCCAGTGTATATTATACTATATTATACCAGAGAGTCTGGTAAACAGGTCCGCGAATGCAGCAGTTTCAGCACCTCACGTGACTGGACAGTTAAACACAGCAGCCTTGTCATCCTCTAGTTTTGCTTTTCAGTCGCAATGAGTCGAAATACAGGTTTGAATCAAATTGCAATCAGCATCGTCAAAACGAGTTTGAAACACGCTTAGTAAGTGGGAAAAGTCTCCTTCCCAGCAAATTATGGGGGAAAGCCCGTGCGGTTCAGGCCGTCAGCGACATAATAACAATGGGTAACTTGCGCCCTCTGCTGGCAAACAATGAGAATTACCTCCTGGAGTCTGCTCCAAGAGAGGGATTACCCTGCTGGTTAAACATCTCTTTTGCTCTGAACTACAAACACATGTCAATTCAGAATTTGAACAATCAGGTATTCAGACTTTCATTTTCCATCTTGCTTTCTTTTCCAGGCGTTTGAATCAAATTTAGCAAACTTAAACAATATCAAACAATCATCCCAATGATCATACGTTCACCAACAGAGATGCTCTTAAATCACCATAGTGGAGTACAACATAAAATAGCACTCACTTTTTCTTTCTTAATATTTGAATACATCAAATATATCTTTGGTGATTTTCCAGATAAGAGACCATTTTTTCTCAAAATTGAATTAAAGGTTTAATTAAACTCAACATTACAACAAGATTTCAAGATCTCATTCATTCATCATTCATTATCATCTTTTTCTATCACCGTGGTTGAGTTGGGAGTCAAATATGTTTTGTTATTTCCAGCCAGAAAATATATTTGTATGTGTGTTCTGTAGGTAATATGAATTGCATTGGCCTGCGGTGCTTTGTATGTATTAGTAATCCTCACTTACAAACTCTTAAAACTTCCCCTAAGGCTGCTGTTGGCCCTCTGCCTTGCCACCAGCAGAGGGCGCTAAGTGAGAATAAAACCAGAAACCCTCGGTTCAGCACTAGTTCTTTCAGCACAGGTTATTTATCTAAAGATGCTCTGTATAATTAAATGGCATCTGATACTACATCTGAACCTGAACCATCAATGACGATCATTTTCCGTCGTGTATTTGTTGTAACCTGCAGAGAAAGATTCATCTGCTGATTAAGGATATCACATATTGTGAAATTCATTCCAAACATTTTGGAGGGAGTCTCCTGAGTAGGAATAATGTATTAAAGGTCATGTGACCTTTGTAATGTTTGCAGTACATGATAAATAACAGTGACGTCACGTGGCTGTTTGTCGTCGTGCTCGGTCACGTACGTGGACGCAAGGCCCGAAAAAAAGACAGTTAACGTTTAAAGGATGTATGCATGTCATTGACTGGAGTGAGTTCAGTAAACCAGCATTTATCTAATGGAAGTTATCGTTATCGTCTAACGAGTATATCACAACAACCAAACACACACACACACACACACACACACACACACACAAAAGCGCTCCGAAGTGGTTTACGGGAAATGGTTGGGAGTGTTCTCAGTTAGCCAACAATGAGTCATAGACATGAAGTAGACGAACAAATGTGGAATAGCATGTTATCACACACACACACACACACACACACACACACACACACACACACACACACACACACACACACACACAATCCAATTTAATCTGAAGCAAAATGCTATTCATAGGTAAGGGTGCAGCTTTCTACCATAGCAGGTTTTTAATAAATACTCTGTGACCTTGGTTGTTGTTTTTTGAAACAATGCCTCAAGTCACAAGTGCCTCACATTGAAAACATGTAAGTGATAAAGAGATATGATGGTTAAGTGTGTGTGTATTTCCACTAAAGCGAGTGAGACAAAGATACATAGATAGCAAGACACAGAGAGAGAGAGAGAGAGAGAGAGAGAGAGAGAGAGAGATGAAAGAGGAAGGAGAATCAAGAAGAGTTGAAGTTACTGTCTGCATAATACAAGTTCCTCATCCAAAGACTTCTTTATACAGATGTTTGGCTTTTCAAAATAAGGGCCTTTCATCCCTCTGTGGCGTCAAACTATGAGACAAGAAATCTGCTCCGCTCTGCCAAAAAAATACTATATATATTATCAATTTAAAAACAAGTTAACACTTGAACTAGTGCAAAATGGATGCGAGCCCTGCATGTGGCCACGCAGCTCAGGGAGGACGTAACCACACTACATCCTCCCTGAGTGGGATGTGTTTTCTGTAGGGGCCTTCTCCCAATAAGCAGGAAAAAGGAAGTGCTCTATTAGAAAGGGTATCGCTTCCCCATTCCTGACACATGTAAACTGGGCCGTAGAATATTTCCTAAACAGTGGCAGACCAATGAATACATGTTAGCATCCTCAGCTCATCACTAACGCGTCTGCGGTGAGCCGATAAAAAGCCATTCTTCCTGAAAAACATGCAAAGAGACGTATAGGCTTAGCATGCACACAGGACCATTTGTGTTGGCGTGCAAGTTTGGGGAAGACCCCCAAAAAATGTATATTTGCATTTTCTTGTAGAGTTATGCTGATGAAAGAGAGAAAAAGGAAGTGGGAGGAAGCAAAGAAGTGTTATTTGGTAATTTACTCCAGATCAAATGCATGTCATTGAAACAAGGGAGTCCCCTACTCCCACTCACTGCGTGGTTATTCATATTCTGTCTATTAATATTCTGTCTCGCACACCTGCACCATCCTGACCCTGAAAAGTCCCACATTATATTTGAACACTCTCCACATTTAATTACGGTAAATTCTCCGGTGGATTCTTTCTTCTAATTCCGTTGGAACCGGTTTGGTTTCGCGGGACGCCGTCTCACTGATACCGACCCAAGAGGAGCCGAAACTGTCATCTGAACTGAAGCTTCTTACGAAGTGTTTGGTGGGTCGTAACCTTATAAATAAATGCAGTGGCATGTGTGTTGTAATAGTATTGACACTTCTCTTACGGTAGCACAATATGTAAATCCATTTATAATAACTGGATACATTGGTGTCACTTTGCATCACATCATGTGTTCCGCTTGTTCAAATACTACATTACAACCATGTATATATTGTGTGAAATATTAAAAAGGTATAACATGGAGTCATATTGTCGGCATTCAAGACCCAGGGGCATGATGGGAAACGTCTGGCTGTCTCTTGATCAAAGAGCCGAAAGGTCTTAGAATATCAAATGGCAAATATCTTTCAATCCCGTTTGAATTGTACCAGGAGAATAATGTTTGTCAATTCAAAAGAGAATGTTTTGTGTGAAACCTGAACTACATCTCTCCTCCTGAGCAATGTACGTCACCAACATAGACGCTACCTTGGCTAACTAGCTAGCTTATGCTCCACACACAAATGTAACAAATATTATCTTACCTGCTGCATTTTATTTTTTTTCCTCAGCCGGGAAGAGTAAGGATGAGAAAGACTTGACTGCATCTGGTACGAAACACACAAGCATCTTAGTTTCAGCGAGAGACACTTTTAGGACATTTGGGCGTCTTTCTAATGACGTATCTTCACAATTCTATGACAAAATGCGACTTTCTTCACCTTCACAATTCCACATAATAAGTTTCATTCATGGCACATGTCTCGCTGTGAGGCAAAAGTGCTAACCACTCCACCACTTTAGCGGTGCAGAGAAGCTACGGAGAAGAGGAAGCTTTTCTTTTTTCTTTCTAAATTCAAAGTCTGTTCTGACTTTTTTTCTCAGAATTCTGAGCCCTCCTCACAGTGTCTGAGTCCCTGCGCGACACCAGCGCCTCATCCATCTCCTCCGTTCTCATTCTCCTCGACCGATCTGCTGCATTTGACACAGTCAACCACCAAATCCTCCTCTCCACCCTGGCTGAACTTGACATCACTGACTCTGCTCTAACCTGGTTCACATCATACCTGACAAATCGCACCTTCCAGGTCACATGAAATGTCTCTATGTCCAAACCCTGTTGTCTGGAAACGGTGTCCCTCAAGGCTCAGTACTAGGGCCGCTTCTGTTCTCACTAAACACCGGATCACTAGGCTCTGTAATGACATCACATGGATTCTCCTACCACCCAGCTGTTCCTCTTTTCCCCCAACCTCTGACACTCACATTGCAACTCGCATCTCAGAATGTCTGACAGACATTTCCGTCTGGACAACTGAACATCACCTCAAGCTTAACCTGAATAAAACCAAACTCCTCTTCATCCCAGGGAAAGACTGCCCTCGCATGGACCTGTCGGTCACTGTCGAGGGCATCACAGTATTGCCTTCGTCAACTGGAAGTAACCTGGGTGTAATCCTCGATGACCAACTAATCTGCACTCCCAACATCACTGTAGATTTGCCCACAATATCTGGATGATCCGGTCTTCACCCACAAAGAACACAACTCAACTCCTGGTCCAAGCACTGGTCATCTCCCGCCTTGACTACTGCAACTCTCTCTTGGCTGGATTCCCAGCCATTGAAACCATTGCAGCGTATCCAGAATGCCGCAGCACACCTTATCTTCAACCTAGCCAAATTCTCCCATGTGACCCCCCCTCCTCCGTGACCTCCACTGGCTCCCTGTTGCAGCACGCATCCAATTCAAGACGATGGCCTTCGAGGCCAGCAATGGAACAGCACCTGTCTACCTTCAAACACTGGTCAAACCTCATGCCCCGAAGCGAGCACTTCACTCCTCTACTTCAGCTGGCCGGCTGGTACCACCATCGCTGAAATCAAACAATGTCGCTCAGCAAATTCCAGACTCTTCTCTGTTCTGGTAACTCCCGACCAATGTCAGTACCGCAGTCACTTGCCATCTTCCAAAAAAGGCTCAAGACTCACCTGTTCAGACTTCACCTCAACTCTGCGTTGACCCACTAACAACATCCCCCCCCCACCCTTCTATGTTCTTACCTATAGCACTTTCATCATAGCACTGTTGTTCCTAAGGTATACTTGCTGAACAGCTACTACTTTACTCAGACGAGGACCGTCTTGTTTCTTGTTTTGTTTTTTTCGCTCTTACTTTATCAATATGTTGTGGTTTCTTTATTTTGCTTTGGACAAAAGTGTCTGCTAAATGCCCTAAATGTAAATGTACTACTACTACTGTTAATACTACCACTACTATTACTACTACTGTTAATACCAATACTACTATCTACTACTACTGACTACTACTGTTAATACTACTTCTGTTAATACTACCACTACTATTACTACTACTGACTACTACTGTTAATTAATACTACTTCTGTTAATACTACTACTGGTAATACTAACTACTTCTGTTAATAGTACTAAATACTACTACTGTGAATACTACTACTACGTGCTCTGAGATCACTTTTGGATTGTTATGACACTATAAATAACAATTTTATTTTATCGAATAGAAATGTTCAGATCCATTCCTGAATGAATTAAAAAAATAATGTATCTAGTTATACTAAGCAGCACTGGGGTCACGTGGTTCTGGCATGGCCATTTTAACAATATTCAGGCTTCGACACCAAAACAAAGAAAACACATTGATAACAATGCATGAGTCCTAACAACAACACTACTACTGTTACAGTATCGAAGACCAAACAGTCTTGTTATTCCACGTGAATTCCAGCCGATGACGTATTTTAACGAGCTGATGAAACCCATTCAACAACTGGATTCAAGGGAAAGCGAGTCCAACTCGTCCGGCGGATGATGAAATGACATGAGGATATTGTGACGCAACGCAAGCCGAGCGAACAACCGGAAGTACTTTCACTTTCGCCGCTCGCGGTGGTTATTGCGATCATCCGCCGAACTCGTCTTTCTGACACACCTGTCCGCGAATCAAACGCACCCACGTGCGCGTCGGAATTGCCGCGTGCTGCTGCCGCGAGCTGCTGCTGCTGCTGCTGATGCGCCCTCCCTTTGGGGAGGAGACACGGAAACCTCTTATAAAGCCAGCAGGCTTCCTCGATGACGATGAACAACAGCAACAGCTCTGCGTGAGCAACACAACAGCTGAGAAAATGCAAAGGTAGGGAGAAAAAAACACTATCTTCCTTCCTTATGTAGGATCATTATGTTCCTATCTGTTTTATCATTATTAGAGTCAGCTCGCTGTGAATCCATGTTTTTTTTATAATGTGCTGACAAAGTCTGGTGTGCATATTGCTGCATATTGCTGCATATTGCTTGGCCACAGGATTACAGGGTGTTGTAGGTACTCTTTTTCTCTTTAACGGTCTAAGAACATCAAATACCTTGCTGTGTGATTGCTGACTGTAGCTTTAGTGCCAGTTGAGACACAGTGTTGTTTTGCATAAAGTTTTGCGTTTCCCATTTCCTTCCTCTGCTCTCTCCGTTTCATGAAAAAAAAAACAACAACAAAAAAAGAAAAACCGGAGACTGATCTGTCATGTTTCTCTCTCAGCCCTCCCAAGCCTCAGTTTGCCAGCTGGCTCATAGAGCAGGTTGAGACTGGCCAGTACAAAGGTCTGTGCTACGAGAGCCCCAACAAGTTCAGAGTGCCTTGGAAGCACAACTCCAGAAAGGACTGCAACGACGAGGACAACAAAATATTCCGGGTAGGTCCAACAGCCAACTTCACTGCAGTGCACGGCAATGTTTTGTTGACATCTGTCTGACACTATGGTCACAGTATTTTTGAAGTATGACATTGTGCCACAAACACTCCTCACGGACAGCTTCTGAAGAAAATGACTGATGGAGGTTCCTTCATGGAGGTCCCGGAAATAGGCGGGCATTCACAACACAAGTGGTGGCACTTTCACTTCCCTCTCGTCAAAACTACAGTAGCAAATAGCAAAGTGGAGGATTACAGATCACTTCAAGGTGTCTTCATTTCTGAAGGCGTGACATCCCTTTTTTTGTGTTTACACAGAGTGCATTTGAAGCTTATCTCTTGGTTCGCAGGCATGGGCAGTAGCAAGCGGAAAAATCAACGAGTTCCCCAACGACAAGGCCAGATGGAAAACCAACTTCCGGTGCGCTATGAACAACCTCAACAAGCGCTTCAAGATGATAACGGATAACTCCAAGAATTCTGACGACCCTCATAAAATCTACGAGATCTTCAACACCGAGTGTAAAGTCTCTTAAATCCAAGGCTGTCTGCTTCCACCACTTAACGGCTTTTGAATGCAAATTAACGTGCATTTGTTTTTCTTTCATCCACAGACAACTATGAAAGTCTGGCAACGCAAGACTCCCAGGGGGATTCTGAGATGATTCCGGAAATCTTAAGCTCTCCCGTAGTTGAGTGCTACTCAGGAAACGAGGTACAGTATTGTCTAGAGCGCACTTTCACTTCTCTCCGAATTCGGTTTCATATCACAAAGATTTTCTTTGAGGCGTTTGCTTCCCCTTGAATATGAATCACATGCTTAAATACTGTGTTGTTGCCGTTTCTCCACACAGCATAACCTGCTCAACACTTTGATGGCCTTGGATCTTGGCAACCCGACATTAGGTAGAGTGTCTCATGCAAAAAAATCAGTCATGGAGGAGCATCCACCCATAATAAAGGTTTAATGTGCTTTAATCTGCTCTATTGTCCCTAATAGAGGAGCAGCCATGGGTAGAGGGCTATGGTCAGCACAATCCAGCTGCCCCAGCAAGCTACCCTGTAGCAGCCGAGAACCACCCACAGCTTCCTCCACATCAGCCTTCCTACTGTGAGGGTGAGTCAAAATAAAATCCCTTCAATTAAATTAGGTGACTGGGAAAACTGCTATCATTGATTAGCTGTAAATATGTGATGTTTTTTTTAACAGTAACTCCTCCAGCAGCCCTCAACTCACCTCTCCAGCCGAGTATATACGACCTGGAGATCTCCATCCACTACAGGAAAAAGGAAATGCTGAGGACCACATTGACCACCGGCCGTCTCCAGCTGCACTACCACCAGGAGGTCCCCGAGCTCAATGCCCACACTCTCTGCTTCCCCTCCACTGAATCTCTGCTGGACCACAAACAGGTACATGATCAGCTGGACATTTGGTGTGACTTAATCTAAGAAAGAAAAAAAAACATCCTTCCTCATAAAACACGCTACACCGGTTCTTTAAGTATTTTTACATCATGCATTGTTTGGAAGTGTTTTTTCTCTGCCTTCGCTGGCACGTTACTGCTTGGTGCTACTAGTGGTCAGAACTTCTACAGGGTACCTTTTTTAAAGTGCATGTATTATGTACCAGTGTAGTTTTACTTTAAAGAAAGACTCTTCAGCATGTGACATTAAGTGGAGGAACTGTAAAAATTCAAAGAACTTTGGTCAGTTTGAGAAACATAGAACTTCATCACAGGAGGAACAAATATCAAATATAAAAAAGGTTCTTTTTTTCCCCAGGTTGAGTACACTGAGCGCATCCTTAAGAGCATCCAGAGAGGTCTATTCCTGGAGGTACAGGAGACTGGTATCTATGCCTGGCGGCAGGACAGGTGCCACGTTTACGCCAGCGCCAGCGACCCCAGTGCGGCTCACCCAGACCCAAGCAAGCTGCCCCTGAATACCAGGGTGGAGCTCCTCAGCTTTGAGAAGTATGTGAATGGTGAGTGTGGATCTCTTACTCGTTTGAACAAAATGACCAACTTCTTACCAATATAATTACCGTCAGATTCCCAGTCAAGCATGACGGTCCCACTTGTGTCCGTTTCAGAACTGTGGCAGTTTAGAGAGAACAACGGTAGCTCTCCCAACTACACCATCAACATGTGCTTTGGAGAGAGGTTTCCTGATGGAAAACCTTTGGAGAAGAAGCTCATCGTAGTCAAGGTTACCCCCTTTCCAAATCTTCCTGAATTTCACCTCAAAGACACATAATGTATTCGAGATCGTCTCCTTCAGTTATGCATTTTTTTAAAGATTTTCTTCTCCTCTGTAGGTGGTCCCTCTGATCTGTCGACACTTCCACGAGATGGCCCAGATGGAGGGAGCTTCGTCTCTTCACAGCGCCAACGTCAGCCTACAGTTGTCACATGACAGCCTGTTTGATCTCATCAGCTCCGTCTTTAGTCTGCCAACGGCTGAAGAGCCAGGGCGGGCTGCTGCACCTTTCCTACCTCAGATCTGACATTTAAATCTCACTTCTCCCTCGTGGAGACACCAATGGACACTCCACCGTTACCCACAGCGTTGCTAGAAAGTAACTGGTGACTTGTTGAATGTGTTAAGAGTAGAGGAAGCAGAAAGACACAGTTGAATTGTGGTCCTGTGTAACGCGCCGTTGTCGATCAACTGTAAGTCCACCCTACTTTATCTGCTGTTGACATTAGTCACACACTTTAGTCAAAAACTGACCTTTTTTTTTTATCACTACATAAATAGAAATGAACTCCTCCACTGTTGGACTGTTACATCACTCACCGTTTTGCCTTAGAATACAATACAATTACTGTAAATGTCAAATAATCTCTTCATGAAATGTATGGTTTAATTGATATATGTATGAATTACCAAATGATGCCTAACATGATGCTAAATCCTTTCTCACGTGTAAGTTTTTGCTTTTTTTTATCTCATATTTATGGGCTTGTAAAATGCAAACGGAAGCTAAGATAAGTATTGTGGAATGTTGTTTTTTATTTTTTGTATATACGTCATGCAGCCATTGACTGCAAAATATATCCATGTTCACGGTGAAATGTTTTGCACTTCAGAATTTGTTGGCAATTATTTTATTCTGCTGGTCATTTTTGCACTTTAACACAGAATAAACCTGACTGGCATGTTTTCAAATTCAAATAAACTTTAACCTTGAGTAAAGTCTCCGTTTATGACAACTCAATACTTAATACTTGATAAGTAATATACAAAAGGTAGTATAATAATAACTTTAAAACTAGGTTACAACCTACTGGTTTCTTAAAGCTAAAGAGAAAATAGGCTTTTTTTTCTCCTTTTCATTAAAACTATTTTTCTGAATAGAAATTACAAATGTCTACATAGAGGCTGTTTTCAGTCTATAGTGTTTGAAATGTAACACCAAGACATAAGAGGTGATTACAGGTAGAAGTAAGGCCATCTATAACTCTCACAGTATATCTTCAGATGTTACCACTTCAACATAACACAAGGACAGAATATAAGCAAGTAACCAAATTAAATTGAGATGGAAGCTTATTTATCATTATTATTTATTTTCATGTGTTCCTCCTTAGAAACACCTGGCCTGTCTGATCAAGTAAATGCAGAAACAACGTAAATTACATTCAGATAAGCATGAGCACCTGTTATTGTAGAGTGTCCCGCTTCTAGCTCTTGTCCTTATAAAACCCAATTAAACAAGACAACGAAGCCCAAGGCAGGTCCAGTCACCCAACAAATCTGTCTTCACAGTGGCAAACATACTTCAGACACCTAAATGCTGGATACGCAGAGTGAGTTTCTCATGAACATTTCTGTTAAAGAGCGCAATGCGGTAAAGGATACCACCAGGAGGAGGGTTTCTGTTGAATACACAATGACAAAGCAGTCATAATGAGGCTGCAGTTAAGTACTGCAGGTGACCGCTGAAAGGGTTGATTTAATGTTCCCAACTAAAGGGCATGTGGTAAATTCCATCATACCTACCTTGGAAAATGTTTATGAGATGTTCCAGACTATAAATTGTCCTCACATTACAGCAATAAAATTAAATTAACACTCGTTAATATACTTTAAATACAAAAAGAATGAAACTGTAGTTAAAATGTTAGTGGACATGAAAGCACCGGATAAGACAAAATATGGACATCAACGTTTTAGCGAGATAATGGGAACTGAAAGTCTGTATTATAACCGCTTTCAGTCCAAATGAAATCTACACTGCGTATGTATTGTGGAGTGGTAGTTTCTATTGTTTAAACAGAATGCCCCAAAACAAATCCAATCTCTTTTATTGATGGATTATTATTATTATTATTGTTGTTGTTATAATTTCTAATTTGGCACAAAACAAAATATTAACCCTACATTTGAGTGATGGGTTGAAAAATAGATAATGATGAGATTCAAAAGTTTGTTGAGAACATAAGAAAACAAGAAAAAAAAAAAATAAGAGGCTGTTGGTTTGAAGCTGCGGAGCCAGAAGTCACCCTGCTGGACTAAGTTTAGTTCATTAGAGATGGGAAAGACCAGAAAGATAACTGAGGCTTTCAAATACAAAATACAAACCAATCAACCGTGTAAACTACAGTAAAACGATTTATGTCAGTCATTCGGAACAGGCAACACAGATAAACGGAAGAAATAAGTGGATATATCAAATCTATATTATTTACAACCAAATCTAAAATTGTTCAAACACTCTACTGATAAATGTCCTACAAAATTGCATAACAGTGTTGTTCCTTAATAATGCAAACTTCTGCAATATGCAATATGCATATTTTTATACCACTTTTTAGCCAACAAAAAGTTTCTGCCACTGATAAATACCCCTTCAACCCCACAAAAAAAAAAAAAAGAGCCACATGAAATTCAAAGCCCACGCTGCATCCTCCCAGTGGAGAAAGCTACCTGATATATTCCCGCCGTGGGAGGGTCTTTGAGATTTGCCTCTTTAAGGCACAACCTGAAGTTCTCCCATTAAGTTCCTGTACTACAAAGAGACCAGTTCTTGGCAGTGACTGTCCAAGCGCAAAAGACATCAATAGGTGGAGTTCAAGTGCTCAAAAAAAGAGAAAAAAAAAGAAGTTTGTCCTTGAAATTCGGCTACGATAGAAAAGCTTGACATTACAGAGGTCGTTCCATCTTGAAGCTTTGCGGAAGTCTTTGTCAACTGTTTAGATCACACCCAGTGGTGGGACACAAAGTATAACGTATGAATAAGTGTTTGCAGTGGGTGTGGCTGTCCTTGCCTTTAATGTCATGGGCTATCATGGGGTTGTCATGGTCTCAGCCTCCAGTGACTCCCCCTCTCCCTTCTTGTGTTTCCTAGCATGTTTGTATTTGTCCACGTATGCCTTGACCAGATTGCCCACCTTCACTGGGTTGATCTCCCCACTCTTGCTGTGGCACACCTGATGACCAGGAACACAAGATAATTACAAATACATTCTCAGGAAACACTCATTCCACTGGTGACGTGACGCTGACTTCAGTTTGAACCCACCTTCTGGACAGCTTTCCGTAGAATCTCTTTGTATTCATCCTTGGTGATGTCTCTCCTCTGGTAGAAAGGCTTGATGGCGAGCTTGACCTCTTCTATAGCTCTCTCCTGCATGTGTAGCTTCTTCAAATACTGATGGCAGGGGTAAAGCATCACATGTCACCACAAATATTCTTAAAGTAGTAGCAGGAGTTATATTTATTTAAAAAAAAGGGGATTCACCTGGTCTTTCCTTGAATCCCCCTCGTCTGCCTCTCCTTGTACAGCAGATCTGGAGGAGGTGCTCAGGGGACCATCAGCATCCCTCTTGGAGGGCTTACTGGCAGCTCCAGTGATGTCCTGTGAAAGTCAGATTATATGGATGATAAGAAAAAGACCAGACTAAAAGATAAAGGTTGGATTTAGAGCTGCAACTAAAGTTTTGTTTTTCTCAAATAATCATTTTGTCAACACAAATTGTGAAAATGCCCATTAAAATGTCCCACAATCCATGGTGATGTATCTCAATAATGTTTAATTTGAGCAAGAGTCCAAAATGTTACCTTGACATGGTTAGAATCATAATGTTAGGGACTGATTACATCACATGTGTTGTTGTCAGATAATAATTCAGTATCAGTTTCACTTCCTAGCAGTTTCTACCAGTTTTAGTTTCAACCATGTGATTTCACCCAATCAATACAGTTGCTGCTTCTAGACAAACACTGCCACCCTCTGGTCATTTAAACACATTAAATGATTGTGTAAAAACACCAGTTGCTAGAAATATTAAGTGGTAACAAGTGACTGTCCTACCTGACCGGATGTCTGGACTGTTGAAGAAGGTCTGCGTGCTCCTTCCTGCTTCAGCTTCAATTTATACAGAGCCAGCTCTGTGCAAGAGAGGATTCAGAAAACATTTAGCTGAGAGCAACATAAAACAAGATAAAGTTACTAAAAGAAACTAGGACTAGTGTGGTGCATACAGCTGCATCACTTACTGCTTGCAGATTTCTCTGGTTGAGGCCCCTCAGGCTCCTGTATATTCCAGGTAACCCTCTTCACTTGAGTCTTGGACTTCACTCCCACCACAGCCGATACTAGTTCATTCTTCTCCGCCTCTACTTCCTTCTCTTGTTTGACGGATGCAACGCTTTCTGTGCGCTCAGACTTCACGTAGTCCAGGTTGTCCAGCATCACATCCACATTAAAGTCATCATCGGAGTCTGAGGGTTGCTGAACTTCCTGCTTTACAGGTGTGGTCAACTCAACAGTGTCTGCGTGTTCTCCGGAGGCCATTAACTCTGGGTGAGACTGAGAGGCTGGATCCTTGAGGCCGTCTGCTGGAACACGTGTGGTCGATGTAGAAACTGAGGGGACGGGGCTTAAGTGGCATAACTCTGGGGAACCCGGCTCTGATTTAATTATGGGGATTTGGGTCTGCTTTGTGTCAACCTTTGTGATTTTAAGTGGTTCAGTCTTGACTTTAGGCAGTTCGGTCTTGACTTGAAGCGGTTCGGTCTTGACTTTAAGCGGTTCGGTCTTGACTTTAAGCGGTTCGGTCTTGACTTTAAGCGGTTCGGTCTTGACTTTAAGCGGTTCGGTCTTGACTTAAGCGGTTCGGTCTTGACTTTAAGCGGTTCGGTCTTGACTTTAAGCGGTTCGGTCTTGACTTTAAGCGGTTCGGTCTTGACTTTAAGCGGTTCGGTCTTGACTTTAAGCGGTTCGGTCTTGATTTTAAGCGGTTCTGTCTTGATTTTAAGTGGTTCGGTCTTGACTTTAAGCGGTTCGGTCTTGACTTTAAGCAGTTCGGTCTTGATTTTAAGGGGTTCGGTCTTGATTTTAAGGGGTTCGGTCTTGATGGATCCTTCTTCATTTCCCTCGTCTTCACTTTTTGCTGCCAACAAAGCATGAAAGTCAGTTTCTTCTTCCATTGGTTTAGTAAGAGAAAAAGCCTCTTCAAACATATCCAGAGATGATTGTTTTTCTTTCTTAATTTCTTTCTCAACCTTTACCTCTTTAACCATTTCTGCTGTTGTGGCCTGGCCCTTTGCCGTGAGGGCTCTGCCTTTCCTTTTAACATTAAGGGTGGCAGTACAGGAGGGTGTCTTCTGTTTATTCACTGTGGCAATTTGATCCACTTTGAGGGAGTGTTGAGAGATAGTCTTCTCCTTTTTCTTACCCTGCGACTGTTTTGTGTCTTTCGAGGATGAAACACAGGACCCTGAAGTCTTCTGAGAACTCTTGGATGATGATGATGCTTCTTCTTTCCTTTTCTCTCTGGAGCTGGATCTAGAACTGTGTCTCCTCTTGTCTTTTGAACTCGACTCCACCTTGTCTCTGGCTGAAAGAGACGATTGTTGCAGTCCTGTGTGGTGGCCTCTCCTCCTTTCCCTGGATCTGGACCGCGATTTTGAGCGAGACCGAACACGTTTATGGTCCTTTGATCTAGATCTGGATCTGGATCGTGATTTTGAGCGAGACCGATCGTGTCTCTTGTCCCTTGACACCCGTCTTCTATCACAGTCTCTCTCTCGGACATCATTTCTCTCCTTGCTCCTTTGTTCATTCTTCTTCCTCCTTGAACGCTCTTTGCTGCTAGAGCTGGAACCAGACCTGCAATCAGTAATGAGAGAGAAAACCCTTAACTGAAGAAACTACTTGGTCCTAAATAAAGTTCTGTCAGTCAAACAGATGGAAACTCCATAGTTGATACCAGGAATGTTGGAAATAGTATTCAATATTTACCTAGATCGTCTCCTGTCTTTGGATCGTGACCGGGACCGCCGTCTCTTTCTGCGAGACCCATCAGGGGAATTGGACTGGGAGCTTTCTGAGGATGAGGATGACCTCCTCCTTCTCCTCCTCCTCCTCTCTTTGGACCTTGACCGCCTGGAACTCCTTTCTCTGTCCTTCTCCTTTTCTTTCAGTCCGCCTCCTTGGCCTGAGGCTTGATGGTCTCCTCTCTTACCTCGGTCCGTCTCTGAACTGCTAGAGCGTACGTCCTTCGAAGCGTGGGAGGTCTTTGTCTTATGGTCCAAATCTCTTGACTTTGGAGAGGATTTTGAATGCGGTTTCATTTCTGGCTTTTGTTTTGTCTTGGTGAGACCAGAGCTAGATGCTGATGAATTGTTCGTACTGTTGGGAGCCCCAACACTCGGTCCACTCTCCTCCTCTAGAGTCTCTCTCTCAGTCTTTACAAGATCCAGGCTGTGTTGAAGCGATGGTGTGGCGTCTACTGTCTCCGACTTCAAACTCTTTATGCTGTAACTAAACGTTTCAGCTCCACCTGCATCATCTAACGCGGGCTCTTTCTTAATTTTAGTGGGAAGTAGTAATGTTTGTTTCTCAGTCTTAATATCTATTGATGTCGATTCCTTTTTTACCTTGACAAACGTCTGTGACAATCTGACCTCCTGTGACGTGGTTTCCAGAGCACTAGGTTCTTCCTGTGAGGCCTCAATCTCCTGTGTTTCTGCTTTCACAGGAACCATGACCTGCTTGCTTTGCACCATACCCTCATTTCCTATACGAGGAGCCTTCCCCTCATGTGTGGCATGTCGGGAGCTGCCACCGAGGCTCGGGCCATCAGCTTCATGGTCTGAGCTGCTCGAGTCTGACAAAGTGGGATCAAAGGGATCATAGATTGTATTAGTGTCTTTTTCCGTATCGCCCAGTGTACGCGATGCCAGGAGCATCTGTTTATCCCTGTGAAGCTGTCTCTTCTTTGCTTCATCTTCCTTTTCTCTCCGGGGTGCCTTCGAACTGCCTCCGGCAGCAGAGGATGACAAGCTGCTTAGCCGCCTCGACTGCCAAGAGTTCCCACTGGAGTTAATGCGGAAACTCACCGCTGATGAAGTTGAGGACGATGAGGAAGACATGGAATAACGTGGGTGGCTCACAGAAGAGCCAGTGGGAACGGAAGAAGAGGAGAAGGAGTTGGAGAAGGCTGAGGACGAGCCGGCTCCGTCAGACCTCTGCCTCTGAGCCGGACCGTCAGGCCTCCCCTTTTGCTGGTCTACACTTTGCTGCTTTCCCTTGTCTCCAGCAAGGCTGTTCACACCCATCCCTGGCTCAGCGTAACCATTACTCCCACTGGAAGAATTACTACCATTTCCCCTCCTGCTACTGCTTTGATTCAAGCCAATGCTGCCACCTTGACCGGTGCCATCATTTGTGACACCACTGTCCTCCCTTTTAATTTTTGGTATCCTAGGAAGCACTGACACATCTACCCACATGGGCTTTATAGGTGTTTTTTTAGGTTGGGACTGTGATGAGGCCACTCCCTTGCTCTTGGAGCTGGAGTCTTGGGTGGGGGGGATGGATGAAGAGGGACTGGGGGCTCCAACGCTACTTGTTCTCCTGTGACCAGGGGGGAGCGTGGGTCTGACTGGATGAGGTGGCTGTAAACTTGGAAGACCTTGTGTTGGTAAATCAGAATGGGGAGATGGTTGGCTGTGGCTGGCTGAGGAGGGCATGTGGGGGGGTAAGTGAGAAGAGAAAGGTCTGTTGGTGGAGCTATGAGAGGATCCCGGTAGGTCGCCATTGTAGTGTAGGGACGGAGAACTGTCTCCGTGGCTGGGTGACATCACTGGGCTGAGGTTGACATCTGAGATAAAACACACAAAGAATGGAAGAATTACATTATTTTGCTTTGCTCAGCAGGTTTCACTGACAAATTAACTGCACTCAGGGTGCAGTTTTTATCATTCATATTCTGTTTTTCCCCTGTATTCACCAGTTGGTGCTTACACATGTGGCTTTTGTATTTGTTAGTGTGTCCAAATTGTCTACAACAGATGTCATTAATTTAGAAAACAAACAAAATATCATATAAATAAGGACCAGGGTACAGAATGTGAAAGAAATCTAATAACGCACACACATACACACACACCTTGCTTTGTAGCTTTAAGGGAACCATCTCGATTAATAATGACATCAGAGCTGTCCATCAAGAGGACGCTCTGTCCCGATAGGATGCTGCCAAGAAGGTCGGGCACAGGAGCTGCCTCCACAACACCCCCTGGCACGTCCATTCCTCTCCTGGTAGAGGAAAGCAAACCTTTAATTCGATCAACCATATCCATGAAGCTGGAGACACCTCACACATGTGAAATATGAGTTTGGAATTGTTTAATCATCCGTTTTTAAATCTGCTCAACTTTTTTCAAGCTAAATTGATAACAGATCTATTCATTTTTATTTGATTTGATTTGTGACAAATATGTTCTATCATGCCATGCCGGTGTGTCTAGGGATCCTTCTAACCAATATTGAGGACATTTAAAAACACTGCATTGTTACACCATGCTGCAGTAAATATTGGTCATGTTAGTGATTGAATGAGAGGAAACATGTTTGCTATAAACATGGAACATTCCAAATCAGAAATGTTCTGGAAAACCAACCTTACACTTCATGGCAGAATGTGAATGTTACCTGGAATGGCCTTGCAGTGACGGGTCGCGCTACAGGCTGGTGGGAGCGAAGAGCAGAGCGAGAGATCCCTCGCCTCTTGGCCTCCAACAACGATGTAACTCTGGCCTGCTGCCCTTCCTCCTCACTGGTCAGATGAAAACCACACACACTAAACTCTCAATAGGCGATAGTGATAACCGCATAATAATCATAAGGCTGACCTGAATCAAATAAATACATGTTGAATTTGCAATTGTAAGTCATATTGAGGATGTATTTGGTTTTGTTTTTTTGAGTGCAAAAAGGATTTGTAGTCTCCTTACCGATCCACAAATGGATCCAGATCAAACGGATCTCCATAGATAGAGAGGGAAGCTGCACCTATGTCAGCACGCATGTTGCTTAGCGTGTTCTCTGATGGGCGATACACGTTTGGAAGTGACGAGTTCTTCTTGTCCTTTACGATTCTGAGACTATTAGCAATACGGCTTCGAGGGGTTGCTGTTTTTTTCATCTGGTAGGAAAACACAGGGATAGAGTTTATCGAGGGAGAAAAGCATCTTACAACAACAAGCAAAATTTACATTGTAATTAAATAAAACCAATTATTCATGGTTCACATTCAGTCACTGATAAAACTAGAAAAACGTTTAAAACCATTTAAATCTCAACACTGATGACACTCACCAGCTTTCGTCTGGATTTAGTCCTCCTCCCTTTCCGTCTTCTCTTCTTCACTCCCGTACTTGCTGCTTTACCATTAGCAGATGTGTTCTTTCTTCTGACCTTTCTGCGTTTTCCTGTTTAAACAATCATAAAATGCATCATCATTTTGGCCTCATAGATATCTCGTGCAGATATCCGTGTCTGCTTTGAATCATGTTAACTATCTGAAAACTGAATTTGTATGTGTGTGTTTACTCACTGGTCTTGCGCCTGGTGCTAGATGGGACACGAGATGTGAAGTCCCGTACATACACAGCCGTGTTGAGACCAGCCACCACAGCATTAATAGTCTCATCCAGCCAAGTGGACTGAATCAGAAACGTCGGGGCCAGCTAGTAAGAAAAATAGCATTACTTGCTTTCACAAACCAGTGTTGTCTAAACTATGGAGCTAAATCAGAGCCGATAGTTTTGATTGTTTGGAGAGAAAAAAATGAAACTCAAAGTTCAGGTTTTGATCTTGAATTTTGAAAAATATAATGTATTAATTTGAAAAAATAAAAAAAGGCCAAAAGTCTGAAACTGAAAATATTTGATCTGAAAGTGAAACTAAATCTGAAAACATAAAATCTGCCACTGAAAAATACATTATTGAATTTTCAAAACAATCAAAAGTATTGGCCCTGGCTGCACACACTGCTCCTTAACACAAGCATTTCAATCACCAATCAAATACAACCAATGTCAACAAAACACATGCCCTCATTTCTGCTTGTCAACAGCACAAACTAGAGCTGACAAGGAAATTGCCCAAACACACAACTCAGTAAGTCATAGATGCCATCAGTAACTATAATCTGCACAAAAACAAACTTTGTAAAACGCCAAGACATTTAAACAAGATCCAGCCTGCAGTTATGCTGAAGAAGTGAGTTGGAAGATAAGCCAAGACTGAAGCATCACGCCTCATGCCAAACCTGCGATGTCCGTGCCTGTGTGATGCGATGTCGGTTGACATTAGCTCGAACCCTCTCGCTCTGCTGCGTTCGGGCAATAGCTCTGGTGGGACCTGCAGCACCGGACTGGAAGCGACTGGTTGCAGAGCGGGCAGTGGAGGGTAGGCTCTCTGTTTCACTCAGTTCTTCAGCTGAAACCCCTGAGACAGAATATGTAAACATCGGACTTGTGGAAAGATGCTAATGAGGGCACACAACATGGCCACTTGCAATATAATTAACACAGTTATAAGTAAATATGTTGTTTTTTTTATAGGAATGTGGGCTGTTTGCAACATATTTTTGTTGAAGGTGAATTAGAAAGTGCAATTCTACAAAGAAAATAAATAAAAACCATTCAAATGTGATATGGCAAAATTATCAAAGAACATCAGTTCACTATGTTAATTAGTATATTGCAAGATGGATATTCAGATTTGGTGTTCTTCCTATTTGTAAAGGACTACCAGGTTGAAAATGCTGTTTGAGAAAGTATGAATTTAGAAAAGGCAAATAACTTAAAGGCATACTTGAGTGACGATTGCTGGCTTCACACTCAGGACAGAACCATTCCTCCACAGGAACAGAGTCAAGAGGTGGAGTGAGACACTCCATGTGATACCTATGGAACAACAGATTTATATGATGATAAAAAAAATCTGATAAACTGCAATTAAGGCAAAAGAAAGGTTTGTTTAGTATATATAATATCGATCTCACCCAGCATCACACCCATCACAGAGCAAGAGGCGGTCCTCACGGTCCCTGCCCCCGCACACCTCACAGCTGGTCTGGTCCAGTTCCAAATCTATCACTTCTACTTGCTCTTCCTTCGCAGGCTTTTGTACTGTGATCTGAAGGAATCAGGCACCACAAAACACACAGAACTAATAAGCACACGCACCATATATTTATATTGAGTAAACTGATTTAAGAAATGTTCCTGAGGTTATGCTAAATCTGAACATACTCACCATTTTCTTCACTTTGCCTCCAAAACATTTCCTTAGGTATATGCTGTTGAAGGCAATACGGTCTACAGGACAGGAGTTTGCATTCTAAATAGCGGAAAACAAAAACGTCGGAAAATTAGCCATTCAGCTTCCTCTACCACAGATGCTTCGTCAATGCAGAGCATATACGGATAATCAGTGCTCTCTAACAAAGTGCTTTCTCCTTGGGATGAGACAACATTATGTCAGACGCACCTTGGCCCAAGCAAGGATGCAGTCAAGACAGAAATAGTGCTCGCAGTTCTCTGGTGTTGCAACAGGCTGGCTGCTGAACGAGTTAAGGCAGATGGGACACCTCTCCGTGTCCTCGTCCGAGCTCATCTCTGCAAGGTCAAGAGACGTTCCCCCGAAAGCTCCATCCTCAGCCTTAGCATCCCCCTCCTCTTCCTCATCTGATAAAAGTGGATAGAAATGTATTGTGAATGTACTATAGATATAGCACTTATAGAGGACATTGTGGCACAACACAAAGTAGTTTATAATCCTTTTTCAACTCTACAGAGAAGCTAAAGCTTCTTGAGTGACAAAAAAATCCAATATTTTGTAGGGTCACTGAATCAGAGCAGCTAAAAATGAGAGACTACATTGTATTAAACCTTAAATAAGTTGAGCAAAGAATAATGATATGATAATCTTGTAAAAAGTCATACCATCCTCTTCTTCCTCATCATCATCTTCCTCATTATCATCGTCATCCTCCTCTCCATCGAGGTGACCCTCTTCTTCTCCCTCACCGCTGTCAGATTCTCCCCCCTCAGACTCCCCTTCGACGCTGTCCGAGTCATCTGAGAGGAACAAACATGCATTTGGGTATGTTTGACACTCTTATGGAGGTGGTAAAACACGTACTCCTTCATTCATCTGCTCATAATCTTACACATGACAAACAGGTTAAACAACTACCTGAGATGGCCCACAGCGCAGCCCTTTTTCCTTTGCCTTGAGACGAACTGCGGTTGACCAGCTCATCTTGGCTGTCGTCTTCATCCATGGCTGACCATCAGAAAAACAGCCCAATTTCTCCAACAGTGTGTCTCTAATGGAAGACAGAGCAGAAATGCAGATAGTGTTTGAGTAACAGACAATATTTTACGGGGTTTGTTCTCCATTTTAATGATTATGATGAATTGGGTCTGACAGAATCTCATTCAAATTTAGTGATAGGAGCATATGTAGCCAATGTACTCACCGTTTATTTAAGGACAGGAGATGAAGAAAAGATATTCAGCCAACTTTGTGGAAAGACGAGGTGATATGTTCTGTCTGAGTGAGTAGAGAGGAGAAATGATCATAAAGCACGTGATCTTCTTGATCTACAGGATTCTGTAATCACTTCAATGAACAAACACAATCAATCAAGATATTCTTACTAACCGTGAGTGACATTTGGGGACTCGTGTGTGGCCAATAAACTACAAAACAGCATTTTTAAAAGAAGGTAATTTTGTAATTTACTGGTAATGAGTGTAGATAAAAGGGGAAAGTGTTACCCAACACCAGCATGTTAGCTAGCAGCATGCAGACTGTGCTGCGGCTACATTTGTAAACAAAGAAGAAAGCCCAGCACCAAACAGAGTGCTTTCTCTTCGCCTCGGAGAAAATACACATGCAGCGTGTACGCAGATACATACAGGACACATATATGCACTGACAAGGATGTGGGACTCACTTGAAACGCGATTCTTGATGAACAAACGACGCTAGCTAGTGACATTAGCTTCGGTGTGTAGCGTGTTAGCTCGGAATAGCTAAATTTAGCGAGCGTCAACTACAAGCTCCTGCGGGCTCCGCACGACAAACAAGTGTGCGCTGGTAACGTACTCAACTCCCGCAACGTAACACTCGTAACTGCAACGTCCTTTTCCTACGTGTATTTCATATCGACTCAAACCTACCCTGTTCAGCAGTGTGTGCTATTATTTGAAGTCTCCACGGTTGTTGACTGACACCACCGGCTGGCTCGAGACGGAAATGGCAGAGTGCACGCGAACAACTGTGACTCTTAAAGAGACAGTGTCCGTTTTATTTTGAAATCAGCCACGGAAACCTGAGAATATACAATCGATACCATATGTATGCCTATAAGTGCGTGTGTATGTATTTTAGAGGGATCACAATAAAGACAGGTAATTAACACATGGACTAGACAAGGAGTCAATGCTGTGTGTTATTTCTACAGGCTGATATTTTAAATAATAAAGCATGCAGATTATTATTTTTTAATACATGGTAGCCTACTTCGCACGTGGATTGTGGTTATACTTAAAATTAATGTGGTCACATTGTGTGTTTTAGCAGTTCCATACAAGCACAAATGAAAAATCATACACAAAGAGACTCGCAACAGATGATTTAAATGAAATGTTAAGGGCCTTCACATAACTGACACATGGCCTCAATTTCAAAAAGGCCTATGAAGCCTACAGTTCAGTGTCAACGATTCAAATTGTACATCACATGAATAAGTGAGTCAATCTACAAGTATGCAGGGATAAGCAATAATGACATAACAGAAATAATGACACGCTATTCAAATTCAGTACATGAACTTTACTTCATAGTAATAAAAAATGTAAAGTCTGTAAATCGTATGGAGGTATGAAATGAGCCTATTACCCAGAGGGCCTAACAGGCACATACAGTAAACAAGCACCACTGTCGCCCCCCAGCGGTAACTCCAATTTGAAATAATCAGCTGTTGCATAATGTAACGTAATCCTGATTTGCTACTTCATGTCATAGGGTTATGTGTATCCTGGCTGTGAATAATCCGACAGGGCTTTGACGGTGAACAACTGGCCAGAAGAAAGCTCAAGAATACACCGAAACCCCCTCAAAAATGTTATGATAACCTCCAAGAAACGAGGAAAGAACATCGTGTTCCAGCTGACAAACTGAAAGGGGGGTCAACTAAGTGATTTTTTTTTTTTTTTTTTTTTTGCACACATGTAAAAAAAAAGAGCGGGTTTTTTTTATATTCAATTGCGACTAAATGTGTTGTTGATTACATATTATTATATCTCAATTTACTGATATGATTGCAATTATTTAATCTAATACTATATATCTAATACCAATTATATTGAAGTTCTAAAAATCACCTAACTTTTTTCCACGTGTTATTTAGATTGAAAGGGCAAACAAATAAAAAATAAAAATTGTGGTTTCAAATCGCGTTGGTTGCTATAAAATGTGTTAACGATGTCGTTGAGTCCTTTAGTCTCACTCCGTTTAATAATTGAGTGTTCATCATCATCATCATCATCGCCCTCCTCCTCCTCCTCCTCCTCCTCCTCGTCGTCATCACCAGATCAGACTGTCATGCTGCATCCTTGGTACGTGCACAGCCACACTCTGCTCATGGCAACACTGTACACAAGTGAGTCGAGTTCAACCACTTCGCACCGTAGGGGTAGGGGCGCCCTTTGTCAAAACCGGCTTACAGCACACTTAACCCACCTCCAGTCGCGTCCGTCGCATCCGGTTCGCCTATTTAAGCTTTTAAAAAAACGCGTCGCATCACTGTTTCCAGAAATTAATCTACCGGGACGAGAACCCGTTAACGGCGGAATGGTTTATTCCTAATGTACGACGTGCAGAACTGAACGCGCCGCACCCCAACTATAACTCTCAAAGTCGGCCGAACATGCTGTCCCCGTGAGCCCCGCCTTAGCAGATTTTCATTCGCCGATTATCCACAATGGGCGTGTCCTTTAACTTCACCGCGGCCGCTCATTGGCTGTGCCTGACGCCAGTTTGGTTGCTCATCTGCATAACCAGGTCGGGTTGTAGATGCAGGGCAGTGGGCAGGGTAGGGGTAGTGCAAGTGATCTGAACTTCTGCGTCGGTGTCGGCTACACTATATCCTCCAAATGCACCTAACTTTAAGCATGCACCGTGATTTACTGTAGAGGAAAAAACTATTCGGATGTCCAGGTAGATGGCTGCTCAGGTCCTACCCGGAAAACGAAATATGTTTGTCTTTTAGAACAAAAAGAAAACTTGGGACTGGTAAGTAGCTCCCTTTATCGGACGCTATTCTTTATTCTATCTATATGGTGGGTGAACAGGCCACATTCGACGTATCATCAGGTGTAATATGTACATTTCTCCACAGCTGTCAGATGTTAGTATTATTTTTTTTTAAACTTTTTCGTGATAATTGAAATTGAAAGCATTATTTTTAATTTTTAATAGATAAATAGTGAAACAGCTGTCATTCCTAAATCTGTAGTTGCAGCACAGTTTGTACAGTGTTGGGACAATAGAGGGTGTGAAACGATTTTGACGATTTTATTTGAATTTGATAAATTCGTGTACATTCATTTTGAATAACAGTGTGTTCTAAGCATTATAGAAGAGAATATACTGAATTGTGTTGACCCGTGTGTGATTTATTACTGTTTTATTACACCCCTGTACGTGTTGTGTCCACAGCTTGTGTGCGCTCATTCGTTATCAGTGTAATATCTGAGATCTAAGAGCAGGTAAGCCACTGACTAACGCACATTGTGCCAATTGCCAGATCCACTGTGCGTGTGACAGCGGCTAACCTGTTTTTGGGAACGCACCCCAGTTTTTGGTTCCTCCGAGACCGACCAAGCCACAGCCGGACAAGACAAACACCTAGATCTACAAGCTGCCCCCCTCCCCTCCCCTAGATCATGTCCCGTGCACATTGCTGGGACAGGCCTACTCAACGTGACTGCCCTCAGTGGTCTCCATGTGTACTGTAGCCTACTTCCTCCTGTGTTCACATACTGTTCCTTATTTAGGGCCTGCGCCTTGTGCATTGCCCCCTATAGAGCCGACCTCTATAGTGCCCCCTACTGTCGAGACAAGTGGTGAGTGGTTTGCTTCAGTTTCTTTTTCATCTGTGTGACATGATAATCATCATACTGTTTCCCATTTGAAGTTTTTTTTTTTTTTTTAAGAGGTTCCCCGGGGGGGATAAAGAAATTTGAACTTTGTTTTACTACAAAATGGTGAGGGAAATTACAGTAATGTCTCCACCCCCTTCACAGTAAATGCCATTTTTCTAGTTATTTACAAATTTGTTCCAAGTAAGAACATCCAAGTCAATTGTATGATGTAACATGTGTGTTTGTAGACGATATCCCTCAAGTGAGAAGTAAAGTTTCTACTCAAATCAATTGAAGCATCACGTGTCTTTCTGTTTGACTCTGTAATACATTTTCTTGGTGTCGGTGAGGAGGTTTCATTCCCATCAGTGCATAATGACTCACTGTGACACAGAGGAATAGATAAGTGCAGTATGTCAGACTCATTAACTCGTGGCCCCCATTCATCATCATAAATGTGGACGTGCAGACGCTCACTCTCTTTCCGGCAAACAGGGAGGTGCTTTCCCAGACACCCCGCTGCCCGTTCTGAATGTGCATCGATCAGTTTTTGAAATGTTCCAACCATAGCACCCCGTTCACATTCATCTCCACGGTAGATTTTAGAAGGGGGTCTACGTGTATGAGCAATTCACTCAGCCTGGTGTCCTCAAACATCATAATCTGTTAATGTCCCGTCTATGAGATTGGAGTCCTGAGTTTAGATTTGAAGTGGGGGAGGTTGGATGTATTTCACTTCATACAACACTGGCCCAAGGCTTTTTTTTTCCTCTACTTTATACGGGATCATTATCTTTAATGTGAAGGTAATCGGTGGGAAATACAAAGAGAAAGCCTTTTGGATATGTGCAGTGTGCATCGTGTCCACAGGCAGGCGTCGGCGTAGCAGCATGCTGTGGGCTCGTCCAGACAGTGGGAACTAAACATGGATTTGGATTATCTAACCCCTGCCAAGCCAGACAGCTCTAAACCTTCTCAGTAAAATCCAATTCTACACAATTAATCGTAATATCAAAGCTGGATATCTTCACATACGTGTCAAGCTTGAACAACAACGGACCAAATTGGTGTTGGGCAAAGTTTTTGACGTGAATTTGTGTATATATTGAAATGGAAAGAAAATATGTGGCTGCTTGGGATTTTACCTGGCAAGTTTGAGCAGATGAGAGTATTTATAGAAATCCACAGGGTTTCGGTCAGGGGTGAGCCAGAGCACAAGAGAAGCTCAAGTCACTGTGTGTGACGGCCAGGTTATTTACTCTCTGGGGTAAACAAACAGGGAGGGGTGGAGGGGAAAGTGTTGCGCTGAGACCTGACTTTGTGCACGTGTGCGTTTTATCACATCACGCCAGGGTCTGATGAGACGGCTAATTCGAAATGACGGAATATATTTAAAAACAATAAGTTGTGTAATTTAAAGAGAGGGATAAAGTCCTCCGTTTTTTTTTTTTTTTTTTAATAAAAACATTCCTTACTCATAGACTTTAAATCTATGATCATATTTTTTTAAATAAGTCACGTCAGCACTCACAAATCATTTCAGACCCCCTTGCCTTTACGGTCACATGTCCTGTAGATAAATTGCATTACATCACTGATATCAGCCGAGGCTGCGGTACCAGGATGTTTGCCATTTTTCCAACTCCGAGGATGCACTTCATGAACTTCCCATCAGCCACCTGTGAATACTGGCTTTAAAACGCCACAGAAATGACTGCATATCAGGACCCATATACCGCAAGCTATGAGGAGAGCATGCATATTTCAGTACCTATAACATATTCATAATGCATTTCACATAGGAGCTTCATGGCACTGTAGTTTTTAAAAAGTGCACGCTGGTGTGTTAATTATTTACTGCTGGCTTGATGTGCAGCAAATCCTCTCCTAGTAACTGTAGATTAAAGGGGTTACAATAAAATGACTCACTCAACAAAAGGTTATCTAAAACACAATGCACATTTTTATTATATTTAAATACACAGTATGACTGTAATTGCTCTAGGTAAAAGGTTCTAAATTATTTTACATTTCATACAGATACTTTGCAGTGTTTACAGTAGCAAAACTCTGTAAATATATTTGTCTTATGTATATACAGTATGTATATCATGGTCGATTAAATAGTGAGTTACCAAAAGAAAGGGGAGGGGAGGGGGGGGTTAAATAAGAGGGGATGGTGACAGAACAGTGAACAAGTTTCCTTTGGCCCTGCGGTCCATGTTTTATCTCCATGACGACTCTCTGGATGTCAGGACTGCAAGACACACAAAAATAAGTGGGGATGATGATCCCTTTGTTTTGGAAAAAAAAACATGTTCAAGCTAAGACACAACAGGAGAGACTGTGGTGGATCCAGATATTCACACATGCCTATGAGAAGCAGTAGCTGACACGACACTCGTTATTGGGTTAATTACCCAATAATGTCACCCGTACACGACCGAAGTCTTGCAGTCAAGAGGAGCATTTTGGGAACAGAATCGGTTTCAAGCAAGTTTCTCTAACAAACACGGAAATAGTTTCTCAAGCAAGGAGCAGTTGTACAATCCCACAAAGAAAACACCACACTGTAGACGGTAAGGAGAGAGTGCACACTCCAACACAAGCCACTTTGACCTGTCGGCAGAGCAGTGATAATGAGATGATAAGTGCTATGATAAAAGTCAATATTGCTTCAGGTGGTTTTGGGTGGTTATTCGGGGATAACAGTAATGAAGGCAGCCAAAAGCACTGAAAACAGCAGCTTCCAACTTTTGCCTTGTTATACTGGCTTAGGTAAGGAAGCTCACCCTAAATCTACAGTACACTGAGGCACAATACAAGTTATGACAGGTCAAACGTGTGGTGTGACGACAGCAAAAGAACCAGGTGCATCCACCCCAGTGGAGGAAAAGAAAGGATATCTGAACAAACCGTGGCCTTGTTGCGCTACTTTCGAAATGCATCACTTCTTTTTAGCACGGAGCTTGGCAAAAGCCATAAGCTCCTGAAATGAGTTGTCTTCAAGCAGAGCAGAAAGGGAACAGAAAGACACATTTCTCTGTAGGTAAACCAGGGCCACGGCTTCACACAGGAAGAGAATGGGACAGTGCAAATACATTTTTTGCAGAGCCCTTCTGTGAAAGGCTCTTGCTCTTTGGAAGTAAAGCATCACCAAAGCACAAGGCATTGTATAGATACACCCCCCCCCCTTACTTACAAATAGTATCCATACATAAAAGGCAAACTGAAATGGCATCGGCCTCATGTCTTTCAATGTCACCGTGTAAAAAAAGCGCTACAATCAGAATGTCTGCTACAGTCATTCCCAGTGTGATCGATGTGCTACGTGGAGATACGGTGAAAAGCAGCCGTCGGTAGACGATGGTTGACTTGAGGGCGGGAAGGCCGCTTTGTCTTACAGAGGGGGGGGAGTTAGGAGCATGTTTACGGACGTATTAAATTATAAAGAAAGCAGCTACTGTTAGTCCAGAAGCAACCAGTAGGAGGGGAGGAGGGCGGGGAGGAGAGACATTGTGAAAGGATAGATAAAGCCACAGAATTAAAGGAGGAGGAACACATGAGAAAATGTTAAAAACAAGACAGGAATCAGCAGAATACGGTGTTAGGCGCAGAAAAGAAGTCTGTCAGCTTTTTAAGGTGGAGCACAGGGAAGCTGCTGAGAAGTAGCAGGGACCTCCGCCATACAGATCCTTCCTCTACCCAACACCAAAAGACTGGCAGCCTTAAACCCAATCAAGCCGGGGTAGAAAGTATGGGGGCAAGGGGCTCTGGGACCAGGGGGACGGGCAGGGCAGGGCGGGAGAGGAGCAGAGCGGGATGGACTTGGGAAGCAGCAGGGTCTCACACATACACACCCTCAGGGTTGAGACTGGACACTAGAGGGTTTTGCAGGTTGCGCGGATGTCCCAGGAACTGTTTGGCAGTGGGGCGAGGCGGGGACTCCATTTGAGCGGCACTTTGGCCTGATGGGGGGAGACACAAATATCGTTTAGAGGGCAGGTCATCTAACTTCGACAGCTGAGCATCACAACATGTTGCGTTTCCGTACCTCCGTTCCTGTATTCGTCCTGCAGGAGATGGGCCAGTTCTAGTTGCTCCAGCTGCTCCTGCAGCTCTGTGCGTGAGTTGGTGTGTGCGGGCAGGACACCCGCCTGTTGGATGAACTGCTGCAGGTTACACTGCCTCAGCTCCTTATTTAACTCCTCCAGCTCCTCCTGTTTCACCTGAGAAGGAAAAGCACATGGATCAACGAGACAGTCAGCACCGACTTGCTGAAAACTGACTGTAAACGGGTGCAGCATGTACAAATGGGATGAGCAAAATATGCCTGCTAATCCTTATATAATTCTGCTCTAGGTGGCTTAACTTATAACTGCATTAATAAGAGACCAACAGCAGAATGTATTAATGTGTTTACAGGGCAGGACTTTAAATCACATTACATCCACTATACAATTACAATTTTTCACCATAAGGGGGCAGCAGGGTCATTAAGTCTAGTCTCACGTCACTGAGAGCCATTATCACCGTCACCCATCATCAGACCATTCAGCTACAATGAATTATCAAAGTCCTGCAACTACCATGAGCATCGTTTTTCAAATTCCTACAGATTCCAGCAGCCCGAGGCATATTCTCAAAGATGGATGCTTAAAAATGCTCATTTGCCTGCTGCATGTCAAAGATGTTTTAATCAAGGAGACGCCACGGGGGGGCCAGAATATTCATCAGCTCCCAGTTGTTGAAAACATGAGAGTTCAGAGACGTTCCATGGAGACCGTGGCCTCACCTCTCCACCGGCAGATTAAACTGTGATGCACACAAACAGGCCAGTCAATCAGTCTTAATCGACTATCCATTTGCGCTTAATCAATGTGTCTGCAAACAGTACAGGAAGCAGCAGTGTGCTACCGTCCTCGTTTCCCAGCGCCTGTGTGTGTGTGTGTGTGTGTGTGTACATGTAATTGATGTTGGGCTGAGGCAGCCTGCTGAGGCGGTTCACACCTGCAGGTCTGCCTCCATTAGCCTAATGACAGGAACGCTGTGCTCATCACCACCAGCACTTAAACACTGGGCTGGAAGCCTCGACCCATCAGCTGACTGATGATTGACGTGGCAACACACGCACACCTTGCCATTTCTATACACTGAGCTTTATTATACAGTATTATGTTGCCAGTATTATCATTTAAAGGAGGCGATTACTGCCTGGGTGGCAAAATGACTCTGTGGTTTTTTGGATTATAAACTCTCACAGTCCGGTTATGACATGGTGATACTTATTATACCAGGGCGTATGAAGAAACAAAAGCCTGATAGCTCTGTTCTACTTTCTGTATAATTGGCAAATTGATCATGACACAGTCCCTCTCTGTTCCATCAACTAGGAACTGAATCTGTTGAGTCAGACACATTCCCACAAGGACGACTGACTGAAAAGCAAATGAGCTTATCGTTATGATTTAATCAGTTTTGCAGCCGGTTATTACTAGTAGCCCAGCGGATTGAAAATATTACACAAAAGGTCTTTCAGTCTGGCTGGTCTTTGCTAATGAAGATATGAAAACACTACAAATGTTTCCTGAAGCTCCATTTCCTTATGACAAAACGTTCAAAACACCATCAACCATAGTACGATAAAAGTGGAATTTAATCACCGAGCGCTAGTCTGAATGAGCTCCGTGAATTTGATACCCGAGTCTTGGGTTCCATGTGGATCATGAGGAAACTTAAGTTTGTCTTCAAACTGGGTTCGGCTTTTATTGATATAACTGCATCTATGACAACCACCAAAAGTAAACAAACAATAGACACCACAAACTACCATAAGTCGAGGCCGAGTAGATTCAATAAAAGGTTCTTTTGTTCTACAAATCAATCCTCTTTAATCTCTTTTTCCATACAGAGGGTACAACAATATGTAGATACTGGCAATGTAATATACACACCATTAGTAACCATGTGTTCAGAGCATGCATACAAGATAATACCTGCTAAGCCAGTTTGGCTGAACTGTAAATAGTTTGTCAGACAATAAAACATGTTTCATACAAGGTAGGATATGAGGATACAGCAGTTATGTCATCGGAATTTGTTGAAAAAATATTTCTGTATAAAAATGCCACAACAAATCATGTGTTCAAGTGTCTCTGTTGTGTTTCTGCTGCAGTATGCAGGTAGGAGAGGAGAGTTTTTACAGTATGGCTAGAAGAGGGTCTGTGCTACACCCTTCAGATGACAAAAACGTGGGCTGATGTGGATTTATAACCCTTTCTCCAGAGCCAGCACCTCTCTCCTTACCTGCACAAGAGACTCAGCCTTCCCCAGAGCCTTCTCAGTCTCAGATAGCTGCTCCTCCAAGTCTGTCCCATGATTCTCCCGGCTCTGGAGCTCTGCCTTCACGGCGTTGAGGGAGTCCTCGGGTCTGTTGGCTTTCCCTTCCGTCTGGCTTTCCCGCTGGATCTCTTGCTCCAGCTGAGCAGAGCGAACAGAGAACTCATGGAGCCGCCGTCCGCAGTCGTCGAGCTTGGCGTGGAGCTCCCCCAGTTTCCTCCTCATTCCCCGCTCCCTCTCTGACTCCGCCTGAAGCTCTTCCTCCCAGTACTGCTCGTGGGCAAGCTCGCCCTGGTTCCTGCGCATCGCTACTTCCAGAGCGTCCATCTCTTCTTGCAAGTGGGCGTCAGAAACTGGTGAAGGACATGGAGATGGGTAGGGACGCTCCCAGGTATGCGACTCCCTCTCTAGAGCATCTAGCTGAGCTTCCATAGCCCTCAGTCGCTCCTGTTGCTGAAGAACCTTCCTAAAGACCTCCTCTTTGGATGGGCCTATAGGTGGTGATGGAGATGGGGATGGCACACGAGTGGATACAGGGCTGGGAGAAGGGGAGGGGGAGGCTCTTTGCTCCGGAGAGTCCCGAGGAGACATCTTAAACTGTTTGGCTTTGGATCTGGGAGACGTGGATGGCCCCAGGTTAAAGGTGAGTGCTTTCTTAGGCTGGCTGCGTTTCGAAGTCTCTGGCTCAGGATACTTTGGCAGAGGAGGGGGGCTTGGTCTGTCTGGTTTTGAGCCAGGTCCATCACTGCTGCTAGGGCCAGTACGGCGCAGGAAGAACTGAACTTCACCGCCATGTTGGCCTAGCTTAGCCAGAGACTCCAGAGGCTTCTCTGTGGCCAACAGCTGCCTCTCTGTATCCCTAAGACGCTGGATCAGAACATACCGGCCTGTCTGACCTGTGGACAAAGATGGACAGAAATACACTTAAGTTACAATCAGAAAGACAACACTACTACGTCGCCTAAAACACCACCGCATCAACTTGGAGAAGCCGCCTGACAACACGTTTTCCTAAAAAAAAAGCACATTACATAAACCAGTCTTCACCACTGTGATTTTAAGCAGTTTAGCAGACTCCTCACATTGCTTCTGCACAAGGAGCGCTAACTAACAAATGACATCACACGCATTATGATGATGCCGATACCTTTAAATCTCTGCCTCTGAGGATTGGAATAAAAGGCTTCTGCGTAAGACTCGCACAACAACATGTAAAAATGTTCAAATACACTCAAGTTTCCACAAGGACCTTGAAATTAGGACAAGCCCTCCCTGATGACTTGGCAGGCAGCTCACTCATGGAAGGAGGAGAGTGCTAAATCTGGATTTATGTTGTTCAACGCTGCTGCAGTGTAAGGCTTGAATAAAGCTGGAGGATATACGGGCAGGAAATCCAAACTGACCCCGTGACAATCAGACACAATACTCAATTTGGGTCAATGAAAAGGTGAGTTCAGAACAACAACTTTAGCACATACAGGTACTTTTGTTTTGTCTCCATCCCATTCTCATTGCAGGGCTGTTATCTAATCTCTTAAGGCTGTGAGATAAACTGATCGGCCTGGAGGCTGGGGATCATAACATGATGATCTGATGATATCATAGCAGAGAAGAGTTTGAGGTCCTCACCAATGGCCTGGGCCAGAGCGATGACCACATCCTGGCAGGATGTCTCCTCAGAGAGGCCACACACGACACGCACCACTCCGTCCACCCACACTTTGAGCTCCATCTGGGTCCAGACAGGAGGAGGCGAAGGGTAAGATGGTCTTCAAAAACGGATCGCTTTAGCCCCGGCTTGACTCAGCTCAACACTGCATGGCACTTCGCTCTGGCAGGACAAGAACAGAGAGACGTGTTAGAGCCGTGTTGAAATGACTGATGATGATGATGATTAATCCAGAAATCCAATCTTCCGGATGTAAGAACAGACTTTTGTGAATGTAGAAACAATGGCGAGTTACTGGGAGGAAAAAAGACAAGATTTTCTAAAGGCTGATCATGATGTAATCTTACCCAAACATGCTGCAAGCTGTCACACACACACACACACACACACACACAAGTAAGTCATTTTGTTGAAATACCAGTTTCCACACCAAACAGTGCTGACGTCAAAAATGTCCTGTGCTGAGTGAGAGTATGATTGAATCAAGAGACCAGCCGTCGACAGATAGAGCAGCGTAGCATTTTGTAAACTTTCGAGTTGTTAATAAGAGCCCCGGCAGTATCTTGTGGACCTGGAAGCATAAATGCCAATCTGTAACCCAATTAAACGCTCTGCTGCCCTCCTTCAAAGCCGTTATGATAGCTTACCGCCGAGGGGAACGGACAGGGAAAGTGGAACAACTCAAGTGTGTCTATGTTTGGGAGAGGGTGTTTGTGTGGGATACATAAAAACATGGCAGGAGAGATAGTGTGCGTCTCTCATTTGATCCCCCCTCAGAAAGACCAGAAAAAGGGTCTCATCAGACTTCATAGAGCATTAGCAGGTTGCGTAGCCCGTGTCTGGGCAGCTGCTTTAACCTAAATGAATATAGTTATGTTTGGTCCCAGTTAATCCGCCTCTACTTTTACAGCTAAGCTTCAAAACAAGGTAATAAAATACCGCAGTGCTCATAAAGAGAGAAGTGCCTCGGGCGGCGGTAGGATTATCCACAGAACTTGGCACAGTAAGTGAAACTTTGTAGCCTAGGTGGGTAAAAGACAACTCTTCACCCAGAGTCAGACAGATGGTGTTCTCTTTCTGTCTGTCTCTGGTTCTCAATGGGAGGTGTTGAATACTGAGCCCCACCATTATGTTGCCCCTCATTCAGTGCCTGGCTCTGCTCCACTGGCTGCCTATAGGGAGCTGCTTTGGAGGAATGCACTGACTTCATCTGCCAGCCGGAAGAATTCCTGCTTTTCTTAACAAAGCCCTCACCCCGCCCCTTCTCCGCCGCTGACCTGGCTGCCCCATCCTCCCCTCCCCAAGCCGCTATTACTTCTCCGCTGTTTGGACGCCAAACACAAACTCTGCTGGGGAGCAACAGCCTATCTGATGTGGCAACAACATCACACAGAAGAGCTCGACATGACACCACGCATGGGAGGGAGTGACGCCACAGCTCGGAGAGTGAACCCGCAGATTGAGATCACAGGAAACAAGCGGGAGATGGAGATGGATCATCACATGTGGTGGAAATTCTTTTCGGAGCTATGCGAGCATTGTGATTTCATCTGGAGCGAAAGTAGATAGGAAAAAAAGGGAGTGCTTGCTAAGATAAAACACCAGACGTTTCAACACGGGCGAGATGTCAATACGTTTCCTTGAGAGGGCACACTGTGTGCTCTGTTGCAATACATAATTAAGCCAAACTGGTTGAGTCACAGAGTCAGAAGACAATCCTTTAGTCCTCAAGCCGAATACATTGGAATATTACTTCACAGGCCAGAACCAAATTTCCTCTACTTCATCATAGCTCGATTAACCTGTGAGGAAACTGTTTACAAAGATCAAACAGACCTTGAACCCTTGACATTTGTGTGAAATGAACGCCTGCATGTATAAGGAAAGGTCCTACGTAACTGGATTTACATGCAAACAAACTTGCAGACAGCGTCTAACCCCACGGTCCAAGATTTCTATGTCTCGTTAAATAAGAACACAAACATCTCCCAGCTAAGAATGTCACTCTCCCATGATGCTTGGTTTGTGTCCCTCCTGGCTGGTGAAATGTGATAATCTGCACTAACAGGAAACAAACAGGCCTGTGAGTCTCAGGTTGCTGTCTATTCTCTTTGTCACAGGCACAACAGCACTGAGAACCAGACATCCGCCTGACCCAGCTCCTTTTTAGAGCGCGGCTCCGGAGTCCTGTGTCAGCTCTCATTGAAATACAGATGGAGGAGAGAGAGACACCTTTATACCGTTTGTGAAATATAGTCTCTGAATGACAAAGTGAACCATCAACGTAGGCTCTGAACAACAATGACGGCGGGCTGAAATGGTGTTCAAAACACTGCAGGAAGCCAGTCTGTCAATCAACACATTTGCGATCCAAAAAAAGGAGGGTGACTATAAGCCTAAAGCACAATTTTTGGTTTCCGAGTCAACATGGAAATGCTGTCGACAAACACAGGCTGCAGACTGCTTTGCACATTTGAAAAGTCTCGATGAACACACGCCCATTCCAACATAAGCCACTAAAAGTTATCCGAAACGCATAATTTCATCCATATGACAAACGCTCGCACTTCCACACCCCGCCCTTTAACCTCAGATCTCCCCCGAAAACAGAAGAAGCACGAGCCCCACCCACCCAAAACAACACACAGTTTCAGTTGAAACTCTGAGCTCTGGCATTTCAAAAGTTTTCTCAAGAGGAAGAAATCAAGACGTAGTAAAAAAAGAAATCTCTTTGGAGGTTAATCGGCGAACTGAAGCAATCAAAAATAACACACTCCAGGCTCAGAAACAAGCACATCCATAAAAAAAGCCACTTGAGGAGCTTAAATTGAATAAATAAAATAGACTAGGCATACTGTATGATGAAAGGCAAAGAAAGAGAGAGAGAGTGAAGGAGACAGACAGTGAGAAAATGAGAAAGGGAGAGGATAAATGTGAGGGGAAGTCTGACAGATAAGACAGATAAAGAGAGGTAGAGAAAGAGCAGTGATTGGAGCCATGTGCCATTCCCTCTCTCCCCGCTCATCATCGCTCACCCATCCAGCTAACCCGCTTTGCGTCTTTCATCACCCTGTCTGTGCCGCTGTCTGTCTCTCTTCAATAACAGTCTCCCGGGCCCTGGCTGGATTTGACTCAAGGCAGAAGTGGCTAGCATCACCAGGCCCTGGGCAGGATTCGGCTCGTCTGTGTGCCATCCTGTGCGAGCAACATTGTTGGGCTGTGAATTGATTGGCCTTTTTGGACAAGCGGGGACAGAGAAGTGTCTGCACGCCTCAAACTACAGCACGGGAGACACCCAATCTCCACATAGTTATCATTTTTTCCCCTCCTACACATGAAAATAAGAAACATTTGAAAAGAAAACTCCCACACAAGCACAAATAGTACTCATGCAGCCTGACAGACCTTTAACCTTGGATTTCCTTTGAAGATAAACTATTTCTGTTCATTATGATTGGGAAATAAGTGGTAAAGAGTAAAGCTTATCAGGAAAATTCCAAGAAGAGTTATTAATGTTCTGCAGCCTCTCAACACCTGGCCCTGAGGCTACATGAAGAGTATGCTTACTGGGTGTGTGATGTGTGTGTGCGCACAGGAAGTCCAGAACTCTGTGTCACGCTGATTTCAAAAGGTTGGGTTTGCTTTCACTCATGTACGTGCGAGTGTTGTTTGCAACCAGACGTCCCATTCAGGCCCATCTTTACGAGATGTTGCCCCAGTGATTGCCATGTTATCTCTGCAGCAGCACGGAGAACAATGGCAGGAGTAAAGGGCAGAGTGCACATCACGCAGCGTTACCCCCTATCACTATCAACAGAGAGACCAGGCTGGTTAAAGTGGACATAATAGGTTAGACGTTACGCTGATAGACGACAATGAACTGTGTGGGGGTGAAGCCGCGTCCTCTGTGCCACTCTGGTCCAGGTTGGCAGAGACACAGAAACACTCAAAGAGCCAGTAACACGCTGGCACCGAGCAGCCTGGTGTCGTCTGTACTGCAGAGACACTATTGTTGTTCTGGTTCCACACTCAGCAGACAGTGTCGCTTCTTTTGTGGCCCCTGGCGTTGCCGGGTTGTGTGCCGTACCACGCCGGCATTTAGTGCAATTCTGCTGCGTCCACATGTTACCACAGATAAAACTCATAAAAAAGGGCTTTGTCCTCCCTCGCCTGCTGTTTTGCATTCTTTTTTTTAATTCCTCCTCCCACTTCTTCGTCATCCAGTGTTTCTACCAAGTGAGCACAGTGTATGTGTTCAAAGACCGATGAGACCAAAAACAAACGGTAAAGTCCACAACACGCACGTAGTTGAGCGCAGCGCAATAATTATTCATAATGGCAGAAAAATGATCCTTTTGCTTCATCCAATGGAACCGGTTCTCTGTGGAACACTTGAGATAGATCACATGGGTATTCTCAGTGACTGCTTCATTACATACAGTAGCAGCAAGAAAAATGTGCCTGCATAAAATTACTCCAAACTGTGATACTGTAGTATACAACACACACACACACATGCACACACACTAACTGCACTCATACTGCACCTTACAGGAATTTCAACTGACTTTTATCAATTCAAAACGCATGCAAACAACTTGTGCGTTTGAACAGAAGCATCCAGGTGGTGCAGGAAGCAACCAACCGGATGAAAAAAAGAACATCATCATCATTATTAATGATGAGCAAGCATTTGCAGTCACAGCCTCGGGGCTCAGGAAAGTTTCTCTACATACATTGAACAACAGTGTAACTTCTGAATTTCCCTTTTCATAACTTATTTTTTGACTCTTTTCTGTCTCATTTTAAAAGATCATACTTTTTTATTTATTCTTTTATTAAGTAAAAGTTCAAAAAAATAGGACTTAGTCCTCAGGCAAATACAGAAGATATATGGAGAGACGCTATAACTTACAATATAATGCTGACAGCCCAGCATTATGTCTCTATCCGCCCACGAATGCATCTCCAAAAGCATCACTTTCTCCATGACAGATCTTCTTCCCGATCTGTCAGAAAGAAATGCTTTCTAAATTGTCCAAGAAGCCATCACTAGCTCCCTCATCACCACATCAGCAGGGCTCCAGTGCTCCACGGTCCAGAGCAGGGAGTGGTCCACTGGGCACATGAGGGAACCAGATCTACAATCTGAAGGCCTTTATTGGGTGACATCTAAACTTAATAACTTTCCAATGTTGAAATACCTCTCATGCAGGACGTTATTTGTTTTTATAGTGTAACAAGCCAATAAAATGTTGGAAAATCTAATACATTCACAGCTGGATGGTTTGGTTTGTCTGGGAGGTGTTAACAAAACATCAAAAAGCCTCCTGTTCACTTTGTGGTTTGTGGAACGTGCACTACTTTTGGACAAGAAAACTGGGTTATGTGGGGTTTCTGTTTGTGCTGCCAAAATAACATTAATGTAAAATGTAAAATGTGTACAATTGTGTATTTGACTATGACTGTGAATGTGAATCATCATCACAGTAGAGGGCCAGGCTGCAGCAGGCTCTCCAGACATACTGCTTGCTAATTAGACTGAACGGTTGCCTGGTTTCCCGCTAACGGAGCTTCACTGAAGCTCCACTGAAGCTTCAACGCACCTAATGAATAATGCATTTTTTTCAAAGCACATTAATTTGGCAAATATTTCTCTAAAAAAAAAAAAAAAAAAATCCAAAGGCTTGGACCAAGTCTTTGAAAATGTCCCCCGTCCGCCTGTGTCTCTCCTCTATTGACATGCTAATGACTCAGCGCAAAGGAATCAGACACAGCACTAATAAGCTTTAGTCGTCATACTTGCGTACAGAGATGTGTCCCTGCAGCCTTCAGCCTTCTCCATTATAATGATTGGCTCGTCCAAGTGTGAAATCTCAGTGAGAGTGGATCAGTGGTTCATTAATGCAGGGGACACCTTTGCCTCTAAATCAAGGGTAAATTTAGGCAACGATACCTATTATTAACAAAAGCAGACTGACTAGCAAAAGGCTGCAAACTCAGACCCTGGATCAGCTGGACAAATGGGATTATTCCATTCTTTGCTGCTACATCTCATGTGAAATCCCTAAACACACGAGCTGTGTAATCGCCGTGCATGTGATTAATGATTGAGGGGGTTTTAAAGGTTGAGGTCGATTACTCCAGTTGATGTGAAGCGGGCCTCGACATGGCCATTCAGGCCCTGGCCATCACCTGTGGCTGTCACTACCACTACAGTCACATGGTGTAAAACAGCACTTAGTGTGAAATCCCAGTCATCATGAATCACCAGCAGCACTCACACAGACAGACGCTAACCTGGCCTGAACGACAAGAGACAATGGAGAAGGCATGGGAGAAGGACAATGTGTTTTTATTTAAATTCTTAAAAATGCTTGGACGATTGTATTATTCTAACTTTGGAAATGTAAAGAAACCCTGACCCACTTTTGAATTACAATGAATGGCACTATGCTGGACTCCCATGACCACGTGGGCACAATAGTTTACATAGCCCTGACCACGATAAAACGCTATTCATCATCGCACCATGTGAAAGACTTAGTCATACCTTGTGTGGCTGTACTTATTCACTTGTTTGCTCCTATCCCAGGAACCGAGCGGAGGCGAGTACATCAGAGACCGGGAATTTGTTTGCGCTGACTCATGGATCCACCCACAGAGCCGGCAGCTAATGGTGAGAATGATAATGCGGGAGTGCAAGAAGCATGTGGAAGGCCGGGCAGAGCAGGCCTCCACTGATAGCGCGGCTCAGGTTGAGTGGTTTGGCTGCCTGCAGGCCGAGCCCTGTGAGTACAGGAGTTTGTATTGTTGGTGAAGCTGGGGAAGGAGGCTCTCAGACTGCTGATGGGCACCCATGTGTAATTATATACCCCCCGACTGACTCAGCAGTGCTGGCCAGGGAAGGAGAACACTGCTCCGTTCCCAGCCAAACTCATATGTACACAGCACACAAACTAGAGAAAAGACAAAAAGGCACATAAGTTGATCACTGAGTCCATGCTTGAATACATACAGACAGAAATTCACTTATCACATGTCCAAAATATCAGGTTACATCAAGAGATGGCTGACTCAAACGTAAAGATGATGTTTCATTTGGGACTAAAGTCGCATAACTGTAAAAGTGAACCCACTAATTTCAAGGTATGCTATTTACACAAGTTGAAATTAGTAGCCTTAAAATTACAGGCACATGCTATTTATAGTTTGACTTTTCTGCAGGTGCATGTGTGGGTGTTCGGCTCTCACTTCCTTCGTGTGCACGTGTCACTGAGGAGTCTGGGACGCCGCGGCCTCCAGTGTCACAGGTTTGAAGCTAAACTCATTAGTAATTTAAAGGTCGCGTCCATGTCTGCTCATATCAATTATTCACTCCGGTTTTTTTTGTTTTCTTCTCTCTTTTTTTGCCATCTTATATTCTTGAAGAAGAATCTAAAATAAGGCCTTAAATTATCCACAAGATGAATCAACGCTCAAATTTAAGCAACTGAGTGGTATTTAAGTCATATCGTCGAAACCACTGTGACTGTAGGGCTATTGAAGGAAGGCTATTTTGCCAGCGAATTTGTGATGCAAAATAAGAGTCTTTATCTGAGTCGAAGGGAATATTTCCATCGGCATGCCTGAGGAAACAAATACCTATGTGTTGCTGCAAAGAAAACTCCCAACAAGAGAGCTCAAAGCCACAAGCCGACCTCGTCTACACGCAGCTCAGTCTGCAGCGACATACAAGACCGAAGTTCATTCTTAGGTGAGCCAGTTTTCAATCCAGGACAGAGCAGGTGCATATTCTTGTGCAGGGTTGGAAGGGTAATATTACAACACAAATATATGACTCCAACAGAAAATATCTACTACTACTACTACTATAATGCAATCCATTCACTGATGGTTTTGATTAGATTCGACTCTGAAAGCAGAGATCCTGATTGTGAGATTCTTTTGCAAAACCACAAGTTGTACAGATTAACATGTTACTCCACTGCTAAGGTCAACTTGCCATGTAAAACATCTCTTCTCACACCCTCCCTATATTTACCTAGGGAGTTCCAACATACCTGGTCTTTGGAGAGAAGGATACAGGTAAACAGAGAGACCGAGGGAACTTTTTCAACATAACACGCAGAAGCATTTTTGCGTTGTGTCCGTTCGTTGACACGACAATGTCGTTTTTGGAGGCTAGAAATGAAAACTTTTGAATCCAGGTTCCAGAGTGACGTGTGTTTGTGTGTGTTAGACCTTCAGGTAACCTTTCACAGCGTGTAAACTCCTGCTACAGACTGATAAGATGTTGTCTTTTTCGTTACCATAAAGGGAATTCATTCCACAAAAATGCTGTTGTCTTTGCCGAGATAAGGTCTGAACTGGGGTTCAGGAACAGACAAGCATTGTGGAATGTAGAACGCTAAACACTGTTCCGAGTTCAGTAAATAAAGCATCTGAAGTGCGAACACACTTCCCCGCCAATTCAAGTCACGCTGCTCAACCGCAGGTAAGATTTTAAAGTCATATATTCGGAATAAACAAGGTCTTATAAGTGAAAACATATTATTAGAACAGAGACTGGAGCTCAGACAACTCAACGCTCAAGACACAACACAAGGAAGAAGAAAAGCTATCATAAGTGAATATGTATGAGGAGGAACAGAGGGACTATTAGCAAACGTGGTCAGACAGAGTCCATCTTTCCCCCACAGGCATCGATGGCATATCTCTGATTTTATTTTAAGAAAGCATGAAGGAGCAGAGGTTCACCAATATACAGTAATTATAGCATCAGTGCCAAGAAACTGAATCCCTGATGGGTGTTTATGTGTTGAGAAGAGGATAAACTCATGCTACGGATGGTGTCAATGCAAATAAGGCAGGATATTGTTTGTTTTTCACACTGATGTCAACACCATACCACGCTATGATAATGAAACTATTCAGTATCTTATTTAAGAAATATAATCATGTTTTCCTACATTTGACCAAAAGAAATGAGCAAATCTGACCCCAACATTTGGTGTACGGTGCTTGTATTGAGGTTTGAAACCCATCCCTGAATGTACCCGTTCAAAATGGACAGAAAGTAAAGGGTGGAATCTGTTTGTGTTGCATGTGGATCACAAGGCTTAGGGTGGGCCTCTCAATAAGCCTGATTTATAGTCTGATGGGGAGGTGTCACACACGGCTCTCTCTCCCTGTCATTACTCTAAGGAGGAGCAACGATCACGCCTTTCAGAGAAGTGTGGGGGGAGGATGTGAAGACCGTCAAGATGAGTAAGGAAAAAAAGGTAGGAGGGCAGGGTGCAGATTTATGGCGTGTTCCCAGTAACTGAGGAACACCTTCCGGACCAAGACGGTATCTGTCCGAGGTGCCTTTCACGCATCTGACCCAACACTTGGTGATCTTTGGCATGAAACAACTTTACTCACATAGCTTAATACTGACTAAGGCTGCTGTTGTCGAGTTTCATATGAGAGATAAATGTGCTACACCTCGGGAATGACAAAGAGAGGGATGAAGGGGACGCCGGACAAGAGAGATCAAACACAAGTTAAAGAGGGAATATTCTACAAACACTCAGCTGGAAATATGTCAAAATGAAACTGGCCAAAAAATGACTATGGTTGGTTTCGTAGAGGAGGTTTCATAAAAGAACTCTTTTCATGAGGCACGTTATCACAGCTTTATCCGGATAACTTTGCAAAGTAAACCCCGGAGCAGTTCATGTTCAGTTCAGTTGAGAAAGATCCAGTTAATCTGCATCTTGGAGCAGGGCCTAGGTCTAGAGTCAAACACCTTTTAGCAGGTAACCCAATGCTGAGTGTATGTCGTTATCCGTTCATCTCTACGCATGAAGAAAGTGCCCGCTTTGGTCTCTTTGTCAGGGTTGTGGGAAGCATGGTGGTCCAAAGTATACAGTCATACTCCCTTTAAGTGACACATTCACCTGTGAGAGATAACGCTCTGACTATATTCCTTGTGTATGCTTGTGTACGCGTTTGTGTCACAGGCTCCTCTAATTTTAGTCATCTTTGGTTATTTGGTAAGAGCTTTTCCTCGCTGCTTTGACACCTGTCTCCCAAAAAAACTTACAGCCACCATCCTTAATGCCGTCACATGTCTCCAACTCCAACTCATCACGCCTTGGTTACCTGACACAAACAAGGCACCATGTAACAGGATCACTAATACTTTAATTCCTCTTCATTCATATTTATAATATGATCTTTTAGCAAATCCTATCACGTAAATTTAAACTTTTAGAAGATTTTAAGTTTTGGAATGATTCTTTTTTAAATGAATGGCCTATATATTTTTATATTATGGCATTCTGAATTTGTCTCACCAGGTTAGCTGCCATCGACCCATTTGCTTGTTTTGCTTCTAAATGTGTTTGATCAAACACATCTACATTCAGTGACAGGTCTAACATCAAGCCTCTCAGCATGAGGGATGTCAAATCCACCTGCCTCCCTCTCGCTCGCTCTCTTGTCTGTTGATTTAGTATCTCTGAGCCTGCGAGGCAGACATTTTCTCTTTCTTGCTGGCGTCTTGACCCCCCTCCTGGCCCTGTCCGGGGCCCTTGGCTGAGGCACCATGTTATTTACTGCCCAGAGAGCTCTGTGTGCAGAGAGTCAACACAGCATGGCTGGTTGAGCAAGGGAGCAACCTGCTGCTTGCACACACATCCACCGATGCGCACACACGCTCCGTCATGTGACCATCCCACGGGGGCCGGCAGAGATGTTTACCCTCGCTACAATCACTACTCACGGTAGAATTGAGAGCCACGGACGGGGAGACAAACAGACGTCCATAACCCTAGCAACTGCAACCTGCCTTGTGTTTTCAACCTGTTACAAAAGGACAAGAAAAGTGAAGCTATAAGGGTTTGAAGACATGACAAAGCAGACACCCATGAAGGCGAGGGAAAGTTCAACCTGACAGGACATGACAGCATTCACTCAGGTGAACTTTACAGTCCGATGGACTCGTTTGGGAATGGGAACATATCCTGAGGTGGACGAAGCTTTGTAAGGACATTCTGAGAGTAGGTATTTAATCTAAACTCTGACCTGCACGTTGGATGAAAGAATAGAGATTCAGGCTAAGGATGTGTATACCACTCAAAGACCTAAAACTTCAACAACATTCCCCTAAAAGGACTGAAGACAAAAAAAAACAGTAGAATGGCTTGCAGTTGGCAACAAATCATTCCCTTAGGGAAGTCTCAAACCTCCTGCTGGGATCATAAAGACTTATATACTCGTTTCTGATCGCTCCAAAAATTCTTGCAGTTTTACAACACAAAAAATGTGTTTTCAAGGGCTCTTGGAAAGGTTCCTGTCTTAAGATCTAAAAGCGGAACCGCAGCGAAATTCCTCCTCCAAATCCCCTCCTTCCTCTCAGTAATTATAGCCTCCCAGCTGACAAACTACAGGTCTGTTGTGTTTGTCTTTGCCTCCTCGGATATAACAGGTGAAGTAAGGCCTGAGTATATTTGGCTGGATGCCAGTCTCTTACTGGTTCTGCTAGCCAATTACATAATACCTTTCCTGGTACAACAAAAAAAAAACACTGGGGAGTGAAGGAGGAAGGGTCCTTTTTCTTAAAAAGCACAGTCCAGAAGATATCATGAGTTTTTCTTTGCATCGCTCAAGATTTGTAACCTTGTACATCTTGAGCAGTATAGCATCCCTGCACAAGAAAAACAGAATGTTCCCCTTTATGAAATCCTGTGGGAAAAGTCTGCCATAGTAAACTTGGTGAGGATGATTTATTTAGCCGAGTACAGACGATTTGATAAATTGAAAACTGGGTTGACTTTGGATTGAAAATAGGGGTGTGAGGGAAGATGAGGGAGCCGGGTGTGAGGGATGCGAATGCGATGCAAGGAGGACTGGGATCAATCTTTTATCACTGCAGTGTGCTTTCATCCCTAATGGATCCGACATGAGCAGAGCACAGCACTACCTTCCGTCACATTGCACAGGCAGGCGGAGGACACACGGAAAGAACAAGAGGCAGCAAGAGCGGTGGATGGAGCAACACGTGAGAAAGGAAGACCGAGGGAGGGAGAAAGTGGTCCCAACTACCTGCACACCCCAAAAAAGAAAAAAAAATATCACAACCCCGAACATGCAAACATACTATTTCGCCAATATGCTGTCATAGCGTTTCCAATTACCTCTGGCCCCGAGTGCATCGGCAGGAGTTGGGGAAACACTCCTGATAAGGACAGCGAGAAATTAAGTCTCTTCACAGCATGAGAAATGACTTTGAAAATTCCCATCAAGAATCCCCAGAGATATCTCGCCGTGCATGGGTGGACCTGCTTCCCTTGCCATGCAAGCTCAGTGACAGACACACTGACTGACAGACAGACAGACAGACAGACTATTCCAGAAAAAGAGGTCCATCTGTGTATTCAAGCAGGGAAAAGAGCAGTAAAAATAACATTGCGGAGAACAAGGCACGACGACTCTCAGAGGACACTCTGCTCTCTCAATGCTGAACAGGCTCATTCATGTGATGGAAAATACGAAATATCTAAGCAGCGAGGAAGACACAAAGGGAAGGGGAGTGAAACGAGGTGCTAACTTAAGAAGCCTGGGAGGGAAACTGAAAGTTTTATAATGTGTTCACTGACTGCTGGCAACCACGTCATTAACCTGCCATCGGATAGTTGCTTTAGGAATAATATATTAAGTGCTTTGAAGAGAGGGGACATTTAGCAATTCATTATAACGCCACCTCTCTGCTCTGTCCACCAAGTAACTGAAGCACACATGCCCAACCTTTGACATTTTACAGGTGCCAGGTAATAAAGACATACTATACACCAAAGATGATTGGTTTCTCAGAGAGTGTGTGGTATGCAGAGTCAGTATCATCACCTGGCACAGTGAAATGAGCATTACATTTAAACAAGCAACACCAAGAGCAGTAAAGATGATAAAGAAAATGACGTCAAAATGATGTGGAATTATCAAATGAAATATAGCTATGATATATGCTCAAGTGAAAGTTGTTCTTTCCCCCCACAACCATTTGTAATGGTGACATTATCTCTCTGGAATAAGGTTCACCGTGTGAAATGCACAAACACAGATAACACACGAGGTATAACTGTGTAACCACCGCATTTAGTCAGGAACAAAAATAATCACCTCCCGGAGGGGGGGGAGGGGTTTCCAATCGATGGCCCCCGACTGGATAACAAACACAGCCTGCTAATGAGCTCCAAGTTTCACTATCTTGACACGTACCATGCTGACAAATGTTAAATAAGATGCTAGCCATGCATAACGATGAGTGGATGTTTAAAAAGGCTCGGAGTGGTTTGGTGCATTAGTGTTGGCGGTCGAGATGTGTAGCACATTAACAGATAAATGAGGTAACCTGCAATGAGTGAGCTGAACTCTGCCCATGCCCTCCATAAATTAATCGTTAAACCTACACTGGTAAAGGTGTGTGTGTGTGTGTGTGTGTGTGTGTGTGTGTGTGTGTGTGTGTGACGGTAGACCTGTGCAAGGAAAAAAGCCTACACTTGTCTCATAGTTCAAACACACTACAAAAAAATAAAAAATAAATACATACAGAGGTCGGCTCTCTCACTCTCACTGGGAGTACTTCAAACAAAAAAAGAAAAACACACACACACACACAAAAAGGGGAAAACATGAGAGCCCAAAGAGTGGAGTTTCACCTAAACAGGTTTGGGTCCTTTTTTTTTTTTCTTCCCTTCAGGAATACTTGGATGGCGGGTCTAGTGTCAACAGGTACATGTAATGACAAAGCTCAGCTCCCCGAAGACATAACACGTGATTCTCCTAGTTTCTCTGCCACTCGAAAGAAAATATAAGCTCACATTTATGAATAATAATAGCTCTTTACACTGTACAGCAAAGCCCCACACAGATCAGCCGACTTCAGTGAAACTTCCCGACGCCGACATTCAAACAGGCAAGGACACATTCAAACAATCTCCAAAAGAAAGCCCTTCCACTCACCGACCGAGAGGATCTTCTCCTTCGCTTCTGCGTCCTTATTTCCCTCTATTTCTTTCTTTTTTTTTCTCTCTTTTCCTCACACGAGGGGGGGGGAAATCCTTTACTTCTGACAGAGCGGCGGAGCCGGTTTGTGCGAAGCAGCGAGCGAGCGCGAGTGTGTGTGAGCAGCGTGCGAGTCCAGAGTCTGGAGGTCAAAGGCAGTCTGACGTGGTCACGGAGGGATATAAAGGATGTCGCGACTTCTCCGCTCTATCTCGCTGCCTTTTCCTCGCTTGCTGCCTCAGGAATGCACTCCTCCTGGGTGTCCTTACCACAGCCAAGATCTGAGAGCCTGCAAGGGTTCTGTCTCTCTCTCTCTCTCTCTCTCTCTCTCGGTGTCTACACCCCTCCTCCTTCCCTCTGTCTCTCACCCACAGAAACACACCCTCCCAGTCACTCCTCTCGCTCTCTCACTCTCCCCTCCCTTCCTTGCTGTGCTGACAGATCAGGTACCTCCCCTTTTCAGGTAGCTGAGAGCGTGTTTTCAGCTTTGTCGTGCTCGCTCTGTATCAATTTCCTTTATTTGCATTCTACATTCCTCAACGATGCTGAGGGCTGCTTGTAAGAAAGCTCGGAGATAAAGGCAAATAATAAACTCGAAACTCTTTGCATGCGTGTGTATTTACATACGCGTCTCTACTGTTTGTACGATCTATAACCCGAGGCATTAGACATCTACTCTGGCCTCCAGCCACGTGAACAGCTGATTATACAAATGAGTCTGTCAGGTGATTTTCTTCCTTTTTTCCTGGAATGAGGTCATAGTCCGGCAGACCAGGTGCAATTGTGTCTGAGTTTGAGTTGGACAACGCCCTGTGGGAAAATGAGAGAATGAAGCAGCTTAAATCTGGCCACCCCGGTCCAGAGAGCAACGCATGTAGACAAACAAAAGCCTAATCAAGTATAACTGCGCAGCATACAATCGTGAAACAATGCCACCATCCCTGAACCTTCTAACTCCACCGCTCCCTCCCACACACAAACACAGAGCTAAGACATGCGTGACCAATGTGTCAGGCAGAATGTGTGGGAGCCCATCAGCATGGGCCGACCCCTTTTTTTCCCTATGGATACCTCCTTTCTCTATCATCGCATCTCCCTAAATCCCCCTCCCCCCCCCCCCAAAACCTGAAACTCAAGAGTGGCCACTGAAAGTGGACCCGATACCAAGTCTCTAATGATGGGAGAACAAATATGTTTACCCACAGCATGGCATCAAATCCTACATATTAGGCAGCAGACTATGTACATGTAATAATAACCAGTACAATCATATGTATGAATACAGCAAACAGTTATCAGCTGTTACTGTTAGTCTATCGGATGTACTGCAATCTAAGTAAAAACTAAACTATGATAAAGCCTTTATTAGATATAGGTGTGTTTAATGAAGTTATCAAAGTGAACCTGGACTATTTAAAGCAATGCCAATATTTGAGAATTTCCATAATCTGAAAACCATAAATCTAAAAATATTTTAAAAAACACAATGACCTAGATAAGTTCTGAGAAAGGCATTTTTAAATAAACTTTTAAAAAAACATTTGGCTCTCCAATATATACACCGTTACCATAATACAAATATAAAAATCCAGGTAGGAAATTTAATTTTTTTTAAAAACAAATGCAAAAAGAAAATGGTTTCATAAGCCACCAGAACGTTTTACTTCCGATTCCGCAACAGCAGGCCATCGTCAATCACAATACCTCCGTCATCCTGTGTTAACTCTGCCATTATCTGTCAAATCGTATTGTGATCAGACTAACGAGGTCATGCAGTGGCTGCACCTAATAACAAGTGTGCACGTTGTATAAAGCAGATGCTCCACAAATAGACATCTCCGATTAATTGCATTAATTTGATGAATTAAATCATGCGAACTAAAGACCACTATGAAGAACGCTGTAGCTTTTAGTCAGGCTGAGTCACAGAGGTCCTCAAGGAGTCGGTTCTCATCTATCCGTTTCACTGTTCTGCCTGTAAAGCGAAGCTTTTGGCACGTCTCAGAGCTGTGTTGTCTGACAAATCACTTGAACCACACTGGTGGAGGGACAGCCTCCCGAGGCATTACAGCGGTACTAAAGGCCACGGCGAGAAAAGGTTGAGGTGCCAAGGAGGAGTGACATTTTAAGAGCAGCAGAGAAATAAGTACACTTTATGGATCCTGACAGACTACTACCCTTCAGCGTGTGTGTGCTTGTCCATCATCAGACCCACAGCAAGATCATTTATTGTAAGGCATGACTAAGCAGTGGTTAACAGGCGTCAAGGCCTCCTTATCGAGAGTCTGAAGATGGAAAAGACAAAAGTGCTGAAATCAGAGTGGTGGGTGCGGGTATTGTACTGTGACGTCGGGGATTATCAGTCCAAAGCCTCCCAGAGTTCTCCGACACCTTCCAGGCATTCCTCAGGGCACCTCCCACTGCTGCCTCCCCTCATCCCACCCTCCCCTGTCAAGCCCCACATATCATCCCTCTTTTTCGGAGTGACTCAAACATTCTTGTAACCCCCCCTGTCTCCTCCTCCCCCTTTACCCCTCCCTCTGCATTCAGCAAAGAAAAGCTAAAGAAAACAAAGATCTAAAAAGTGCTTCAAGAAGAAATCCTTCAAAAACGATGTAATTCTTAAGCATTTATTTCCGTTCAATGACGGATGAAAACACTCTCAATTCCATACTCTGTATTTGACTGCTTTCACATCACCACCTACTACTAAGTAAATATCACAACAAGTGATAGTAGATATAAATGTGTCCAAAGAGTGGGGAGACGGCCATAACTCGGCAGAGACGAGACAGGGAGATGGCTCTCAGGCCGAGAAATAGACTGCTTGGGTCTGGCAGCAGTTCAATAGGTTCTGTGGAGGGGAGAAGAGTGAGGGGAATACATGCTGATAGTGTCTTTGTTGGCCATTATTCACCAAGAACGAATAGCATTACGTTGCTGCCAGCGCTCACCCCTTTCCCGTCCTTCCCTGTTGAAATCCCCAGCCCTTCTTCTGTCTCTATTTATCCAGCCTTTCACTAAAAACAGCCTTCAACAGGTGGACAACAGGTCAAGCGAGACTAAAGACGGGACAGTGAGCGGAATGAGAGCTCCATAAATCAGAAGCCCAAACAAGTTACAAAATCCTGAACTTTTGTTGACATCGGTTTTCATAACCGTGGCCATCAACGCACGGCATAATGCTCTGTTTTTGCAAAAACATGCCTAAGTATAGCATCGCTGTCTCATTATGGTTGGGACAGTCACTGTTGCGCCAGTAGTGTAGCTCCGTCTTGTGTATCATTATGACAGGCGTCATGGCTTTCACCAGCGAAGGTAATTGCACTGTGGAGACGTAAATATAGCACATCCCACACCGAGAACAGAGAAAGACTTTTGTTTTCTTCCCAGAAAACCTGGCTCAGAAGATGATTCATGTTTTGGAAGCAGAAGCATGTCACTATATCATCCCCTTACAAACAACAATAGCTCTATTGAAACTACACTGCCAAGGTGAACCTGAGGACATAAGAGATGACAGAGGAGTACAAAGTAAGACAGGAAGCGAGAAATCATTGGATCAACATATACACAGCCTGTAAACAAACTGTTTTCCTCAACAAGACAGAAAGAAAAACACAAAAATACAGTTTGTTCTATCTTAACAGGCTTCAGGTTGCACTTAAGAAGCACATGAGAGATTCTCATTTGGCTTTAAGCAGCTTCCAAGCTGCCGGCCTCACTCCGGCACCACTCTTTCTCTGCCTTTTTCATTGGAACTGGTCCAGACTGCCTCAGAACTAAGTTACCACCATTCAAAAAGCGTGCCTCCCTCTCACATGGCCTCGTGTTAAATCTTTTGAGGGGCTATATGAGAAGCTATTTTTAGTGAAGGAAATCATTTCGGGGCTAAATCATAAGGTGAAATATTGTGCTTGGATGCTTTCACGTGTTCACGTTGGAAATAGCTATCTAATACCTCAGAATGTCTCATCTTCTTTCTTAGTCGCCTCGAGCAAAGGCAGTTTGTTTTCATCTTCTACAGTATAGTCAACCACTATCTTTTGAGATAAAGTGGTACTATTAGTGTCACACTGTGCTGCTCTCTACTATTACTATCAGCTAATGGAAATAGTCTGATTGGTAGTGGGAGAAAGCTGATTTTTCCTTCCCACTCATGCACAAATTTGAATGGGATGTTGATGGCGAGCCTTTTCCTTTCCCCGTCATCGAAATGCAAGTGAGCCGGGTTACAAAAGAGAGTTAACAGTCAACAAGACACGACTGCCAATGACTGTCATGTCCTCCTGGCTAAGTGGAGGGGAAACAGGCTACAGCCCTGGTCAACACCATGTGAACCAAGAGAGCAAGGAACCAAAGACTAGCTAAGATGGTAATATTGGCCTGCGTGGGGGATGGAACTGATTTAATGATGATCTCGGTAAAAAAACAAAAGCCAGTGGAGGGGGGGCACAGAATGCACAGGAAACGCTAAGTTAGTGACAGGGGACGCTATCAGGTGGGAGCAGGTCAGGGGTCGGAGGTGAACAAAAGCTTTGTAAGCCCCCACACAGAGCGAGGGAGAGGCCCCTGGACGCACTCACCGTCGCCCAGCCTGTCTGTCTACATGCCTGTGCCTGTAGCCTGTTTGTCTGACAATGTTTTCTTACATCTGTTTGTCGTGTCTAAATGCTTTTCCATTTGTCCTCCATATAGACTTAAAGATGTCACCCTCACTTTTCTGTCCATTTAGTCGAAACACTGTTTACAATACTGCTCTGTTCCACTCGGTGTCTGGGGGAAAAGGGCTATCCAAACACCTGCAGGAAAAACAGCATTTAAAAGCTTTCACCGCACCGGGCCTGTCATATCTTTCCTCCAGTGGCTTTACTGGATCAAAGGAGAGCTGTAGCTGTGTTATGGTAAGAAAGTATTTTGTAGCTACAATTATGACCTATAAGTGACACGCGCACACACGCGCACACACACACACACACACACACACACACACACACACACACACACACACACACACACACACACACACACACACACACACAACGAGAAATGTATGCATAAATGCACACTCAAACATATAAAATGATGGAAATAATTTTCTAAATTGCACGATTCTTCTTTGGTTCAAAGAAGAGGATATATGCAAAACAGACTCACCAGAACTTCAAATACAGACACTTGAAGACCTGTTGAATTTTAACGAGCCCGGCGAGACCGCCGTCGCCATCTTCATCGGGATGCTGGAGGGTCTGAGTGTGTGCTGGAGTGGGCATGAGCATGAGCCTGAATTAACGACGTACGTGTCTGCGTGTGTGCGTCGGTGGATATGCCAGATTACTAATCAGCGCTTAGACAAAGGCCATATGTGTGCAAGTCTGTGCATCTCCCCCACATATCTCCCACGTCCTCCCCTCCACTTCTGTGTAAAACCCTATCAGCAGGAATGCTAGGACTGTCGGGTCAGCAGTGGTGACATCATGGCAGCCTGTCAGAAGCAAAAACAAGGCCCAGCGCCAGTTTTCTCCTGGTTTCATCAGCTGCACGATACCAGGCTGTGGATCAATGACACACACACACACACAAACCAATTCTTGCTTGCAATTTCTATGTCTGGAATATCATATTCATGACCCTGCGGCCTTCAATCCAATGCCTGGAGGTAAGAAGAGACTTGAAATGGTAATTGGTCCAATTTGTTGCCTCAAACATAAGTTGGCTCTTTCCTTTTAACAACCCCTGATGCTTGACCTTAGACAAAACATGGGCTTCAATGAGATGGCAGACTTTTCACCTGAGGTTTACAAAGACACAAGCATATAGCATGAGGGGAGGCTAATTTAGTGAAGGAAATGATGCACAGGGAGCGATAACTTGCAGCTTTTTACATTCTGTGGATATATATGAAGCAAAAACCTAAACCTAACCAGCCCAACATGTATTATTCCTCCTCGAATCAGTCACTTCTGTCACTGGCACACTCTTCTTTCATGTGTCCCTTTGTCTATGCCAGGGGTCAAGTGTCAGCCATACCAGATGCTCCCGTGTGTTTGTGTACGGGAGTGCGAGTGTGTATGTGCAAAACGGGCAGAGAGCCTGTTTTCTGCGTTACCACGGTAACTCAATACAGACGCGACCACCTGGTTGGTGGAGGCCGACGGAGGGGCGCAGAGAGGGCACCACTTCAGGACGGCAACCATGCCAGAAAATCCTCAGAAAGTGGCCCGATTCCCAAACACAACCCACACTGTGTTCGTGCCCTGACGAGCGGAACAGGGAGCGCACACAGCTGTTGAATCTTTCATGGAACATAAAAAGGAACTAGGCCTACTGTGCAGCTCTCATTACAGCGGAGAAATAACTTTGGCCCATCTTGACCGAGTTATCTAAACACGGTTTTAGTCACAGTCCATCCTGTTGGACTTTGAAAAAGCCATGCCAAGCCAGCCGTGGTTGATTAAGTGCCATACCATAACAAATGCATGAAATGAGTCCCAGGCACAGAGTACATGATCATACTGGTGCCAAAAAAATGATTTTCTAAATGATACATCATCAGTTCACATCCCTTAATCGTACAACATATGGTCACAGTGCAAAGCAGGCATTTTATTTAAACACACCGTGGTAAAAACAGCTGATAAGAGCACCTGTCACGTGAACAAACTAACTTATATTTAACTTGAAATCAATGAGTAATATGCCCTTTACTTTGTATGAGTTTTCCCCAGTATTGAAAACAAGTTGAGCAGTGCGTTCCACTAAAGAAAGAAAAAGTGGAAACTCGGTGTGAAAAAACAACAACAAAAAAAACACTTAAATCTCAACAAACAAGGCCATTTGTTTCACTCACCTCCTGCAGACTAATGGTCTCTGTGACTGTCTGCCTGATGAAAAAGGAGAAGGAGGAAGAGCAGCACAACCCTGTCTGTGTGTGTCGTGCTCACGGGCTACCTGATTCACCACAGCCTGCGAGAGAGACCGAGAGCTCAGAGCAACGCAGAGGGGAGGAGGAGGGGGGGGCAGCTGCAGAGAAAAGTGAAGTGGTGCCGCCATTCCCCATCACCCGGGAAACCAACGCTCTTTCAAAGAAAACCGGCCAATGGCAAACACGGGCAATTGTGTTCAGACAAAAAGTCACATGACTGCCAAAAACACCACTCCCCATACACGGAGTGAGAGGGGGAAGAATATAAAAGAAGTTGGGAGGTGGAGGGTGATGAAGATGGGGGATGTAAAGAGGCGAGGACAGACAAATAGAAAAATAAGTAAACTGGACAGTGGTTGAGAATTTAAGTTTCCATCCCATTATTCAACAATCTTCCTCACAGTCCCATCTTCACACCAGCTTCCTGCCAAACAGTTTGGCTGTAACTTATTTCTGTTTGCTAAGAGGAAGAATGGTACAACTCTATCTCCAGCTGGCACAGACATTACCTATCTACTTCCATATTAGGCTACTTACATACAGGACATTTAAACTTCCTTCCCTCACGGCGTTCAACCCATTAATTATTGACCATCACAAAAGCACTTTAAAAGTTATCTTATCGCCTTTGTCACCATTTCTCTTTCATCACTGAAGCTATTTTTTTTGGTGAAACCCAGAAGGAATCAAAGATTCACGCTTAAGTTTTGTGTTACATGCTCAGGTTCCCTTTTATTATAACAAACCGATGAACTGAGATGGTTAATTTGTTTCCATTTCTATGAAAATGTATATTCTTTAAAGCTTGAGTTCATTTCCATTAGGGATTGGAGTTATTTGTTTTGATAGTTTCTGTTTTTTGATAGTAGGGTCTATTTTTAAAGGGTTAAAGGGTTAAAGGGTTAAAGGGTTTTGACAATCAGGATGTCGATAGGACAATTGAAATATGGAGATAATTGCCCTAACACAGCTTATTAATTTAAAACTGGTATCAAATGTGAAATAGTGGAATGAGAAAATGTTTTTTTACCCAACTGTGGTAACCAGTGTGGTGCATGAGCCAAAATGGGAAGTACAGTCCAGATCTAGATCAACGCTGGATGGAATGTCTGCAAAATATTGTCTAGTGGGAGGTTGGGAGTAATAAGTGTGCAATCAACTCGAGTCAATTTTATTTATATCGCCCAATATCACATCACAAATTGCCTCAAGGGGCTTTTCAATCCGGACAGAACACAACGCTCTCTAGACACTCAATTTGGTCCGCATGGACACTCAATTTGGTCCACTGCGCATGGCGTAAATCCATCAATTAAACACACCATCTTACCATCACTCATGAGTGGACTCAGAAACTTAACGTCGTCATTTAGGGCAGCAGCTTACTTACAATCCAAAGGGGCAAAAGTGCTTCTTTCCAAAACATTACCATGCTTTAGAATCAGAAGTGCTGACCCTCATCTCAAACGCCTGCCTCCAAACAGCCCCTTTGCAGAGGTCAGGGTCCAATGAAGCCAGCAGAGCCACGTTATCTGCAAAAAGCGGCGATGCAGAAATCCCTGTTCAGGCTGAATAATTTGATTTGATATTAGCAGAAGAGACCTGAGAATGCATAGTGGAGTTCCTGTCTGGAGTGTTTCAGGGTCACAGTCCCAAAAGCCAGAAATTAGTTAGCATTTGTGCACTTCTGGTTTCCTCATCTCAAAGTTTTGACGAGGGAACCAGTGCAATAACAACCCTCCTGCGTTGGCCGACAACAATTCGTCATCCCTGCAGCTATTAACCTTCCTTGCCCCCAAAATCATCCTACAATCCTCGAGCTGGTCCTACTCAGTTTGAGAACCACTAGTTTGCAGGTAAATGTCGTCTCAAAGCTTCATGAGCAACGAGACAAAAACTGAAACAATTTATTTTAGCATTTTAGAACCTATATTTACCCAAGTCTTAAAATCAAAATCCCTCTCTTTGTGTTTTACGATGCACACTGGCATCTGCCCCGGGTAGTAAACTAAATTACAGTGAGGCTCTCCAGCGCAAATTTCAGTGAGACAATACAGTCTACCAATGTTAGGTAACAGGTTTATTATTCAGACTGAAATGGCACATCTATTACTTTCTCGGCAATCTACTGCACACTTGAACGCAATCATCTGCCTTGTAATACATCACCTCTGCGCCATGCAGTAAATTGCCCTACTTCAGCTGCGGAAGGCAGATCACATTCTCAGAAAAGCATTTACCAAGTGAAACAAGGCCCTATTGCCTCTCCACAGTGTGAATGTGACAGGATAGCTGATGAGCCAGGGCAAGAGACGGTGACAAACCTGACAGTATCCAACGCATCGGCAGCAACGACAAGTATAAGCTTCCTCCATTGATTTTTTTGAAAAAAGGTAATTGAGAGGACTAACTGAGGATTAAGAACCTGTATCAGGTAAACATAGGCACAGTCTAGCTTTGGGTTTACAGCAGATTCCTGGGATATCTCCAACCTGGAGATTAAAACTAATCATTAAATGACAGAAGCAGTCAGCTTCACAAGTTTGGGGAGCAATAACTAATTACAGCATGCTCTGCTTCATCCAGCAAACTGCACTTGCCTATCTATTCTGCAATCTAGGCCTAGTGTTAAACTGAAGGGGGGGAAATCAAGGGGGGAAATCAAAACAGAGACTGTCAGTTTACACGAGTCAAACATGTGATTCAACACCTGGTGTTTGATAGCTGGTTGTCTTTCCCCAACAACTGTCAATCATCAGATGATAATTAATTAATTCATAGCTGGCAGCCATTGCTTGAGATACGAGGATCATGAATTCAAAAGGGCACATCATGGCAGCTTTATTAAAGGCTCAATCTATGTATCCTACTCAGGTTTTATCTGCAGGAGAAAGATACTTACTAGTCAAAACATTAGCATAAGGGGTTCGATGAGGGCGGTGCTCCAATGATGTAGTGTCTGTGAGATGGAGATTTTGTGTGTGTGCGTGTGCGTGTGTGTGTGTGCGATTCTCAGCTGGTAGAAAAGCCTTTATGTTTTCTAGCGCTGAGCTGCCGGACAGATGAGTCACCATGGAGGGATTTCGTAATGCGTAGGGGACAAAGAGGTCAAGCAACTTAACACTACACAGTGAACTTTTTGTCCAAACTTTTCATTATATTCCAGCATTATCACCAGAGTGAGCTGCTAATGTATTAGAGGGGAAAACACTGGAAGAAAAATCTAAATATATTTTGACTGACGATGACTAAAACCAAAAACTATCACAGGCTCACTCTCAAACCTATAACGCAAACATTATCACATTATCAATAATTATTCCACAAACTAATTAGACAGGAAAGACCCCACATACTAATGGAAAATCAATTATGGCTTCCAAAGACACAAATAAAGTGTGTCTGAAATGTGTATAGCCAAGAGAAGAAGAGGCCACAATGGTTGAGCGTTTCCATTGTGGTCAATCAGTTATGTGGTAAAGATAAAGAAAAGGGAAGAAAACAACAATACATATATATAAAAAACAAGGAAGTAAAGTAAAGAGGAGAAGTGGGGTTAGTACAAACAACAATAGATCCACAGGGACAAACAAGAAAAGGAAGAGAGAAATTCATATGCATGTTGTCAGATGACATAACAATTATTATTAACATGTAAATGAGGATGTATGGTAAACAAACCATGACACAAATGATACATGTTTGAAATTCATGCAGACAAGAAGTCTGCATGTATTCCGTACATGTGTGGTAAATAAATAGGAGGCGTACTCCACCTCTAAGGATGCTGCTCGGGGTGTTTTGCACGAAAGCTTCAGGTTAGTCAGGTTTCGCACATACTGTCATTCATATGTGATGATCACTTATTGACTTATGTAAAAAAAAAAAAAAAAAATGAACAAATAATGGAAATAAATATTAGTTAATTGCAGCCCTACAGAGAATTAACATGAATAATAAGAACAAAAGATAGGAGTAAACACATTATGATCAGTAGAATGGCATCTACCTCGACATAAATCAATGAACTACTCTTTTGAAATAACTGAAAATAACACTTTCCTAGACTTCCAAAAAAATTAGTTTGCAGTACAAATGATGAGTGTTTAAACGTCACTTAAAAAAAAAACGATTTAATTTAATTCAAAACGCAAACATGACAAGCAGAGGAGGATACGTAGCCTGTTATGGATGTTGTCGTTGACATATCGCTGTTATTATTGCAGTAATATTCTTATATTATTTACATTTTAGCTCGCTATTAGTGTTTTTAACCTACTAAAGTTAACGTACACGTATTGACAAGAGTTAAAATGTTACGTTAGCACAACGTTAACTCAATTTTGAACACATTCTTGTGTTTAAGTCACTAATTTGACACTATTGGCGTTCACGTGACATAGAAACGAAAACCAAGTTAGTCGACCGACTTAAGAGTAACTTGTCAAAGTTGAGACAGAAAAGTTTGGCATCGTTAGCCGGTTTATCGCGAGCCTGCTGGCATCAACCTGCAGCGCTCTCAGCAGCACACTTGTTGCTTCCTTCGCCCAAAACACGTCAATGTGACGTCATTCTCACAGAAAACCAAAAAACATGAGGCGAAAACAACTTACAAGTGATTCAGTGGTCGACCTTGACACGACGGACAACCGAGCGTTTCATCCTCTGGTCCCCGGCGTCGACAGAAGTCCACCGGTTTGTCAAGAACATCCAGGAAATGGAAATAAAACTGTTTCCGGTCAGCAGTTTCAAAATAAAGGCATTAAATGAGACTGGTATTGCAAAATGAGTGCAGAGAAAGTGAAAAAAACAACAAGGAGAAATGTCCTTGTGCTTTAAAAAACATTTAAAAAAAACAACCATTGAATAACAATAACAATATATATTTTTAAAGTTGGTTAACACATGGCTGGGAAAGTCCCAGACACAAAGCAAGGCAGCAGTAGACTTTATCTCATCCCACATTATGAGAACAGCAAAGCTTTTATATCACAGAGCCTTACTTGGCAGCAAACAGATAATACCAGACGACATTGTTGGACTGTATTTACAAGAGAGTACACTTTGAAACCCAACCTCCTTGCGGTTCCCAGACTAAATCTGATATTATCTGAGACGGAGGCAGTTGGCATCATTCATAGAGTCCACAAGGAGTCAAACAAAACTGATGCAGGGAGTTCTCTTTAAAATATGCAACGTGTTATCGCATGTGTTTCAGCAGGGAGGACGTGTTGGAAGCAGAAGGTTGTAATTGCTATTGTAATTATTTTCATCAAATAAATCTGTCATTAATAAACTTTACGATGTTTCCAAAAGAAAAAGAAGAGGAACCATCCACGTGTTAATTATTACTGGTAAAAAAAAAATCTTCCTTTTTTCGGTTCCTGAATCAAAGGTGTTTTGGCCAAAATGATAATAAAGTGCTGAAAAGCTAAATGATTCACGAAATGATCTATAGCATTAAGAGTTTTCATCATATGCCAGAACCAGATGGATTAAGGAAAAAATAAACATGAATGCTGCCTCAAATGTTGCACTCGTATCTTTCTGTGCCAGCTTTCCCCCAAACCACTGGATCATGTTTATGGGGTGAAATGCGGCTTTGCCAACATATCGCCCCATAAACATAAAACTAAAGTGAATGTTGTATTTATCCCACAACAATCCTGCTCTAAAAGAAAACTTTTTGAGGCGAAAAACAACAAAAAAGGAATCGACCGCGACGGCTGTTTTGTGGCTTTGCTCTGCTGAAATAGATCAATAAACAGATTGTTAAGCTCTGGCCTCTCATCTTTTCTTTAAGCATTCAAAGATACTGTAATATAATATTGATCTGATACAGTATTAGTATGAGAGAAAACCGGTTTCTACTACAGCATTTCCTCTTGAACAGGTAATCCCCAACGCCTCTCGCTGCTCGTAGTTACTGAGCACATGACCTTGAAACAGATTGAGTGGAACACAGTATTTTATCAATTCAGCGTTGCAAAACAATGAGTCAGAGGACTTTTTGATGCTGGAGTGTTGTTGTTTTTTTATATCCTTTGTATTATATACAAAAAAAAAATACACAAAAATTAATTTAATGTTGTTTTTTAACTTGATGATGGGGCTTCCCCATGTTGAAATAAACCAAAATTGATAATGGGATAATGGATCTTCCTTTTAAACATTAAATCTTAGCATACAGATGTATCACCAAGCTGTTAATACGAACGAATAAATGTGATTTACTGCCTTTTTTATCCCATTATGGACTGCATGTCTGCACGTGGTTGTAAAGGTGTCAACAGAAAATGTGTTATTTAGTCATAAGTAATATCTTGCATAACATGGAATGTTCCTCCCGGCGCTATCCTTTGGTTCTGCATGTATACTGTACAAACAGCTTCTCCTGGGCCTGCCTGGACTCATACTGTAGGTATTTGCTAGTTACAACCCTTGCTAGGAAAAGTGACCTGCCTCAAGTCAAAACAAGAAGGAATCTTCCTGTGGTGATAAAAAAAAAAAAAAAACTAGCATTCAGTCAGAAAGTAACATGGGTGTGTGCTTATTTAACAATGTGTTTCCCTGTTATTTATTCACATCCATTTTGTCAGCTGGGGTTACAACATGAAGGAACAGCGGTGCTGCATCTGGATAGATTATTATATGAACTTCCTGTCTCCGGTGGCTTTGAGAATCTTTTGGAGAGTGCAGCTACAACCTGCTCGGCATGCATGATCACACATTTATCTGAATCATATCAACCACATCTGGTATTTGTTTTCCACTTAAGACTGACAGAAGTGTACGCAGTTTGTTTACCCATGTGTGTATTTGGGACAGAGGGGGGGCTTGATAACATTATCCTCCCTCGGTTTTTTTTTATAATCATCTCCCGGGAAAAGGTTTAACAAAGCTAATTTGTGATGTGGTGGCACTACAGTGCTATAATTGTCTTTTTAATTAGATTTTGGGGTAAAAAAAAAACACCTGTTGTTTCACTATATCAGAGGAAATGTGTTTTCTTTACAATCTGAATTTCAGCTCCTCTCGTAGTGTTTGCCATCAGCCACAGAGGAAAAACCAGACCCTGTCATGTCGTCTTGTAATAACTGGGGAGCGTTAGAAAGCCTCTCACAGGCCAGATAAGGTCCCCCCCCGCCCCCCAACCAGCTGTGAGAACAATCCCTTTCACAGAGAAATTATAGGACTATTCAGAGAGAGTAGGTGGACACTATCCCACTTTCCCACCATGAAAGGCTTCTCCTTTCATTCCACTCTCCTCCGTCTGTGTCTTGAGACATAATAGCACCAGTGAGATGAGAGGGAGGCACACCTGATGGGGAGTGAGGGAGACGAGCAACGCCACAAATAAAGCAGCGATGCAAGAGGATGATCGAAGGCGATACAGTTATGTGATAGAAAGAGTTGCTGGAAGATAAGAAAGGCGCTGCCATGTTACATAAGAGCTGTCTCACGGCTGAGTGGATACACATTCCTTTGCCTGACATGTGCAAATCTCCTAATCAATCACTGTGGTGAGGAGTTTTAGCCGGCCTCTGGAGGTTTAATTAATGCCTGTGCCTTGTGACTTTGACTCATTCATTTACATCCTGTTTTCTGTGGACACAACTGAAGCACGGGTGACGGAAATATGGGAAGTGTTTTTTTAATGTGTGTCTTGGTGTGTGTGTCCTCACGTCAGGTATTCCTTCAAAAAGGCCGGGCAAGTTTGGAAACGTTCCTGTTAGGATCAGTGCCACATCTTCACAACACGCTACTCTCAGCATTGTTCGTCCTGGAAATAATAAGGTATTTGATGTGGCTGCCTCTCTGGTCCTCATCACTAGTGTGCCTCAGGACAGAATCAGAGTGTCCTTCATGGGGAAATGGATGGGTAATTTACCGTAGCTCTGGAAAAACAACAGGATATGTCACAGTTAGAACATATAAACTCGAAATGGACTTGATTTGTTCCACACCATTACTCTTGTTGTGTATCAGTCAATACATCATGAATCATTTTCCCTGTATTAGGAGTGTGCAGTGCCAAAGTTTGTATATTGTAAATCAAACTACCTTTGATGTAAATGTTGCATTCGATGTGGACAAACAGGGGGAAAGGGGGAATGAATCATATGTTTCAAGGTGGTGGATTTGAAGGATTGTTTGACCAAGGTGGTTGAAGCCATGGAGTGACGTTTTGATTTAATGTTTACAGATAGTGGCCTCAAGTGGCAAAATGTGCCCATTACACCATGAATGTCAAGACAATCACTCTCACTGTAGGAAAACTTAGCTGGAATGATCCTTTACAATTAAGCAACCTTAACTTCTGGCCAAGGGACAACAGTAGAAAATTAGCCTTTTGGCTAACATTGGCACATTTACAGTGATGTTGATTAATGTGCCCTGCAAATATAAAATAAACTTAAACCTTAAAGCTCAGTTTTAATGGAAGATCAAATTGAAAGAAGCTTCTTTTTTTGATTGGGTGAATCACCAGGTAGCATTTGAGTAATAATAGGTCACTGTAAATGCAAAAGTGACGTATTTAAGTCCCAGTCTGCAAGTTTGGCGGATCGAGGGCACTCTGTTGAATGTTTACAACTCTCATGCTCCTCCCCCACGTACACCAAGCTCCTTCCCCTCATGTTAAAGCACTGTGTGTTATTGGTGTGCTGGTGAGTCCCAACATTTCTGGGAATCGTTTCCATCTTTATTACAAAACGTTGAGAGAGAGAGAGAACATCATATTGCAAAATTCAGATATTTACAACACACCTCAAATGAGGAGAATGCCCCATAATGGCTTCCATGCCACCACTCTGTCCAGAAGGGTATGGAACAGTCACACTAATAACACTGAACAGCTGGCCACACTAGTGTCAGTCTGGGTGTGGGCTCCCTCTGCAGGGCTGGTGGATGTGGTGCTGGTGATGTTTCTGCAGAGCTGCCCTGGCTGTGTGAGGACGGGTAATCGTTGGCCTGTCCAGGATGTTGGACATCTGAGGAATTGGAAGAAGCTTGTGGCCAGATTGGATACCAGATAAGTCAATCCCTGCACTGAAAGACAGAGCACCTCACTTTAGGAGTTTAAATTAAAGCAGTTAGGCAGTGCTATTCACGATCAACTGAAAACTTATGATAACATCATGCATTTGGAAGAAAAAAAAAACACTTGGTCATGTTTTTCAACCATTCACTAAAGAATTGTACAACCACTCAGCTTTAAAGAGCAAAACATCAACACATTTTTACTGTATAAATATATCCTATTTTGAATATATATTTTAATAATGCCATACCATGAATCCATAAGCCCTTTACCAAAGGCATTTGTTGGAGGCGGGCGCGGTATGTGTGTAGGCACGTCGGTCCTGGTCAACTGCTGGACCCTCCGGGGTTGCAGATCTGTGTCTCCTGTAATTGCACCTGTCCCAAGGGAGCGCCGTACTCTGATGACATCAGGTAACTGTTCTGGGTTGGTCTGGCTGAGTCGAAGCCTACGTGCACGGATCCCTGGTGGCTTGCGACTATCGGTTGTTAGTGTGGCACGGAGAGGGGGGGAAGGGCCCAGTGTGGTGTCAGGGGACAGGGACGGTCGAGCTACCTCAGGAGAGAAGGCTTCTGTATCACGCAGATCTGAAAATAAAACAAAATCACTACAGCTTCAGCAACTGCCATTATAAACACACACAGGCATATACATGTATATATATATATATATATATATATATATATATATATATATATATATATGGATCGATGATTTTTATATTTTTTGGTTTATCTTCAGAAGCAACAGCAAGAATGTTCAGTGAGTGAGTAATCACCTGGGGAAAGAGAATCTGGTGAGGCAGTATCTCGGCGGTAACCAGGCTTCTCTGCTCCATGTTCTTCATCACTACTGTCATTCCTTACACCACCAAAGATGCCTTCTTCATCGTCATCTTCCCCCCCTTCTTCATCACTATGACAAATAGCCAGGACCTGTGGTAATCTTTCAGTCTTTATGGCCTGGAGACGCCTGAAAAACAACATCATATTCCAATTGTCATCCATGAATCTGAGTATAAATGGTCTGTCATAAAAAGTCTGATGTTAAACAAATATATCTTTATATAAGTCAGTGTATTTCCAGCTTAAGAAGAAAGGGAGTGCGGCGTGTAAGTAGCTGCTAACCTGCTGTGCTGCTCCCTCCAGGCTCTAAGCTCAGCAAACACATCAATGCGCTCTCTAACATCAGGCTCCTCAAGGTCGTACGTGTGTTCTGGCACATGGATGGGCAGGTGACGGGGGGGTAAAGCAGATCTGGTGGGTGCCGTCTATGAGACCGCAGAGAGGGAGAATGAGCATGAGGGCTAGGAGAGAAAGCTGGGAAACAAAACAGAATAGAGACCTAAGAGCCGAGCACATTAATTATGGATGGAGTAATGGTCAGACAGGGAGGGAGAGCAAACACAAGAAGGGCAGACGGAACAGGTGGGGAAGGTAAGAGGAAGGCGGAGTGACAGCGGCGGCGTGTATACGCCGGTATGACAGATAACATGGCGTTGGCAGTGGGAGCCCCATCTGTCAAGTCACGCTGACACTGTTGTACCCTTCACACATCTCCATCCCCCGTGTCCTCCCACCTCCATGTCTGTCCTCTCAGGTTTCTGTCCTCCAGCTCGTGATTACCTCCTTCTGTTTATACTGACATGACATTAAAGAGATGATCTGGTGGTGTCAGACAGTCATAATGACTCACCAAAAGCCCATAAAACTGCCTCTCAGCTGCCACTAAATGCTCTACTCTATGGAAATCAGAGTCAGCATGCATGGATGGTAGATTGGTGTGGATTAATATGATATCTGATGACAGAGATCTGTGTTTCCAAGAAGTTTTTTTCACTAAATTGAAGGAATATTGTTGCTTCTTAATCAAACACCTACCTTCAACTTTTCTCGCCTTGCTCGAATAGCCTGGACTGGATTTCCACAGAACAAAATCTTGCCAGCTCCTTCAAAAAGCAACAGGCAAAAGGAGGATTGCAGCGTATCAAACACAAGAAAAGTCCTCTTGGTGGCACTGTTGAGTAAAGTGAATTTGTACAGGGGGGTGCTACTTTGAAGAACTGGCACTTAAACAAAATAAAATGTAGAAATGAAATGCGGTTGCCAGGGGTGTGCCTAACCATGCGTCAGGATGCTGGTTTCTGCTTCCACTGTTGCTAGATCTGAGTCTGCAGATCCAGGTCTGGATCCAGGTGGGGAGAGAACCCCAGTCCTGGTCGCTGACATGGGTCTGGAGCCAGTGTGGGGTCTGGGGCCTGCAGACGAGAGGGTCCAGACACAGGAGCGGCTGGAAGCAGGGCGTTTGGCTGAGCCGGGTCTGCTGTAAGGACATGCACCGTCTGCTGCAGCCTCTACAAAGACAAATGGAAGCGGTCCATAAAATACACAACTGCAATCAGCTGGTCGGCATGGAATCACTCAAAACAACATATACATACACGCACCATCTTCAGTAGCTGCCGGAGAGGAGTTGCAGTCTCTGATGGAGTTTCGGAGAATGGCCCAGTCCTCTCCCATGGTGCTGCTGCAGCTCTGCCCATCCTCTTCTACCCTAAAATCGTCAAGGTGACGCAGCTGAGGGACCAACTCCTTCACTGCAGCCCGATAACTATAGTCTGCCGTCTGGGTAGAAAGGAGGAAGCATAGCAAAGAGATGGAATGAATGAAGATGACAGACAGGTGTTTGAAGGGACAATTAAAGGGGACAAAAATTAGTATTGTTGGTTTAAATGTAAGTATAGTGTACAGCATGTAACACCGTAGCACTCATACTCAACACAAGCAGGTAGTCTGTTTCAGATGGCATGATGCATTGAAAGAAAAATGTGATTCCATATGTAGCCTACTGTTTTGTGGAATGACTTTCACCGTGACTTTTGTGTACATAAAGCCCTGAGTGCATTATATATTTTTAGGTTTGCCTTCTGTATGAAAAACATCACTGAGGCACAGCATCAGTTTCGGTTTTAAATTGTAAAGTCTAATTTAATGAACATGATGTTAATGACGTTTGGTCGTGCCGTTGAGAAATCTTATACTTGTAATCTAAATGATATTCCATTATAGCTACAGTATACTGTACTTAAGTAATGCATAACTACATATTATGGGCTACATGACGCCCTACATTTATAGGAATAAAGAACCAGGATATGTTGTAAAGGAGATGTCAGGTGAGGTAATCATTTTGACGCACGTTAAAAAAAGAAAGCAAGTATTTATTTATACAGTCAGTGATGCACTAGGAGTGCAAATACAGGAGGGTTCCTAATGCGTCAATAGTTATTAGCATCACGTTAATATAATGCACATTAGCCAACCTTCATTATATATATCACTGCATTCGTTTTGAGAGAGAGAGAGAGAGAGAGAGAGAGAGAGAGAGAGTCCAGTAAATCACTGAGCTACTGAGCGATCAAGTTAGAGCTCGGCACCCCTGCCCTCCACCGAACCGCACAGACGCGGTGAATGAAAACAAGAGTGAAAGGCTGTCATGGAGGAAACGAAAGAGAAAAGAAGAAGAGAATGAGGGTTTGGGTAAGAGGAAGTGAACGGATGTGTGTGTTTGTGTGTTTGATGGAAAGAGAGAGCAAGAGGAGTGATAGTTTGGCAAGAGAGCAAACCCAAGAACCCCTCCGTCACTACAAAGCACAGGCCTAATGCATATTCAGCTCAGCATCTCCCCTCATTGCCCTAGTTTCCTAATTAATGCTCTTCTAGTGGGTGTAAATAAACACATTCACAGTGGCCCAAAAAACTCACAGCACACAGTGTCTCGGATCAGCAGAAGGTGGAAATGCAGCTTATACTTTTTTTTTTTATATATATATATACAGCTCCACTGAATAGGTCCACGGTGAGCCACATTACGCGGCGAATAAAAATGCATTCGCCCGCTTTCAACGAGATCACACAGGTCTGTGATTTAGTAATAAAACATTCTGCCCGGGTCGTGATGACTTGTGATGACGTAGGTTTGATGCCTCCTGCTCTCCAAGTGTCCTATCTGGTGTGTTGAAGACCCAGATACGGATCGGTGAGATCAAACGGATTTGTTCATGTCTCAGTGCATGCTAATTACATTTCAGTCATTATCTGACAAAGCCATGAAGGCTGACAGTCTGCCAGCACAGGAAAGACAAACAAATTCAGCAAGACTTACATCAGAACCACAAGTTGCTTTTGAAACAACTGTCTTTAAAGGAACTCTGCACCAGCTCCTTGCCCAAGCATTTACCTTTTATCCAGCTTCAACCGTTTTCAGGTGCCATTGATCCAGAATTTTAAGTGTATTCTGCTGTTATATGATTATCTGGATAAGATCATAAGTGACATCTGATGGACACGTCTACAGAAAACATGTTAACACACCCCTCCATCAAATGTTCTCCATGCAGAAAGATTAGTGAATCATCACGCTTGGTTGGTGACACAATTGCCGATAAGAGATAATTGCTGGTCTTAAGTATATTATGGGCGTACATGATTTTTGTAGCTAATTTCCCTGATTTCTCCAAATCCACTACTGTCCCTTTGGAACAATGCTTATTTGTCATTAGGTCTGGTGATGGAAATTTGGGGTTTAACCTGATCAATGACACCTTATATAAGCACCAACTCTTTTCGCAGGTGACGACAAACGTAATAATATTGTGTTTTGAGGTATTAAGAACATGAGCAGAACATGACCCTACCTGTACGTTAACGGGGGTTGGGTGCACACAGACAGGGTTTCCCTCCAGTGTGAGTGTCTGGAGTTTGTCACACAACCCCAGATACTGAATCTGGACTAGGTCATCCACATCATTCCCTTCCAGATCTAACAGCTGCAGGTTCTCCAGCATGCCGACCTGACTCAGGTCTGACACATTGTTATAGGCCACGTACAGCTCCTGAAACAGAGGATGCAGATGCTTTAGTTTGGTAGAGGGGAAGAAAAGGTGTGATTAGACACATTGAAAAACTAGAACACAGAATATGAATTATAATCACCAGTGCAACATGACAAATATGATTAGGAAATGTATCTGAGAGATGCCTTTATATTTTACAAACATGTATACATATTCTAAACTTAGGGAAAAGGAAGTTAGGAAAGCATTGCACTCGTGACTCGTGAGCCATTTGTAACCTACAAACTCTACCTCGAGGGAGGTGAAAGTACAAATGCCATCTAGGTATTGTAGGGAGCAGCGAGACATCCAGAGCATTTGCAGGTGGGAGAGGGTGGTTCCCAGGTCTCTGAGGAGACAAAATAGCACAAATTTGATTAAGAGGCAGTGAAGGGAGTTCCGCACTTCAGTTAATCATGGGAAAGGCTATCCGGTCCCTTAGCTACTAAAGCAAGAAGCTCTTTTTCTTTTCCCCAATATGCAGGCCTCTCCTCTGCCTCTCATTTGTCTCAACAGCACATCCTGGCTCTGACCCTTCCAGCAGAGTCTCAGTTGGTGTATCTACAACCCAGTAACACCATCTCCACAACAGCTCCCATAGCCCAGAGGAGGAAATGCTATCAGAGGCAGTGCACGTCCGGCTGGCTCTGCTCTGCTACTCTCAGGGTGGAGCAGACAGCTCCCTATCTTTCCGTTTTGTACTCCCTTATCCCTCAGCGGCCTCTTGGGGAAACAATTCTCCACCTGTCCGTTTATAAGGACAATTTATAATGTTTGTGTGTGTGTCTCATCCTGGAGGTTTATTGCTTTTCTTCTATCCAATATTGATGAAACAGCTGTGACTGCAATCAAAATGGTAGGACAAGCCGGGGGAAACATATGTGCATATTTCCTGTATCTTTCCGGAACTATCCAAGTGGACAAATCTGGAAGCTGATATGCCACAAGCCCCTCTGTGTCCTATTGTGAGACAAGTGGTCGAACCTGTACTCCATGTGCTAAGACTGTAACAAATACCACATCTGTGGTTTTAACGTAATGTCATGTGCATCTTCCACACAGAAACATTGTATTACAAGTCCCTGTTGGAAAACCTTGACAGAAGAAGGAGCAGAGCAGTACACCTGCACTGTAACGACCCTGTATATCAGGTAACTGTGACTTCTGACCTATTATCCTGCTTTAGACCACTGTCTTTTTATGGCCTCTCACTCAAGAGTGTCTTCGGGCACCAGTGTAACGCGTGACAGTAATTCCCATGTGTCCATCACTGCTCTAGGTCAAATTACAGGTCCCTTTATGGAATGACCTGGACCTGCTTGCTTTGTTTTTAAGTTAAACATTAAATAGGCCTGGTAACACAAATTCAGCTCTGTTTAACACTGGAATTTATTCATCTTTATCTTCTTGAGAAGAAGCTCTGTAGTATTCCATGAGGTAAAGTGATAATATGAGTATTCTCCTAGGTTTTGGTTGACTTTTCAAGAATGCAAAGCAGAAATAAAACAAGAAAATGGTATTTGTGTTATGTAACTATGCAACTCGCTTACCTTACTGACATAATCGTGCTGTTGTTCAGTTTGAGTTTCACAAGATTGGGCAAGTAGGCACCTGCAAGATGATGAGATAGAAAAAGAAAAAAGCCATTTCTTTCACGTTCATGTAACAGTGGGGTGATTATTTCCAGGGTTTCAAAATAGCTTCCTGGTTTAACCCCAAATTTGTCTAATCAGTGTTTCACCTCAATGGCTAAAAGGAAGAGCACCTACAGTGGCAGGCAAAGAATGAATCATACATGCAGTCACTCATGCCTGCACTCATTGTGCAATCCAGAATGCTCCGAAGACAAAGGTGAGCATAATGAAGATGTTCTTCCGCCATTATCAGCCCAGTCACCCTACACTGAGGTTGGCACACCTGAGTGAAAATCTAGTATGGATATGTTGTGTGCGTCACAGCAACGTCTTTATTCGTCTCTTATTTAGTCACTGTACACGGTGTAAACATTGGAATTTAAATGTAATAAGAGAAGAGGAACACGAGATAAAAACAATAAAATCAATACAAAAAAAGGAACAGTGAGACCTAATGAGTTACGTTCACAAAGATCTTGATGTACTGTATATCTTACCAAAGTTGCCCAGTGTGTTTTCTTGCGTGTCTACGCAGATCTCCAGTGAGGTCACATGAAAGAGGTCCCGAGTTCCACACAGCGATTTCTGCGAGGGATGGAATTTAAACAGCATATGCTGAGCTGGATTTTTTTTTTTTTTTTTTACTCAATAATATCTCAACAATAAAAATCAACATTCAACTTAGACACACACCTATGACCTTGATGTAAATTACATGAAGCCTGTGATGTAAAAACAATTCTGTCTGCCCCACCTCACCTTGAAACCGCAGTCTGCACAGTGTGTCATCGGATATAGGAGAGGGGGGCAATAACAGAATGATTTAATCACAGTACATAATAAAGGAGAGGATGCATCTCCATGTTGACGTGTGTAATTTTAGCCCAGTCTCCTCACAGACCCTCTCCTACTGCTACTGACTGACCCACATGTATGAAAGGTGGTGGGGGACTAGGTGCATCAGTCGGATGAACACTTTGACTGTATCTAAGAGCACTTCTGCCTTATTACCAGCTTCTCTGGAGAGAGGTAGAGCTCCGCTGCCGGGTCACTGTCCTCTCGCGGTTGCGTGGCAGCAGGAGTTGGGTTGACGTGGCCCGGTCCACTCAGCTCAGTCACCCGGACCCGTGCTGTGCCAGGCCGGACCTCCTGGGCCACGGACACGTGACAGCAACTCATCTCTCACGGCTACCTGAAATGAACAACACGGACATGTCTTTACCAACATGCTTAAAGCTAATAATATTATTAGCTATATCTAGCTAACTAGCGTATACTTCTTTAACATTCCTCTCTAAACTAATTCCAACGACGTGTACTTCCAATAGATGAAATATAGTAGTTTTATACAGAGAGTGTATAATTACCTGTTCAAGGAAACTGCGGACTTAAAAGACGTCTACATTTCTACAGACAGAGCACTTTGCTAACAAGCAAAAGTTTGCCTGACAACCACAGATTACTTCCTTGGATACGGCCCCGGGTGGCATTCTGGGATATGCAGTGCACGTGTGACAGTGGGACTCTTGAGGTTAAACGCTGAGCTGGTGTTTGTCCTGTATTGCTAGTCCATGTGTAACAGTGTAACTCCTATAATTAAAGATTAATTTGTAAGCGTCAGCCTCCGTTTCTACTATCATAACGCTGGTCTGGTGCTGCCTTCACATGCTCATCGCAGGGTCGACTTTTGGAAGTAAGCTTCGTGTGATCGCATTTATGATCATTTAAAAAATGGATCTGTAACGACATTTTTTTCCCTTAATAGCTAAATTATCTACATTATAAACAGCATGATGCACAGAGCTACATTTTGATGCAGTGTCGTAATTAAGAGGAGTTATGAGGTTTTGTTTTTATTTAGAGCCTATAATAATGAGGAAAAATAGAAAACGATGGTTTAAAGAGTGAAAATGTGAACATACAGCAGAATCTGGCCTGGCATATTAAGTAATAACTAACTACTCCTCGAGACAGCTTTCATGGAGGACAATGTATCTGTGATGGTAGCCTTTTTTATTTGACTGATTCCGATTTATTTTATAGACTATCTTTAAAAATGTGTTTTAAGACAACTGTGGTTGCTTTCTCAGATGGGTGGGTTGTGCTGGGTGTCATCACGTTTGAGTGACACTGAAATTTGGATAAAGTATTACATACCCTTAAATTCTTGGGGGTGGAGCCGCGGAGTTTCCCCGTTTCCGACAGCCCCTGAATGCAGCAGTAACATGCACGCTAACCGGGGCGGTTCTATGTTTGATAGAGCTGGGCGTGGGCTCGCGACACTCCTCATCCCCTCTGCTCTCAGTGGAAGCACATTGTTCAACGCGGGCTCGTTTTACCCCACAACCAATGAACGGTGCATTTTAGCTACTGAAAATCAAACGCGTTATCGTACAGAATAAGGTGTGGATATCCGAAGACGACGGGAAGCAGACCAAGAACATTTTGTTTCCCTTTTACATTGCAGTGGATTGGCAATACATTTTTTTTCTTTCTTTCTTCTTCTTCTTCTTTTTCTTCTTCTTCTGCTTCTTCTTCTTCTTCGGTAGACGAAACGTCGCTCTTGTCGCTAATTAGACCTCTGCTTGTTGTAAGTATGCAGCGCACATTCCTGTGTCCGAAATATGTCGGGAGTGACTGTTTGTGTGTGTGTGTGTGTGTGTGTGTCTAACGGTAACTTGCCACTTTAAAAATGCTTTCGGTGGTTTTTTTTAAGGGGGCACCGCTGGAGATTGCGGTCCAACAGTTAAAACACGTTAGCTAGCTATGACAACATTTTTAAATTCACGCCCGGCGAGCTTTATATCTGTCGAGCTCCACAACTCATTGCTTTTTTTAAGTCGTAACGGAACGGAATTGCATAGGTTATCAAATTTGCCTACGCCTTGTTTTAAAAAAAAAATCTTGTTTTGATAAACAGTCTCCCTTCGTTGGAACTTGGTTATGGAGGAATTACCTTTAGCCAGCCGTGGTTTCCCCCCTTCATCATGTCAGCTTAAAAAAAAGAAAGCGAATGTATTCTTATCCAACGTAAAGGCAGTGTTGTGCATTAGGTCGCTGCTGCCGATAGTGGCCACACTGACAAGTAACGTCAGGGTGACGCCCCGTCACACTGAGTAAAAACTGAACGTATCCCTGCGGAAGTTAGATTCCATTACAAGGCATTTATAAAGCTGACTTGGAATTATTTTCTCCACTGGAAGCTCCCCGTTGAAACTGTTTAGTAAGTTTAAAATGGAAAAAGACGGCACTCATGTTTTAATTGGCCCTCTCTCAAACGAAGGCCCTAGGGGCTGTTGGAGTAGAGGAGAAACTATTTACCCATCCCAAGCTGACGTCAGTCTTTTTGGCAGAATTAATTGTATTCATCGTGCAAAGTAACATTTCACATGCACTCTTACAAAGCAATGCAACTTTTGTGTTTGGCCCATTGTTGGCTTTTTTTTTTTTTTTTTTTGGCACAGGATTAGAACCGCCAGCTGTTCCCGTCCCACCACAACATCACTGCTGCTGCTGCCCAAAGCATCATATACGAGTGACGTGTGCAATCATATAGTTGTTTCCCCGTGATCACGTAGGCTGGACTGCACTGGACTACATGGGTCCAGTGTTAGTTGGGTAATTTGAACTACTCTATAGCGTTGTTCAGAATGAAGGCAAGAAATTCGGCAGCTGGAAAACAGCTGGAGGTTGTCCAGCCAGCGATGGAGGTGTGATGTTAATCTTTTGTCCCTTTTTCTGTGAACAGCTGTAGCCTGGGTGGTGCCCAGCTGCTTGTCAAAATAAGTGCGACTCTTCTGGATCCTCAGAATTCACTAATGACAACTTTTCATTCTGCTATCATCTGGAGGCTTTTAATTAGGTAAACGTGTCACTTTCAGGCTTATAGATCGTTTAGGATGTGCTCCTGTGTTTTTGTGCCCCCCCTTCCCTGGTATTTCCAAGTGATATTATTATTGTTGGCGCCACTGTCGCAAAAACAACCGTATTGCTTTCTGTTTTCCTCAGAGCCTAGCAACGACCAACAACACACTGCATTTTGTTTTCCACAGTTACTTCGGTTGTTCCACCGTCGGTCATGTCCGCGCCAGGGTGGAGATAGTAACTGTGACGAACTTGCTTTTATACCCTTTGGTACCCGGGGATAGCTACCGATAAATACCGGGGAACACAAAAAGTGCTATCCGTGTGCTGTTTTGGTTACGCAATGACGCACAAGTGAGTCACAAGGGGAAGTTTCCCCTTGTGTTGTAAATCAACCCTTCGTTTTTGTAAGAGGAATCGCACCTGGTGGCAGACAGAACTGCGTAGCGAACGTAGGGATATATCGATTTCGTGATATGAGACTAGATATCGTCTTTTATTTCGGATACATGACATAAATGTTGACTTCCTTCTTTTAAAGTCTGCATTACAATAAGATGATGTCATTTTATGAGATTACTCTGCAGATTAATCTGCCCACTTAGTTATATATATATATATATATATATATATATATATATATATATATGTATACATTAGAGCTGTACCTAAATCCAAATTTTGGGATTTGATTCAGATTTAGCTGTTCACTACGAAGAATCGACTAATCCTTTTGTTTTTTCATATCTGCTATCTGGCAATCAGGAAATCCACTGGCGTGACTTTCAGTGATGATTTCGACCACATTAACGCCGTTAAATGTGATCTGCCACAGTTTCATAATGTTTCATAATGAAATATTTTTACACGTCTCAACTGGTCTGCTCTGCATCTGCTGGGGGATTCAAATCAGTGGGTGAGAGGCGGCCTCTCGGTGTGGGAAGATTGCCCTTATGGGACCTCTCCCTGGCACTAGCTGACCCCCACAATGCATTTCCTCCATGGCGATATACCACGACCAGCGCTAGATCGGTTTGGAAATGCCTGGGGTGAAGTTGGCTCTGGCCCTGATCTTAACAGCACCCCTTATCCAGATTTCACAGAATCGCAATTATTCTGGCTAGAATACTCGTGGTATGAAATGTTCATATCGTCCCATGCCTACCCGGGGCCATTAACTCGTTTACTAGAGTCCAAATCAGCTTGACTGAAAGAATTTCAAGCCGACTGAAGGGTCACCTACGGATGCTTCAACTCATGATTTTCAGAGGGCAGCCCTAATATCCACATAATTAATCCAAAAACGTATTGTATATGCCTGAATATTTCGTGAAAGCACCAATGGTCAAACCTACGAAGTCGTCACAATATCGATAACAAGGTATTTGGTCCAAAATATAGTGAGATTTTTCTTTGCATCACCCAGCCCCCTTCCAGTCATTGTTATTGTTCCTAAGTCTTTAGGTCAGGGAGGTTGGTTTGAATGATTTCTTCTTTGGAGAACTATCTTAAGTTTGGATCTTCTCCAGGTTGACTGGCAGCTTAGATCGTTTGACCCCACACTTTGCTTTCCGTGCAATGTTTTCATGTGCCCTCACAAACTAAAACAACTGGACAAGATTTGGTGTCTGATGATAAGCCCTATGGCTCCTCTAACTGGCAGGCCTTTGTGTGGAGGTCAGCTGGCCTTTTCATCCCTGCTGCTGCCTGCACCGTCTCACCCTACCCAACAAGCTGAAAGGATGACCCAGTGGGGAAAAGGTCACTTGTGCTCCAGTGTCTTTTAAGAGCAGCTTCTTAAAGCATACACACAGATGCACCCAGAAACTCTTTATATAAATGTTTGTAAGGGAGAAGATGTGTGGAGGAGGAATTGCTTATTAAGATTTCCTCTTAAGATTCTCTTGGAGGTCCAACCCCTACAGGAGGACTTGGATGGATTGTGCTTTTTTTTTTTTTTTTGCAACTAGATTCAATAGATTCATATGAATTGCTTAAAAGTCCTCACTTATTTGTGTTTCATTTGGCTCCGAGATTACAAGTGATTCCTCAGCTGCCAGTCAACTTTTATGTTTGGATGCCGTTTAGAAGGGTGATGTCATAGGAGAGCAGTGGGAGGGTGCGGTGGGCTATTGAGGCTAGGTTGGATCTTGGAGTCTCAGTATTCGACCGTGATACCTCCCTAGAGAGGGTCTCCTTACCATCATCGCTCCATTAAAAATCTATTATCTCTGCAGTGGGCTTGTGGCTCTGCCAGTATGGATTCTATAACCAATTAAGAACTTTAATGGAGAGCAGAATGCATGTTGTGAAAGATGGCCATTCATGTGCCCTCCTTCTTGCACCATGGGTTTTTGAAGTGGTGGAATTGTTTTCCAGGTAACCAAAAAGGTAAAGAGATGTTTGCTTACTGTAGGTATCAGAGCCATGCAGCTGCAATTGCTTGGGGGGGGAGAATGTTGAGCATTTTCATTATTGATTTCTTTATACATATTTCAGCTTCTAGGCTGACCCCTCCCTCCTGTGGTTTTCTATGCCCTTGGCATATAGTAAAAGTAGCCCACTCCCTCCCTCGCCCTCAGCCCACTCTCCTCCCATCACCCCTCTCGCTTGCTCTGGTACTCGCACCCTCCGTAAACTGTCATGTAAGATTATCCTCTCGTTCCAGGCGGGGCTCTAAGGTTTCAAAACGAACTGTTAATTTCCCAGGCTGGAGGTGCCGAGCTATAAATAACCCTAAACACAGACATACTGTATAAGTGCTCCTTCGTCAAAAAGGAAACGGCTATGCAAAGATTTTGGGGACTTTGGATGGAATAGGTCATCGACTTGTAAATGAAAAAGCGGCTATAGCCTGTCCCAGACTCATGCATGTGAACTCTGGTAGCAGGTAGCTTACTCTGCTCAACTTTGATGAGCCAACAAGTCTCATTGCTGTGGGATTATTCACTTTTGTCAGGTATGTACATTGTGTGAAGAGTGCCGTCATTGTGGTGTTTTGTATTGTTTTCACGTTCACTTATGTGCAAAATGAAAATCAGGACAACCATCTGTGGATGCAGAACTTTGAAATAAGTCAAAACAAATACTGTTTGTGGATTAAATATGTAGAAATGTTGTGATCTGCCGTGGCTGTGCCCTCGTCCCTCCTCTATCGGCACATAGACCAGCCCTGTATAAGCCCATAATGACAACAAGTGGATCTGGGAAAGTGACCGCATCACTATCAATGATTCATTTTGCTATTCATCTCCATATGTATGTCTGGATTATTAATCAGCTGCTGACTTGGCCTCGTTTTGAGAAGAGATGGCACGGCTGTCTGTTTGCCTTCCTCCAGTCTCCCAGTAGCGGGCACGGGTGTGTTGAATTTGCATTTTAGGCTGTAAAATTTCAATCGTTTGGTAGGTGTACTCTTGAGATGTGGTTATGCAGAAGAAATGTGTCACCCAACCGTGTCAGAATCAGTAGAGATGAGGGTGTTTGAGAGTGTGCAGATGTCAATCACTTCTTCTATTTATTTGTGTGTGGGTGGCCTACTTTCTGATCTGATCAGGGCGGCTCAGTGCCATTTATCGGCGTAAAACATCATAAACAATATAGAAAACCTTTTTGGGGTTCAAGTTTTGGTACATTTTGATCCATATTGGTTATCAAAATGCATTTGTTTTTTGTGCATGAATACGTCATGGAGTAAATATGTATGCAGAGTCATGTTCTTCATGCGACTCAATTAGGAGACCAACAGGAAATGTTAGGAACATTAGCATCATTTTGACATGAAAATTAGAAAAGACAATTTTCAAGCATAATTGCTCATTGGATAAATGGCCAGACCAGTTCTGGATTTTTTTAAGCTGATACCAAATATTGATATTTCAGAGTTAAAAAATGTAGTAATGATATGTCAGCCGATTTCCTCATAACATTAACAAAGATTTTTGATAAGCTTATGGCAGACTTGACCTAGAGATCTACTGAGTGGGACATTGCCCAGTTAAAAAAATAACCTTTTAAGTGTTCTATGGTCAAGGAACAATTTAATGGAGACACCATTTCTAAATTGCCTCAATCTTTTACATTTCTGTCATTTCTTGTTTTGTTTATTAATTATAATCAAACACACTTTTTTTGTGTCCACGCTGCCATCACATTAAACTAGCCCTGATGTGAAACCTTGCCCTGTGTTGGGTTTATGGCCTACGGTGACCAAAGGTGTTTCAGAGTCTGCCTGCCTTGCACAAGTCTCTTCGCACAGCTGCTGTTTATTTGGTTAAAGGAGGCTGTGAGCAGCGAGGCTGGCTCTGTGGCTCTGCCACGGCCTCCGTGCTCTGTGTACCAGGTTGATTTATTTACAGGGAGGGGGGAAAAAACGAAAGCTAAATGTTTGGCCACAAGATTGAAGATTCAGGATAATTCCCTTCCTGTTGTGCTTGGGAATTATAGCAGTGAGGGTGTTTTTACAAGGAGGCCACTGTTGATATTGGTGACGCAATTCAGCGTTACCTGTTCCATTAAGGCCAGCAATGGCGTATGGGCACAAGGACACGTTACAGGGACGTGTGTGTGTGTTGTGTGATTGAATGAGAGTGACTGTGTCTTCAGTTAGCAGGTCTGCTTTTCTCTGTCAATTATTAACATCAGTGAGCCAGTCTTAGTCCTGGCTAATCTTAGTCTGTCCAATATCAGCTCAGACTCAAATGACACCACGTTTTTACAGAGGTACATGCAGATTCTGCCCCAGAAAATATATGCATGTAATTGGCTTAATAAGTTTAATGTTCCTTTGGATGCTTTGCATGTCGTCCTTTCATTTGACCGTCCAGGAGCTGTGTTCAGGTCACGTGTTACTCCTCTTTTTCAGTTAAGTTATGTTTAAGATTCACTACAGCTGTGCTCCCTTGGGAGATAGAGCACAGGAAAGAGGGTGGGTGGGTGTGTGCGTGTGTGTGTGCTCAGGCTTCACTGCTCTTGAAGTGAGGCGTTTGCGTACCAGAGTTGCATGGAGTGCATGTTATGTCAGGGATGAAAGTCAGTGCCCTGGAGAAGGTATAGCATATGTGACCCTTGGTGATCGTGAAATCCTGACAGATTGATGACGCACTCTAGCAGGTGGGGCAGGTTAGTGATGTTCTTCTTGAGCTCACTTAAGGAACATTCAGCAAAGTGAAACTGTCGAACAGGCTGTGATTTTTAATCCCACGTCACCTTATTTTACTCTGAACTACGAGTTTACATGAGACTTCTTTTGAGGGAGTAAAAAAAAAAAGGTTAAATGCACAAAAATGCCTGAAGACAAGTTTTTTTGGTCACTGCTGTCAAACTGAAAGTGTAACTAAATTGCATCTCCTGGGAGGTGCAGGAATTCCAGTAATTTTCCTCTGAGCTCAGAGGTGACATCAATGTGATGACATCATCTGACCACACACTTGTTCTCTGCGTGATGTCAAGCTGAAGCTATTACCACGCTAGCCCTATTTTTTTATTCCATTTCATCTAGCAAAGCCTCCATGCCGTCTTAATGTCTTTCCAACTGTTACTCGTCGTGTACCGTCATGTCTACTGCAGGGCTGGTATTGGGTCATTTTTAGGTCATAGATTTGGTAACTTTGAATTTGCAAGAAACTGAGTCACGCGTTGCCAAATATGTAGTGGAAACACCCATGTGAACACTTTTGGTATTGCCTGGAATTTTACTAAACAGCAGTGTTGTAAGTGTGGTGGTGATTCTTGGATGTTTAGTACCGTGAAATTCAAATGCACATACAATGCCCACAAAGTTTGGGGTTTTTTTTTAGCTAAAGGCAAAATTCCCAATCGTTTTTTGGCTGATTAAGCAGGTTTATGCTTGTCATTGTACTTGTTGTACTTTAAATGTACCAGTCAATGTTGAAAGGGCTTTATTTTCAGATATCATCTAGGTCCATACATTCATGTAAATGTGATGTTTACATGTGCTGTGAAAGTTTTCTCAAGAGATCAACATGTTTCTAATAACATGCAGTGATTTAAAGTGTGAGCGGCCCTGTTCCATCGACTAGACCTCTTAAGTGGGTTCAGTGTGTCCACAGGGGACGACTGCAGGCACACCTGAAGTCATAAAATCCTCTTTTAGGCCTCTCGTTCTGTTACTATGGATTGATCCCCGTGGAAGAAGCATGGCAAACCAACAAACAGTCCACAGTTTTGCCGAGTTTTGTTAGTGTGAGTGATCGTTCAAGGGAAAAATGATGCAGATCCTTTTGTAAGATGCTTTTTTTCCCCCCTCCCATTGCTCTATTTTTATGATTTTTTGTTTTGCCGTCTGTGACCGTAGGTTCAAAGTTAGACGTCTGTAATGTGAAGCCTGAGTGATGAGAACCAGTCTGCCAGTGTCATGCCCCTTATTTTTCTCCCTCTCACACACTCAGCTCACACTGAGCGGGAGAGCATTGGAACATTGAGTACCTTCAGCACATTTTTCACATTCCCCTTTGAGGGTCTCAACCCTAGCTCCCACCACACACACACACACACACACACACACACACACACACACACACACACACACACACACCACTGATGTTTCTCACCACTGGGCAGCAATGGTTGTGGGCCGCATCATAACAGTGGCAGAAAATAGCTTGTGTATGTCTGTTGTTCCGTCCAAACCTCATAATGTGTGTTTGTATCTTGCTGACGCTAACCTGCACCTTTTTCTTTCTCCCCTTTATTCTCCCCAGTTGCGGTGTGTGTGTGTGTGTGTGTGCGTGCGTGCGTGTGTGTGTGTGTGTGCCGGTGTGGTGAGCAGCAGCGACAAAGATGACGGAGTATAAGCTGGTGGTGGTGGGAGCTGGAGGCGTGGGCAAGAGTGCACTCACCATCCAGCTCATCCAGAACCACTTTGTGGATGAATATGACCCCACCATAGAGGTATGACTCTCTTCTGCATGTTCTACACATTATTCTTGTCGGGGGTGTTGGTGTGGGATGGCGAGGGTAGATTTTATTTTCATCTCCCCCTCATATAGTTGTGTGGTTGTACACCACTTTTATACCCATGTGGTTAGAGCACATGTTTGCATGTTTTATACAAAAGTCCAATCCCAGAGTCACTAATGAACAATATTGTCTGGAACCTACTGAGAGGACAGGTCAGTCCAAATCACATTAATCTAATTGAATTAATTGAATGGCTGTGGAGATTCTCCAAATGATCAGGCTTGAAAGAAATTCCTCATTTTCTTTTAAGAAGAAATATGCGCTCCACCCTGCTGTAATTTATATCTTCATGCAAAGACACTGAAAAAGACTACAGACATTGCAAAGAGGAGAGGGAAGCCAGTCAGAATGGTTTCTCTTTTTTTCCCCCCCTCTCTCTCTCTCTTTCTCACCACGCTTGCCTCTGGCTAGACAATGTCCTTTTTGTGTATTTGCATTCCTGGCCCCTATGCTCTAACAAACAAAGGGACAGCACTCCATGTTTTTGTGGCTGTGCGTTGGAAGGCTAAACATTGGCTCTGATACCCTTCTCCTCTGATCTCTAGATGAGCACATGACCAAGAAGTGGACAATTAATAGAAGATACACATTCAATCAACATCATATCATATAGTTTCATATATGGACATGCTGCTTAGTACCGGGTGGCCAAGGAGTAACAACCTCAGCGACCCACAGTTGCTTCAAATTCCACCTTTTTGTTTTTTACCACCTTTCCAAATGTTGGACTTTCTCCCCTTTTTTCCCCTGCAGGATTCGTACAGGAAACAGGTTGTGATTGACGGGGAGACCTGCCTGCTGGATATCCTGGACACTGCAGGTCAAGAGGAGTACAGCGCCATGAGGGATCAGTACATGAGGACAGGGGAGGGTTTCCTCTGCGTCTTCGCCATCAACAACACCAAGTCTTTTGAGGACATTCACCAGTACAGGTGTGTGTGGAGAGGCAGAGAAAGAGGGTTTGGGTTTAGGGATTTAGGGGCGACATTGATATTTAGCCTTGTGAGTTCTAGTGTTGCAGACATGAACCTGTGTATTTACCAGTCAGATCACAGACCAGTCGGGGTGGGGTTCTTTTAGTACTCTAAGGTTCCGTGTATGTGGATTTGTATATGCAGTGTGTGTTGCAGGGACTCCCATGGGGTCTGGATAGAGCTGGGTGTGTATACGTATGTGTGCCAGCTCTCTGCAGTAGTTGGGTGATGTCATGCTGTAGCGTTTAACACGGCTAAAGAAAGCTTAGCCCCCAACTGGAGAATTACAGCGCGATGCCAATGAAATCGATCCTGACTCAATTAGAGGAGCGGGGAGAGGTAGCGCTTTCAAGGACAGGGAAGGAGAACGGGAGGGTGGGAGGGAGGGAGGGATTCAGCTGGAGATGACAGTGTTCTCTCTCTTTGCCACATTTTGTCTTTCTCATCACATTAGGCAGCCACCTGCCAGTCTTGCACGTGGCAAGTAAAAGAGGCTGCATATTAACTTTTCCACCTCCTCTACAGGTTTGCAGGTTTTTTTTTTACTTTCTTACATACACATTTGTTTGGCTTGCTGCCATTGCAGCCCAGCCTTTTTTTTGGGCCCTGCTTTAACCCAACTGCTGGTGTCACTGTAAAACCATTGTGTAACGTGTGAAAGCATGCACGGATCATTGGTTGGATGCTGGAATAGGTGGTGGCCCAGTTAGAGCTGCTGTGTTATTTAAAGATCTGTTGTCTAGTTCACTGACAGAAATAGTCAGAAGCAGTGATTTTGCACAAATTTGATTGTGAGGTTTCCTGTCATTTTGAATAATGCCGGTTAGACTTGAAAATGCCTGACTCAACCACAACATGTCTGCGGTGACATCAAGACTGAAGTCTTGCAAGCAAGTGTGGTCATGAACACCATTAGCCATGTTGACTGCAGGTAGGCAGGGCTGGTTGTAGCAGCTGTACTGTGGCTCGGAGAGAAGAAGGGCTGAGCTGATAGATTGATCTGACTCACTCAGTTCCCCCTGGCTGCCTGGCGTTTGGTGCTGGCTGCTGTAGTGATGAGGTAATGCTGTTCGCCGCCTGCCTGTGTGTCCATCCCTCTCCCCCTCCCTCCCTTCCTCTCCACCTTCCTCCTTCAGCAGTGCAGCACAGCCCAGCACCAGCGGGCCCTGGCTCTTCCTCAGGGTCCTAGAGCTCCCTGGGTGGTTGGCTCTCCAGTGGGGGAACTGCTGCTGCTGCTGTTGTTTATGAAGCAGGGAGGATCCCAAACAAGAGATATGTCCCTGGGACTAAATGCAGTGCTTGGGTGGGTTAAGGAAACCGCTAAAGTTTTGCAATCAAATGTTAACGAAGGCAATTTTTCCCCTTTCTCCAATTGGCAGAGAACAGATTAAACGTGTCAAGGACTCAGACGATGTTCCCATGGTGCTTGTGGGAAACAAATGTGACCTCCCGGCACGCACGGTGGACACAAGGCAAGCCCAGGAACTCGCCCGCTCTTACGGCATCCCTTACATTGAGACCTCTGCCAAAACACGACAGGTAGGAAGCAAACAACACACACACAATACATAATACACAATACCATACATGCACTTTAATGAAAGAACCCTTTTCTGTCTCTCTCCCTTTATCTTTGGAAATTAAAGGTACCTTTTAAAGGTCCAGTATGAAGGCTTTATGGGGAGTTAATGGTAGAAATGGAAATAATATCCATGACTCTGTTGTCATTAGTGAAACTAAGAATTGGTGTGTTTTCATTACCTCGGAACAAGCCCTTCATATGTACATGGAGCTCATATCACAGCGGCTGTAAGTCCACGAAGTCCACCGTGTTGCACCACCATGATTCTACAGTAGCCCAGAACGGACAAACCAAAATATTTTTACCTGAAGGCTAGTGTTGGGGTGCAACTAGCTATATGTAACCACATTATGTAATTAAATTACAAATGTAAATGTAATTGTAGTCTGTTGGAATCAAATTCCAGCTACTAATCAAAATGTTGGTGATTACAGAGGGGTTACATCAGAATATATATCTTCGCAGTGAAAGATTTTATGTAGAATATAAAATTAATTCTCATGCTTTGTGATCGATACTAGTGGATTAGTGGAGGCAAGACTCTGCTCACCTCGCTCCCTGTCTTGGACTACGGGCCTGACTGACTGCTGCACTCAGCTAACCCTCATTGGACCGACAGGCTTTTAGTGACACATTTACACTTAGTGCCCATCAGAACAGCACTCTTACATGAGTGTACAGTACAAAGCTTTTATTTATCGGTGGTGGAAAAGCCATCAAAATGAAAATGCTTGACGTCAAACCAAAAGTAATAAGTTACATTACTTAATGATCTACACAAAAGTTATCTTCTCAACATTGCTGAAGGCCACCGCATAGTTCTCCGGCTTGCTGGTGAAACTGCGGTTACGTGAGTCACCAGGTGCGAAACCATGGCAACGTCAGTCGGCGTCTGAATTCCGTTGCTCCTAAAGGTCCTGAAGATATCCACAGCGTTACTGAGGTGTTTCACTTGGCTTGTAGAGGAAGAGGTGAGCAGAGGGGTGTTCAGTTGGTTCACTGCTCGATGCTATTAAATCCTAAACACTGGACCTTTACATTTCACTTCTGAATCTCTGTAAATGTGATGTCCCCCCTCTGCTGCATCATGCTGTAGTAAACAAGTTATCGCAGCGTTGTAGCGGGGGCTCTGTAGTTTTACACGTTGTCAGTGTGGAGCAGGGAATGGCCCGCGGTATGATGTGATTTGTGTGGAAACATTTTATTATGCCGCAGGCAATGACTCATAGCCAGGTTACCTTGGCTTGAGAACTGAGCTACAGTATTTGAAAGGCTCCGTAAGGACAAGTTGCCACACAGCTCCCACTGTCTCTGACTCACTGTCACACGTTATGTTGGTACACACAGACTGTTGCATTCATCATTGATCCAGCAGAAAGTCTGTCATTCAAACAGACGAGTAAGAAACTGAGTGACTTCTTTTTTAGTCATTATGATTTTCTTGATGAAATGCGTCCCGGTTGCCACGGTGATGTTATCGGGCTTCTCAATGTTGAGCACACCTGAGAGGTTTGCTGTCTGTTATTAAGGGGTCCACACAGTATGCTCCACTTATAATTGACTGTTTTAAGTGCAGAGATCTCCCTACAACCTTTTCTGTGTGTTTGTGTGTTTACAGGGGGTGGAGGACGCCTTCTACACACTAGTCAGAGAGATCAGACAGCATAAGCTGAGGAAGCTGAACCCACCTGATGAGAGCGGCCAGGACTGTATGAGTTGTCGCTGTGTGGTATCGTGATGCAGGTGAGATGCAACTCTAGAAATGTATTTTTCCTCTTCTTTGACAGAATATGGGAAATCTAAATGAATCTCTTATACTGAATCTCATGTCTTTTTTTGATTTAGCTTTTCACTGTGTCTCTGTTTTCTCAGAAACATGGCACTAACATCTTTCCCACTCTTTTTTCCATTTCATCCCCTAGCTGACCGTTGCATGTTGAGGAGAAATGCTACAGCGCATAGTGGCAGCATGGACTTAAAGATAGAAAGATAAAACAACTCAATGATGAAATATAAACTTTTCCAAAAAGAGGATGATTGAAGCAAAAGCTCTCAAGGAAACCACCAGAGCTGACTGAACCATAGACCTTCATGGAGAGGAGGATTTGGACTGTTGCCTAAGTGGCTACCTGAACTAGCCCGGTCTGGTCCCTCATTTTTTCTCTCTTTTTTTTTTTTTTGGTCCACATGTCGACCTGTGAGCAACACCACTAATGACTCTAAGTCAACTCCAGTGTGGTCTCGCTGGGTAGCTCAACAGGTTTCCTGCTAACTTATTGTTTTCAGTCTCAACACTGGTCTTAAAGGGGGTGTTCCTAACCACCTCCCACCTTGAAAGCCTAATTCCACTCCCCCTGCCTGCCCACTGGAAGGACTGACTGACTTAAATGGAAAGGACTGAAACATGAATAAACCCCATCCCACTCTACCTGCCTTTGGTTTCCCTCGAGTAGCGCAGACCCTTCATTATACTGGATATGGAAGGCGGGGTGGCTCATATGGGAATGACAAAAAAATGTGTTGGTGTTTAAACGTTAGCCTAGCTGTACAAAATCTTTTGATTTTGTTTTTGATATGGAACATTTTCTTTGTGATTGCAGAATTTGAAAGTCACAGAGCAATATGTGAGCGAGGGTGTTTATTACAGATGGCACCTGGCTTGACATCTTTTCATGACCTGCCTGACCTGGTTGGAATTCCTTTTGGGATAGAAGTGTTGAATGGAGAATACAAAGATTAATTTGCAGAATGCAGCTGCCTTTTCTTTACTACAGTAAGAGTTGTCTTTGTGGAATAATAATAATAATAGTAATGGCTAGTGTACGTAGGCTCTGGTGCAATAGGATCCAATTTACACAAGTATTGGGAACGAACCACCTCTCATTGCTACTTGTTTTACTTTGGTTTGGGAAGGAGGTGTACCTGGAGGTGGAAAATAAGGTAGAGATGGGTAGAAAACCCCGCACTTGGACAGTCATACAGGTTATTCTTTTAGACAAAACTAGTTGATTTTTCTTGTATTTCATTTTCAGTAAGTATATGCTGTACAACTCTTATTTACTACATGGTGATAACAGCTATTTTTCCGATTGCAAGAATCACTCCTTGTGGATAATAGGGCTCAGGAATCAGGGTCCAGGAAAGTCTCACCTAACACTCCTGGAGACCTGGGTTGAGGATGTCACCAGTTAGCTTTGCGGAGTAAAACGCACAAGTCCTGCCTCGGAGTCGAACTTCAGTTTTTTCCACACACACACACACCATACTATCCTCAAACTGCTCCTCTTTCTCTGCCACTTCAGTTCTGCAACAGAACTATAACAGGTCAGGTGCTACTCATGTCAGAACCATATCTACTGTATATGTGGGACTGTTGTGCGTAATAGGTGATGGATATGGGAGTGCATCGCTTTGTTTCTTAATACTGACAAGCTTGTGCTCTCCCCAACTGCATTAATTTGCTGCCTAAATGGAAAAAGACTGCTCTGTGTTTACTTTGCCTTATCTGTTAGCTAGTTTGTACCTCATGTATGCAGCGACCCTCTACCTGAGACGAATATGTGTTCCGCAGGCTGCATTGTTTTGTTTATGTATGATTATGTGTGAAACGTAAAAAAGAAAAAAAAAGAAAAGATATAGAGGTGTGTTGAGTTTAGACATGTGCCGCATAGAATTTGAAAGACACGGCAAGTCCCTGAAAACACTACACTGATTTTAAAAGGGGGGGTTTTTCCTGTACTGGCATGTGCGTCTGAATGTGATTCTGTTTTAGCGAGACTGAAAGACGACACTGTTTAAGAGCCCGGTATAAGCCAAGTTGTTTTGCTCTCATGCTCATGTTAAGTTTTGTTACTCAGTACGTTGGAACGTGTGATGACGCTTACTAGAAATTGTTTAAATCCAGATTATACCTGATCAGATCATAGAATCGGGCATGTATGGTAATGAATGATGTCCAGACACTACAGGCAGGTTTTTTGGCAACAAGCTTCAGATTTAAACCTCAAGGACATCCCCGAACTCTTTCCTGGAAAGACATCTCATGTCGTTTTGCCATAGTCTCCTGTCAAGGGAAACACATTTATTTCTGACCTAATTGATTTTGTACAGTACAAAAAGTGACTTTTTCCACTCATGGCTTAAAGAAATATGATCAGTCTAGTTTCTGTGTGGATGGTAGTCAAATCGTTTTGTTTTTTTATCAGTAATGTGTTCATTTCTCTACTTGGAGGAAGGATGTGAACTGTGAATGTGTTTGAGTCTTTAGATATTGTTTGAAAGAAGCCTCGTGTTTTAAAAGATTACAATATTGAAGAAAAAAAATGCAGATGATCCATGGTAACTTCTTTTTGGCTGTGTAGTTCCTAACTTTTATTTTTCACCCATTGTACTCAAACCTTTTAATGGAAAGAAAAAAAAACCTGAGTGTGGCATTTGTAACATGTGATTACAGTCCTGATAGTATGCTTGTCTTCTCCTTGTCAATCTCTAAACAGAACATCCACGATGATGCATAGAGTTCCACACATCTATGTGTTTGTATTCCAGTTTCATTAGAATATCTGCATCATATTGCCACTGGGATACTTCAGCCAGCAAACCACGAGTATACATGTCAGAAAACCTGGCGAGCATGACGGAGACTGTACGGACCATTGGGAGTTTTGCACAAGAATACAGTGGGCTCAAGGGCTTGTTTCTCCCTTGCAAACTGTGGGTGGGGGTGTGGAAGGAATTTGTGAAAATGTCAACTGTTTAGCTATTTAAGATGTATTTACTCTTTGAAAAAAGTGGCAAATGTATTGCAGGACAGGAATAAAGATGTCAAGATGAAACTTGTCTTTGCTCCCTCAACCATACCACTTTTACATCATGTTTCTCTCATATTTCAGATTTGCTGCCACCCGCAGGCTGCTTTGTGTATCGTTTTTGAGAGCATAGAAGGGGACAGATGTTTTTTTTTTTATGTAAATAAGTAACAATAAGTCACTTATTATAAACTCAGCTGAACTATATCTTCACAAATGCTTTCCTGTTTTGAAATGGGCGGATCAAAACGTGTGATAGTGTGTGGTGTGATAATGTTGGCATGTCCAACTGTGGTGACGGTCCAAAGGACGGTCATAAATGTCGTATTTACACAGGAGTTTTACCATCAGCAGGGCCATATACCAGTTTTAGGTCACACAAGTGAACTGGGCACACCTGGATTCATTTTGGTCAAATTTAATGAAGCATTTTGAAAGCCCAAGAAAACGTATATAAAAATTCAAAATTCTGGTAAATCTGTGTCTTGGTATGAATTCTGAAATGTTTAGTTTCTATCTATTGCATATGAGATAGGTGTGTGTGTGTCATCATTTCAAGCAACTGAAAAGAAAGGAGGTAGTATAGAAGAAATATTATTTATCCATCCATCATCCATCAGGACATTGAGCGACGGTGGGCTACACCTGGACAGGTCGCCAGGCTATCACAGGTTGTCTGCCTGAAAAAACGCTAGTGGAGTGAAAAAACAATAACCAAAGAATAGGTTCTCTACCAATTAAAAATGATCACTATTAATGATAGTAATATGTATTTATTAGGTCACTGTTTCTTGTCTTCTTGTCTTGTTTGTTAAAGCCATGTAGTTATAGCGTTCTAGGGCAGATGATTTGCATATTTGTGAGGCTGCTCTCTCACAGGCTTTCAAGGGGTCATAAAAAATAGACGGTTATCCATAAAACTCAAGACAGACGGAAAGCCAGGAGTTGGTGAGCGTTGCGGATCGAAAAAGATACACAGAAGAAGGGATTTTCCTTTTGGATAAACTATAATCATGCCACTTTGTGAGGACGCGATTAAGAAAATGCTCCCTAAGGTAAGAAGAACTAAAAGAAGAATTAATTCTTTCTAAATCAAACATAAACAACAAATGGTATATGTAATGTAAATAAATGTTGGTTCAGTGTTTGTTTTGTATCCTTTCGTATTGAAGAAATATCTTCGCAAACATGTGGCCAACGAAATATATGTTGCCATGAGCCAATTCAGTAACCTTCTGCCCATGATGGATCGATATGGTAAGAAGCAGCGAACAATCTGAACCTTCAGATGGTCGAAAAATTCAACAACTGCTCTAAATTATAGTCATTATTTAATTTTTTTCTTTACAGTTTACACCGATAGAACCACAAAAGACTTGATGAGTCTATCGGGAACTATTTCTGTCATGTTCAAAGGTAACACTGACTTTGCCCCTGTTAAACAGCTTGATTATAATTACAAGCTGAACTTGACGTTCTGATCATTGATAAAACTCATCATATCCCAGAATATGTGAGATAAAAACCTTGTTTCCTCTGTTCTTATACAAGACAAGACCTACAACATTCCCGTATGCCTGTGGATTGAGGAAACCTACCCCCAAACTGCTCCCATCTGCTATGTAAAACCCACACGTGACATGATGGTCGTCAGAGGAATGTATGTATCCAGCGATGGCCAAGTGACGCTGCCTTACCTGGAGGAGTGGAAGAGTGTGAGAATTTCAATTTGATGTTGTTTTCTGCATGTAAACAGAGATATATGATGCAATCAGGGTTGTTGCTGATGTTGGTGTTCTTTAGAGCTTTAAGTGTGACTTCTCCTTTCTGCTACCAGGGCGAATGTGACCTAATGAGCCTACTGCAGGTGATGGTTGCCATCTTTGGAGAATTCCCTCCCGTATGCATGCGACCCCATTCCGAGCCTGAACAAGCCCCTTGTAAGTAACGTCTGCACATGCAGGAAGCAATCCTCTATGTCATTTCAAAACAACCCTACCTGCCCTAGATACAAGTCGATGTTGATGAGACATATCCAAGGATTCATATCTATCCCATCAATCTGGAGTTGAAAACAAGGTCTCCCTGTCAACGTGTTAATGAATTGAATTAAATGAAAAATCTATTTTTGCAGGTTGGCTACAGTTCCAGAGACAAGCAGAGGTCCGTTCAAACTCAGATGGAAGTTTGTGTCTACATTTAGCCAGCGAAGATGACCTACCTTTCCAGCAAGAAAATGAAACCAGCTGTTAGTTGTTTTTGTGGATTTTTACACTGTTCTTGTATAGTCTGTGACGACGTGTTTGATCCCGTGTAGTGTCAGATGGTATCCATTGATTATTTTACTTTCACCCAAATGACAGCATGCTGTATGCCTATTTTTCAAACGATGTGGGATGTTAATGTCGAGCAGCACCTGATGAAAACACATGACTGTTTTTGCGATGAATGTATTGCATTCTCTCGCTCTCTTTTTTTTTAAATATATATTGTATTTGTCATATAAACATAAGAAACTAATTTGGCATTTGAATGTCTGTATTAAAATGCTTAAATTGCTTAACAGGTAGCTCATAAAAGTGTAGGTTCTTATCTTTTGGACTTTTGGCCAGTGAAGAGACATGTTAGTAGTTTGAACACAGCGAGGAGCTTGCCTATAAATCATGATATATTATAAAAGGATGTGGTTTATTTTATTTTGACGGATAATATAGAACAGAAACAGCTTAAAGCTGCTTCTTATTTATTGTAAATTAATATTGTTGTGTCTTCTTTCATAAAAAAAAATGCAACCTCTTGTGAAAAGTGACCATTAATTAATTTTGATATTGTAAATAAAGAGTTATGGTGGGAAAACTTTTCAACAAAAACGTGTTTTGTATAATTACTTACTAGTACATACGTGTGAAAGGACATTCATCTGACCACGCCTTGGGAACAGCGTCTCCAACGCTGACGTCACACCCAGACCGGAAGCAGTCAGGTAGAATGCCGGAAATTCTTTTTGTTGACCATCGGATGTTTTTTTCCGGGCTCTTTCTAAAACTGTTAATTAATAGTTTTATTTTCAATTCTTAATAAATGTACTGAAGGTTGGTGCATTAACAACAGAGCCGCCACTCGCGTTGGACTAGAGGTTTCAACATAGACACCGAATCGCTGTCTTAATTATAGTCGGGCCCGAGGCTGGGCTAACTTTAGCCTAGCATTCAGTGAAGTCCTGCTAACCAGCGTTAGCTTGTGTTAGCTGTCAGTCTAGCTGGCTTAAAAGTCAGCGTTTCCGTCACTTGATTGATTAATAAGACCGGTGAAAACCAAAACTAAAAGAAAACATGGCAGTTGTCAACGAAGGTGCCCTGAAGAAAATGCTGAAGGTAAGTTAAATGTCGCGTCGTTTTGCTAACCAACAGTTTCACGTTAGCTAGCTAGTGTTACCTATACCAAACATGAAACTATTTGTTAGCAGGTTAACACTTTCTAGCACGGATAATGCTTAGTAACCGTCCCTTTCACTTCGAATGTAGCACGTTAAACATGTGGGTTTGCATGTAAATGAGATCCATCGTACAAATATGTGTAAACGTATGTCTCGGAATCAAGCATAGCCACCTAGCTAACACCTGTCAACATCGTTATAAAACACTATTCATGTTTTTTATATGTATACAAAGTTCGTTTGTACAACAATGATTCAACATGGTTATAATGTACATCAAACTGCAAACACGTTTTCCATAGTTGCTATCGTAAAGAAGAAAATCCTATTTTTGTTGGACATGTTTTTTGTAAATATATATATATATAATACAGGCCATCTAACGTTGGACACAAACGTGCCATCGTGTTCAGCCTCAGAATGGAAATTAAATAACCTAGATTTAAGTGTAGCGGTTAGACTTGGCTTATATTAGTTGTCAGAAAGGCTGTCTAAACTTTCAATGTACTAACATACATTACCCTTTGTCCTTTTTTCTTATTGTCCAGCAATACAAATACAGAGATCTGACTGTTCGTGAGATAACCAATGTCATCTCCCAATACAAGGACTTGAAGCCAGTTATGGATGCTTATGGTAAATTGAATGATACTGATATCCTGTTTTTTTTTAACTGTCTGGTCTCAGTTATATTTTGTATACATATATGCTGTAATACAGCCAAAGTGTTTTGCTAGTTGACAAGTAATCTTCTTCAATTCCAGTGTTTAATGATGGCTCCACAAGAGACCTGATGAGCTTGACAGGGACTGTCCCAGTGAGCTACAGAGGTAAAGAATGTTTACCTTGCTTTCTAACAAAAAACAAAAACACATGGTTACTTAGGCGAGTCTGACTGACTGGGGCATAGAAAGTCAGCTGTCAGTTTCTGTTTAGTTTTTGTCGTCGGTAAGTAGCAAATAGACAAATGCCTCTTTGTGTCGGACAAGAACCACACTAAACCAAAATACACACAATTTCACAAACACGCGTGTCTATATGCAAACAAACTGCTTTCCATGTTTCTCCATGTCCTTGATCTGCCGGTTTTCCTACTGTTCTGGCATCGTGGTTTAAATTACATTCAGGAAATGAAACGCATCTGACAGAAATCTTATGGTGTGCTTCAAGGCAACTCTGGGATTTGGTATTACTAATGTATGTTTGCTTGCATGATGTCAAGACACGCTTGCATTTGATTTTTAGCCTGTAAAATGTAAATTTGTATGGTTTACAGTACATCATGATTGTTGTTTATTCATGTAGAAGTCCACATTGCTCCCTAAAACACACAGAAGTGTGCTCAAAATAACAAAAGATGCCACATTATGTTAATGGTTGAGTGATGAGAGTAATGTTGACACTTTAAAAACAAATCACATAAATGATATTCTAACATCATGTTTGTATTTCCTGTAGGCAATGTCTACAACATCCCAGTGTGTCTGTGGTTGCTGGATACATATCCCTACAACCCTCCCATATGTTTTGTCAAACCTACCAGTGCCATGATGATCAAAACTGGAAAGCACATTGATGCCAACGGCAAGATCTACCTTCCCTATCTGCATGAGTGGAAGCATGTAAGTTATTATTTTTAATAACGAACTGTTCATTTAGACTTTGGAATGTTTAAAATGTAAAAACATGTATTGAAAATGAATAATAAGGAATACAAATGCTTTGGGTAATGTTGTTATAGAGCTGTAGCAGTGTAATCTATAGAAGATGGCTCTAATGTACAACAACATTTTCCATACAACAGTAATTGAAACTAGTTGCCTAAAATATTTGGGTTATTTCTATGATTACCAGTCACTGAACACAAAATGGTGCAAGCATGAGGGCCATAACTGTGCCTGGGGCTCTCAGTAATATTTGAACAGTGACTTGCCTGTTGATCATTTGAAGCAGCATTCGGTATTTATTGTCCTGATTAATAAAGACATGCCCTTCACTGTGTGTCTTTCAGCCTCAGTCAGACCTGTATGGTCTGATTCAGGTGATGATTGTGGTTTTTGGAGAGGAGCCTCCTGTGTTTTCTCGCCCAACCACACAAGCCCCCTATCAAGCGTTCCAAGCAGCTGGACCCCCTAACCGTGAGTAACATACATTTTTATTCCTAACAGGATAAAGCCTTTTTTGCACAAAACTAGTATAAGCTAGGAGCTGTAGTAACTTATATTAATTGCAGAGGTTGTTTGTGTTCTTTATCCTGTGGGACTCTGCCTTGTCGTAATTTGTAAGGTAAAAAGATCTGATCTTGTCCTGCCTTGTCACATTACAGCAAATGATAAACAAATATTTTACTTGTCACAATTATTTGTGCTGTCTGCATTTGGTGTCTGTGAAGGTTCTCAGTCATCCAAGTCCTGTTAATCCTTGAACGCTTTATCCTTGGCAACTGAACTTGCTGTAGACTTTTGAAGAGGTTTAGGTTTTCATCCAAGAAGGCTTCTTCAGTTCAGTTCTTCTAGAACATACACTTTCAAAGATGACCAAGATTTGCTCTCAACACATTGTTTTGTGATAGATGACGTATCCATAGTAGTTTCTCATTGTAAAATCAAATATCTATGTTTCGTATTATGTCAGGGATCACAGCATTTTCATACTCCTATCAGGGGTTTATCTCGTTTCACATCAGAATTTCATGACTCCGCTTATTGCTTGATGGTTTGAAGTGATGCATTTATTTCTTTAAGCACTAGATGGAGCTCAGCTACCACTTCAGCACACCATGGAATCATGTAATGTGTCTTTGTGAGAGTGAAAGAGATAAATAATATTTGTACCTGTATGCCCTCAGATTTAATTATTGCACTGTTTCTCTACCTCAGCTTCCTACATGCCTGGCATGCCTGCAGTTTTACCCTACGGCCCAAATCCTAACCCAGGGTAAGTTGTTTGCCAAGCAGTGTTCAGCCCTCTCTTCCAGATAACTCGCGTATACTGTATTTACAACAAACCTGTCGTGGCATGTTTGCTTTGCAGCATTTCACACAGAAGCATATTATCAGTGAAACACTATACAATGTAATTTTTGATTTAGAAATTATACAGAATTAGCCATTTTTTGATTATTGAACTATTTCCAGAGGCTACCCGGGATACCAATACCCAGGGGGCAACTCTTACCCAGCGACTGCTGGACCTGCACACTACCCCACCCAGACTCCAGTTTCCACAGTGGGTATGTATCACATTTAGTATCCAGGGTGTTATCATGGCTCAGTGTTAAAGTTTAAAATCAGCACAGGTTTCAGTTGTTTTAATAAGCTGCACAAGCACAGCAAGGTGCAGATTAGAAACGTTCTTGTCTGCACTTGTACATGCAAGTTTCCTTTATGTCTTAATATTACAACACAATGATTCAATACTTAAATCCCCCGTGAAGAAAACCCACAATACACGTCCACCTTTCTATGCCCCTAAGTTATCTCTGAATTAAGACACTTTTGACCTTTTGACTCAAACTCTCTCACCCTCTGTGTGACTTCGGCGGCGTGCTGAGCCGCCAGGGAAAGGTCATTAGTGAAACTAGAGTGGGCAGCATTAAAGGCCAAAGGTTAGAATGGATCCAAAGGGAAAGGCACAGCCTCCAGCCATCACACTCTACGCCTCAGACACCGTTCTATATTTAGGATGGGAACAGTAACTCCACACAAAGACAGACCTGTGATCAGGGGACCCATCTGCTGCCCCAACATCAGTTAGCAGCACTGCAATGAAATGCTGGTTAAGGACCAGCGTGCAGGAGGGGCTTTAGCAGTCTCCTATATTTAGTTAAAGAAGTGAAATGGTTTTGCCGTAGACTGCTCCCATCTCAAGGCCGAATCAACTCTGACATTTGTAGTGCTGACTCTCGACTGCACATATGGTGGTCATGACTCTGAGGACTCATTTCCACTTACATAACCTGGTATTTGTCGGGTCTTGAGGCTTTATGTGTTTAATTAACTGATACGTATGTAATTTTATTGTTTTTGTCATTCTTGTGTACATGTATATGGGAACAACATATTAGAAATCCTGAAATTTACAATTAATCATTGTTGAAATGTGTCTTAAGTTTATCTACTTTTCATTACGGATGGCTGTTCATTTGTTTATCTTCATTAAATTGCCTGGAAATGACACCAGGCTGCTGCAGTATAAACACACCGGCCTCTGCACACAGCAGACTGGTCGGTTATAACTCGATATTCTGCTCGTTTTTGAAGGAGACGTCTGGTTATCAGGACACATCATAGCCTCTTTTCCAACTGTGAGACCAGTGATGTTACACGAGTATATGAATGTGTGTCAAGTATATATATTTTAAACTGGAGTAATCTTAATAAAGATAGTTCGTTATGTGAATATGTATCCAACACAGGGTGGGATATTGTTGTTTTTTTTTTTAAAGCGTTAATAATCTGCTTTGCCTGTTCACTGTCTCACACCACTTCTTGACCTCTTCCTCCTTAGGCCCGAGCAGAGATGGCACCATTGGCGAGGACACCATCCGCGCATCTCTGATTTCAGCCGTGAGCGACAAGCTTCGCTGGAGAATGAAGGAGGAGATGGACAGAGCTCAGGCAGAGCTGGACGCCCTGAAGAGAACAGAGGAGGATCTGAAGAAAGGACATCAGAAACTGGAAGAGATGGTCTCAAGACTGGACCAGGAAGTGGTGAGACATCCTATACCTCCACCTCTTTTAATGTTCTATCTGTATTGTTTTCCTGTCCTCTACTCTTCTCCTATTATGTCTATACGATATGTTTGTAATCATTATGTCTCTATTAGTCTGAGGTTGACAGGAATATCGAGCTGCTGAAGAGAAAGGACGAGGAGCTCAGTGAGGCCTTGGAGAAGATGGAGAATCAGTCGGAGAACAATGACATTGACGATGTCATCGTGCCGACAGCTCCGCTGTACAAACAGATCCTGAACCTGTATGCTGAAGAAAACGCAATTGAGGACACGATCTTCTACCTGGGAGAGGCCCTCCGCAGGGGTGTCATAGACCTCGAAGTTTTTCTTAAGGTGACCCCGTCTACACAACTACAAATACAACAAACGCAATGTCTTCTAAACCTGCAAAGTGAAAACAGCATTTTAGTAGAGCAGCAGTCTGCAGTCTGTGTCTACACAGGATGTGTTCGCGCAGTATTAAATGTAGGCCACATGTATTTTGGTAGAGCTCAGACCCTAATAAACATCCCTGTTTGTGTGCTTCAAACAGAAGATAATAGACTTCTAGCGTATAAGTGTATGCTATAGGTCTGTTTTACAACGTTATTGATTAAATTAGAAGCTTGCAAAACGATGCAATGAGGCGCCTCCTGTGAACACACAGACCTACACACTCTTGAGTCCTCTGTGCCTTCAGCTTTACTGACTTTTATTCTCTTGTTACAGCACGTACGTCTTCTGTCCAGGAAGCAGTTCCAGCTCCGGGCCCTCATGCAGAAAGCCCGCAAGACTGCCGGCCTGAGTGACCTCTACTGACCCACACTGACAAGCAGGAAACATTCATATCTTCACGCTCTCTTACTCTCTCCTCTTCCTCCTCTGTTTCATTCCCTTTGTAAACATTGTCCTCTTTATAATCTCAATCAAATCTGTTCGTTTGAAACAGAAATCTGAAAAGCAGAATGGTTAGAATAGACTGTCCTGTGTGGCCACCGTTGTCATAGGACGTCAATTGTATTTTTGATCTGACCAAAAATACTCCTTTGGGATCATAATGCGTGATCGGCCACGGCCCATTTACTCCAATATCACATAAAAGCCACTGTGACCACATCACGAGCCATTATGAACACTATGAAGGTACTGTGGTCGACACAAAAACATGCTTAAGACACATGCCATATTGGTAAAAGTGAGGTGGGAGCCCGCTTTGTGTTTGCCCCGAGAGTTTGCGGTGTAGCTTGGTTGGTTGGTGGATTAGCGTACAGTGAGTTAGTGTGTCTGACTTGTATATGTTGCACTGCAGGGTAGCCCACAGGTTCTGTTCGCAATCCCTTCGCCAGACAAAGTAATTTGGCTAGTAAGCACAATTTGTTAGGGGCTAGTAGAGAGGGGCTTTGTAGAGAGCCCCGTATGTCCACTCCCCTCATAATGAAAAGGTTAGGCTCTGATATAAATACCCAGGGCAACCTTTTAGGAAGGACATGGGGTCCCGCCTCAGGATTTAATTCTGCGTGAGGTCTGGGTCATGTTCAGTAGCCATGGAGTCAAAGGGATCACTTTTCATACAGTAGAGGTGATGATTCACACTGAACTTTCTTTCTTCACTGTCTTCGAGTCTTTAAATGAGCTAAATGTTGATCTCCACTGCCACAGCACCACACTATCATTTGTATTTCCCTCTTACCCAGTTTGTCTTTGAGGGTGTGAGTGAAGTTCTTTGTGTCAGCTGCTAATGCTGCCCTCCAGTCTGACTGCATTAACCTGTCTATCACGTACAGTGGGTGGTTGGCATACTTTATTCTAAGGTATTGCAAAGGAAATTCAGATTTTTTATTTTTATTTCTCTTTACTTTTTTGTTTTTATTGTGCTGTCCAGTTATTCTCACTCTTATTGAGATGTTTAGTTTTTTCAGTAAACACGAGGAAAAAGTTGTGAATGAAGCTGCAGCGTTGGAGGGTACAAAAAAAAAAATATTGTACTAATCAAAAAGTTAACTTATGTAAAGTTTGCAAACAGGTCTCATTTAAATTAGCCTTTTACTAAATGCACTTTGAATTGTATGATAGAATATCTGCTGTTATTTTTTTTTTTCTTGTTTCCAATTCAACCATAGACCACCTGTTCTTTTATATCTGTAGATTTATGTAAATCAGTACAAATAAAAGAAATCTGATTTAATGCTTCATCTCTCATTCCCCTAACCATTTTCATAATATTAATAACCAACAAGTCACGTCTAATAATATTTTCTTAGTCAAACCACACTTATTTGACAAACTCAACAATGCAAAGCTGTTATTAACAGTATATTCGCATCCAGTAGGTAGCTCTTGCTGATCAGAATTCATACTTTTTTAAAATCCTGCTATTTGAGAGCACGTGCAGCAGCGTTTCCCAGTATGTTCACCTTGCCACAAAGTCACATAGAAGCTTGGGACCACATTTTGACCCCTGATGATAAGCAGGAAAGGACAAAGGACAGACTTGTATCATTATCCTGGCAGATTTATTCCATGTTACGCCAAATAAAAACTGATAGACAGCTGCCACGACAGGTTCAATTCCTCAGTGAGTCAAGTAATCAATAGACCATCTCTAAGGTTGTAACATTAATACATAAATAGATCTTAAAAGTATTAACAGTTATAAATAATACCATTTTTATTTCTTGATGTCCTCTTTTTCCAGAGTCAGTTGGAGTAAAATAAATACAAAACAGGGTGCACAAACAAACAACACCTTCATGATGATATGATCAATAACCTGACCCTAAGCTGTGATTATAGCAGACAATTTCCCTTTGGTTCTCTGTTATCTGTGTTGAGTTAAATTATAGCGAGACACTTGGTTGGCGACCCCTTTTAATTATCCTCATGTAACCTGTGATGCTTCTTACCAGTACGTTAAAACTTGACCTTTTTTTTTCTGTCAGTGCACTTGTGGTTCTGCTAGTATACAAAGGCTTCACTGCCAGTAAATATATAATCTTTTCTGAAATGATAAAATACTTTGGTATCACAGGATTGACCCGTTGATATATAACTCAGTAGTGTTGTTGTGACTGTAGACAGATAGGAAATGGAATGTCTCCATTATACTCCACATAAAAAAAAATAACAGATTACCGAATGAAAAAGACAGCTGGCAACAATCACAGAACACACAGAATAAATACAAACTACGAACAAGAAGTGAACAGAAGATGCAGCAACAGTGCACAGAAACATACAGTACATAGAATGTATACGCTCGTGTATAAGCCCTAATATGCCTAGCTATTCTTATGTAGACAGGACAACAAGTACAGTAGATATGTCGTCACTCCAACACAGGCTGAGCTCAAAGGCTAAAAGGTGAGAATTCAGTCATGGAGGGAGGAGGACGGCAGGTAGGCAGCAAAGGAACATTACACCCATGTGTGAATATCTCAAGGTAAACTAGCCTGCACTGGTTTAGCTACAAACACTTGGCCTTTTTTAGATATTGAGAGGTTTCATTCGCCTGTTGCAGTGAGGGGCACGGGAGGTACGGAAGGAGGGAGTCGACCACTGTTGGTTTCATAGTGGAGGATTCAGAGGAGCGCTCTTTACAAGGTGAGCTCCTTCTGTACGCCCCACAGGGTCTCGGCGCTCTGCACCAGCTGCTTCTCCTCGTCGGGCTTCAGTGTCATGTGGATCACATCTGTCAGGCCGCTGTTGCCCAAGACACATGGGACGCTCAGGAACACCTCATCCTTGACTCCGTGCATGCCCTGTTGGAGGAAGGGAGATCAGCAAGGTCATTTCATAATACAAACTAGAACGTAGCCAAGCAGTTAAATGTACAGCTTGCTCCCGGTCTCCTCACCTTGACCAGCGTGGACACGGGGTGCACTTTGTGCAAGTTCTTAAGGATGCTTTCCACCAGGTCAGCCACAGACATGCCAATGGCCCAGGAGGTGTAGCCCTTCAGCTTGATAACCTCGTATGCCCTGCAGTGCACAAACATGAGAAAATAAACAGTGAGAACAGCCTCACGAAGAAAAATATTTATCAATCCACTTTGGTATTTGGGACTGTGTTTGCTCCCATTTTGTCTTCTACCTCTGTTATCCCTCATTCATCTTCTTTCCAGGTGTTTTCATGCTGAGCATTCAGCTGTTTATCCTCATAAGAGAAGTCTCATATCGATTGCATGTTTGTTCAGTATCTAGTGCTGTTTCATGGGGAAGTTTATCATCGTCATTCTCCAATCTTATGTATGTACATAGAGTGACATATAATACATCTAGTCACCTTAATGTCACTTCTGTGTAAGGATGTCCTTCCTGTTTCATACACATGTTCAAACATGAGAAATTTCAACATTCCAGTGGAAAATCGTTTATCTTAGCTGCTTTGTCTCTCTTATCTTTTATTTCACACCTGAAAACCTTTGGAAACTCCCTGATAATTCAACCATGCACGGTTGCAAGTCAGGGTTGGCCGGCAGTGAATGGTACAATATCAAAGTTCACAGCAACTGTTGCGTTGCTCAACCTTTAAAGAAATGACACAACTGGGTTGAGTAACACTTATAGCAATGCTGATTTGGTAGCATGGACGGATCCTTTACAGTCATTCATTCAGAACCGGTCTATGATCAGGATTTCAGTATTGTGTTCCAGGTCTGTTGTGTTTGTACTATGCCCAGTAGTGCATACCGTGTACCCGCCTCTGCTCGTCTTTTGGCCCACAGCCCCGGTCACATTCCTCACCAGGCAGCGTTACGCTGGATTCGATTGTGCCTGTTGCCGTTGTTTGTCTTTATGTTGATAGGCAACTGTGACCGTCGGCCATTAAACCCTAAACGTCTGTTTCAATAACGCGTCATATTTATGGCTGCCGTCTCAGCGCTGGACAGATGGCCCTTGTGCACATGGCTGATTGCTTTGCAGATTAGATATGGTGTGTGTGTGTGTGTGAGCCAAAATGTGCTGTGCAGAGTTGTTAAGGGGAGTTCTTTCAGCTCATTGGTGGAACACTGTACTCACCCATCAACTACCAGCTTATGAACGGCCTTCCAGTTCTCACTGTCCCCCTCGGCCCCCATCTTTGGGTTGAGGGCCTGCAGAGAAACTCCAGCCACGTTCACGCCGCTCCACACGGGCACTACCAAAAGACAGACAATAGTGATAAACGAGTTCATCGTGACCACAGATTCTAGAATCAAAAAGGGAATCACGGCGACATCAAATGTGCAAATGTTGTAGCTGCATTAAAGGATTTGCAGCCGACCAACAGACGTGCACAGTGGAAGGCTAGCAGAGATATTTTATTTTTAGTCAAGGGCCGCATACCACTGGAGTCGCCGTGCTCTCCGACGATCCAGCCGTGGCAGCTGGATGGGTGGATGTTGAGCTTCTCGCCCATGAGGTGGCGGAAACGAGCGGAATCCAGGTTGGTGCCAGAGCCAATGACGCGGTGACGTGGGAAACCACTCAGCTTCCAGGCCACGTAGGTCAGGATGTCCACTGGAAGGGTGAAAGTAAAAGGTCATTCCACGTGTGCCGAGCTGCAGGGCGTTAATCTCCAGCTCTCCCCGACACCATCTCAAGCCACACCCAGCCTCCTCCCCCCCTCTCGTGTACACTAACCCGGGTTGGAAACCACCAACATGATGCAGTTGGGGCTGTACTTGACGATGTTGGGGATGATGAACTTGAAGATGTTGACGTTGCGCTGCACCAGGTTGAGACGGCTCTCGCCCTCCTGCTGGCGGGCGCCGGCCGTCACCACCACCACTTTGGAGTTAGCGGTCACACTGTAGTCTGAGAAATTCACAAAAAGGAGAAGTGTTCTGACGGAGCTGCAGGGTATAGGGGTCAAGTGGAGTACCAGAATGAAGACACATTCTTCAAGAGTCAAAAGGTCATGGCTGTGTGCTCTCACCTTTGTCTGCCACAATCTTGTGCGTCTTGAGGAAGAGGGATCCGTGCTGTAGGTCCATGACCTCACCCTTCAACTTGTCTTCCATCACATCAACAAGGGCCAGCTCATCACACAAGTCCTGATAACACACACACACACACACACACACACACAATAAGTCACTCTGTCAACTCATATATACACAGTGTATGTTTGATTGAATGGAGGCTTATTCAAAGTGGCGGAACTCCGTTACATCCAGGTTTATAAAAGTGAGGAGCACTATTCATCTGCCTGGACTGTTGTGCAGCATTGTTAGTTGTATGATGTGTGACCTGGTTCCTCCTGGCACCGATCCAGCTAGTTCGTTATGAATGGAACTGGACAATATGAGGGAAATGCGAGGTTTCCTGTACAGTGTGTCGGCACACCTTCAAAGTCTGCTCGACTCTCTCAGTTCAGAGACTATTTTGTAAATCCTTATTAATCCATTCGTTACTACTTTTAAGTCTTTTAAAGTTGATTTAAGTTTATACTTTTTAAGGGCTTATCTTGAGAACTTTACACCGACCCAAGTGTTCACTTTTGTTTCTTCTACTACATACTAATAACCCCCCAGTCTCACCTTGAGCAGTACGCTGATGGCAGAGGCCATGCCCACCATGCCAACACCGACCACCGTCACCTTGTTCCTGCAGCCAACAGGCTCCTCCTTCATCACATGGGTGATCAGCTTCTCCTTGGTGGACATCTGTAAGTATTAAAGTAAAGAGATGCTTGGAAAAAGGTTAGGTAAGTGAGTAATTATATTATAAAAGGGAGAGGGCGGGGAGAGCGGAAACAAAGAGGCAGTAAATACGTGACGGCTCGAATCCATTAGTGTTACTAGGCTGACTCAAAAACATACCCGACTGCTTTCTCATCCTAAGTGGTGAAATTGAAAGTGTGCCCTTTAATAAACCCCCCAAAAAACAACCCCAAGTCCCACTTCCTCACAGTCTAGCACTCATGTCTCATGGTTACTTCCTTAAATGGCTTGTGGACAGGAGTTCTTCACAGCGCCACCCTGGGTCTCCATGGCAACCACAGCCTGGGAAAGTACTGCAGCCTGTCTCCGTGCAGCACAGACCATCCCCATCTGACGTCACGTACAGTCACACACAGTCACACACACACACACAACTATTTATGTTTCCTGGTTGGGCGGGCATCCCCGTGTGCTTTCTGCTGTTTGCATCAGCATCGTGACTTGCCTGATTCTCTGAGGTGTGGGGACGGAGCACGTAGTGGAGAACCTGACACGACTCATGTACCGTTATACCCTCCCTTAGGACATCTAAGACGTCTCTAAGTGAGTTTGCACACAATGGTAGGGTAAAGTGGGGCAGTCATACCCAATATCCCTTTATCCAATTATAACTCACTCGGAGGTGAGCTGTTGCTACATACCAAGCCCTGACCCTGAGGTGAGCTGGGTTTGGGATTTACAAGAGGACCCTTTGTTAGTTAAAGATAAGAAATTATTACTGTTCTTAACCAGAGTTCCCTTCTTTACGGCTGAAATATGCTGTACAAACCAGCCAAATCACTACTGTAACATCACGGATAGATAGATAGATAGATAGATAGATAGATAGATAGATAGATAGATAGATTTAGCTTTGTGATATAATTAGAACGAGATAACTCCCACTGAGATCTACGTCCCTGTGGACCAGCATATGAATGCAGTACATCTCCTGTGCCAGGTTCATTTGTGGCTCAGACTGGTGTGTGTGTGTGGTGTGTGTGTGGCACATGTATACTATATTACATCAGTTTCCCACCACCTGCGCTGTAGGGTTATTAGACTAAAGAAAGCAGGCTCCACCGACAGGCCTACATCCTGTTGCTTCTGCAACTATGTAACTCGTTTTCCCACACCCAAATAAAAATAAATAAATAAAACTGTGTTACACAACTGGAACATCTATACAGAGGAAGTACAGCCTCATTCATCACAACCAACCTCATTAGACACGCCCCTCTCGTTTTACTCTTAAAATGCGCATCAGGTGGCTGAAGCTGTTCCTGAAACTACTTTCATCAGGATACCGGCTAAATAAACGAAGTGGAGGAGAAGCATACAGTGTAATATTTGAGTCGTCTTACCTTTAGGCTTCAGTTAAACAGGTGGGAACCCGAGCTGGAATGTATGTTTCCCTACAGAGCGCCGCTTTTTCCGCAGAAGTGGTGCTGCAGAGGAGGCGTCTACCGCTATATAACCACAGCCTCCTCTGTAGACGTCACGTAAGCGGGGGGCGTGTCCAACGTGCGCATGCTGTTTGTCACGTCCGCGCGACAGGATGCGACACCGGAGCCCTTCCGTGCGGGCGAACGCGGTATTAACGTGAGATGTTTACCACCGCCTCTGTCAAACAGACACCGTCTGAGAAAAGATGTGAAATGTGGTGTTAAAAAGAAGAGTGAGTAAACGGTCCTTTTTCTAAAAAACAAAACATAAAAAACGCTTCCTATTCTGGGGCTGCGTTGGTGCCCGGATGTGTGAAACGTGATAGCGTAACTGCCCACGTGTTCTCTGACTCACGTAGGTGATGTAACTAGAGAATGAGCTGGAATTATATGGCTGTTTGGTTTAAGTGGAAACTAGGTTTGGTGTAAGTGGCAGTTCATTTTAATTTTTGGGAACGTGTAAATGTGGCCGATACGAACAGGAAACGGTCAAATGTGCAGTTTAGAAGCCGGGTTTGTGATATGATTGTTCTAGCTTATTATCGGCACTTAACCGCCCCCTCCTGTCCGTTTAAAGTTATTACAATACAACATTCAGACAAGTCATCTTTTGCTGCCTATCTGAGGAATGTTGTTTTTTCTGATAAGAGCCGATTCGACAGACAAAAGACAGGATATTAGTTGCAACATAGCTTTTCCATTTCTTTCTTATTGTTGTGGTTACACTGGGACCAAAGATCCGTGCTCTCAGACTATCCAACCCCAGATATGCTGAATATTTTGTCACCTCTATTCAGAAAATGTGAACTTCTCTGATTTAAAAAAAAAAAAAAAAAAAATCCACAATTTCGAAAACCAAGCTTTTCACTGAAGGACTGTTTGTATTTGAGCAATATCAAGCACTGAATGTTACGTCATGATTTACAGCATGGTGTAGGCCTTATGGCACAACACCAACAAAAAGGGGACAAAAAAAGGTCAAAGCAAATGCATGACAGTCAAATCAGCCATCTGGTCATTTCAACCAGTAAACCTATTGCCAGTAAGCATTTTGTAAACAGGTGTGAGTTCCTGTCTTCTTCAATCAAACTTGAAAAACACTAGCTTTGTGAGTACTTGTAATTGTTTTGTTTGTAAGGCTTTTAAGAAGCAAATACAAGCAGCGAAGCCCTTAATGTTCAGTTGAGAACAAACCACTGGTGTGGAGTAGAAAACAAATGCCCTTCTTTTGTCTCTGGTACGAAGAGTTAACGTTTTCTCCCCTAACTTTCCTCTCCCACGCCAGAGGGAGGCAGGATGCCGGTCTGAGACTTGGGTGAAGGCTAGGAAACTGCTGAGAGTGCATCATTCTCTGTGGTAGATTGACATTCGCAGGGCAGCGTGATATATGAGTGAGAAGTTGCATCAGTGGTGCAACTCCTCCAACCCAGACAGAGAGGAAAGCACAGTGATGAAGTCTGCTGGTGAGCGTTGGGAGAGGACTCCTCCCATTCCGATGTACCGAGCATCTTCCTCTACCACACAATGTAACTTGGTGTAAGGCAGCGTGAACACAGGGGCAGTGTTAAAGTTGCATGGAGCCTCTGGAAAGCCTGCTGCCCACTGAAACTTGGAGCGAGGAGAGCATGCGGAGGAGGGGCAGCAACAGTTTGTGGTCGAGGGTTTGGGCCAATCCTTTTTCCCCCTGTGGAAGAGCTGGCTGATTTTAACAAGGCTGGAAAACTGGTCGCCGTGCCGAACGTGCCTTTGCTGACTTGCCTCCACTGGCGTAGGATATAACAGCCCCCCGGTGCGTTCCTTCTGTCTCCCTTAATTCGGAGTTCATGCGAATATCCAAGAGAGTCAAAATCTGAAGGGAGCTTGTGTGGGGCTAATTGGTCCTTGATAGTGTCAGTGTCCAAAAACAAAGGCATCAAACAACGCATTGCAACCACTACCAGCTGCCAGGGTGCAGGATTCTATGGCGTTCATGACCCAGAGCTTGCTTTGCCATTAACTGGACAGAGCCTGCGTGGCCTGGGGTCATGTGATCAAAACTTTTTCTCAGAGTCTTAATGCAGGATACAGGATCACAAATAGGGAATCTGGCCCACTAGCACATGCCTGCACTCCACTCCAGACAGGTGAGTAATAATGGAAAGCTACCTTGGAGCGCTCTGTGGGAAATCTCAAAGTGGAGACTACCCTGGACCAGGAAGGAGAATCCAGAGACTAGTGCTCCAGCTTGGCAAAGCAGCAGAGGCAGGAACAAGCTGAACATTAACGCCTGTTTCCTGGTTTAAGCTATTTGCTCAATGACACTTCAGCAGGTCAAATATTTACTAACATGGACGCTTCAATGCAGGCCTTCTAGATGATATGCATGATTTTCATACTCTGCATTTCTGCACTGTAATCAGTGTGTCAACCATGAGGAAGTAAACTTTGTTTTTGTTCCGATATGGTGACGGCTCCACCAGGCTGCCTATTTAATAAATATATATAAAAAGAAATGTATTTTATTGTATTTTTACGTTAGATAATATTTGATGATTTAAACCTGCCACCCTGAGGCACAACAATGGAAAAATATGACGTAATGATATGATGATGCTTTTAGTCACGCGCCTTCAAATAACACTATTGTTATGTGATAATTTCACATCCTGCTTTGTAAATGTCTTTCATACGAACCTGTTTGTTGTTTTAGCAACCTGCTGGCAGTACAAATTATGTAAGCAGCTGTCAGGTGAGGTGGCTTTTATGTATTTACTTATTTTGGTGCAGAAGGACAGTACTTAAACACTGAGAGAGGATAAATGTGAGAAAACTAAAAAAAAAACACCCAAAACCAAACAAAAATAGAAAATAACCGTCCTAGGGTTCAGTCAGCAGTAACAGGATTCAACTGGGACAGACTGACACATAAAATACAATACGGTCGTAATAAATATGATTGGATGGTGTAGTTTTATTCAATATATTCAAGTTTAAATCAATATTCTGAAGATTTAATTACATTTATTCAAGTTTCATTCAATATATTCTGACTTTCATTAATTTACTCAAAGTTAATATTTTACATTTAAATATTTCCTAAACGCCTATTTATAATGTTTGTATCGATATGAATATATTAACAAGCACTGCTTCAATACAAGCACTCCACCAGCAGGAGGTGCTGTCATAAAGGCGGTAGAACAACCTCCAGGCCCTTTTCTACTCTGACAACATTACCACATGGAGCTGCATGCTAATTTGAGCTCTATTTTCTCCCTGAGTAACATGATGGATCGTGAAGGCTGTGAGCTTTCTAGAGCTGGTTTCTCATCGCTCTCACGAAGATCAATCCGCCTCACAAAACCCCTCGGTCGTAGCACTGAAATAAAATGGATTTGCTTATTGATTTATAATTATATAATCGATTTAAATGGAACGTTATCACATTTGCAATTGAATGCTGAATTAATAAATGACATGTACAGTATATAAGAATCAGGGACTTCAGATGCTGACCTATGAGCCACTGCAGCAGCTCCTGGAGTCTTCTTGAGTGCCTCAGTGGATCAAAGCTGAAGAAAATTGATTTACTAAGAGTTACTTCAAAGTTTAGAGGTAGACTGTGAACCGCTAAATCCCGTTACTTAACAATATTGCATTGAATCAAAGGTGTCTATTCTCCCATCAGTCCCCGAGGGCCAATGATCCTCAAATGGCCCTTAAAGCAACATCCATCATGGGGGCCCCGACCTGAAAATAATGAAAACTTCACTAAAAGTGTGACTGTGACAGTAAAAAAAAAACACTGCTGGAGACGGATGAAGATCCATTTGATGTGTGTGAAATCACCTCCCGTTGTTTAATGTCCTCGGTTTGCCTGCAGCGTTGCACCGGAAACTTTCCGAAGCAACTTCTTGTCCTTGCTGCTGGATTATTTTTTGTCTCTCTCCATCCTCCACCACCTCTTCCACCGGTCTCTGGAGCGTGTGCCAATTCAATCACACCCAGCCCCCCAGTGGGATAAAGAAACACTACTTTGTCATGTTAGCTTCCCCTCTCACACCACAGGGTCAGTTGCCAACATGCTGTTATTGCACGGGGCATTGGGACCGAGGCGACGTCTGCGGAGGGCGATATCCCACCTGTCTCAGCCTGCCCTGTAATGGAGAAGAATCTAATCACCTCGCCACAGCCTCCTCCTCCTACAGCCTCTTCTTAGAAATAGAACCGCTGTGGAGGAACAAAGCCACATCAATCATAAAAAAGAGGATTCTCCGGGGAGGGAGATCACTCTCAAAACTCTGTCAGAACAACATCCAGCAAACCAAACGTCACCTGACTTCACCTCAGACGGACACGTCCCGCCCCGTAAACATTTAAACCCACAATCCTGATGGATTTTGGCTTTTTTCCTTTACTCATTTGTCCTTCCTTGTCCCTCAAAATGAATCAAACAATTTCACTTCCAGCTCATGGTCACTTCTAACCTTACCTTTCCTTCACATCTTTCCCCCTTAACTTCACCTGCACTCCCTCTCCTTTCCTTTCCCCCCCCGGCTTCCAGTTTCACTCCATGCACACCTTCTGTCTCCGATTGATAACATCCCTGATGGAGCCCCCTTTATTAGCCACCCACAGGCAGATTAACCAGAGCAATAATACACCAATCAACAGCAATTATGCTGAGATAAACCCAGGGAGAGCTCTGCTGGGTGAGGGAGAAGGATATGGTATGTCGTTGGGAGTGATTGGGTGTGTTTGAGCGCGGGATTAAAGAGCGTGTGTCTGCGCATACATTTACGTGTTCTACAAGTGCATTTCATTGAGTGTACTTTATGTTTTTTTGCCTGCAGACATAATCCCCTTCATAGGGCATGTTATTATAATGAGATGGGAAATCAGTCTTGGTCCCCTGGTCCTTATCAGGTGCTAATTGAAGTCATGATCAGGCAGGTTGTGTTCTCATCTGTGTAGTCGCCGAGTTATTATTGAAGAGTAGAAGCATGTGTGCAGCAAAGCAGCGGAATAAATAGAGATTTTGAATCAATATGGTGGTATCATTACTCGCTATGATTGAATCCCATCCCTTCTCCCCGTCATTAGAGCATATTAAAACACTTGAGTTACAAACGTTGGCACTTGTTACTTTTTGGACTTTGCTGCCTAACAGCAGCCTGGCGTTGTTACCGAGCAGCTAAATGATGATGAAAACGAGTGGAAGCGTAGATATGAGTTTCCTGCCTGCAGGCGTCCGCGCACCAGCCAAGTCTGATTTCAACAACAGCTGTGTGGATTTAACCTCCCCCTCCTTTTTTTTTCTTCTTCTTTTTTTTTTTTTACACTCAAAAACACGCATTCACACAAAATGCCACTACACACACGCATGTGTACATGCTTGCTTGCACATAGAAACACACACGCAGGAGTATCTCTTTAATGGCAGTCCAAGGAACCTGGACGCTGTTTGCTGCAACTGGGAAGCAAACCAATCCTTCAATCCTAGATCTGCTTTAGTCCAGCAAGTGTGTGTGTTTGTGTTTGTGTGTGTGTGTGTGTGTGTGTGTGTGCATCAGATTAGTCCCCCTGACTAGCTTCAGAAACAATCATCCTGCTCTCATATCATATCAAAGTGGACCTCTAATTATTCTTTGCTTACTTCATTTGGCCCTTTTGAGATTCCAGCTCAGTGCGGCGGGATTTGATTAATTCTTGCAATTTCAGAGTCAAAGGGGCCGTGCTGTCATTCTCACTCAGTGCATGTAGGATCTTCCTTTCACCTTTCGTTTCACCGAGCGTGCACGCCTCCTCCTGCCTTGAACCCTCGAGGTGCCCGGGTGACGTCCTCCAAAAAGTTAATTCCGGAGCAGAAAATTAAGCAGAAATCTACCATTTCTTCGAGCATGAAATTAAATACACACTTCCTATGGCTGTCTCAGCTCTAATTATTTCCGAGGATTTATTTATGGCGCTGTTGTTTGTTCAAGGACGGTGGGAACGCTGTATCTGTGGCAGGTAGCCTCATGTCACTGGAGAAGCTCTTGCCTCCCAGTCCGCTGACCTTAACACTTGCACCTGTGATTGATATGGGAGGGGAGATATGCGTGTGAAGGCATGTGTGTGTGTGCATGTGTGTGTGTGTGTGTGTGTGTGTGGGTTTGCGTGCATGACGGGGTAAGGTTAATTGAAGTTGTTAGAGTGGAAATGATTCCCTGGAGGGGGGTGGTGGGGGACGGCGGGTGGGAGACGCAGCAGGTGTAGGTGGTGGGTGGGTTCAGCAGCGGGTGATGGAGAGAGATCAGTAGAGAGGGATGAAATGGCGGGGTAAAGTGAAGGGGGGGGGGGGGGGTCAAAGGGATTGCTCTTCACCCCCAGTGCTCGGAGGCAGTGATACATGAGGACGGAGAGATGAGAATGATTCACCTAAAGGTCAGGTGTGTCAGTCCTTCCCTACCTCCCACCCCTCACCCCTCACCCATCCCCTGTTTTTTTTCCGTCTTTGATCCCCTTTCCATTCGCTGCTCGTTTAACTCCAGCAAATTGACTCTCCACAGCATGTCTTATTAATTTACACAATAACCTTTGCTAAACCAATCTGCCCGCTCCCTCCCCTTCCTCTCCCCTTCTCACGCATCCCCTCTATCTCCCGTGCTGTCTGTCTGTCCACCTCCTGTGCCCCCCATCCTCCTCCTCCTCCTCCTCCTCCCATACTAGCCTTCATTTCACAGATGACAGGTTGGCTGACTGTAATCCAACAGATGCTGGGGCGGGGAGGCCTGACCAACTGTTTTAACTCCAATCAGCTTTTATTGCTCTCCGGTGGAAATGCCACACAACCCCCTGCCGGCCTGACATTTCAGAGAGCAGGAGAGAGGAGCGACAAGGAGAAGAAATGACACACGTGTGTGTCCATGTATCCGTGTGTGACTATGTGTGTTTTTTGATGAAGGCAGGGGGCTGATGGGGGGGACGAAAAGGGTGACAGTCATTACCCCCCTGTGCCTGGTCAAACTGCTGGCGTCAATCAACTTAGATGCATGTGTGTGTTGTGTGTGTGTGTGTGTGTGTGTGTGTGTGTGCAACAGAGGGAGTCCAGCATCAGCAGGGATGGAGACGTCGCTGGTAATGCATCTGCCACTGTCGCTCGTCCCCCAACAGCCTGAGCCATCCCTGCATCGCCCACGTCTGTCGCCTCCTTCCTGTTCTCCATCCATCTCCCGCTTTTTCCACCCCACCTCCATTTCCCACCCTCAGCCTCCCTCCGTCCCTCCGTCCCTCCCCCTCTGAGACAAAGACAAAAGCCAGCCTCAAGTTACTACAGTGTGACTTTGAAGCTTTTTGAGCAGTCTGAACCCGCCGTGCCTCTGGAGTCTCCCTAAACGTGGCGGTACAAATGGTTATTAACGAGAGAGTAGCAGGTTTACCGCTTTACCTGAAGCGGCAACGACATTGTTTTTGAATTGTTGGGTACTTGAGGATCTTTTAAAAGAAAGAGTCACCTCATTTCCTGGACATTATGGAGACGATTTGATGCCACCATCATACTCCTGTGACAACTACAACGCGGTTATCGTGCCGGAGATGTCGGGAGGAGTAATTCAAGCTAATTAAGTAGGATTTGTGTCTGGATTTACCTTCTGGTAATTTACCCTGGTCCCTTGTGGACTGTAAATAGGATACTTCATAGTTTGTGAAAGAAAGAAATAAAGTTACTGCTACATTCCCCGACTCTATCTCTCTCTCTATATCCTCTCTTGTTATCGACACATCCTCATTTTTGTTCAGTGCGGCGGCACAGTAGCAGACTTCCAGAAGCCATCCGTCATTTGATAAAAGGGTACCTCAGTTTATCAGTTGATTAATGGGGGTTTTAGTGCTCTCCGTAGAGCCGGCAGACACTTGAACTCTGCAGCCTCACCCGCAGGCTATTAAAGCCAGCGACGACCATAGACACATTTTACTGCTGCTAACACAAAGGAGGTGACGCGACCTTGGCCATTAAGGTGTCGTACCAACGGGACGCTGGTGTCACGCGTGGGCACTTTCAACACCGGACGCATGCAGACACGCTCTTGCATATTTTCATACGTGTGCATATGTCCATGTAAGAGCCTGCTCACTTTATGCTGACACAGCACACGAAATTGCAGGCAACACAAATCCTACGTTTGTCCAGTTTGCACTTACTGCTAAATCAATTATTCTACATATATATATTGCTTGAATTATTGTATTTGATGTCAGTCTCCACACGAGTCACTGACTTTGTGTTTTGAAGCAAGTACCAGTAGTAAAGTACCGTCGTGAGGCAAGCTCCCTTGATTGGCTCGTAAGAGCGGAGGATACCTTTCAGCCTCCAGCTCCTCTTCTCCCTTTAGAACATATTTTTTTTGCCTTTATCATCCTTTCAGCAATTACAAGACAGGTTTAATGTCCCCAAGGAACATTCCTTTGGATATCTGCAAATGAGACGTTTCATAACTTCTGACGTAACGGCTTCACCAATTAGCCTCCCTCCATCACAGTAGTGATGTGAGGGGATTCGTTTTTTAAGCATAAAAAAAAATGGAGATTTTGTTCTAAGCACAGGTTTCTGACATGTGTGAGCTGGCAAGTATGGCTCGGGGTGTGGGTGGAAAAAAACAGGGTTCGTGCATTACAACATAAAGCACATGATACATGATGTGCCATATTGTTTTTTTTTTTTTTCAGGTAAGTCCATTAGATCATGTCGCTAGCATACCTAGCGAGGTTCTAAAGGCGGGAGCGAGTGACATTGCCAGAAGCAGATTTCAAATTGGTTAGCGAGGGAAAAAGCTTTAGTAGCCTGTATGTGTGAGTCATTTTCAAGGGTACCCGACCAGTTTACGACAGAGAAAGGTCACCGGTGTAGCCAGCCCCGCAGGCAACTTGCTCTTAATACCCATTAAATGGGTGTCAGCAAATAGTCTTTTAAAATGTTTTCTTTTATCAGGTCAGGAATCTACAGAATATAATCAGGTCTAAAGGAGAAACTACAGCGGGTCTATTAGGGGGTTTAAAATGGGATGAATTAATGACCTTTTAGTTAAAAAGATGAATAAATAAACATGTTTTTGGACATTGAAACTCTCTCCAGCAAAATATGCTACTATGCTAACGTCACAGAGTGGATCACAGAGTGGATCACAGAGGAGGGACTGTTATATTCTTGCACTCCTTGACTGAATGCGTTACTCTAAACTCAAACTGGTAATGAGCCAGAGACACAACATGGATTGTGCACCCTGAATCAATGATCAGCTGCATTTATTCCAACTAAATGTAGTTGTTTTAGTCGTTCACCCCATGCTACCATTAACTGTCTCGGCGATTAGTGAAGCACACAAAGCCAACCTAATTATCCAACGCCAAAGCCAAACCCTTTTGCATGATTACAATAGTTTGCTTCTTATACTGCAATTACGTTCTTTGCAATGTGAAAAGGCTATAATTAAAGACGACATGTTTTCTTTGTTTGTGTGTGTTTGTTTGTGTAAATGTACAGGTATACAGAACATGCATGTGGATGAAAACAATTATTGCAGCAGCTCCTCTGTCCACCTATTTCCATAAGAAAATAAATATTAGAATAATAAAAGTTGTTTTCAGGGCTTGTAGAAGCGGTTCTTTCCTGTGTGGTACAGGGATGCAGCTTGTTGTCCCCGTACGATTGAGAAATCCAAATTTAGAGCATATTTTGCTGTTAACATCGCTGTTCAGGGCTGCAGAGAAGAAGCAGACGTAAACTGGGTCAGATGGATGTGGTCGTGATTCCATGATGTCAGTAGAGGGGTGAGATTTGGAGAGAGTGTGAGATGTGAGAAAATCCAAGGCAGAGTATCTGTATATTAAATGATACGTCCTCATGTTTTCAGATGATGATGTGTTTCCATATCCCGTTATCAGAGCGATAAAGATGCTCCAGTGGGGGAAGGTTGGGGGTTTCGGGATTGAGGATGAGTAAAATAATGTGCATTTTTCTCACCACCAGGGGGCGGTGGAGCTGCAGCTGTGTGCCCCTGTATGTTTTTTTTCTCTTCTTCTTCCAGATATGGTCTCATTCCCTCCCTCCGGTGAGTATTCCTTTCACAGCCTGACTCATGGGCATGTCAGTGTATGACCAGCGTACCGTCGTGACATTTGCAAGCAACACCGGCCGCTGATCACGGTGCATGAACATGCTTTGTGGTGGAACATATGCATGTGCGTTGTGTGTGTGTGTGTGTGTGATCCCACTCATTTGCATAGAGTAGTGGCCAAGGGCTCAAGTGTCCCACACTCCAAAGTCCTCATGCAGACTTGGGGACGTGCACAAGTGTCCTCCAGTGTCTGTGGATGATTATGAGATTTTGCACGTGACTATGAGACACGTTCCCGCATCCTTCCTCACCCCCAAAGGACACATCTTTGTTGGGCATATGGATTGGGTTACTCTTTCTATTTATGAGGCAGAATAGCTTCGCAGACAAAACTTTCATTCTCTTACACTTACATGCGCACAAGATGGGAGGGATGGAAATGAGAGCCTCGCTGTCCGTCATGGCCCTCTGACAGAGATCTCCAAGGGAATATGGAGAGGGTAATCTGTCCCATTGTTTCCCTTGGGTGCACCCTTCTTGACCTCCCCACAGTGCTTTGTGTCTGCAGTGGGAGGGGAAGCTATCTGTATCCTGAAAGAGAAGTATGCACAGATTCTTTCATGTTCTCTCCTTTCTTTTCACTTTCACATGTCTTTCATTTCACTACTTTTCTTCACTCAACAGATGACTCTCATACATGTCTGGCAGAGGTCTGGTCATCCCAAACATTCCACCTTCACTGCCCTTTCATTCATCTTTCTCTCTCCCCTCCAGTTTTCTAAATGTTTGCAGATGAACACTAACAGCCTCCTCTCTATGCCGATGACACACTAATTAATCAAGCACACCACGCTGCCCGACTCAGTAATGGCCAACAGCTTTCCAGCACACAGCTAGCTGGCAATAAGCAGTTTGTACAACCCTGAAGGGCTGATTTCACGTGTACGGTACGTGTTTGTGCGTGCAGCATGTTGTTCCTGGGTGGAAATGTTGTAATGCTAGCAGTTTGTTCATTTAGTGTGCGTGCATGTGGTGTCGTGTACAGTAGAGCACACATTTACAGTAACATTATGTGTTACGGCTCCCCCTATGAAGCTGCTGGTGTTAAAATAGGAGAGGTTTTATGCAGTCGCTACTTCTCACCTCAGAAGGTTATTGGACTCTTGCCACACATCAAATATGTTCCACTTTTTGGTCAACTTCTCCCTCATCTCTCCCTCTGTTTGTCTCCCTCTCTGCACACCTCATATTTTATCACAACTGATTTTCTTGTTAAAAAAATTGTAATTCAAAATTCCATGATTTCCATCCCTTCATTACGGCAATGTTAAGTTTGATCACTTGTTTGTGAAAAAGGAGACTATTAGTATGCACATCCTCTTAGAGCCAGGCGATTGCTGTCTGGTCGATGGTAGATGTTTTCTAACGGGACTCTTTGATAATTCTTGCTTTGCTGAACATTCCACAAACATGTAAAAGACAAGGAGTCCTTATGAATCTGAGGACTCAAACACACGTGTCCGCATGCGCACTAACACACAAGCTCAAAGACAAAAAAAAACCCCACGAAGTAGACTTCTCATTAATTTCTTCGCAGGGCAGAGGGAGAGAGGGATGGAGGCTGGGGAAGGAGGTGAGAAGGATCGGTGGGAAGCAGGGAGGTACAGGCAAGGTGATTAAAAACGCACGCTACAGATGTTTCTGGAACACTTCAAAGTGGTGCGCCTGCCAGTGCCAGCGCTGGGCACGATGCATTATTGAGATGGTGCCCACCTGGCACCTGGCGCTGACATCACATGCCCAGTCCACCTGGCACTGTGGAGTCACGTGGGTGACACTGTGGGTCACACCTCCCCTGCACAGATCCAGCTCCCGGTGTGACGGAGGCTATCAGGGGAAACGGCACACATGCTCGACACAGACCTCAAAGGCACTAAACTGGGGCATGTGCAGGTTGTAAACTTGGTGAATGAAGAGTGAGGAGGCAGGAAAATGAGGAATCGCGATGCATTTCCTCTCTTACTTTGCTTGCGAGAAAGACGTGAGTAGGTGTGACTATTTCACTCCTACCTGCAGAATTTATGTCTCAAATAGAATTCTATTTCCTGTAATAAGCAGTATTGTGTTTTGTCTGGGAAGATGAATGGGAAATTATATGATGCACTAAAATAATGTAATTTCCTGTGTGATAAATTATTGAAAATGCAATCATGATAATTCATGTGAGTCTGTGTTAAGAGGAAAGCCTGGGAATCTTTCAGCTTTGAAGTGACCTACGGTGTGGCGTTGATGCAATTCCTTCTGCTTAATATTTCAGAAGCCCCCCCGAACCTTGTATAAAGAATATTTAGAGGTCACATAGTGCGCCTGTGTGTGTGTGTGTGTGTGTGTGTGTGTGTGTGTGTGTGTGTGTGTGTGTGTGTGTGTGTGTGTGTGTGTGTGTGTGTGTTTCTCCTGCATGTGTCCCCTGACACCTGTACTCTCTCAGGGTGTGAGGAACAGACAGAGGCCAGAGCCACAGTCACAGGTCTCAGACCAGTGGGGTGTGAAATGAATCAGAGGGCCAACACACTCTCCCCCTGCTGTACGTACACACACAGGCACACACGTTCACTTGTGTGAGGTGTATATGTGTGAATGAGACAGAGAGAGAGAGAGAGAGAGAGAGAGAGAGAGGGGGAGAGAGAGTGAGAGCACTGGGAAGCACACAGAAACAGCAAGACAGGCGGACAGAGACAATTCTTTGCTGTAATAAAAGCCACTCTATAAATATATTTGTGGATATTGTAGAGATGGTATTTGGTTTATTATGGTTTAGCTTCAACAGTTTACTTCAGTCCCCGAGGCTGGATTACTGCCCCGGCTCTCCAGACGCCCCCAGGTGCCCCAAATAGGTTCACTTGCTTTTGGTAATTTGATAAAAAAAAAAAAAAAAAAATCAAATTGCACCTCAATATTCCAGGGAGCACATGTTGAAATATTAATGGACTTTATTAATATACTCACATGATTTGTATTCAGAATGTGTAAGATGTGTTTAAATGACCACAAAATAACCCTTAAAGCAAGCAAGGAATTATAAAAAAAAAACATAATGTCGAGTAAGGAGCTGAAAGAAGCCACAATTAAAATATGATTCAATGTCTTTCAACGCATCTATTTAATAAATCAACTCTAGAATGCGTCATTCAATACTGTTTTCTATAAAACACTTAGGTGATGTTTAAGCGTGGGATTAAACTCTCTTAAACACAAGCAGCAACTTTTCTGAACATTAAAAAGAAGAAGAAGAAAAAAAAAAAGAAAAGGCAAAGATGCTCCAGCAACAAGAAACGGGGCGGCAGCAGAGAGCGCGTCCGGCTCTCTGATTGGCTGCTTCGGCTGCCAATCACCCCCCACCGACGGCTCCGCAGCACCTCCCACGGACGCACAGCGGCAGCGCAGCTTGTTCCGACAATGATATTCAAGGCACTTGCGGCTCGTCTGCAGCGATAGGAGGGAAAAGAGGAGAGAAAGAGAGAACCTCACCTCCTCAAACAGCGAGTGAGGTCGGGAAAGGGAGGCAGGAAGCGTCAGAGAGAGAGAGAGAGAGAGAGAGAGAACGAGAGAGAGAGAGGAAGAGAAGAGGCTGTGGAGTAAAACGGAAAGACAACAGCGACTTGGACCTCCAGCGAGGAGTGTTTAATTGTCTTCGCTTCATTGTAAAGTGTCTTAATTTCCACACAGATTCGACATGTCATCGTCCGGTAAAGACAACAGCGGCGCCCAACACGCCAATTACGTGGGACCTTACCGTTTGGAGAAGACGCTCGGGAAAGGACAGACAGGTTAGTTGGGACAGCTAAAACCCCCTTTTTAATTGCACACATTTTTTTTTTTCCCGGGGAGGGGGGGATGCGAGTTGGAATGCGGCCGATTGGGTGTCTGCAGGTGATAAATAACTAACCGCTTAGTTGCAAACACCTGCCAAGCATTGTGGGATATATATTTTTTTGTTTTTGTGTGATTTCTTCTGACATAACAGTGTGGGATGAGGGGGGATTTAGGTGGTGTTGCTCTACATTGGTTTGCTGGTTGTGCGTTGGCGTTGGACTGTGTGTGTGTGTGTGTGTGTGTGTGTGTTAGTGTGTTCAGCAGCAACGTGGACACTGTCCAACACAAACGATGACAGTGTGATGGGCTCTACTTTTCCTGTCCTCTTGTATGAGTGTGTGCATGTGGCTGTGGCTGTGTGTGTGTGTGTGTGTGTGTGTGTGTGTCCAGTGATTTGAGCACAACACCGTTAATCCCGATTTGCCCGATACATTGATCTATTCTTAGTCTGCAGGCAAGGCAAGGAGGCAGGCGTTTCTCCTACAGGCTCTCTGCCTTGCGAAGACGTGGGTTTCCTCCGGTGTGGAGTAGTGGGTCCCCACCTTGACAGATTGCATTATGGGGGCTGCTCACACAGCTGGAAGGGAGCTGATCTACATTCATGCACCCTGGGGGGGATGTAGCTGGGCTTTTCTTTAATAAGGGAGCGCATGCTTTATCTCGCCAGGGACGGCGGTGACAGTGCAGTTTGTCAAAGTTGCAAAAACACATGCACAATTACCGATAAAAGACTTCATTCCCTTCATATTTCATGCCATTTTAATGCCCGTTTGCGTGTGTTTCCTGTACGGCATGGGGGGGGGGTGACTCGAGTGAGGATCCTCTGCAGTCAACTACGAGCAGCCAGTGAAAGGAGAGGCAGGCACAGCCCTGTGGAGGCAGAGATGGCAGGAGTGATGCAGCATGCTCTCTAAGCTCGCCACCCTTTAAAGAGCGCCCGAGAGGGAGAGCGAGTCAGCAGCGACTTTATCCCTTCTCCCCTCTCCGCTGAGAGATTTTCCTCCCATCTGTTGTCTAAAACGGCTACAATAGGCGTTGCTTCCCCTTCCCCGGTCCAGCTGGTCATGCTGAGCGGCCGCGTGTGCGTGTGAATGTTACGTGTGTTCCAACAGACAGTATGCTTTTTTTCTTGAAATCCTCTCCTCTTGTCACTTCATTCACCTGGCTGGATCCCCCGGTGTTCGTTAATGGAGTTTGTCTCTTTGCCTGGTGTCGGTGTGTGTGTGTGGTGTCAGTGTTGTGTGTGTGTGTGTGTGTGTGTGGGACATTTTTAGTCACAAACCCAGAAACATGTTGCATCCTCATCGTTCCCGATGCAGCGGGATGATGACTGTAGTGTGATCTAACGGTGTTCTTTTCGTAAAGCAACGCAGAATTTAAAAACCACATCGGCTTGTCTGCCTTTCTCCAACGCTGCTCCCCCGTTTAATCATTTGTTTACAGGCGGATCTCTCGCACGCCGCCAGACTCCGCTGTCATTTTAGGGTAGCTCTCGGGAGCGTCTAATGGCTGTTTATGGTGGTTATAGAGCTGGCACTATGTGGTCTGCTGGGTGTTTTAATGATACGCTGTGTTCTGAGATCATCCACAGCTCGGGATGTATTTACGAGAGAGTTGAGGAAAGTCTGGATGCATTTTCCTTTTCTCTCGCTGGCCTGAAATAGGTCGGCGTGGATCAAACAGCTTGTCCTTCACATTTCAAACTATTTTTCCAAATTGCAGTGATTTCCGATGAGATGATATTCATTGTGAATGCTTTGGGTTTTTTATTCAATCACATTTCCACGTCTCCAACATGCCCTGTGCAATAACGGGGGCCCAGCATTGTTTTGTTTTGTTTGAAAAATCATTGGGTTACTGGCGTCGGGGTAGCTTGTCCATGCCAAACCCATTCAGATTAATGACGCCGCGTAATATCCCATTCGCCCATTAACCATTGGTTAATCTGTCAGAGCTCTTTCCCAGGCCCAGCGGAAAGGGTTGGCCCCGGCAACCGTGAGCAACCAATGGGCTGAGGCTTGATCAAGAGTGGCAGCTGGGACCGTCCAGTGGGCTGAGATCCCCCATGTGAGCTTTCCCAGGCTGCCTTAGGTTGGTATTATTAGAGGTGAGAAAGCGGAAAGGCCTCTGGTTGATCTGACTGTCCTGCTCAGGAGGAGCGGTGCTGTTCTGTGTTCATTAAGTGATTAGGCCTTGTGCTGACACACACACATGGCCATCATAGTGGTTCTGGTTTGGCTTCCTGATCTAATCCTCTACACAGCCAAAGTCTCCTCGGCTCTCACTCACGCTCTCCTCTCACGTGGCCGACGGGAGCGTGGGCTGGCCCTCTCTAGCTTAGCAACCTAGCACCTCTTTGTTACTGTAGGAATTCAAAGCGATGGGACATTTTTTTTTAGTCAGAATAGAGAAAGTATTTACCCAATGTGCACCAGACTTGTGCTGTGAACGTTTCTCTCTTTGTCAGGTGTGCATCGGGGCCTGATATGTTCTATTTGTGACGCACGGAGGCTACTTTCAAGCTAAAGACTAGGTGCTTGAATGGCAGCATCTGTCTGTGGGACAGTTTGTACCGTATGGGCACTGTCACACTGCGGATTTGCCATTCAAATTCCCCCCAAACACTGAATTAGCGGCGCGTGCTCTGTGTTCGGTCGTATAATGCACCATATTTGCCTCGCAAGCCTCTCACCGGTGGCATCTTGACAACTGTGGTAACGTCTGTTAAAATGTTCGAGCTCCCTTCGAATGTCTCCAACGCTCTCCGGGGAGGGAGGGGGGGAGGTTTGGAGTAACAGCCTTCATGTGTTTCTCCGCCGTCAAAACTTTAGTTTGACAAAAAGATTGAGGACTTTGTGTGTTTTTGCCAGTGCAGCGACTTAAGACCGCTGAATCAGCGCTCTGTTCCTGCTAATGCGTCGGAAAACACTGACATGCCTTTGCCTTTACTTTGTTCCTGAAGGCTGTTGATTCGTGGAATAGAGGCCTATTGTGTTCCTGTTAATCCAGTGTAAGTCCTTGTTTTTGCGTGAGAGACTCTGATATTGACGGGCTAAGAGTTGGAGGTTGGCGTGTAGGCCTTGCTTCTTTGATTGGCGTTTAGAGAGTGAAATCGTCCATGCTTTGGGAGGGCTTTCATATTGACTGTTCACCTGACAAAACGCTGCCTGTGATGTTGTGTCTCGCTCCCTCTCTGTTTCTGTGTATCTACCAGAGAAATCTTCTTGAGCCAGCATCCAGCCCTTTTCTGTGTGTGTGGTTTTTCTTTTCATTTATTTACACATGCACGCATTAACCAGACCGTTCTGGGAGGTCTGCTACATCGCATGCTGACGTAGGACCGTTAATTCGACGTTGATTTATAGCCAGTGAGCCGGACATGGTTGATTCAGATCAATGGGCGCTCTCGAAAGATTTCCTGTCTGGTGGAAGAGATCCATACTGTTTCACAGCACATGATATTCCTGATGATGACAAGTGAGGAGGGAATGCTCAGTCGACGCTGTCGATGAAAAACCACTTGGCAAATCCACGACTAACGCATCTGTGTGCATATATGTGTGTGTGTGTTGCTTGTGAGCGGAGCAGGTGCTCAAACTCCCCGTGACCTGTAGCCTCCGTGTCATTAAAATAATCTCCAGCTCAAACGCAGGTGTCCGTCTCCCCCTGCGTTCGCAAGATTACCCGGAAAAAGTCTGCAGCTTTTACCGAAAAGTGGCGGGCGGGGGATGATGGGACCTGCGTTTCGGCGGTGCCTCTTTACAGATGTCAAGTCTGGGAGAAGCCCTGACCCAGCGGCTGGTGCCGTGTCGCTCCGGGCTAGGTAGCACTCTGTGTGAGCGAGCTGGATCAGAGCTGCGGAGCAGGAAGCCAAGCCTGCGTGAGCCCAGCTGTTTGACTCTCTGGCTAAAGCCTGAGCCCTGCTCCCTGAGCCCTGAAATGGATCCTAAATGGTGGTGGTGGTGGGGGGGGGGTTGTAATGTGTGAGGATGTGCCTCAGCTGATGCATATGTTGTCTATCTGTCAGCCTTTGTGAATGTTTACCTCCTAATGTGTGTGCACGCACGTGGATCCGTCATTCCGCCGCATGCCCGAGAAAGTATGCCTTAAGTAAATTGAGGTAAGACTAAGTCGTTTTCACTGTCTGTGACTTTGGCTGAGGTTATATAATGATGATGGTCTCTGTCATTTAGTGCTCCTCTCCTCTCATCCCCATCCCTCTGCCTCTCTCTGCCTCTCTTCCCATGGCCAGTCAGGATTCATACAGGGATTCAGCCATGTGGTAAATCAGACAAGACCTCGGTGGAATTGCATCGATTGGGAGGAATGTATGTAGTCAACGATTTTCAGAGATTAATGATGAGGAAAGAGGTGGAGAATTGGGAGGCGGGGTGGAGAGAGAAGGATGAAGGCGAGGAGGAGGAGGAGGGAGTAGAAGAAGAAAACCTTTTAACCAAGAGAGCATGAAGTGATCTTGAATGCGTTCGTCTGCAGTGGAGGTTATTAATTAAGGCACAGTATTGATCATTCTCTTCATTATTCTCCTTTCCTCCTCCTCCTCCTCCTGCATTTTCATCTCTCTATTGCTGACCTCCGGAGGAGAAAAGGGGGGCTCAGTCTGTACATGGGAGGTCAGTGGATACTGTAAAGTGAAGGATTGCTGGGAGCGGCCTCTGTGGTCCATCACGAATGAGTGTGTGTATTTTTTTGGACATGCCCCATCGCTTCCTATTTGGACTTCATCCCAACACTGCACATCCGCGGTCAGCGTTTCTCTGCCATGTTATGTAGCGTGGAGAATCAGGTTAGGGCTGCGTGGTTGGAGGGTCCCATTTTTTCCCCCCTCATTTATACCAAAACACACCACGAACACACTCCCGGTCTGTGTTTCGTGTAACGTGTTATCTCCTCAGAGTTTCATCTTGATGGTTTTCCAGCGCGGCAGTGAGAATGCGGAAAAGAAACGCACCATTTATCTTTCCAGCGGTGCTTAAAATGTTTATATTTCCTTCACAATGTTGCTTCAATGACATATGCATAGTGATCTGTGTCTAGCCCCCCCCTTGTCTTTGTACATTCTTGATGCTGCCATTCATGGGGGTCTAATAAGTCAGCTGCCACATTCTTGCTCTTTGTCAACACGGGGCGTTTTAGAAGTACAGTATATTAAATGTCTGCATGCACAGCGGTAGGCTTCATCAGCCTCTCTCTCTCTCTCTCTCTCTCTCTCTCTCTCTCTCTGTCTCTCTCTCTCTCTCGCCCAGCTCAGATTAACCCTTACTGAGCCGCATGTCTGGCTCTGACTGTGAGAACGCCGAGTCGGTTGCCAAGGTTGGTTGTCTGGTTGTCATGGTTTCCCTGCTTCTTGCTGGTTCCCAGTCTGCCCTCATGAAGAAAGAAAGGAACGCTCTCTCTCTCTCTCTCCCTCTCTCTCTCTCTCTGTGTCTCTATCCCTCTCTCGCTCTCTAAGTGGCTCCAATCTGAAGTTAACATCCTTCTCCGTCGATGCAAGTTCATGTCGATCTGACTTGCTTCCCGTCTGCCTGCCTGGACGTGTGACTGCAGACATGAGTGTGTGTGAATCAGCGTTGTGTGTTCACATGTGCTCGTGTGCTCAGACAGGGTCATGGATCAGACAGGCTTGCCCTGCTCTGTGCTCTGCGCTGTGCTGTGTTCCCATTTAAATCTGGGAGATTAGCACATGTGGGGAGCCTCGGCTTTGGTCGCTGTCAGCTCAGCTAGCCTTGGCAGGCTGTCCTCAGATCAGGGGGGAGCAATGCCCCCCCTCCCCCCTCGCTGCCCGCCCTGCTGTACCTTATCCATTAACAAATGGGTGGGCCGGTGACCTTGACTTCGGTACAGTTCTCTAACTGCTGCCGAGCACTTACACATTTCACACGGCGGGTTTGTGTCGTCTTCCCACTTTTTCCTAACCATGAATTTCATCTTGTGAATTTTCCCATCTAATGGATGTGTTAATTTGTTAAGAAATAATATTGCACACCCATTTATACCAGATAAATACAATGTAAATGAAGTGTAGAGATAACGTTTACATATTTGACATCGGCATCGCCACAATTATTGAAGTATTCCTGCTTTTCTAGAGTGAATGAATGGCTTTTTTTTTTTAAATAACATGCCTCCGCTTCAGCAGACCTGCTGGCAACTCCCCCTGGACTGTTTTCCAAGAAAAAGTACATGAATGAAACTGTGCGCTCATTTACCATGTACAGCGCGTCCCCAGCTGGCGGGGGCAGGGTGTTTGCGATGCATTCGGAGTTCCTCGCTGCCGCTCGCTCCGTCTTTCAGCTCTGTAGGCTATGAAGCACAGTGTTGCCCGTGCCTGAAACACCTGAGATGTGGCTTTGGCATGTGAAGTGAAGCAGACCTCCCTCAATGAGATTAGGTTAGATGAGCATGACTGGTCACAAACCAACAACCCGCGCTGGCTGCTCGTCTCTGTGGCACCGACTTCTGACACAGACTAAAGAGAATTGTCGCTGTGTTGGCCGGGGTCGACTTATTTTGTCTCCGTTGCGAACACGGTGTGTTTGTGCATACTGAGGGGAATCAGGGCCAGTTGTCGCCAGTTTACAGAAAAACCACCTGGATCGCAGGTGTTACTGCATCAGTGGTCCAGCTCAGACAAACGGTTTCCTCTGTTTGCTTTGCCTCCATCAGTGAATGGGTCAGTGCTCCGAGTCCGCAGCCAGGTCAAATTCCTCTGTCATGATTTATGCATTAGGATGACATCAGATCTCAGGGAGATGCCATACTTGATGTGTCGGGGCTAGTCTTTGTGTCCCTCCCCCCCATCTGAGTTGTAGGTTGAGTCCGTGCTGCTTTCCCTCCAAATCTCTGGCTTTGTAGTGCTGTACCGGTTTGTTAAAAGTATTTAAGCATAAATCTTTTAATACGGCCAGCACGCTCTCCCGTTTGGATTTCGCCCTGGTTCTATTGGCTGACAAGCATTCGGCATTTCTCCCTGCATTGTGATGTAACATCTTGTTAATGGGCTGCGGTACACTCGGAGTAACTCTTCAAACATCTACAGATCAAGGGCTGTATTCATAATGGATTGTGCTTCACTAAACTATTTACACTTAACTCCAAGTTACGCTCTCATGTGACCCGACTAGAAATATGACGTTGATTATTCAATCATTAAGTAGGTTTAAAAGAAAAAAGCAACACAAAATAATATGTTTTCTCAGTCAATCCAATTCCACACTGCTGTGAGGTCAGAAGCAGGAATGAATGCCTTATTTTAGTACAGCAGGAATAATCCATCAGTGAAATGACCTTTTGGCCTTTGACAATCCAGAGAGTGCATCCGTTACTGAAAAAATGTCCTTTTCAGGTATCAATCGCACACTTGATCTCCCACTTCTATATGTGCTTTTTTGCTGTCATTTCTATCTTAGTCTTTTCTTATATATTGCTGTGTTTTTTGTTTTTTTTGCACTCTTTCCACACTAATGGAACAGTTGTTGGAGTGATTAAGGGAAAGAGCGATGAAGTAGGGGAAGGTTTCATCTCTTTATCCCAGATGGTTGACTTTTTTTTTTTTTTTAATTCATCACTAAAAGCTGCTTATTTCTGAGCTGCTGTTACTGCCGTTTTTTTTTTTTTTTTTGCCCTCCAGTGTGTGTGTGTTTGCATGTGTGTACATACATGTTTGAGTGCTAGTGTTTTACGGGCTCTCTGCCGCTACACAGCAGCGTCTGAGAGCTGTAACTCATGGGACACGGATGATCGTGAGGGAGGTTCGCAGAAGCCGACACCGTTTTCTGAGCGGCACAAAAAAAAAAAAGAGTAACAGCAGTAAAGCATCTCTCAGGGTCAGTGGCTCTATTATCATTCAAATCCAGCACACAACCACCACACCGTTTCACACCCGCGGTGCCAAAAAAACAATGGAGGCACGCACACACAAACGCCGACGCAGGAATGTGCTGTGCAGCGGTAGAGTGGATGCCTTTTAGTCTCTACAGGAATCCCAGCTCTCCCTCTGACTGCAGCAGAGCTCTGACGTCATCAGTGGAGGAAATGCACCCACAGCGGGAAGATCTGCTCACAGTTCGGAGCCTGAGGGAACACACACACACACACACACACACACACACACACACAAACCATGCCTTTAGGACGTTTAGGTAGCTGTTTCCTCTTTACCCTTCAATCCCGTCCCCTGTTTAACCTCACAAGAGTTTACCTGTCGGTGTAAGCACTTTGCAAAGTGCTTCACTCAGTCGGTTGCACTGATGGAGCCCGCCGCGTAGTGACTTGCACGTATGCATTTGTTCTAAACCGGCTTGCCCTCCATGCTTTTGATGTGAAGAGTCGGTTCGCCATAGCAACACAGAGACACATCCTCATGTGCTTCTTCACACGCTGAGGGCACGAGCGTGGCTCTGCCCAAGTGCTTTAGTATTATAGTTGGTCAGCTGTGTTCGCTGACCTCAGCGCTATTTGTGGTGTAGTATGGTTTGTATAATGACGTGCATGAATGTGGCCGTTTGTCTGCACACATGCCAGTGTGTGTGTTTTTTTTTTTTTTTTTTTTAGAAAAACTGACGACAGATGCAGCCCTGCGTGCGACACCGCATGACTCATGCGCGTGTGTTATTATGATGATTATGATGGGGACTTTTCTCTACGTGTGATGCGCTCTCCGCACGCTCGCTTTGATGGGAACGCAGTAGCGGTTTCCTCAGGGTGTGTTTTTTGATAACGGGGCCGGAGTGAAACATCTCTGAGCTGCATCTGCTCACTTCATCCGTTTTTAGTGGTTTTGGTTTATTGTTTTATTATTGTCACGGTGCCTCTGGATAACATTTAGATCGCGGCTTATAGACCACACAAACAAACGGTGACCACATTGTTTTCGGGCTTATGTAACTAAATGTAGCCACTTTTCTTTCAATACATCAAATCTGAGAAAAATATTCTGGTTACCTTAATAGACCTTAGTAGACAAAACCTACTCCTTATTTAATATCTCTGCATCCATTATCCCACCTTGTCTACACATCTAGCCACCCCCCCTCATTCTTGACCCCCCCTCCCTTATATCCTCGCTTCCTGCCTAATGGAGGTATTCCCCCGCCGCCTCCAGGCCTCATGTCGCCATTCTGCTCAGGTAGGGTTCATTTCATGCAGGATGATTAGATCTCATTGGCAGCAATTCAAGGCAGGATATGCCAGAGTGTTGTGAGCCAGCACAATAGCAGAAGGAATTCAATTAAATCTTTACATACACTCCCGAGCAGTATATACCTGCCAATCTGCACACAGATACAAGCACAAGTATGAAAAAAAATATATAAATACAAATACACATACAGTACAATAGACATTCATACATATAGATATGCTAGGGCTTGTTTTTGTACATTCCCTCCTTCTGTCTCCAGTTCCCCACTGTTTCCTGCAAAAAAAACAAATGGTAGCGTTAAAAATAGCAACACACACACACACACAACCATTTGTGTATGTATGTGTGAAAATGGACTAATTGGAGACTATCATAGTACGTCTAATGGAAGAAGCATATCCTGTGTTGGCTTTATGGGCCAGAGCTGGTAATTGCTTGTAAAGAGTGATTGGAGCAGAATGCATCATCATACTTCATGTAGCCGAATCACGGGGGGGGGGGGAGACGGCAATAGTAATTGGAAATTGATATCAATAAAAAGTGTTTTGCGTGTGTAATTTCCCTCCATATTTTATCATCCGTCGTTACGGCTCTTTTTAAGTCTCAAGGCATTGTGTTTGCCGGTGTTTTATCGTGCAAGGCTTGCATTATATTTGGACGCATTAAACGTTATGGAGGAATTTCATAATAAAAGAAAATGAATCATGTCTATAGATTGGACCAGAGAAAGAATAAGATAATGTATGCAATGCTGGTTTGGTTTTTCCTATAATATGTATGTGTTTGTTATGTTCTAATTGGAATTGTAGGATTCTTATTTTTACGAGGGAACAATAAAGGCTGTTAGGATTGAGGAGATGCCTCTTCTTCTGTGCTGGAAACCGGTGTAGCTGACACATGTTTCTAATGCCTTCAGCTTGTGATTGTGTCTGTACGACTGGGGCTGATTAGGCTTGCATGGGATCTGAATTTATTAGTATTTCTTCGGTGGGTGTCATGATACTTCAGCCTCTCATACGCACTCTCTAATGAGACTTTATGAAATATTCAAACCTTTACCTGGAAGATGTCTGCGTGTGTGTTTGTGTGCCCGCCCATCCCTTGCGTTCTTGCATATATGACTGCAGATCAGCACGTTTTGATCTCTCTTTTAGCACCGACAAGAGACAGACAGATGTGATCTGCGTCGGCATTATGATGTGTTTTCTTCCAGATTTTACCAGGAGAGCTGATGACCGGTCCAGTCTGGATCGGGCTCATTAAGCCCACAAGAGGCGTGGTTGTTGGCTGGGTGTGTGTGTGTGTGTTGGCCTCACTCTGGACCTCCTCTTCTTTTCTTTAATTCTCCCCGTCTTTTCATCGTCTGTCTCTCCCAGAGAACAACACTAAATCAAGCAGACTGTTTAATTAAAAGACACATTTTCTCTTTATAAACAGGTTGAGGACACAAACAAGAATGCACCCGTAGGTACCCGTCGCCCCCTTTCCTAGAAACGTATACAGTAGAGCGTAAATCAAACTAACACCATGAAAGGAGAGCTGAACTTTGAGGACAGGGGAGGCAGTTAATATACCCCCCTTGTCTTGTCTTGACTTCAGGAGAGGACCCGCCCTCCTGCCCTCGTCCCCTTTGAGGAGCTCTTTAATGAAGTGCTCTTGTTCGCCGTGAGTTCGACTGTAGTCGTTTCAGTGTCACATGTGAGAAGTCCCGTGTACGAGGGCGCAAAGATGAGAGATGAGTACCGAGAGCTCGCCGAGGCTGTCCCCCCCGGGGTCTGTGATGTGTGTCCAGACTACGGAGTGATTCATTAAGCCAGTCCCAGGACTCGCATCAGGCCTCTTCTGGTTTACACAGAGGCTCCCCGCCAGACGTGGCCCTTTCCTCTTTATATGTGCTCACACACACACACACACACACACACACACACACACGTCTGATGTCTTACAGCGAGGCTAAGAGCTGTTGCTGGATAGGGAGGGAAGGATCCTCTATCTCTCCGGTCTATATAAGCAGCCCTGTAAAGTGATTACTGATCTCCCTTTGGGTGCTTTCACACTCGAATGGCTAAAGCAAACGAATGGTACTCATTTTCAAAAAAACGCCTCCGAGGCAACTTGTGTTTTCCATGATTGTTTGAATGTGTTTTTAAATGCATTTAACTATTGGAAATAAGGAGTTTGTATGAGCGTGTGTACAGTGCGCCTCCTCGCCCCCCCATGAACCTGCCTTCTCTGGAAAGCGGTTTACCAATCCTCCACAAAAAAAGGCCGTGTGGGTCTACTGCACGCACATCATATCAGCGTCGGTCCGTGTGATTAATCTCCGAGGGCCAGAGGTGACGGGGTCAGAGTGGAGGTGCCTGTGGTGCTAATGACAGTGATTAAGAGGAGAGGTTGGAGGGGTTTAACCTTCATCAGGTTCTCCTCAACGTGCTGCACCCCCTCCTACTCCTCAGGACATCAGTAACCTTATAGGTGAAGAGGAGATGAGCTGAACGCTGCTGAGAAGAAACCAGCGGATGTTCCATCTGACATTTATGCCCTAATAACTGGAGCAAACCGTCTTCTCCACTTCTCTGTCTGGGAATCTCCGGGTTAACGGCTGAATCTGATAACACGGAGTAATAAAATCCACTCTGTTGTCTTTGTGTGTGTGTGTTAGATAGGTAGGTATTAAAGTGAGTCTGCGACTTACTGAGTGTGTATTCCTTAATACACTAGCACTCTCCCAGAGGATAGCTCTTATTCATTGTAAACTTGCACAGCTTGTCATTTAAAGAGTCAAATATGCAGCTATTAGGAAAAGCACGAGGCAGTGGATCGCCTCATTTAGCTGTGCAGTGCGTTACGGGGCAAGTTTAAATGTGCCTTAATGCCTCTATTGGCTATTTGCAATATTACTTTAAACAGCTGTGTTTGCTCTTATATATTTGTCTTTGTCAGCTTGCAAAGCCTTTATTACATTTTATAAACCCCCCACAAAATGGTCTCGGGTGGCACATGACAACAGACCGACTTGTCCGTGATGGGAAAGGAAAATGTTTGCCCCGTTTGACTAAAAAGCAATATTTAACTTGCAAAGTTCTTCAAATGTTAATCATTTGGGTGAGCGATTAGTCCAATTATAAAAAAAACAAATAATGGTCTTGCGTTCATATTATTTCAGCCAGTTAGTAACAACAAGTTAATTAAGCCAAGCCACATTAGCCCACCAGATATTATTTTATTTGGACATGTAATAGCTTTTAAATTGCCTGACTACTCATATTTCCCATCAAAAATTGCAAATGATCGCCATCGTACTAGAAATCCCTGGTAGCCTTGCTTTAATAAGGGTTCCACCGAGTTCCCCAGAGATGTGGGTTAAATCCACATCCTCGGCCCAGCAGAAGAGTGGGACTGGACTAAGAGCTGGGCTTTTTTTAATGGGTTTTACCAACCTCATTCTTTTTCAAAGGGGCCTTTTTCTTACTCCGCTCGCTTCCCCTTTTCCCACCAGCCTCTTCCTCACTCCCCCTCACCCCTCCCTCATTTTCATCCTCTTCTTCTTCTGTTGTTCCTGCCTGTCCATTTTCCTCACCACTTTTCCCGTGCCTTTCCGTCTCACCCTGGTATTTCTCTCCACCTCCATCTCTGTATTACCCTTTCTCAGCCTAATGGGATCACCGGTGAACATGTCTCCCTCTCTAGCTTTGCTCTCTACCAT